>JBBDGP010003462.1:0-725000 GCA_037952835.1 Lithobates septentrionalis | reverse complement strand
GATGCCAACTCGTTGTGGAATCATGCATGTCCGAGGTCCCATCCCCCCAAATCGCGTTTCCCACAGAGAAGGTAAGTGGCCGAGGAGAATTTCTGCCTTTTTTTTAAATTTTATTTCTCTTGGCACCTTCGTTCTCTCACAAACAAAGATCCATATCCACTGAGGACTGATTAGATGATGCAAATGGGTTGCACTGGGGTCACTAGCTGACTCTGGATCCTCTGGGGTCACTAGCTGACTCTGGATCCTCTGGGGTCACTAGCTGACTCTGGATCCTCTGGGGTCACTAGCTGACTCGGGATCCTCTGGGGGTCACTAGCTGACTCTGGATCCTCTGGGGGTCACTAGCTGACTCTGGATCCTCTGGGGGTCACTAGCTGACTCTGGATCCTCTGGGGGTCACTAGCTGACTCTGGATCCTCTGGGGGTCACTAGCTGACTCTGGATCCTCTGGGGGTCACTAGCTGACTCTGGATCCTCTGGGGTCACTAGCTGACTCTGGATCCTCTGGGGTCACTAGCTGACTCTGGATCCTCTGGGGTCACTAGCTGACTCTGGATCCTCTGGGGTCACTAGCTGACTCTGGATCCTCTGGGGGTCACTAGCTGACTCTGGATCCTCTGGGGGTCACTAGCTGACTCGGGATCCTCTGGGGGTCACTAGCTGACTCGGGATCCTCTGGGGGTCACTAGCTGACTCGGGATCCTCTGGGGGTCACTAGCTGACTCGGGATCCTCTGGGGGTCACTAGCTGACTCGGGATCCTCTGGGGGTCACTAGCTGACTCGGGATCCTCTGGGGGTCACTAGCTGACTCGGGATCCTCTGGGGGTCACTAGCTGACTCGGGATCCTCTGGGGGTCACTAGCTGACTCGGGATCCTCTGGGGGTCACTAGCTGACTCGGGATCCTCTGGGGGTCACTAGCTGACTCGGGATCCTCTGGGGGTCACTAGCTGACTCGGGATCCTCTGGGGGTCACTAGCTGACTCGGGATCCTCTGGGGGTCACTAGCTGACTCGGGATCCTCTGGGGGTCACTAGCTGACTCGGGATCCTCTGGGGGTCACTAGCTGACTCGGGATCCTCTGGGGGTCACTAGCTGACTCGGGATCCTCTGGGGGTCACTAGCTGACTCGGGATCCTCTGGGGGTCACTAGCTGACTCGGGATCCTCTGGGGGTCACTAGCTGACTCGGGATCCTCTGGGGGTCACTAGCTGACTCGGGATCCTCTGGGGGTCACTAGCTGACTCGGGATCCTCTGGGGGTCACTAGCTGACTCGGGATCCTCTGGGGGTCACTAGCTGACTCGGGATCCTCTGGGGGTCACTAGCTGACTCGGGATCCTCTGGGGGTCACTAGCTGACTCGGGATCCTCTGGGGGTCACTAGCTGACTCGGGATCCTCTGGGGGTCACTAGCTGACTCGGGATCCTCTGGGGTCACTAGCTGACTCGGGATCCTCTGGGGTCACTAGCTGACTCGGGATCCTCTGGGGTCACTAGCTGACTCGGGATCCTCTGGGGGTCACTAGCTGACTCGGGATCCTCTGGGGGTCACTAGCTGACTCGGGATCCTCTGGGGGTCACTAGCTGACTCGGGATCCTCTGGGGGTCACTAGCTGACTCGGGATCCTCTGGGGGTCACTAGCTGACTCGGGATCCTCTGGGGGTCACTAGCTGACTCGGGATCCTCTGGGGGTCACTAGCTGACTCTGGATCCTCTGGGGGTCACTAGCTGACTCTGGATCCTCTGGGGGTCACTAGCTGACTCTGGATCCTCTGGGGGTCACTAGCTGACTCTGGATCCTCTGGGGGTCACTAGCTGACTCTGGATCCTCTGGGGTCACTAGCTGACTCGGGATCCTCTGGGGTCACTAGCTGACTCGGGATCCTCTGGGGTCACTAGCTGACTCGGGATCCTCTGGGGTCACTAGCTGACTCGGGATCCTCTGGGGTCACTAGCTGACTCGGGATCCTCTGGGGTCACTAGCTGACTCGGGATCCTCTGGGGTCACTAGCTGACTCGGGATCCTCTGGGGTCCTCTGGGGTCACTAGCTGATGACTCTGGGTCCTCTGGTCTTAACTAGATGACTCTGGGTCCTCTGGTCTTAACTAGATGACTCTGGGTCCTCTGGGGTGCATGGCGATGAACATGATGGTCGGTGTAATTCTTATAAAACTCTGACTTATGCTTGCAGTGGCTGACTGGCAGAAGACGTTCGAGGAGAAGCTCGCCCCTCTCTTTGCTGTCCGGGAGAGCCTGTCTGAGGAGGAGGCGCTGAAGATCGGGAAGAAGGATCCTGAACAGGAAGTGGAGAAGTTTGTGACAGCAAACACCCAGGAGCTGGGCAAAGAGAAATGGTTGTGTCCTCTGAGCGGCAAGAAATTCAAGGTCAGTGTGTGGGCTTTCTATATTCTGACATCCTATTCGGGGGGGGGGGGGGGGGCGGGGCCTTAGGCAGTGAGAGATTCTGGAGACTTTTTGCATAAATAAGAACTTTTCTCTTTCACCTTAGTCACCATAGTGTACAGTAGCAATATGTATGTTCTGTTTGCTCAGGGTCCGGAGTTTGTACGGAAACACATCTTCAACAAGCACGCCGAGAAGATTGAAGAGGTCAAAAAGGAAGTGGTTTTCTTCAATAATTTCCTGATTGATACTAAACGTCCCGCACTCCCAGAGGTCAAACCTATCCAACCACCAGTGGCTGCTGCACAAGGTATGTCCTATGTGTGCTACCCTGCAGGTGGAGAACAGACTCATATCCCCTTTTGTATGTGTCACCCTGCAGGAGGACGATAGACTTGTAGCCCCCTTCTGTAACACCAGGCTCATTTTTTAGACTCAAACATTATTTATTATTATAATAATGTATAAATAAAAAAAAAAAAAATATATATATATATATATATATAATATTACACTTTTTTTTTTTTTTTCTTTCAGGACTGGCACCCGGACTGCTTTACCCTCACCAGGGACCCCAGGCCCTCTTGCAATATAATCAGCCGCGGCCCCAAATGATGGGTTACGGAGGTGAGTGTGTACTCTGTTTGGGGTGATGAAATCGCCATCTGTAGAAACATTTCAGAAATAATTTCCCCCCTCCTTCTTCTTTCAGCTCCTCAGTTCCCTCCCAATCCTTATGGTGCCGGGAGAGGATATGACGCCTTCAGAGGCCAAGGCGTCTACCCCAAACCACGCAACCGGTAAGGTGGCAGTATCTTGAATGCTTTTAGCATGTTTTTTGTTTTTTCTTTAGTCCCCTGACTTCTTAAATGCTCCTTTGGTTTTTCTGTCCCAACAGGATGATGCGCGGAGACCCACGTTCTATCATCGAGTACCGCGACCTTGACGCACCAGAAGACGTAGACTTCTTTTAACATCCCCCGCTTATTTTATTATTTTTCGCCCTCAGTCGCTGCACTTTTCCCTCCCACCTCTCACTGACGTTACTGCCTCCATCCGGTCAGTATTTTTTTTTTAATAAAATTTTCAGGACTTCCAGTTCATGTGTAATTTTGTTTTGATCAATAAACTGGTTCCCTCTAAAGTCTCTTGTTTGTGGATAAGTGTCATTGGATTGTAGGTGATGGAATGGAGGGAATAGCAGTCGGCCAGCAACTACTTCAGCTCTGGAATATTTTTCCCCTTCTTCATGATCAGGACATTTTTTGCTATTCAGAACTGCGCTACTCTAACTGGCAATTGCGCGGTCACACGCCCATATTTTTTGCTATATAAACAAAAAACTGAATTTTTAAAGAATCTTTTTCTAAGTATCCTATTTTTTTCCCAAACCAATCTTTATTGATAAATTTAGACCAAAATGTATCCCGCTGCATTTCTTTGGAACCCCCCCCACATCTATGTATATTTGGTCTGTAGAAAAGTTATAGCGTCTACAAACTATGGTGTGTGTATATTGGGGATCATGCTCTGCTTCAGTATATCACAGTACATGTTGGCATTCATGGTTCCCTCAATGATCTGTAGCTCCCCAGTGCCGGCAGCACTCATGCAGCCCCAGACCATGACATTCCCACCACCATGCTTGGCTGTAGGCAAGACACACTTGTCTTTGTACTCCTCACCTGGTTGCCGCCACACACGCTTGTCACCATCTGAATCAAATAAGTTTATCTTGGTCTCATCAGACCACAGGACATGGTTCCAGTAATCCATGTCCTTAGTCTGCTTGTCTTCAGCAAACTGTTTTCAGGATTTCTTGTGCATCATCTTTAGAAGAGGCTTCCTTCTGGGATGACAGCCATGCAGACCAATTTGATGCAGTGTGCGGCGTATGGTCTGAGCACTGACAGGCTGACCCCCCACCCCTTCAACCTCTGCAGCAATGCAATGCATCTATTTCCCAAAGACAACCTCTGGATATGACACTGAGCACATGCACTCAACTTCTTTGGTCGACCATGGCGAGGCCTGTTCTGAGTGGAACCTGTCCGTTTATACCGCTGTTTGGTCTTGGTCACTGTGCTGCAGCTCAGTTTCAGGGTCTTGGCAATCTTATAGCCTAGGCCAGTGATGGCGAACCTTGGCACCCCAGATGTTTTGGAACTACATTTCCCATGATGCTCAACTATACTCCAGAGTGCAGGGGAGCATCATGGGAAATGTAGTTCCAAAACATCTGGGGTGCCAAGGTTCGCCATCACTGGCCTAGGCCATCTTTATGTAGAGAAACAATTTTTTTTTTTTTTTTTTCCTGAACCTCAAAGTGTTCTTTGCCATGAGGTGCCATGTTGAGCTTCCAGTGACCAGTATGAGAGAGTGAGAGCGATAACACCAAATTTACCACACCTGCTCCCCATTCACACCTGAGAACTTGTAACACTAATGGGTCACATGACACCGGGGAGGGAAAATGGCTAATTGTGGCCAATTTTGACATTTTCACTTAGGGGTGTACTCACTTTTGCTGCCAGTGGTTTAGACATTAATGGCTGTGTGTCGAGTTATTTTGAGGGGACAGCAAATTTACACTGTTATACAAGCTGTACACTCACTACTTTACATTGTAGCAAAGTGTCATTTCTTCAATATATTCCACAATCTCCCGTTTCTTCTTTCTTGAGCAATCTTCTCCAGAAGTCTGTCTTCAAGGTAGCTCCAGCCCTGAATGTTCTCCCCAGGTTCCTGCTCTATTTTGTAATTTGTACATCTCGGGTCACAGAGGAGTTGAGTTGATATCTGTGACTGTGGGGTTATGTTGCCACCTTTAGGTGAATGGGACACTGTCTCCTAAAAAAAAAAAAGAAAAATATACAGGAACTCCCCGCCCAGTCATAACCTAACCTCTCCCAGCTCAGCTAAGCCTTTTCTGCTAGTGTGTAGGTGATGGATGCCTCCCTGTGTCTCTGAAGACCCCCTTTTCTCTTATGTTCATTGACTGAAAACAGCTATTGTAGTTCTTGACCATAGAGCTTTAGCGTCACCTACAGGAATAGGACACTAGACTATGGGTAGTCCTTTCTGGCAGGAGTAAGGACCTGTGGTCCCATAGTTTTCTTTTTTCCTGGGATTTTTTTCTCTTGAGAGATTTTTAATCAACTGTCGAGGTGTATAATCTAGATCCAGTGGTCACCCCAGTCTGGCCAATGAGAGCATGCAGACCCTTAGCTACACACTGGGTCAGTTGCGACAGCCCCATACTCGATTGAGATGGCCAGCGAGTTAAACCTCTTGCGGGGGGACACATGACTGGCCGTGGGTTGTCCGTGTCCCAGTGTTACCCTGGCTGAAAGTCCCCCAACTTTAGTGGAGAGAAGGATCTGTCATGGGAGCCTTACCCGTGTGCTCCGCTGGATTGGTAAGTAGATGCCCCACCTTTCCTTCACTGGATGGGGTGTGGGGCATGTGTACTCCCTGGGGTGGTCAGTCCCTATGTGGTTGTTTTGTGCCTGGTGCCAGTGGACTTGGTTCCACATCTTTGGGACTGTTGCTTACACCCCTACTGGGGCAGTGGTGGACTCCATCTGAATCAGTCACTTCGGCCTAACAGCATGGCCAAGGGGCATTGCTGGCAGGGTGCTCTCCAGGTCCAGTGCAGTCACCCTTGTGGTGGGGGAGTCAAGTCCCTGAAGGACCTGCAGGGTACATAAAACGTAATGATGCGAACCACTCTGTTGAGCTGTTGCGCACCCCCCCCCCCCCTTTGGGTTTTTAGTAGGCTTTTGGGCAGTTGTGTGCGGTGATTCCCCTAAAGGTTGCCATATAGCAGTGGCAGTGTGTGGGCATAATTTTGTTTCTCTTCCAGAGTATATGTGGTACTCTCCTGTGCTTTACACTGACACCATGCTGAATCCAAAATCCAACCTGATGCTTTGCCATCCTGCCACCAACCCTAACCACCTGTCTGGGCACAGCAAGTACCAGGGCACTTGTTTTGGGGATTTCCTGCCACACAAGGTTTTCTGACTTAGGCTGACACTCAGCTTAGTGGCTGCTTCTCTCTGGGGTACACAGGCCTTGAGCAAAGAGGTGGAAGAAAGACAAAAGAAGGACCGGGCCCTTGGGTTTGGCACATCATGGATCTGGTGGACAGATTACTGGGAGGGGCTGGGGAAGACCCGGCTGTCATGGTGCACGTTGGCACCAATGACAAAGTCAGAGGAAGATGGGAGTGTCTTTAAAAAATGATTTTAGGGACTTAGGAGCTAAATTGAGGAATAGGTCCACCAAGGTAGTATTCTCAGAAATACTACCGGTATTAACAAGTGGCTGATGAGCTGGTGTAGAAAGGAGAGGGGTTTGGGTTCCTGGAGAACTGGGCTGACTTCTCAGCTGGTCAACAGCTCTTTAGATGGGATGGACTGCACCCAAAATGGGGAGGGTCCAGCTCGGCTGGGAGAGAAGATGGCCGAAAAGTTAGAGGCGCTTTTAAACTAGACGAGGGGAGTGGGGGGGGAGGGTCCAGATGTAGAGATAGCCAGCGTGGAACAAATGTCAGAGAGTAGTATTGGGGGCATTAGTGGTAGGTTGACTAAAGCACTTAAACCCGAGGTAAGTAAATTAACAAGTCCAATTTGCAACCTCAGGACAACCAACGAGGAGAGAGAATGCGACCGGACAAAACTACGTGGCATGTTCACCAATGCCATAAGCCTGGCTGACAAGATGGGAGAACTAGAGCGGCTTTTGTATGAGGAGGATTTAGATTTTGTGGGAATTTCAGAGACTTGGTTCAACAGCACTCATGATTGGCTGGCAACCATTCAAGGGTATTCCCTATATCAGAGATGGGGAGGGTAAAGAAGGGGGAGGGGTATGCCTGTATATCAAGAATGATGTACAAGTGAATGTGAGGGATGACATCACTAATGGAGTAAGGGAGGAGGTGGAATCCTTATGGGTAGAGCTTCAAAAGGAGGAAACCAAGGTGAAAGCAATACCTATTCGGAGGGGGAGGCGGACTTCCTATCACAGTTTGGAACGGCGGCAAGAATGGGAAGTGTCATTATAATGGGGGATTTTAAAGTGGTAGTAAACCCTCCTATCGTGTTCAGTAAAGGAAGCTGCCATCTTGGCCTCTGTTTAATCTACAACTGCCATGTGATCACTTATGACACCAGCCATTAGATAGTTTGGTTGAGAGCACAATTAATGGGAGTGTTACATTTCTGACATGTGCCGGAAGCTGTTAATGGATGGGTTTACTTCCGCTTTAATTATCCAGACATAGACTGGGTGGAAGGAACCGTGCATTTGTCTAAGGCTCACTATTCCTAAATGTCTTGCAGGACAATTTCATGGGTCAGATGGTAAATGCACCAACAAGAAATAATGCATTACAAGATCTACTGATTACTAACAATACAGACCTGATCGTGGATGTGGAAATATGGGGGAGTTTAGGAAACAGCGATCACAGGTCAATTGGCTTCAGCATAAATCACACAAATTGGAAACACAAGGGTAATACAAAGACACTGAATTCAAGAGCCAACTTCACTAAACTCTGCTCCTTGCTAGAAAATATAAAATGGGATAAAATCCTAGGAACATGGAGGAAAAATTGGAGTTTTAAGAGCGTATTAAATAAAGGGAAATTGGGAAATTTTATTAAAAGGCCTAACAAAAGTCCTGGGTGGCTTAACTCCAATGTAAAAATGCATTTAAAAGCAAAGGAGAAGGCCTTCAAAAAAAATACAAGGCTGATGGGTCATCATCAGTTTTACAAATAATGCAATAAGAAATGTAAGGGTGCAATCAGGGCGACTAAGAACACGAAAGCCACATAGCGGAGGAGAGTAAAAAAAAAAAAAAATATCCTAAGAAATTCTTTTAAGTACATAAATAGTAAGAAAGGGAAGTCAAAACATATTGACCCCATAAAGAATGATGAAGGGAATCTGGTTACAAAAGTCTCAGTCTTCATGAGGGAAACAGGTGCTCCAGTAACCAAAACTTATCCTCAAGAAGCACCCTCGTGGCTAACAGGAAAGGATTAGAAATAGACTTGAAAAACTTTACATTAATAAGTCAACGGGACCAAGGGCCCTTAAGGAACTCAGTCAAGTGATTGCCAGGCCAATGTTCCTAATTTTTACCAACAGTTTACTGACTGGAATGGTACCAGCTGATTGGAGAAAAGCCAATGTAGCACCAATATTTAAAAAAGGGCCAAGATGCATCCCTGGGAATGACAGACCAGTTAGCCTAACATCAATAGTATGCAAGCTCTTGGAGGGGATGATAAGGGATTATATAGAACAGTGTTTCTCAACTCCAGTCCTCAAGGTGCCCCAACAGGTCACATTTTCAGGCTCTCCATTATTTTCCACTGGTGAGTTGATCAGTGTGACCGCCTCAGTATATACCACAGCCGTTTCATCTGAGTGAAATCCAGAAAACATGACCTGTTGGGGTGCCTTGAGGACTGGAGTTGAGAAACACTGATATAGAAGACTTTAGTAATGAGAATGGTATCATTAGCAGTATTCAGCATGGATTCATGAAGAATCATTCTTGCCAAACCAATCTATTAACCTTCTATGAGGAGGTGAGTTGCCATCTAGATAAAGGAAGGCCCGTAGACGTGGTGTATCTGGGTTTTGCAAAAGCATTTGACACAGTTCCCCATAAACGTTTACTGTACAAAGTAAGGTCCGTTGGCATGGACCATAGGGTGAGTACATGGATTGAAAACTGGCTACAAGGGCGAGTTCAGAGGGTGGTGATAAATGGGAAGTACTCGGAATGGTCTGGTGTGGAAAGTGAGGTCCCCAAGGTTCTGTCCTGGGACCAATCCTATTTAATTTATTCATAAACGACCCGGAGGATGGGATAAACAGCTCAATCCCAGTATTTGCAGACGATACTAAGCTAAGCAGGGCAATAACTTCTCCGCAGGATGTGGAAATCTTGCAAAAAGATCTGAACAAATTAATTGGGTGAGCAACTACATGGCAAATGAGGTTTAATGTAAAAAAAATGTAAAATAATGCATTTGGGTGCCAAAAATATGAATGCAATCTACTCACTGGGGGGAGAACCTCTGGGGGAATCTAGGATGGAAAAGGACCTGGGGGTCCAAGTAGATGACAGGCTCATCGATGGCATGCAATGCCAAGCTGCTGCAAGCAAAGCCAACAGAATATTGGCATGCATTAAAAAGGCGATTAACTTCAGAGATAGAACAATAATTCTCCCGCTCTACAAGACTCTGGTCTGGCCTCACCTGGAGTATGCTGTCCAGTTCTGGGCACCAGTCCTCAGGAGGGATGTGGGTGCTGGAACTGGAGAGGATCCAGAGAAGGGCAACAAAGCTAATAAACGGACGGGGAAAGACTGCAAGCACTGAACTTATTCTCTCTGGAGAAGAGACGCATAAGAGGTGATATAATTTCAATGTACAAATACCGTACTGGTGACCCTACAATAGGGATAAAACTTTTCAGCGTAAGGGAATTTAAAAAGACACGTGACCATTCACCAAAATTAGAAGAGAAGTGGTTTAACCTAAAACTGCGGAGAGGGTTCTTTACTGTAAGAGCAGTAAGAATGTGGAATGCTCTTCCACAGGCGGTGGTTTCACTGGGGAGCATCGATAATTTCAAAAAAATTATTGGGCACCTAAACGACCACAACATACAGTGATATACAATGAAATATTAACATAAAAGCACACACACAGGTTTGACTTGATGGACTTTTGTCTTTTTTTCAACCTGACTAACTATGTAAAAGGATGGCTTCCCCCTGCAACCGCTCCCTGAAGAGTCAGATAAGCTCTGTATTCTTGCCTTATCTGGTATCTGGTCCTCCACTTCCTTTGTGTCATGGGAGGACTTCTCTGCAGCCATGTCTAAACTTCGGGATCAGTTTTTGGGGTTTATCTCAGGTTTGGAACGCCTGGGGTGCAAACGTGGGTGCGCTCCTTCCCCTCCTCTCCTTGTGAGAAGATCCTCTGGATGCGGAAGAAGTGGAAACTGTTGAGGAACAGGAACCTCTCTATGTAGATGTGTCCTCAGAGGAGGGATCTTGGAGTTTGCGGCTGTCTCAGACACAGTAGACCAACCTTTCCCAAACGGTTCCTCCAGAGGTTGCTCGGGGTTCCTTGAGCAAATTCTGCCTCTCATATAAGTTCCCACTGACACCATTGATCTTTTTAGGCAATTGTAAGAGAGGGGTGATTCTTCCCAATGACCACAAGTGTAAGGAGCATTCTTCCAAGTGACCATACTTCTAATTTACTATTAACAGCAATTATTAACAGGGGTTCCCTGAGACCACATAAATGTTTCAAGGGTTCCTCAATGTTAAACAGGCTGAAATAGGCTGCAGCAGACCATAAAGGGCTTACGGTATCCATTACCCTTGGCTTACTGGTGCTGGAATCTTCTTCCTTTAAAGTCACAGTTTTTTGGGTCCTGGTGGCTCACCAATACACCATAAATAAATAATTCTACAAGTATTGGGGCTTTCTGGCTATTTCATAATAAATGGGACCATTAAAGTCCTAGTGCATGAGGTCCCAGGCTTTAAGATGCCAGCGATAAAAGATTAGAGGCCCCCTTTCTGATGTCTTTCTCTGGTGGGAGTTTGCCAAGCCTTCATGTCTGGGTGAAGTGGGGGCACTCTTCTAGGGAAGTCTTGATGACCTTCCCAAATGAACAGGTGATATACAGAACTGGATGGCCTAGGCAACCTCACCCTGCAGATAAACAAGGGTGTCTAGGTGCATTCTCACAGTGCAGATACACTATATTTCCAAAAGTATTGGGATACCTGCCTTTACATGAACTTTAATGGCATCCTAGTCTTAATCTGTAGGGTTCAACATTGAGTTGGCCTACCCTTTGCAGCTATAACGGCTTCAACTCTTCTGGGAAGGCTGTCCACCAGGTTTAGGAGTGTGTCACTGGGAATATCTGACCCTTCTTCCAGAAGTGCATTTGTGAGGTCAGGCACTGATGTTGGACGAGAAGGCCTGGCTCGCAGTCTCCTCTCTAATTTATCCTGAAGGTGTTCTATCAGGTTGCGGTCAAAGACATGGATACGCAGATCTGGGCTGGAGGAACCTGACTGGCATGCACCTCTACCCAATAGAACACCTTTGGGATGAATTAGAGCGGAGACTGCGAGCCAGGCCCTCTCATCCAACATCAGTGTCTGACCTCACAAATGTGCTTCTGGAAGAATGGTCAAACATTCCCATAGACACACTCCTAAACCTTGTGGACAGCCTTCCCAGAAGAGTTGAAGCTGTTATAGCTGCAAAGGGTGGGCCAACTTAATATTGAACCCTACGGACTAAAGCTGGGATGCCATTAAAGTTCATGTGGGGGGTAAAGGCAGGTGTCTCAATACTTTTGGTAATATAGTGTATGTAGAACAAGGGTGCCTAGGCACACTCACATTGCAGATATACAGAACGGGAGGGTCTAAGCCTAGAGACTCCAGCCATGTATAGAGATCCGGCCATGTATAGAGATCATGGATAGAGATCTGGCGTGGTGGTCAGGCCTTCTCCCACCATGGTGCCGTACTATGGAATAGCCTCCCTGTCGAGCTCCAGGAGGCCCCCACTATTTCGATCTTCCGTGGGTTACTGAAGACTTGGCTTTTCACGCAGGCGTTTCCTGCGTAGTCTCTCTCTCTTCTACCCTTCTGCTGCTCTGTGCTGCTTCTGGTCCCTGGACCCTCTCTTTCCAGGATCTTTGCTATACATGTCGGGACCCTTCGGGGTATATTAAGATTCCTCTCAACTCAACTCATGTGGATGAAATATAAATATAATTGATTCTACATCCATACCATATGAAAGTAAAAGGCCAATCGCAGAAATAGCCTCTTTCCAGTATGGGTAGATTCTGAATTGTTTGGTCGCCATGAGGTGTCTTTGGAGGAGAAGAGATGATTGAGATGTTCCAGGTGGTAATTAAATAAAGACTTGTGCGGAAAAAAAAAAAGAAATTAAAATGCTATTTCAATTAAACCTTTCCTATGAGAAATAGCTTAAGAGTGGAACTTGAAAAGTACATACAGAAGTAGATAAGTCAGAGCATTGACTTGAGTCTCCCCACCTCCCTCCTGTCACATGCAGAGGACTCCATGCAAGGTTTCATAAACGGAGTGAGTGCCTGAAAGCAAGCAGGTCCTGCCACCTGTGTGGATATAAAGGGCTGAGGTGTGTTCCTAACACTCATTAGGTCTGAAGAAGAGGCTCAGAGAAGCTATTAAACATCTTCACCATTACAGAACAAGTCCAGCTGAATGTGACTATTATATGCCATGACCTGGATAAATGAGAGACCTCCCAAACTATTGCCCTTAGGTCACATGTGCACCAACTAAGGATAAAGGTCGGCAGAGGCTACCCATGACCTTGGCTTCTGATGTAAAGGGGGAACTCTGATTGGGAACCCTGATGTAAGGGGGGGCACTGAAGGGGACCCTGATATAAAGGGGGAACTCTGATTGGGAACCCTGATGTAAGGGGGGGGGCACTGAAGGGGACCCTGATATAAAGGGGGAACTCTGATTGGGAACCCTGATGTAAGGGGGGGGGGGCACTGAAGGGGACCCTGATATAAAGGGGGAACTCTGATTGGGAACCCTGATGTAAGGGGGGGGGGCACTGAAGGGGACCCTGATATAAAGGGGGAACTCTGATTGGGAACCCTGATGTAAGGGGGATGCTGATTAGGAACCCTGATGTAAAGGGGGGGCACTGATGTAAGGGGGTGTCTGATGGGGACCCTGATGTAAGGGGGCTTTAATGGGGACCTTGATGTAAGGGGGGGGACTCTGATGGGAACCCTGATGTAAGAGGGACTTTGATAGAACCCTGATGTAAGGAGGGGGGCTCTGATGGGAACCCTGATGTAAGAGGGACTTTAATGGAAACCTGATGTAAGGGGGGGGGGGGGGGGACTCTGATGAGGATTCTTTTCTGCCCATGAATATTTGTAAAATATATGATGTGGCCTTCATACTGAGGAGTTTGGAGAGACCCCTTTTCTACACTATAGCGATAGGGTCACTTTAAATAACTATTCCATATGAAAGAATAATGATTACACACCTATGTGATATTGATGTACAGTGGGGACAGAAAGTATTCAAACCTCCTTAAATTTTTCACTCTTTGTTATATTGCAGCCATTTTCTAAAATCATTTAAGATCATTTTTTTCCTCATTAATGTACACACAGCACCCCATATTGACAGAAAAACACAGAATTGTTGACATTTTTTGCAGATTTATTAAAAAAGAAAAACTGAAATATCGCATGGTCCTAAGTATTCAGACCCTTTGCTCAGTATTTAGTAGAAGCACCCTTTTGATCTAATACAGCCATGAGTCTTTTTGGGAAAGATACAAGTTTTTCACACCTGGATTTGGGGATCCTCTGGCATTCCTCCTTGCAGATCCTCTCCAGTTCTGTCAGGTTGGATGGTAAACGTTGGTGGAGCCATTTTTAGGTCTCTCCAGAGATGCTCAATTGGGTTTAAGTCAGGGCTCTGACTGGGCCATTCAAGAACAGTCACAGAGTTGTTGTAAAGCCACACCTAAGTTATTTTAGCTGTGTGCTTAGGGTCATTGTCTTATTGGAAGCTAAACCTTCGGCCCAGTCTGAGGTCCTGAGCCCTCTGGAGAAGGTTTTTGTCCAGGATATCCCTGTACTTGGCCGCATTCATCTTTCCCTCAATTGCAACCAGTCGCCCTGTCCCTGCAGCTGAAAAACACCCTCACAGCATGATGCTGCCACCACCATGCTTCACTGTTAGGACTGTATTGGACAGGTGATGAGCAGTGCCTGGTTTTCTCCACACATACCGCTTAGAATTAAGGCCAAAAAGTTCTATCTTGGTCTCATCAGACCAGAGAATCTTATTTCTCACCATCTTGGAGTCCTTCAGGTGTTTTTAGCAAACTTATTGCTAAATAAGCAATTATTTTTATTTCTATTATTCTTATTTCTCTCCATCTTGGAGTCCTTCAGGTGTTTTTAGCAAACTCCATGCGGGCTTCCGTCGGGCCACTCTGTGTCAGGAAAAGCCCTCTTGCAAATATCCCAGCAAACTAAAGTTTAGAGGAATTCCTGTGCACAGAAGCGCCATCCGGCGCTCGCGCGCGCGCAATAGCGCCAAAAGCGCTAACGTGCGTACGCGCATGCGCAATAGCGCCAATAGCGGCGCCCTGTGACAGCACTTGGCGCCAAAGAGGCTATTTAAGGAGGACTGTTCCACTGCTGCCTTGCTGTCCGGTCTACAGCGTTCCTGAAGACCCCTTGTGCCCTGTTACTTGCATATTGCTACCTGATACCTGTTGGACTGTTCCTGACTACTCTGTTTGCTGCCTGCCCTGATCCCGGCTTTTGGACTTTGACTACTCTCCCGGATTTACCTTCTGTACCTGATCTGCCCGCCTGTGTTTGACCCGGCTTGCCTGTACCCTGCTGTCTACGTCCTGCTGCTGGACTACAAAACACCTCCCTGCTGTCTACATCCTGCTGGTGGACTACAAGACACCTCCCTGCTGTCTACATCCTGCTGGTGGACTACAAGACACCTCCCTGCTGTCTACATCCTGCTGCCAGACTACAGGACACCTCCCAGCTGACTACCCGATTCAGCTCTCTGCTCCAGCCTTCCAGTCAGGTACTTGTGCCCCTTCGCACTCCCGAGCCCCTGTCATCACTACCAGGGGTTCCCGAGTCGGAGGTATACGAGAGGCCGTTCCCTGCATTCCGGGCTCCACCTACCAGGTACGTGACACTCTGCCATAAAGCCCCGACTGGTGGAGGGCTGCAGTGATGGTTGACTTTCTACAACTTTCTCCCATCTCCCGACTGCATCTCTGGAGCTCAGCCACAGTGATCTTTGGGTTCTTCTTTACCTCTCTCACCAAGGCTCTTTTCCCCTGATAGCTCAGTTTGGCCGGACGGCCAGCTCTAGGAAGGGTTCTGGTCATCCCAAACGTCTTCCATTTAAGGATTATGGAGGCCACTGTGCTCTTAGGAACCTTAAGTGCAGCAGAAATTTTTTTGTAACCTTGGCCAGATCTGTGCCTTGCCACAATTCTGTCTCTGAGCTCTTCAGGCAGTTCCTTTGACTTCATGATTCTCATTTGCTCTGACATGCACTGTGAGCTGTAAGGTCTTATATAGACAGGTGTGTGGCTTTCCTAATCAAGTCCAATCAGTATAATCAAACAAAGCTGGACTCAAATGAAGATGTAGAACCATCTCAAGGATGATCAGAAGAAATGGACAGCACCTGAGTTAAATATATGAGTGTCACAGCAAAGGGTCTGAATACTTAGGACCATGTGATATTTCAGTTTTTATTTTTTAATAAATCTGCAAAAATGTCAACAATTCTGTGTTTTTCTGTCAATATGGGGTGCTGTGTGTACATTAACCACTTGCCTACTGGGCACCTAAACCCCCCTCCTGCCCAGACCAATTTTCAGCTTTCAGCGCTGTCACACTTTGAATGACAATTACTCAGTCATGTAATACTGTACCCAAATTAATTTTTTGTCCTTTTTTTCACACAAATAGAGCTTTATTTTGGTGGTATTTGATCACCTCTGGGTTTTTTATTTTTTGCGCTATAAATGGAAAAAGACCGAAAATTTTGAAAAAAAACGCATTTTTCTTTGTTTCTGTGATAAAATTTAGCAAATTAGTAATTTTTCTTCATAAATTTTGGCCACAATTTATAATGCTACATATCTTTGGTAAAAATAACCCAAATTAGTGGATATTATTTGTTCCGTGTGAAAGTTAGAGAGTCTAAAAGTTATGGTGCAAATCATAAAAAATTGATCACACTTGATGTACTGACGGCCTATCTCATTTCTTGTGACCCGAACAAGCCAGGATAGTACAAATACCCCCCAAATGACCCCTTTTTTGAAAGTAGACAATCCAAGGTATTCAGTAAGATGCATGGTGAGGTTTTTGATGTTGTAATTTTTTCCCACAATTCTTTGCAAAATAAAGATTTTTTCCCCCCCCACAAAATTGTCATTGTAACAGGTTATTTCTTTCACATGGCATATATATACCACAAATGACACCCCAAAATACATTCTGCTACTCCTCCTGAGTATTACGATACCACATGTGTGGGACTTTTTCACAGCCTGGCCACATAGAGAGGCCCAACATGCAGGGAGCACCATCACGTGTTCTAGGAGCATAAATTACACATCTAACTTGTTGACTACCTATTACACTTTTGAAGGCCCTGGAGCACCAGAACAATGACACGTGACACTGACGTGGCACTGAGGACAGATGGCACTGATGTGGCACTGACACTGATGTGGCACTGATGACAGATGGCACTAATATGTGGCACTAATACGTGGCACTGATGACACATGACAATAATGACAGATGGCACTAATATGTGGCACTGACACGTGGCACTGATGACAGGTGGCACTGATGACAGGTGGCATTAATACGTGGCACTGATGACAGATGGCACTAATACGTGGCACTGATGACAGATGGCACTAATACGTGGCACTGATGACAGATGGCACTAAAACTTGGCACTGATGACAGATGGCACTGATACGTGGCACTGATGACAGATGGCACGTGATACTGACAGGTGGCACTGATGACAGATGGCACTATGTGGCACTGAGGACAGATGGCACTGGGGATAGATGGCAGGGACATGACAGTGGGGACAGATGGCAGTGGGGACACTTTTTTTCGTTTTTTTTTTGTTTTACCTACCGCCGCAGCGATTCGCTCTCCCTCCTCACACGCTGTCTCTGTGTGAGGAGGGAGAGCCGCAGAACACCGATGTATGTTTACATATGAGATCGTCTCTCATTGGCACCGCCGATCGCGCTGAAAACGGCCGCTATGATTGGCCGTTTTCAGCGATCTGTGACTGGCTGTGTCCGAGGGACACGGCCAGCACAGAACTTCCCCGATTCCCTGAAGTAAACAACAGGACATCCAGGGACGGCCGCCCGGCAGATAGCGTCCGCGCTGCAGCCGTCTTTCGGCTATAGCGCGGGCGCGAAGTGGTTAACCACTTGCCGACCGCCTCACGCCTATATACGTGAGCAGAGCGGCACGGGCAGGCAAAATCACGTACCTGAAACGTGATTGCCTTCCCGCGGGTGGGGGGTCCGATCGGACCCCCCCCCCGGTGCCAGCTGCGGTCGGCATTTGGCTGGGAGCATTGAGAGACGAGGGGGAGGCCATCCGATCGTGGCCCCCCCCTCGCGATCGCTCCCAGCCAATGAGAAACATCCCCTGCCTCTGTATAGTACACAGAGGCAGAGGATGTGATGTCATCTCTCCTCGGCTGGCCAGTTTCCGTTCCAGCGCCGAGGAGAGATGACATGTAAGTGCACCAAACACACACACACACACAGTAGAACATGCCAGGCATACATTACACCCCCGATCCCCCCCCGATCGCCCCCCGATCCCCCCCCAATCACCCCCCCCCCCGTCACAAACTGACACCAAGCAGGTTTTTTTTTTTTTTCCTGATTACTGCATAGTGTCAGTTTGTGACAGTTAGCAGTGTTAGCACAGTTACTGTTACCCCCTGTAGGTCTAGGGTACCCCCCTTACCCCCCCTAATAAAGTTTTAACCCCTTGATCACCCCCCCTCACCAGTGTAACTAAGCGATCATTTTTCTGATCGCTGTATTAGTGTCGCTGGTGATGCTAGTTAGGGACGTAAATATTTAGGTTCGCCGTCAGCGTTTTATAGCGACAGGGACCCCCATATACTACCTAATAAATGTTTTAACCCCTTGATTGCCCCCTAGTTAACCCTTTCACCACTGATCACCATATAACCGTTACGGGTGACGCTGGTTAGTTCGTTTATTTTTATAGTGTCAGGGCACCCGCCGTTTATTACCGAATAAAGGTTTAGCCCCCTGTAGGTCTAGGGTACCCCCCTTACCCCCCTAATAAAGTTTTAACCCCTTGATCACCCCCTGTCACCAGTGTCACTAAGCGATCATTTTTCTGATCGCTGTATTAGTGTCGCTGGTGACGCTAGTTAGGGACGTAAATATTTAGGTTCGCCGTCAGTGTTTTATAGCGACAGGGACCCCCATATACTATCTAATAAATGTTTTAACCCCTTGATGGCCCCCTAGTTAACCCTTTCACCACTGATCACCGTATAACCGTTACGGGTGACGCTGGTTAGTTTGTTTATTTTTTATAGTGTCAGGGCACCCGCCGTTTATTACCGAATAAAGGTTTAGCCCCCTGATCGCCCGGCGGTGATATGCGTCGCCCTAGGCAGCGTCAGATTAGCGCCAGTACCGCGAACACCCATGCACGCACCGTACACGCACCGTACACGCACCGTACACCTCCCTTAGTGGTATAGTATCTGAACGCATCAATATCTGATCCAATCAGATCTATACTAGCGTCCCCAGCAGTTTAGGGTTCCCAAAAATGCAGTGTTAGCGGGATCAGCCCAGATACCTGCTAGCACCTGCGTTTTGCCCCTCCGCCCGGCCCAGCCCAGTCCAGCCCAGCCAAGTGCAGTATCGATCGATCACTGTCACTTTTTTTTGTAGCGTTTTGGTGAACTGGCAAGCGCCAGCGGCCTAGTACACCCCGGTCGTAGTCAAACCAGCACTGCAGTAACACTTGGTGACGTGGCGAGTCCCATAAGTGCAGTTGAAGCTGGTGAGGTGGCAAGCACAAGTAGTGTCCCGCTGCCACCAAGAAGACAAACACAGGCCCGTCGTGCCCATAATGCCCTTCCTGCTGCATTCGCCAATCCTAATTGGGAACCCACCGCTTCTGCAGCGCCCGTACTTCCCCCATTCACATCCCCAACCAAATGCAGTCGGCTGCATGAGAAGCATTTTCTTTATGTCCTCCCGAGTACCCCTACCCAACGAACCCCCCCCCCCCAAAAAAAAGATGTTGTGTCTGCAGCAAGCACGGATATAGGCGTGACACCCGCTATTATTGTCCCTCCTGTCCTGACAATCCTGGTCTTTGCATTGGTGAATGTTTTGAACGCTACCATACACTAGTTGAGTATTAGCGTAGGGTACAGCATTCCACAGACTAGGCGCACTTTCACAGGGTCTCCCAAGATGCCATCGCATTTTGAGAGACCCGAACCTGGAACCGGTTACAGTTATAAAAGTTACAGTTACAAAAAAAAAGTGTAAAAAAAAAAAAAACACAAACAAAAATTAAAAAAAATAGTTGTCGTTTTATTGTTCTCTCTCTCTCTATTCTCTCTCTATTGTTCTGCTCTTTTTTACTGTATTCTATTCTGCAATGTTTTATTGTTATTATGTTTTATCATGTTTGCTTTTCAGGTATGCAATTTTTTATACTTTACCGTTTACTGTGCTTTATTGTTAACCATTTTTTTGTCTTCAGGTACGCCATTCACGACTTTGAGTGGTTATACCAGAATGATGCCTGCAGGTTTAGGTATCATCTTGGTATCATTCTTTTTAGCCAGCGGTCGGCTTTCATGTAAAAGCAATCCTAGCGGCTAATTAGCCTCTAGACTGCTTTTACAAGCAGTGGGAGGGAATGCCCCCCCCCCACCGTCTTCCGTGTTTTTCTCTGGCTCTCCTGTCTCAACAGGGAACCTGAGAATGCAGCCGGTGATTCAGCCAGCTGACCATAGAGCTGATCAGAGACCAGAGTGGCTCCAAACATCTCTATGGCCTAAGAAACCGGAAGCTACGAGCATTTTATGACTTAGATTTCGCCGGATGTAAACAGCGCCATTGGGAAATTGGGGAAGCATTTTATCACACCGATCTTGGTGTGGTCAGATGCTTTGAGGGCAGAGGAGAGATCGAGGGTCTAATAGACCCCAATTTTTTCAAAAAAAAGTACCTGTCACTACCTATTGCTATCATAGGGGATATTTACATTCCCTGAGATAACAATAAAAATGATTTAAAAAAAAAATGAAAGGAACAGTTTAAAAATAAGATAAAAAAGCAAAAAAATAAAGAAAAAAATAAAGAAAAAAATAAATAAATAAAAAGCACCCCTGTCCCCCCTGCTCTCGCGCTAAGGCGAACGCAAGCGGCGGTCTGGCGTCAAATGTAAACAGCAATTGCACCATGCATGTGAGGTATCACCGCGAAGGTCAGATCGAGGGCAGTAATTTTAGCAGTAGACCTCCTCTGTAAATCTAAAGTGGTAACCTGTAAAGGCTTTTAAAGGCTTTTAAAAATGTATTAATTTTGTTGCCACTGCACGTTTGTGCGCAATTTTAAAGCATGTCATGTTTGGTATCCATGTACTCGGCCTAAGATCATCTTTTTTATTTCATCAAACATTTGGGCAATATAGTGTGTTTTAGTGCATTAAAATTTAAAAAAGTGTGTTTTTTCCCCAAAAAATGCGTTTGAAAATCGCTGCGCAAATACTGTGTGAAAAAAAAAAAATGAAACACCCACCATTTTAATCTGTAGGGCATTTGCTTTAAAATAATATATAATGTTTGGGGGTTCAAAGTAATTTTCTTGCAAAAAAAAATAATTTTTTCATGTAATCAAAAAGTGTCAGAAAGGGCTTTGTCTTCAAGTGGTTAGAAGAGTGGGTGATGTGTGACATAAGCTTCTAAATGTTGTGCATAAAATGCCAGGACAGTTCAAAACCCCCCCAAATGACCCCATTTTGGAAAGTAGACACCCCAAGCTATTTGCTGAGAGTCATGTCGAGTCCATGGAATATTTTATATTGTGACACAAGTAGCGGGAAAGAGACAAATTTTTTTTTTTTTTTTGCACAAAGTTGTCACTAAATGTTATATTGCTCAAACATGCCATGGGAATATGTGAAATTACACCCCAAAATAAATTCTGCTGCTTCTCCTGAGTATGGGGATACCACATGTGTGGGACTTTTTGGGAGCCTAGCCGCGCACGGGACCCCGAAAACCAAGCACCGCCTTCAGGCTTTCTAAGGCCGTAAATTTTTGATTTCACTCTTCACTGCCTATCACAGTTTCGGAGGCCATGGAATGCCCAGGTGGCACAACCCCCCCCCCCAAATGACCCCATTTTGGAAAGTAGACACCCCAAGCTATTTGCTGAGAGGTATAGTGAGTATTTTGCAGACCTCACTTTTTGTCACAAAGTTTTGAAAATTGAAAAAAGAAAAAAAAATTTTTTTTTTCTGGTCTTTCTTCATTTTCAAAAACAAATGAGAGCTGCAAAATACTCACCATGCCTCTCAGCAAATAGCTTGGGGTGTCTACTTTCCAAAATGGGGTCATTTGGGGGGGGTTTGTGCCATCTTGGCATTTTATGGCTTTCAAAACTGTGATAGGTAGTGAGGAGTAAAATCAAAAATGTATGCCCTTAGAAATCCTGAAGGTGGTGCTGGGTTTTCGGGGCCCCGTACGCGGCTAGGCTCCCAAAAAGTCCCACACATGTGGTATCTCCATACTCAGGAGAAGCAGCTGAATGTATTTTGGGGTGCAATTCCACATATGCCCATGGCCTGTGTGAGCAATATATCATTTAGTGACAACTTTTTGTAAATTTTTTTTTTTTTTTTGTCATTATTCAATCACTTGGGACAAAAAAAATAAATATTCAATGGGCTCAACATGCCTCTCAGCAATTTCCTTGGGGTGTCTACTTTCCAAAATGGGGTCATTTGGGGGGGTTTTGTACTGCCCTGCCATTTTAGCACCTCAAGAAATGACATAGGCAGTCATAAACTAAAAGCTGTGTAAATTCCAGAAAATGTACCCTAGTTTGTAGACGCTATAACTTTTGCGCAAACCAATAAATATAAGCTTATTGACATTTTTTTTACCAAAGACATGTGGCCGAATACATTTTGGCCTAAATGTATGACTAAAATTTAGTTTATTGGATTTTTTTTATAACAAAAAGTAGAAAATATCATTTTTTTTCAAAATTTTCAGTCTTTTTCCGTTTATAGCGCAAAAAATAAAAACGGCAGAGGTGATCAAATACCATCAAAAGAAAGCTCTATTTGTGGGAAGAAAAGGACGCAAATTTCGTTTGGGTACAGCATTGCATGACCGCGCAATTAGCAGTTAAAGCGACGCAGTGCCGAATTGTAAAAAGTGCTCTGGTCAGGAAGGGGGTAAAATCTTCCGGGGCTGAAGTGGTTAATGAGGAACAAAATGAACTTAAATGATTTTAGCAAATAGCTGCAATATAACAAAGAGTGAAAAATTTAGGGGGTCTGAATACTTTCCGTCCCCACTGTATGTAAATTGAAAATTTTATCAAGAAAACAATCGTGGGACAAACTAAGAAACATACTGTAAAGGAAATTTGTAAGTTCTGTATATAATTGTATTCTATTTTCTATGTATTGCACACTTCCCTCACTGTGCACACGGCACTAATGATGTTTTCATTACATGCTTACATTCTTTCGAGACCTGATTAGAATTAGCCTGCCTGTGTAACGCCCCTTGTTACCATAAACGTACAATTGTAATATTAATGTGATACCTACGTAATCATGTGTATAGAAACCTTCAATTGCATCATAATTAAGCAGAATAGTTATTTGGAAAGATGTGGAGTGTATCTTTTGTGTCTGTTCCCTACTGCAGTAGTTATTATTAATTTGGAACCACTAATCAATATGAGGATAGGCGTTGCCTATCTATAAATTCCCATGTCACATACTTAAAATTATATACATGCCGATGGCATGGTGTAGTTTTAAATGTAGGCTCCAGGGGGCACTGCTGTACTGTATTTCTCCATATCACTTTTTAATGAAATAGATCCTGCCTGTGTTATTACTAGTGTTTACCACCAGAGGGGGCACTATACACACATGATGTAGGTTTTAGCTTTGCAGCCATCTCCATTAGTAGGTTCTATAATACTTTTTCTTTGCTGCAGTTATATCAAACATAAGTAAAACTCCACCAGAGTCCCCTCCAAGCTGTGAAAGAGCAGAACATATACCGCAGGGCTGTACAGAGAACACTGAACCAGTCACATCCGTCTCTGTACCAGAGGAGCTTACACTCTAATGCCCCCCCCCCCCCCCACAGTCACACACTATTATTATTATACATTTATATAGCTCTGGCATATACCACAGTGCTGTACAGAGAACACTGAAAGAGTCATATCAGTCTCCATACTAAAGGAGCTTACACTCTAATGCCCCCCCCCACACAGTCACACACTATTATTATTAGTATACATTTATATAGCTCTGGCATATACCGCAGTGCTGTACAGAGAACACAGCCAGTCACATCAGTCTCTGCACCAGAGGAGTTTCTCCACCAGGTGGTGCTGTTCTGCAGGGTGCCGTCGGCTCACTCCGTTGTGATCTCAGCTGAGAGAAGCAGCAAAGCCTGGGGCCTCTAATGCAGGCTTTCCCCAGGCAAGCATAGACCATATTGGGGAAGACAAAGGTGGAGGCTCTCCAGAGGCACTGAGACCTACTCCATGTGCTCAAGCTGCAATAGATCCTGGGCCTGTCCCTATGCAAGAGGAGTCCTTACCAGTCCTCCAGGATAAAGTGGTGAACAGACTTCGCCGCATCGCTAAAGAGGAACAGAAACTTTCTGTCATGACAGAAGATCTCAGGAAAAGGAAATCACTGCAAAGTAAGTCTGGAAACAGTAAGAGGGAAGTCTCCAAGTTGTAGTCTCTGGAGGAGGCATTAAAAAAGCAGGAGAAGTTGGTTGCTTCCCTGATGGAGAGCACCGGTGTGTTAAGAGAAAAGTGCGTGAATGAGGAGAGATTCCAACAGATGAAGGAGAGTGCCAGTGCCAGTACCAGCCAGAGGGTGGATGCCGCAGTAATGGCGACAGTATGGATGGGGGGGGGGGGGGTAAGGAAGTGGCTTCACATAGTGGCCCCAGTACTACCCCTGTCTCAGAATCTGTTGCACCTGAGTCATCTGCCCCCCTCTCTCTCCAGCAGCCTGGGTCATCTCAGGAGGAGGTTGAGGAAAATGGTGGATTGCTGCAGACCATTATAGAAATGGAATCTCCCTTGAGTGGCACCAACCCATCAGATGAAGATCATGGGAATGCAGGCATGTATCCAGACAGAGAAGTTTCTGCTGGCTGTGAGGAGTCCCACATGGACATTAACAGTGCAGAGCAGGAATGTCGCATGAACATTGAAAATGCAGAGCAGGAATGTCGCATGACAAACCAGATTTCAGAGGTTCCTATGCAGCCAGTTAATGTATCATCTGTCCCAGTTATGAATTATGCTAAGGCTGTGTTGGGACAAAGTCATGCTGCTGCTGGTGGAAGGGAGACAGTTGTGCGATTTTCACCTAATGCACCTTCTTCCATTAAACGCAGGAATGTGGTACATCTCAGGTGGGAGGGAGAGGATATTCCACCTATCAGGAGGGTGGTTGTGGATAAGATCCTAGCCATGGGATTTAAGGCAGAGGATATTTATGCGCTTACCAGTCCGGCTGGTTTCTATGAACATGATTTGTCATTTGTGCGTCCAGAATCGCTGGATTTGTTTTGGGAGCGGTTTGAGCATTTATATAGGGACCAGCCGGACTGGAAGAGGCTTGTCCCCAAAGTTGTCTCACGTCAGCGCTTGATTAAGAATGTGACAATCCTGACAAGGAATGAGTCTATACCCCCCCGAGGATTTATGGGTCTAGTTGAGGAGGTTTGGTGAAACGTTGTGTCCCCTAAAAAAGATTGAGGATGATAGAGGAATCTGGACAGGTGGGTGGTCAGTGTCAATGAAGTTGAGTGTGTGTGGGAATGTGGTCCAGCATTTGCCCTCCTCTGCCTTTATTGGTAAAGATAGTATTACTGTCTTCTACCCCGGTCAACCTAAGCTGTTCCATAAATGTGGAGTCAAGGGACATTTCTCCTCTAAATGTCCAGAACAAAAGTGCTCTTTGTGTCAGGAACTGGGGCATCTGGCGAAGGACTGTAACATCATTAAATGTAACCTATGTGATGAGGTTGATAAGGTTGGTCACCCTTATAGCTGGTGCCCTGAGGCTTTGCACAATAAGCCAGAGCTAGTGGAGGAATTTTTCCGTCTGGGTTGGCGGAGGTTGTACCAGGGGATCCTAGTGTCTCTGTCCCATCAGAATCTGTGTCTGTGAGGCCGTCTGTGGTGTCAGTGTCCCCCCAGTCTGTGGTTCCCCAGTCAGTGTCAGAAAGTGTGGTTGTCAAGTCTGTGTCTACAGCTATTGTTTCTCCTAGTGTAGTGAAGGCAGCAGAGGGTGCTGGACCAGAATGTATGGTGGTGCCAACCCCTCCTCGGCGTAGCAGAAGTGCGGATGGAGTGAGGGATGGATTGGATGATGGAGGAGGTGGGAAGGGCATGAAGGTGGCTGGTGCAGAATGCACCATGAATGATGTGGAAGTTGGGGTGAATGATGTGGGGGGAGGGGTTAATCGGGGGGTTTTGGAATCACATCCTGATGGCGATTAAATCTCAAAATCTTTCTTAGCTTGGATTGTGTTTAAGTTGAAGTTCGGGGTTTGTAGCTGTCATTAAAATATGTTTCTTTCTATGTTATCTTGTCAGGAAATGGTTTTCTTTATTTGCTGATGTAAGCACGCTTGTTTTTGTTTAGTTGTTTTTTTTTTGGTGTAAATATGTTTTTATTAATGAAAACATACACTCTAATGTCCCCTCCCAACAGTCACACAATATTATTATTATTATTATACATTTATATAGCTCTGACATATACCGCAGTGCTGTACAGAGATCACTGAGCCAGTCACATCAGTCTCTGTACCAGAAGAGCTTACACTCTAATGTCCCCCCCACAGTCACACACTATTATTATTATACATTTATATAGCTCTGACATATACTGCAGTGCGGTGAATTGAACGCTTTATTCTCAGTAAATGACTTAGTTAACCTCTTCATTGCTATGGAATGTTGGAGGTGTTTTTATCTCTCCCCATCCCTCTAGTACCAGGACATGTGATCAGGAAATGTCAGGTTTATATTTCTGTTTCCAGGACAAGGAAGAGATCGGTTTGCATAATCTTATCAGTAAGTTCAGTATGTATACAATCAGTGTGTGACTGATAGATATCTCGGTATCTGTGAACAGTTATCCTGGTTTATTACAGTAGAACAGCTGTGCGCAACTTTCCTTGCAATTACTGTCCCGTTCACAGCATTGGACAAACGGCGTGTTGTGTACAATTGCGCGCTGTATTCTGAGTGTGTTTTGTCTGCACTCATAATTGTACTGCTGACCACAAACCAAACTCACTATATAATTGATGCGTTTAAGTTGTCATTAACAGTACAGCTATGAGTGCAGACATTGACTCACTGGTGCATACACAAAGTATGTTCAGACCAATGCATGCACTTCAGACCTTAGATCAAGGCAGGAAGGATCACTATGACACATGGAAGGCAGGAAAGATGGACCACTAAGACACCTGGAAGGCAGGAAGGATCACTCTGGCACATGGAAGGCAGGAAAGATAGACCACTATGACACCTGGAAGGCAGGAAGGATCACTCTGGCACATGGAAGGCAGGAAGGATCACTATGGCATCTGGAAGGAAGGATGGATCACTATTGACACCTGCAAGCCTGGAAGGATCACTATGGCGCATGGAAGGCAGGATCACTATGGAAATGGGATCACTATGTTACATGGAAAGCAGGATCACTATGGTACATGGAAGTCAGGAAAGATCACTATGACACATGGAAGGCAGGATCACTATGGCACATGCAAGAAAGGATCACTATGGCACATGGAAGGCAGGAAGGATCACTATGGCACATGGAAGGCAGAAAGGATCACTATGACACATGGAAGGCAGAAAGGATCACTATGGCATCTGGAAGGCAGGAAGGAAGGATGGATCACTATGACACCTGGAAGGCAGGAAGGATCACTATGGAACATGGAAGGCAGGATTACTATGGCAAATGGAATGCAGGAAGGAAGGCTCACTATAGCACATGGCAGGCAGGATCACTATGTCACATGGTAGGATCACTATGGTACATAGAAGGAAGAGAGAGAGAGAAAGGAGAGAAATCACTCACCGGAGGCTGGCTGTTCTCCAGAGGCCCAGGCAGACATTTACTCTCCTGCCAGCACACAGATTGGCTGCACGCCTGGGTTGTGGATGGGCACAGGAGGACATGGGAAAAGGTGGCGCTGACCTAGCCTACCTCCTCCTTTTCCTCCTCCTCCCCATACGCGCAGATGACAGGGGGTTTAGTGGAGCCCAGTGCCGAAACTTGTTCTGGCATTACTATCCGCTGCAGGACTCAGCCCTTATTCTCAGGAAACTGGGATTTACTTGAAATTCCGGGACGGTTGGGAGGTATGAATTCAGACCTCAGATCAGCCCCAGTGCATGCACTTCAGACTTAAGATCAGCCCCAATGCATGCAGTTCAGACTTAAGATCAGCCCCAATGCATGCAGTTCAGAACTCAGATCAGCTCCAGTACATGCACTTCAGACCTTGGATCAGCTCCAGTGCATGTACTTCAGACCTCAGATCAGCCCCAACGCATGCAGTTTAGACCTTGGATCAGCTCCAGTGCATGCACTTCAGACCTCAGATCAGCTCCAGTGCATGCACTTCAGACCTCAGATCAGCTCCAGTGCATGCACTTCAGACCTCAGATCAGCTCCAGTGCATGTACTTCAGACCTCAGATCAGCTCCAGTGCATGTACTTCAGACCTCAGATCAGCTCCAGTGCATGCACTTCAGACCTCAGATCAGCCCCAATGCATGTACTTCAGACCTCAGATCGGCCCCAATGCATGCAGTTTAGACCTTAGATCAGCTCCAGTGCATGCACTTCAGACCTCAGATTAGCCCCAATGCATGCACTTCAGGCCTTGGATCAGCTCCAATACATGCAGTTTGTCTGGGAAATTTGGCTGTACGCTATTTGCACACCATTTCTCCTGTGCTCCTAAGCACACATTCTGTCTAATGATATAATGTACCTTACCTATCATTCCATTACCCGTATATCCCCAAGTAAACAGACATAGCCATAGCTTACATTCTCAGCTCCATCAACATCACTGCCTTTCCAAGCCGTGTACTTGCTTTTATTTACACATAAACAGAAAGTCCCAAACTGGAGGGTTTCCCTTCAACAGCCAATCGCCTCCTACACAGTTTTGAAATCACAGGAAATGACCAAATAGGGACATGACCAAATAAGGATGTAACAACACAGATTGTAAATGTCAACACAGGATAAATGAATTTATACAATAACCAATGAACGATGACTACAATTCCACTGATAGGAATCCTTATACTACCGTTCCTTGTGGATGGGAGGCTATCTGCAGGTGCACGCTGTGAATCTCGACATGTGCTGATCAGACACAGCAGAGACAAGCCATGCTTGTGACGCCCCCCCCCCCCACATCCGCCTATAACCGATAATGTCCCTGCAGAGCGAACATATCGCCTCAGACGATCGTCTGTGCAATGCACAGGGGCCCTTTCACTGGCGGACATACCCCCACTCTGCAAACACCTCTCCAATCCCAGGAAGTTTTCCACTCTTTAGAGCAGGCTGCGGCAGAACGAACACTGGGAGACACTTATGACAATACATATAAAAAATACATCTTCATAAAATTTCCACAACAACTTCAGACATCAGATTAGTACCAATGCATACACTTCAGACCTCAGATCAGCCCCAATGCATGTAGTTTAGACTTTGGATCAGCTCCAATGCATGCACTTCAGACCTGGGATCAGCTCCAATGCATGTACTTCAGACCTCAGGTCAGCTCCACTATATGCACTTCAGAACTCAGATCAGCCCCAATTCATGCATTTCAGACCTCATATCAGCCCCAATGCATGCACTTCAGACCTCAGATTCGCACCAATGCATGCACTTCAGACCTCAGATCAGCCCCAATGCGTGCAGTTTAGAAATCGGATCAGCTCCAGTGGATGTACTTCAGACCTCAGATCAACCCCATTGCATGCACTTTAGACCTCAGGTTAGCACCAATGCATTTACTTCAGACCTTGGATCAGCTCCAATGCATGCACTTCAGACCTCAGATCGGCTCCAATGCATGCACTTCAGACCTCAGATCGGCTCCAATGCATGAACCTCAGACTTCAGGTCAGCTCCACTACATGCACTTCAGACCTCAGATCAGCCCCAATGCATGCATTTCAGACCTTGGATCAGCTCAAATGCATGCACTTCAGACCTCAGATCAGCCCCAATGCACGTAGTTTAGACTTCGGATCAGCTCCAGTGCATGCACTTCAGACCTCAGATCAGCCCCAATGCATACACTTCAGACCTTGGATCAGCTCCAATGCATGCACTTCAGACCATTGATCAACCCCAATGCATGCACTTCAGACTTCAGGTCAGCTCCACTACATGCACTTCAGACCTTGGATCAGCTCAAGTGCATGCACTTCAGACTTTAGATTAGCACCAATGCATTTACTTCAGACCTTGGATCAGCCCCAATGCATGCGCTTCAGACCTCAGATCAGCCCCATGCAGTTTAGACATCTGATCAGCTCCAGTGGATGCACTTCAGACCTCAGATTAGCACCAATGCATTTACTTCAGACCTTGGATCAGCTCCAATGCATGCACTTCAGACCTCAGATCGGCTCCAATGCATGCACTTCAGACTTCAGGTCAGCTCCACTATATGCACTTCAGACCTCAGATCAGCCCCAATGCATGCACTTCAGACCTCAGATCAGCCCCAATGCATGCGCTTCAGACCTCAGATCAGCCCCATGCAGTTTAGACATCTGATCAGCTCCAGTGGATGCACTTCAGACCTCAGATTAGCACCAATGCATTTACTTCAGACCTTGGATCAGCTCCAATGCATGCACTTCAGACCTCAGATCGGCTCCAATGCATGAACTTCAGACTTCAGGTCAGCTCCACTACATGCACTTCAGACCTCAGATCAGCACCAATGCTTGCACTTTAGACCTCAGATCAGCCCCAATGCATGCGTTTCAGACCTTGGATCAGCTCCAATGCATGCACTTCAGAGCATTGATCAACCCCAATGCATGCACTTCAGACTTCAGGTCAGCTCCACTACATGCGTTTCAGACATTGGATCAGCTCCACTGCATGCACTTCAGACCTTGGATCAGCTCCAATGCATGCACTTCATATCAACACAAATGCATGCACTTCATAAGCTCAGATCAGCACGAATGCATGCACTTCAGACCTCAGATCAACACCAATGAATGCACTCCAGAAGCTGAGATCAGCACCAATGCATGCACTTCAGAAGCTCAGATCAGCACCAATGCATGCACTTCAGAAGCTCAGATCAGCACCAATGCATGCACTTCATATCAGCACCAATGCTTGCACTTCAGAAGCTCAGATCAGCACCAATGCATGCACTTCAGACCTTAGATTAACACCAATGAATGCACTTCAGAGGCTCAGATCAGCACCAATGCATGCACTTCAGATCAGCACCAATGAATGCACTTCAGAAGCTCAGATCAGCACCAATGCATACACTTCAGATCAGCACCAATGCATACACTTCAGAAGCTCAAATTAGCACCAATGCATGCGCTTCAGACCTCATATTAACACCAATGAATGCACTTCAGAAGCTCAGATCAGCACCAATGCATGCACTTCAGATCAGCACCAATGCATGCACTTCAGAAGCTCAGATCAGCACGAATGCTTGCACTTCAGACCTCAGATCAACACCAATTAATGCACTCCAGAAGCTCAGATCAGCACCAATGCATGCACTTCAGACCTCAGATTAACACCAATGAATGCACTTCAGAAGCTCTGATCAGCACCAATGCATGCACTTCAGAAGCTCAGATCAGCACCACTGCATACACTTCATATCAGCACCAATGCATGCACTTCAGAAGCTCAGATCAGCACGAATGCATGCACTTCAGACCTCAGATCAACACCAATGAATGCACTTCAGAAGCTCAGATCAGCACCAATGCATACACTTCAGATCAGCACCAATGCATGCACTTCAGAAGCTCAGATCAGCACCAATGCATACACTTCAGAAGCTCAGATTAGCACCAATGCATGCACTTCAGAAGCTCAGATTAGCACCAATGCATGCACTTCAGATCAGCACCAATGCATGCACTTCAGACGCTCACATCAGCACCAATGCATGCACTTCAGACCTCAGATTAACACCAATGAATGCACTTCAGAAGCTCTGATCAGCACCAATGCATGCACTTCAGAAGCTCAGATCAGCACCACTGCATACACTTCATATCAGCACCAATGCATGCACTTCAGAAGCTCAGATCAGCACGAATGCATGCACTTTAGACCTCTGATCAACACCAATGAATGCACTCCAGAAGCTCAGATCAGCACCAATGCATGCACTTCAGATCAGCACCAATGCATGCACTTCAGACCTCAGATTAACACCAATGAATGCACTTCAGAAGCTCAGATCAGCACCAATGCATGCACTTCAGAAGCTCAGATCAGCACCAATGCATGCACTTCAGAAGCTCAGATCAGCACCAATGCATACACTTCAGAAGCTCAGATCAGCACCAATGCATGCACTTCAGAAGCTCAGATCAGCACCAATGCATGCACTTCATATCAGCACCAATGCTTGCACTTCAGAAGCTCAGATCAGCACCAATGCATGCACTTCAGACCTTAGATTAACACCAATGAATGCATTTCAGAGGCTCAGATCAGCACCAATGCATGCACTTCAGATCAGCACCAATGCATGCACTTCAGATCAGCACCAATGCATGCACATCAGAAGCTCAGGTCAGCACCAATGCATGCACTTCAGATCAGCACCAATGCATGCACTTCAGAAGCTCAGATCAGCACCAATGTATGCACTTCAGACCTCAGATTAACACCAATGCATGCACTTCAGAGGCTCAGATCAGCACCAATGCATGCACTTCAGATCAGCACCAATGCATGCACTTCAGAAGCTCAGATCAGCACCAATGCATGAACTTCAGACCTTAGATTAACACCAATTAATGCACTTCAGAAGCTCAGATCAGCACCAATGCATGCACTTCAGATCAGCACCAATGCATGCACTTCAGAAGCTCAGATCAGCACCAATGTATGCACTTCAGACCTCAGATTAACACCAATGCATGCACTTCAGAAGCTCAGATCAGCACCAATGCATGCACTTCAGAAGCTCAGATCAGCACCAATGCATGCACTTCAGATCAGCACCAATGCATGCACTTCAGACCTCAGATCAGCCCCAATGCATGCACTTCAGACCTCAGATCAGCCCCATGCATGCGCTTCAGACCTCAGATCAGCCCCATGCAGTTTAGACATCTGATCAGCTCCAGTGGATGCACTTCAGACCCCAGATTAGCACCAATGCATTTACTTCAGACCTTGGATCAGCTCCAATGCATGCACTTCAGACCTCAGATCGGCTCCAATGCATGAACTTCAGACTTCAGGTCAGCTCCACTACATGCACTTCAGACCTCAGATCAGCACCAATGCATGCACTTTAGACCTCAGATCAGCCCCAATGCATGCGTTTCAGACATTGGATCAGCTCCACTGCATGCACTTCAGACATTGGATCAGCTCCAATGCATGCACTTCATATCAACACCAATGCATGCACTTCAGAAGCTCAGATCAGCACGAATGCATGCACTTCAGACCTCAGATCAACACCAATGAATGCACTCCAGAAGCTGAGATCAGCACCAATGCATGCACTTCAGAAGCTCAGACCAGCACCAATGCATGCACTTCAGAAGCTCAGATCAGCACCAATGCATGCACTTAATATCAGCACCAATGCTTGCACTTCAGAAGCTCAGATCAGCACCAATGCATGCACTTCAGACCTTAGATTAACACCAATGAATGCACTTCAGAGGCTCAGATCAGCACCAATGCATGCACTTCAGATCAGCACCAATGCATGCACTTCAGAAGCTCAGATCAGCACCAATGCATGAACTTCAGACCTTAGATTAACACCAATTAATGCACTTCAGAAGCTCAGATCAGCACCAATGCATACACTTCAGATCAGCACCAATGCATACACTTCAGAAGCTCAAATTAGCACCAATGCATGCACTTCAGACCTTGGATCAGCTCCAATGCATGCACTTCAGACCTCAGATCGGCTCCAATGCATGAACTTCAGACTTCAGGTCAGCTACACTACATGCACTTCAGACCTCAGATCAGCACCAATGCATGCACTTTAGACCTCAGATCAGCCCCAATGCATGCGTTTCAGACATTGGATCAGCTCCACTGCATGCACTTCAGACATTGGATCAGCTCCAATGCATGCACTTCATATCAACACCAATGCATGCACTTCAGAAGCTCAGATCAGCACGAATGCATGCACTTCAGACCTCAGATCAACACCAATGAATGCACTCCAGAAGCTGAGATCAGCACCAATGCATGCACTTCAGAAGCTCAGACCAGCACCAATGCATGCACTTCAGAAGCTCAGATCAGCACCAATGCATGCACTTAATATCAGCACCAATGCTTGCACTTCAGAAGCTCAGATCAGCACCAATGCATGCACTTCAGACCTTAGATTAACACCAATGAATGCACTTCAGAGGCTCAGATCAGCACCAATGCATGCACTTCAGATCAGCACCAATGCATGCACTTCAGAAGCTCAGATCAGCACCAATGCATGAACTTCAGACCTTAGATTAACACCAATTAATGCACTTCAGAAGCTCAGATCAGCACCAATGCATACACTTCAGATCAGCACCAATGCATACACTTCAGAAGCTCAAATTAGCACCAATGCATGCACTTCAGACCTCATATTAACACCAATGAATGCACTTCAGAAGCTCCGATCAGCACCAATGCATGCACTTCAGAAGCTCAGATCAGCACCAATGCATGTACTTCAGAAGCTCAGATCAGCACCAATGCATGCACTTCAGATCAGCACCAATGAATGCACTTCAGAAGCTCAGATCAGCATGAATGCTTGCACTTCAGACCTCAGATCAACACCAATGAATGCACTCCAGAAGCTGAGATCAGCACCAATGCATGCACTTCAGAAGCTCAGATCAACCCCAATGCATGCACTTCAGACTTCAGGTCAGCTCCACTACATGCACTTCAGACCTTGGATCAGCTCAAGTGCATGCACTTCAGACCTCAGATTAGCACCAATGCATTTACTTCAGACCTTGGATCAGCTCCAATGCATGCACTTCAGACCTCAGATCAGCCCCAATGCATGCGCTTCAGACCTCAGATCAGCCCCATGCAGTTTACACATCTGATCAGCTCCAGTGGATGCACTTCAGACCTCAGATCAGCCCCATTGCATGCACTTCAGACCTCAGATTATCACCAATGCATTTACTTCAGACTTCAGGTCAGCTCCACTACATGCACTTCAGACCTCAGATCAGCCCCAATGCATGCGTTTCAGACATTGGATCAGCTCCACTGCATGCACTTCAGACCTTGGATCAGCTCCAATGCATGCACTACATATCAACACCAATGCATGCACTTCAGAAGCTCAGATCAGCACAAATGCATGCACTTCAGACCTCAGATCAACACCAATGAATGCACTCCAGAAGCTGAGATCAGCACCAAGGCATGCACTTCAGAAGCTCAGATCAGCACCAATGCATGCACTTCAGAAGCTCAGATCAGCACCAATGCATGCACTTCATATCAGCACCAATGCTTGCACTTCAGAAGCTCAGATCAGCACCAATGCATGCACTTCAGACCTTAGATTAACACCAATGAATGCACTTCAGAGGCTCAGATCAGCACCAATGCATGCACTTCAGATCAGCACCAATGCATGCACTTCAGAAGCTCAGATCAGCACCAATGCATGTACTTCAGAAACTCAGATCAGCACCAATGCATGCACTTCAGATCAGCACCAATGCATGCACTTCAGAAGCTCAGATCAGCACGAATGCTTGCACTTCAGACCTCAGATCAACACCAATGAATGCACTCCAGAAGCTGAGATCAGCACCAATGCATGCACTTCAGAAGCTCAGATCAGCACCAATGCATGCACTTCAGACCTTAGATTAACACCAATGAATGCACTTCAGAGGCTCAGATCAGCACCAATGCATGCACTTCAGACCTTAGATTAACACCAATGAATGCACTTCAGAAGGTCAGATCAGCACCAATGCATACACTTCAGATCAGCACCAATGCATGCACTTCAGAAGCTCAAATTAGCACCAATGCATGCACTTCAGAAGCTCAGATCAGCACCAATGCATACACTTCAGATCAGCACCAATGAATGCACTTCAGAAGCTCAGATCAGCACGAATGCATGCACTTCAGAAGCTCAGATCAGCACCAATGCATGCACTTCAGATCAGCACCAATGCATGCACTTCAGAAGCTCAGATCAGCACGAATGCTTGCACTTCAGACCTCAGATCAACATCAATGAATGCACTCCAGAAGCTGAGATCAGCACCAATGCATGCACTTCAGAAGCTCAGATCAGCACCAATGCATGCACTTCAGACCTTAGATTAACACCAATGAATGCACTTCAGAGGCTCAGATCAGCACCAATGCATGCACTTCAGATCAGCACCAATGCATGCACTTCAGAAGTTTAGATCAGCACCACTGCATACACTTCATATCAGCACCAATGCATGCACTTCAGAAGCTCAGATCAGCACGAATGCATGCACTTTAGACCTCAGATCAACACCAATGAATGCACTCCAGAAGCTCAGATCAGCACCAATGCATGCACTTCAGATCAGCACCAATGCATGCACTTCAGACCTCAGATTAACACCAATGAATGCACTTCAGAAGCTCAGATCAGCACCAATGCATGCACTTTAGATCAGCACCAATGCATGCACTTCAGAAGCTCAGATCAGCACCAATGCATGCACTTTAGATCAGCACCAATGCATGCACTTCAGAAGCTCAGATCAGCACCAATGCATGCACTTCAGAAGCTCAGATCAGCACCGATGCATGCACTTCAGAAGCTCAGATCAGCACCAATGCATGCACTTCAGAAGCTCAGATCAGCACCAATGCATACACTTCAGAAGCTCAGATCAGCACCAATGCATGCACTTCAGAAGCTCAGATCAGCACCAATGCATGCACTTCCTATCAGCATCAATGCTTGCACTTCAGAAGCTCAGATCAGTACCAATGCATGCACTTCAGACCTTAGATTAACACCAATGAATGCACTTCAGAGGCTCAGATCCGCACCAATGCATGCACTTCAGATCAGCACCAATGCATGCACTTCAGAAGCTCAGATCAGCACCAATGCATGCACTTCAGACCTTAGATTAACACCAATGAATGCACTTCAGAAGCTCAGATCAGCACCAATGCATGCACTTCAGATCAGCACCAATGCATGCACTTCAGAAGCTCAGATCAGCACCAATGTATGCACTTCAGACCTCAGATTAACACCAATGAATGCACTTCAGAATCTCAGATCAGCACCAATGCATGCACTTCAGAAGCTCAGATCAGCACCAATGCATGCACTTCAGAAGCTCAGATCAGCACCAATGCATGCACTTCAGATCAGCACCAATGCATGCACTTCAGAAGCTCAGATCAGCACGAATGCTTGCACTTCAGACCTCAGATCAACACCAATGAATGCACTCCAGAAGCTGTGATCAGAACCAATGCATGCACTATAGAAGCTCATATCAGCACCAATGCATGCACTTCAGAAGCTCAGATCAGCACCAATGCATGCACTTCAGATAAGCACCAATGAATGCACTTCAGAAGCTCAGAGCAGCACCAATGCATGCACTTCAGACCTCAGATTAACACCAATGAATGCACTTCAGAAGCTCAGATCAGCACCAATGCATGCACTTCAGATAAGCACCAATGAATGCACTTCAGAAGCTCACAGCAGCACCAATGCATGCACTTCAGACCTCAGATTAACACCAATGAATGCACTTCAGAAGCTCTGATCATCACCAATGCATGCACTTCAGTAGTTCAGATCAGCACCACTGCATACACTTCATATCAGCACCAATGCATGCACTTCAGAAGCTCAGATCAGCACCAATGCATGCACTTCAGACCTCAGATCAGCACCAATGCATGCACTTCAGAAGCGCAGATCAGCACCAATGCATGCACTTCAGATCAGCACCAATGCATGCACTTCAGAAGCTCAGATCAGCACGAATGCTTGCACTTCAGACCTCAGATCAACACCAATGAATGCACTCCAGAAGCTGAGATCAGCACCAATGCATGCACTTCAGAAGCTCAGATCAGCACCAGTGCATGCACTTCAGATAAGCACCAATGCATGCACTTCAGACCTCAGATCAACACCAATGAATGCACTTCAGAAGCTCTGATCATCACCAATGCATGCACTTCAGTAGTTCAGATCAGCACCACTGCATACACTTCATATCAGCACCAATGCATGCACTTCAGAAGCTCAGATCAGCACCAATGCATGCACTTCAGACCTCAGATCAGCACCAATGCATGCACTTCAGAAGCGCAGATCAGCACCAATGCATGCACTTCAGATCAGCACCAATGCATGCACTTCAGAAGCTCAGATCAGCACGAATGCTTGCACTTCAGACCTCAGATCAACACCAATGAATGCACTCCAGAAGCTGAGATCAGCACCAATGCATGCACTTCAGAAGCTCAGATCAGCACCAGTGCATGCACTTCAGATAAGCACCAATGCATGCACTTCAGACCTCAGATCAACACCAATGAATGCACTCCAGAAGCTCAGATCAGCACCAATGCATGTACTTCAGTTCAGCACCAATGCATGCACTTCAGACCTCAGATTAACACCAATGAATGCACGTCAGAAGCTCAGATCAGCACCAATGCATGCACTTCAGAAGCTCAGATCAGCACCAATGCATACACTTCAGAAGCTCAGATCAGCACCAATGCATGCACTTCAGAAGCTCAGATCAGCACCAATGCATGCACTTCAGAAGCTCAGATCAGCACCAATGCATACACTTCAGAAGCTCAGATCAGCACCAATGCATGCACTTCAGAAGCTCAGATCAGCACCAATGCATACACTTTATATCAGCACCAATGCATGCACTTCAGAAGCTCAGATCAGCACCAATGCATACACTTCAGAAGCTCAGGATCAGCACCAATGCATGCACTTCAGAAGCTCAGATCAGCACCAATGCATACACGTCAGAAGCTCAGATCAGCACCAATGCATGCACTTCAGACCTAAGATCAGACGCAATGCATGAGTGTCAAACCTGAGATCAGCACATGTAGATGTTTTAGGTTTTGAAAAAATACAGGTCTTCCTCATGGCCTGTACAAATAATCTGAAAATTGGAGGACAGATTGTCCTTTTTTTTTTTTTGCATGCTAGTCGCATATTAATAATGGAGAGTTTACTAAAGTTACAAAAATTATCGTACGACAGAATAAAAAAAAAATCGGGAAGTGATGTCATGTGTTGTGTTGTATTTGTATTGTGTTTTCAGATGACAACTGTACTGATTGAATGAAAATCGTACGACCTGATATCATACGAGAAAAATTTTCATCCTTGTCCCATCGGATAATATCGGATGAACTGATGTGATCGGCACTCGAAAGCTCTGTACTAACGATGCGATTATCGTACAATCGCGTCAAAATCTGTATTTTTCGTACGATTTTAGGATCGTGTGTACGGCCCCTGAGGGTCAATCCTGAATTTTGGATAATGTTAAATGTTATGGATTTGGGTGGCCGAATCAAAATCTTAAATTACAGCATTTGTTTTGGAGGTCCCAAAAGGCTTTAGGTAAAAAGAGACCAAACGTTACTCCAAAGGCTGTTTCTGATATTGCAGTTGCCAGGACACCCTTAGCTTGACTGGCTGCACCACCAGGTCCCTCCATTCTATCCTAGTATTCCTGGAAGAATTTTTAAAGAAAATCGTTAAGGTTGTTTTTTTTGGTCCCATCCCCTGCTCTCATCAGACAGGAGCATCCCAAACCGTTCTGCACATACAGTGGGGAAAATACTTATTTGATCCCCTGCAGATTTTGTAAGTTTGCCCATTTATAAAGAAATGAAGGGTCTATCATTTTTATCATACGTGTATTTTAAATGATAGAGACAGAATATCAACCAAAAATTCAGAGAAAACACATGATACAAATGTTATGAATTGAGTTGCAGTTCAGTGAGTAAAATAAATATTTGATCCCCCTACCAACCAACAAAAATTTTGGCTCCCACAGACTGGCTACAGTAGGTGCTCATGTGGTACACAGATTAGTCCTGTCAATATAAGAAGGAGCTCCTAACGACAACTCGTTATGTGTATAAAAGACACCTGTCCACAGAATCTCTTTCTTCCATTCAAACCTCACCATCACCAAAGATCTGTCAAAGAACATCAGGGACAAGATTGTAGACCTGCACAAGGCTGGAATGGGCTACCAGACCATCAGCAAGACGCTTGGTGAGAAGGAGACAACCGTTGGAGTAATTATTCACAAATGGAAGAAATACAAAACAACCAAAGATCGCCCTCGGTCTGGAGCTCCATGCAAGATTTCGTCTCATGGGTTAAGGATAATCATGAGAAAAGTGAGGGATCAGCCCAGAACTACACGGGAGGATCTTGTGAATGATCTCAAGGCAGTTGGGACCTCAGTCACCAAACAAACCATTGGTAACACAATACGCCGCCATGGATTGAAATCCTGCAGCGCCCGCAAGGTCCCCCTCCTCAAGAAGACACATGAACAGGCCCATCTGAAGTTTGCCAACAAACATCTAAATGATTCAGAGAAGGATTGGGAGAAAGTGCTATGGTCAGATAGGACCAAAATTGAGCTTATTGGCATTAACTCGCTGTATTTGGAGGAAGAAAAATACTTACTATGACCCTAAGAACACCATCCCTACAGTCAAGCACGGAGGTGGAAACATGAGGCTTTGGGGCTGTTTCTCTGCTAAAGGTACAGGCCGACTTTGCTGCATTGAGGGGCCAATGGACGGGGCCATGTATTGTAAAATCTTGGATGGGAACCCTCTTCCCTCATCCAGAACACTGAAGATGGGTTGTGGATGGGTCTTCCAGCATGACAATGACCCAAAACATACCACCAAGGCAAAAAAGGAGTGCCTCAAGAAGAAGCACATTAAGGTCATGGAGTGGCCTAGCCAGTCTCCAGACCTTAATCCTATAGAAAATGTATGAAGGGAGCTGAAACTTCGAGTTGCCAAGCATCAGCCAAGGAACCTTAAAGCATTTGTTACCCCAACACTTCATATACCTAAAATGTGCCTGCTGTAACATGTATTGTATGACAAAGTCTCCTGTTCTCTATTGCTTCCTTCATGTGAAATCCTTGGTCATCCTGCCAGTCCCTCTGCTTTCCTATTAAAAAATGACCACACTAAGCAGGAGAGCACACCGTGGTGAGTTCTCTAGCTATGCTGGGAACTCAGTGTATTCTCCTCCAATGATCAGACGTGTCCTGCCCCCCCCCCCCCCATTATGCAGCTGAGAACAGAGGGAATGTAATCACTTATAAAAAAGAGAAAAAAGGTATTTATAATGTTTTTCTTATATCTATACGCAAATGTTTTGCCTTTCATTTCTATTTTAAACTGAATGGGTTGTTTTACAAGGTGATCATTTTACAATCACTTTAAGGATTTAGAGAAGATCTGTAAAGAAGATTGGACCAAAATCCCTCCTGAGATGTATGCAAACCTGGTCACCAACTACAAGAAACGTCTTACCTCTGTGCCTGCCAACAAGGGTTTCTCCACCAAGTCATGTTTTGCTTGGGGATCAAATAATTATTTTCCCCACTGTATGGCTTGAGGGTGGTTGCCGTTAGTGTAAACTGGCTGTTCTGCACAGCATTGGCAATGCAAAGGTTCTAAAGACTTCATTAAGGAATCCAAAGAAGTCCCACCACTCCAATATCCACCATTTCCCTTGGCTGCGGACAACAAGTTGCTGACTACAGGAGCCCATTCATGCTCTGTACGAACTCCACGTAATAATAGAAAGCCACATTCTAATGATGTCACTTCCCTTCATCAACACATTATTTATGTGGAGATAGGGATGCTGCATGCCACCAGTCCCCAACTAGTAACCGCCCCTTCTGACTCGTTTCACCCTCCTGAACTTCATCAGGCCCATGAGGGTGAAACACGTCAACAGGGGCGGTTCCTAGGCAAGTACTGGCAGCATGCAGTGCTAGGACAAGCTCATCTATAGCCCAGGGTGGTCATGCCAAACTGTGCCCCCCCCCCCTAATATGTATGAGCATTATGTGTCAGCAAAATCCCCCCCCCCCCACAAAAACACTGAGCACTAATCTGCATGCTTACCCCCTAAGCATAAACCCCCCCTCCTCCTAGTTCAAATCCACCCTCCTGCTGATATCCCACTCTCAGGATAAATGTTTGCCCCCCCATCCTTCAGATCCCCCCCCAGATCAAATATCCCCCCCCAAAAAAAAATCACCCCTCCTAGCACAAATCATTTACCCCTATAATTTCCCCTCCTAGTACACATCTTCTCCCCTCCACTTCAAATCCCTTCCTTCCCAGCACAAATTTTCCCCAAAGCCCCCTTCCTACCACAAATCTTCTCCCCCCCGACCTCCCTCCCAACATAAATCCCCCTAGATCACCACTCTAACCCCCCCCAATTTCCTCTCCTAGAAATGTACACCCTGCTGCCCCCAAAATCCCCCCTTTCAACACATATCTTCTCCCCCCAATCTCCTTGTGTCACCCCCCCCCCCCCACTTCACATGATACCACAGTGCCCAGGGCAGCCACCCCTTGTCCCGGCCCTGATGCAGTGTTCGTATGAATAAAGTTTGATGCATAGAAGCGACATCTATATTTTGAAAGCACTGTCCTGTTTCTTCTGTTAGGAATTTGGATCTCCACATCTCCTCCAACCATGGTTTTTGAAGACGGTACCATTGATACTGAAGAAAAACACGTCAAGGATATGACGAAAGCCATTCTAAAACAAAGAATTTTTTTGACCTTCTGTAATTTTTTTCTTCTACTAATACCCACATCTGAGGAGAGAAGGTATCTGCAATCAGCTACTGAACATTATACCCTTGATACTAGGCATAAATGAACAAGTAAAAAAAATTATTGCAGCGCTATATTAAGTAAATGTGAAAAATGACAATAAATAATAATATAAATGGCATAAATATTAAATTAGTGAATTAAATCCAAAAAGTGCTCTAAAATGCATATAGTGATAGTGCACAAGTAAATTTAATCAAAAAATGTCCCATATAACATTCTATGCCAAGTGAGAAAAGGATCCAGGGATAGCAGATGTGACGCCCAGGAGATATCCACACAAGGGGCTTACCAGACAGCCAGTGACCCCCCCCCCCTTATCAAATAGATCCAATGGCAGGAACTTAAGCATCAGCTCTGGTGACTCCAGGCAGCCAATTCACAGATATAGCCAATCGAGTGACTCCAGAAAGCCAATCCACCCAGGTCCTCACCCGCACCACACGGTCATATGCATGCAAAACAAAGGCTCCACATAGTACAAAAGCAAAAAAGTAAAAAAGTAAAAGCATCTCCATTTATTTAAAAGTATTCGCCTTCACATTTCAAATGGTAATAATCAGCGTGTGTAACAAACCGGTTAGTTTCCAACATCAAAGTTTGCCAAAAAACGATTGCACGTGCGCCTCAGCGTGTGTGTGCGTGGCTCCGCCCTATGTGTTTTGTCAGAGGTGACGTCATCAGGGGCACGCACACACATCTGTTTATACACACAATCCAACTGAGGAGGATCTGCCTTGACTGATTGGTCAAAACAAGGAAGAGGATGTGTACTAATTAAATATTGTAATGAAGCACAGAGCAAACCACTAGGGGCTGTGGCCCACCCAAGCTCACAAGCAGCAAAGAACTGTTCCGGCACCATCGCCATCGCCATCTTACCCACATCTTACCTACAATGCCCACATCTATTTATCAAAATATGATAAGATTGCCTTGGCTAAAGTCCACCTTGTGCAAGACGTGGATCTGACCAGGTTTAATTTTGCTATGGGTACAGCAAATCATGAACAAAATTTGGCCGAACTTAGATGAGAATCCCATTTAAGTCTATGGGTGGTGGGAGGTGGGCAATCTTGTTAAGCTCTGCCCATATTTACATATTTATTTACATATTTATGTTTTTTATGGTTAAAGTATAGCTAAAGGCAAAATTTTTATTTTTTTTAGTATTGGACAGAATGGAGAGGAATTAGAACCCCTGTCAGGTTTTATTGCTGTCTGTGGCCCCCTGTTTGGGAGATTCTCCCTCTCCATTTGTCCTGTTTACCATTATCATTGAAAACGAAAATCTCAAATTTTGGGTTGTCCCCAGAAAGGTAATGGCGGTGAAATCTTCCAATTGAGACACTAGTGACCTGGAGGCCCCTAGGCATTCCCTTCATTTTCAGGGATTTCCTCTCATTTCCTGTTTTATGGGACAGGAAGTGAAGATAAATATCCTTCCTTGATGGGACACAGATTGCAATAAAAGGTGTTCTAACCCTCTCTTATGCCCCCGTACACACGGTCGGACATTGATAGGATATTCCAACAACAAAATCCATGGATTTTTTTCCGACGGATGTTGGCTCAAACTTGTCTTGCATACACACGGTCACACAAAGTTGTCGGAAAATCCGATCGTTCTAAACGCGGTGACGTAAAACACGTACGTCGGGACTATAAACGGGGCAGTAGCCAATAGCTTTCGTCTCTTCATTTATTCTGAGCATGCGTGGCACTTTGTGCGTCGGATTTGTGTACACACGATCGGAATTTAACCGATTGGATTTTGTTGTCGGAAAATTTTATAGCCTGCTCTCAAACTTTGTGTGTCGGAAATTCTGACGGAAAAAGTCACCCACACACGATCGGAATTTCCTACAACACAATCCGATCGCGCTTTTTCCGTCGGAAAATCCGACCGTGTTTACGGGGCATAACTCTAGCAAAAAAAAATGAAAAAAAGTTTTTGCCTATAGTTTCACTTTAACCGCTTCCGGACCGCCGCACGGCGATATACGTCCTAAGTTTGAAGGGGAATATCGTTGTTATGGCAGCAGCTAGCTCTTCTTCGGCCGGCGGTCCGCTTTCAGATAAAAGTGGTCTCTGCGGTGGATTCGCCGCAAGATCACTTTGATCGGCGGCGGGATAGGACCCCCCCCTCCCGCCGCACTTGGGTGCCCTCCGCCGCTTACCGGAGCCGTCGGCAGCGGCGGAGGTGATTGGATCCTTTCTCCTCTGTGGTATGGAGACGAGTGAGGGGAAGATGGCCCCCACCCGTCTCCATACCATTGCTGGGCGGAAGCGACGTCAAAACGTCACTTCTGCCCATAGCTCTTAAAGGGCCATTTTTTTTTTAATGACAACTTTTTATTTTTTTTTATTGCATTTTTGTGTAAATATTGTCGTCTTTTTGACCCCAGATATCCTATTTAAGAGGTCCTGTCATGCTTTTTTTCTATTACAAGGGATGTTTATATTCCTTGTAATAGGAATAAAAGTGACACATTTTTTTTTTTAGAACAGTGTAAAAATAAAAAATAAAAGGTAAAATAAAAAATAATTTCTTTTTAAAACACGCCTCGTCTCGCCGAGCTCGCGTGCAGAAGCGAACGCATAGGTGAGTAGCGCCCGCAAAACGGTGTTCAAACCACACATGTGAGGTATCGCCGCGATCGTTAGAGCGAGAGCAATAATTCTAGCCCTAGACCTCCTCTGTAACGCAAAACACGCAACCTGTAGAATTTTGTAAATGTCGCCTATTGAGATTTTTAAGGGTAAAAGCAGCCACTGTGCCCATCAAATGCAGCCACTGTGCCCATCAAATACAGCAATTGTGCCATCAAACGCATCACTGTGCCGTCAAACGCAACTACTGTACCCATCAATTGCCACCAGTGCTATGATGATTATTGGTCAAGAAGCTGGGCAAACTCAGAACTCACTCACTTTTAGGTCCAGGCATTGTGGCCAATTATTTTTCAAAATGTTTTTAACTGGCTTTACGGTTAAGGCAAAAATGGTGGTAGAAAAAAAATTTAGATTTTTTTTTTTGGATACATACATTGGTAAATCATTTAGATTTTCTTTTTTTTTGTTATTTTTGGGATATAATAAGCTTTCTTATTTTTATTCCCTTATATGGAAAATATATGATGTCCACAGGGAGATGGACTTTCCTGTAAATAAGTAATCTTCAAATGAGAAGAAGAGGAGTCAACTGAGTGCAAGAGAGGAAGACAGAGCAGGAAAAAGGGGAAATTGAGCTGACAGATCAAAAAATAGTAGCTGGCAAAAACAATTAGGCAAATTGTATACAAATATATATATCTATATCTAGAGAGAGAAAGATATTATATATATATATATATATATATATATATATATATATATATATATATATATATATATATATATATATATATATATATAGATATATATATATCGTAGGGTTCAATATTGAGTTGGCCCACCCTTTGCAGCTATAACAGCTTCAACTCTTCTGGGAAGGCCGTCCACAAGGTTTAGGAGTGTGTCTATGGGAATGCTTGACCATTCTTCCAAGTGCATTTCTAAGATCAGGCACTCATGTTGGAAGAGAAGGCCTGGCTCGCAGTCTCCGCTCTAATTCATCCCAAAGGTGTTCTATCGGGTTGAGGTCAGGACTCTGTGCAGGCCAGCCAAGCTCCCCCACTCCAAACTCGCTCATCCATGTCTTTATGGACCTTGATTTGTGCACTGGTGTGCAGTCATGTTGGAACAGGAAGGGGCCATCCCCAAACTGTTCCCACAAAGTTGGGAGCATGAAATTGTCCAAAATGTCTTGGTATGCTGACGCCTTAAGAGTTCCCTTCACTGGAACTAAGGGGCCAAGCCCAATCCCTGAAAAACAACCCCACATCATAATCCCCCCTCCACCAAATGATTTGGACCAGTGCACAAAGCAAGGTCCATAAAGACATGGATGAGCGAGTTTGGGGTGGGGGAACTTGATTGGTACTGACCTCAAGAACACCTTTGGGATGAATTAGAGCAGAGACTGCGAGCCAGGCCTTCTCATCCAACATCAGTGCCTGACCTCACAAATGCCCTTCTGGAAGAATGGTCAAACATTCCCATAGACACACTCCTAAACCTTGTGGACAGCCTTCCCAGAAGAGGTGAAGCTGTTATAGCTGCAAAGGGTGGGCCAACTCAATATTGAACCCTACGGACTAAGACTGGGATGTCATTAAAGTTCATGTGCATGTAAAGGCTGGCGTCTCAATACTTTTGACAATATAGCGTCAGTGTGTGTGTGTGTGTTGTCCATAGGGAGATGGACGTAGCTGTAAATTAGGATTTGGCAGAAGAAGAGGAGGAGTCAAGTGATTGAGTTACGAGAGAGGAAGTCAGATCGGGAGATAGGGGGTGAGAGTCCAGAAGGATAAAAGATGAAGGACAATCTGGGTGTGATAAATCTTCAGGAGAGTTCATTGAAATGCTAAAGAAGGAAGTAAAAAAAAATATTTAATGCCAAAAAAAAGTACGATTCGGTTTCTTGGCCTTGTGAGAGATGAACCTATAAATCATTTCATTTGGTACTAATTTGCCTAAAAATGCTCATAAATCCACAAGGAAGTAATTTAAGAAATACTTTGTGCCAAACAAATTGAGTCATGATAAGAAAATGTTTATTGTCATTGCAAAATCAGTTTATGAGCTTATAACACTAACTCCTCACTATGTAAAAAAAAAAAAAAGCAATAAAAACGATACTTCAAACACTCGCACCAAAAATGATATTATATACACAAGTCAATAGTAATGCCGCGTACACACGGTCGGACTTTTCGTCTACAAAAGTCCAACAGACGCTGACGGACTAAAGCTGGCTGGTAATCCGATCGTGTGTGGGCTTCTCCGGACTTTCAACGTACTTTTTTAGCCTCAAATCCGACGTACTTTAGATTTGAAACATGCTTCAAATCTTTACGTCGTAACTACGACGGACCCCGAAATCCGCTCGTCTGTGTGCTAGTCCGACGGACAAAAAGCCACGCTAGGGCACCTATTGGCTACTGGCTATGAACTTCCTTATTTTAGTCCGGTGTACGTCATCACGTACGAATCCGTCGGACTTTTGTGTGGTCGTGTGTAGGCAAGTCCGTTCGTTAGAAAGTCCGCCGCAAGTCCGCCGCAAGTCCGCCGAAAGTCTGCCGGAAGTCTGTCGGACAGGCTGTCTGACTTTTGTAGACGAAAAGTCCGACCGTGTGTACGCGGCATTAGTGTTTACTGTGAAAAAAAAAAAAAGGTAAAACATTCCAAAATAGATTAGCAAACGATGACCTACGACCATTTAGCTGATTAACTCACGACTTTAATTTTCTAATTTATGGCCTTAATAGTCCTTGGGAAAAAAAGTTTCTCTAAATCCATTTGCCCTCAACTTGATCTTTCTGAAACCCCTGCTGGATGGAAAAAAATCCTTTAAAAAAAAAAAAAAATTCCATTCACCTTCAGTGGTGACCCCTATGAAAAAGAATTTGCGTTTACATCCAGTGTAGTCACCGGGAGAGGAAATGCATCTGGTTAAACTGATTTATAGTGCATGTATTTATAGTGCATGTATTTATAGTGCATGTATTTATAGTGCATGTATTTATAGTGCATGTATTTATAGTGCATGTATTTATAGTGCATGTATTTATAGTGCATGTATTTATAGTGCATGTATTTATAGTGCATGTATTTATAGTGCATGTATTTATAGTACTACATTTATAGATAGATATACTTTATTGTCATTGTATACATACAACAAAATTTTTCCGGATACTCTTTACAGCAGCAATAAAACATTTCTCAAGAAAACCACACATACATACTCCTAGCACATGCCCACATGTCTATTCAAATATATCAAAATATATAAAATGTTATTTAAAAATAAATAAATGAATGTTAAAATTTTACATAAAATTCCTAAAACAAGTATATACATGAAGATTAAAGTTTAAAAAAAAAACCCCTCAAACATCATTTATTTTCTGAAAGCAGACCCTGGAAAATAAAATGGTGGTAGTTCTAAATTTTTCATGGCATGAACGCAAAAAAAATTATCAAGCGCAATTTTTTAGTAAAAAAATACACTTAGGTTCATTTTATTTATTTATTTATTTTAAAAAAAATGTATTTATTTATTTTTTAAATATCAGTGTTAAAATAACAATATCCCGTGATTGACATTTGATCCTGAAGGTACAATTGCAGTATAGATATTGGACTCCCTCTTTTCTCTGTGATTACTGAGTCCTTCGGACTCTGCTGATCACGGAGCAGGCAAAGGCCAATCGCAGCGGCCCGTCACCACGTGATCAGCTGTCGATCAATGACAGCTGATCGTGGAAGTAAACAGATGCCGGTTATCTGCTTTTTTTTTTCTGACCGCGATCAGCGCGAGGAGAAAAGAATAAAGCCGGTAACCAGCTTCTGTTACAGGGACATCGGTCCCGATCTGTGACCGCTAGTGCTGCCAACTAGTGCCACCCAGTGCCATCTGTCAGTGCCCACCAGTGCTGCCAATCAGTATAGATATGAACAGAAAAAGTATTTCTCCTGCGCTCGTGCAGGCGGTATTGATGTAAAGTGGTAGTCATTTCGGATGGTAGGCTGTATAGGAAGACCATGCGTGTCCGAAGAAGGCCGAGTGAAAAAAGAGGACTCTATGTAAATCTACCACATTATACAGACGTTCTTTTGTTTTCCAAGGCTCTGATGAAGAGGGAACCCCTTGAAACACGTTAGCCTACCATTGAGCATTTGCCCTTGCATGGGCATAATTAATTCTAAATGAACATTTTGTAACCTAGTTTTCCATGAATACGTAGTAACTTCTTTGTACTCATCTACTTTGTTTAAGAATAAACTATAGCATTTTGATCCATGCACAGTGCCCATCAGTGCCTCATCATCAGTGTCACCTACTATTGCCGCCTACCAGTGCTATTTGTGCCCATCAGTGGCGCCTATCGGTGCTCATCAGCGCTGCCTATCAGTGCCACTTTTCAGTGCCCTTCAGTGCCACCTATCTGTGCCCATCAGTGCCAATATTAGTGCCCATCAGTGCTGCAATCAGTGCCACCTATCAGTGCCGCCTCATCAGCGCCCACCAATGCCCCCTCATCAGTGCCCCCTCATCAGTGCCCATCAGTGCTGCCTCATCAGTGCCCATCAGTGCCGCCTCATCAGCGCCCACCAATGCCCCCTCATCAGTGCCCATGAGTGCTGCCTCATTAGTGCCCATGAGTGCTGCCTCATCAGTGCCCATCAGTGCTGCAATCAGTGCCGCCTCATCAGCACCCACCAATGCCACCTCATCAGTGCCCATCAGTGCTGCCTCATCAGTGCACATCAGTGCCCCCTCATCAGTGCCCATCAGTGCTGCCTCATCAGTGCCCATCAGTGCCCCCTCATCAGTGCCTCCTCATCAGTGCCCATCAGTGCTGCCTCATCAGTGTCCATTAGTGCCCCCCATCAGTGCCCATCAGTGCTGCCTCATCAGTGCCTCCTCATCAGTGCCCATCAGTGCTGCCTCATCAGTGTCCATCAGTGCCCCCCATCAGTGCCCATCAGTGCTGCCTCATCAGTGCCCATCAGTGCCGCCTCATCAGTGCCCATCAGTGCCACCTCATCAGTGCCTCCTCATCAGTGCCCTTCAGTGCCCCCTCATCAGTGCCCACCAGTCCCCCGTCATCAGTGCCCATCAGTGCCACCTCATTAGTGCCGCCTCATCAGTGCTCATCAGTGGAGAAAAATGACCCTTTTGCAAAATTTTATAACAAAATATGAATTTTTTTTTTCCCCAAAATTTTCGGTCTTTTTTTGTTTCTTTAGCAAAAAAATAAATAAAAAACCCCAGCAGTGATTAACCACTTCACATCCCGCCCATGTACAAATGATGTCCTTAGGAGGGATCTTCCATCCTTGGCAGGCGTCCTGGGCTTCCCGGCCGTCTGGGGGGCGCGCGTCCCCGCCGCATCACTTGGGAGCCGATGCGCGTGTCCGGAGGTCGCAATGTCCGCCGGGCACCCGCGATTGCCCGTTAACCGAGCCGGACCGTGTAAACACACAGATCCACGTCCTGTCAAGTGAGAGGAGACAGATGGTGTGTTCCCAGTACAGAGGAACACCGATCGGTCTCCTCCCCTTGTGAGTCCCCTCCCCCTACAGTTAGAATCACTCCCTAGGTAACACATTTAACCCCTTGATCGCCCCTAGTGTTAACCCATTCACTGTCAGTGACATTTATACAGTGATCAATGCATTTGTATAGCACTGATCGCTGTATAAATGTGAATGGTCCCAAAATGGTGTCAAAAGTGTCAGGTGTGCCCGCCCAAACTGACAGACCCCCCCCAGTTACTGCCCTTCCCCACACCCCAACTACCACCCCCCCCTCTCACAGACCTCCACCACCCAACTACTAACCCCCAGCCCCCACTGACAGACCCCCAACCCCCTCAAATACCCCCCCCACCCAAACATTCGGCATGTAAGGAGTTAACTGAGTTTTTTCTTGTAAAAAAAAAAGGAGTTAACTGAGTTCAGTTACCTCTTCGGGTGCAGCTCGGCGCTCAGCTTTTTTTTTTGCCTGAATCTGGCGCATGCGCAGACCCCGCAACCCACGAGCGGCCACCACAACCCGCATCAGCCCTGTCTGGACTGAGGCCCACCATGTGGCCTGGTCACCAACAAGGCCCACTCCTGCTAGAATGACATGCGGCCCGGGGTCCTGGTCACCGGACGAATGCATGGCGTGCCCTGTGGTCAGTCCGGGCCTGTCTGTCGTTGACTTGCGCATTTTTGGAGAGGTGAGGGCGCACTGTGTTCTGCACGACCCCTATTCTACAGTCTTGGGGGTTCACCAGACCTCGTTATTGTCACAGGAGTGAAATGTGTATCATAATCAAAAATATCCAGTGAAAAAAACAGGTGAAAAAATCAGGTAAAAAAACAGGTAAAAAAGAATCCATGCATAAATGTATGTGTTAGAGAAATGATGTGCATTAATAAAATGCACAATGTGACAAACAAAGTTCATAAGTGAATGTATCCCAATGGAAAAATTTCAATACAGGAACCAGGGTCTATGTTCTCCGCTTGTGCTGCCCGTCACATTACAATAAACAATGGAGGCTTACCGGAAAGCCTGAGACCGCCCTTCTCGGGGGGGGGGGGGGGGGGTCAAAACAGGCTTTAGCATACCTCCCAACTTTTTGAGATGGGAATGAGGGACACCTATCAGCAAAAGTATGCAGGCATAGGACACACCCCTTGTCACGCCCCCTTAAAGGAGAATTGTACAAAAAATAAAAGATTGGTTCAACCCACGAGTGCTTTTTTTTACCACTACTATTCCTTTATATTGGCTTTTGGAATTTACAAATGCAGCAATTTAGAAATCAGATGAAAGGTTTAGCGCTGGGAAACACTTTTTGATAGATAAAAAGGGCATTTTATATACATCTTTATAGATCAGACCGAAATGAGGGACAAATGAGGGGGAATGAGGGACAGAGGGACATTGCTCCAAATCAGGGACGGTCCCTCGAAATCAGGGACAGTTGGGAGCTATGGCTTTAGTAGAAACAGCAGGAACCCCTGATGACGTCAGTTGTGACGAAACAGTCGTAGGGTTTTGCTGCGTATACACGGCGTTGATTTTATGATACTAGCAGAGCTTTTTATCTGTATCCTTGCAAGGAAAGTTTTCACTGTATTGGAACTTTTTGTTTAAATAAACCATCAAAGGAATCTCTACACTACTAGAGTTTTTTTCTTCCCTTCTTCTCTTGGACAATCCATTGTATGCTGTGGAAGTGGCTATCCAATTGGTGCGCAGTTCCTGTCTCATCGGTCTCCCATTGGTGCGCTCTTGCCCCTTCGGTCGCCCATTGGTGCGTAACACCTATTTCCTGGAAGTGAGCTATGGAAGTTACTCCTGACGGATGCCCAGCTGGTCACCTTGGAATCCTTAACAGTGTTCTTGCTGTTTCTACTAAGCCTGTTTTGACCCCCCCTGAGAAGGGCGGTCTCAGGCTTTCCGGGGAGCCTCCATTGTTTATTGTAAGGTGACGGGCAGCACAAGCGGAGAACATACATCCTGGTTCCTGTATTGAAATTTTTCCATTGGGATACCTTCACTTATGAACTTTGTTTGTCACATTATGCGTTTTATAAATGCACATAATTTCTCTAACACATACATTTATGCATGGATTCTTTTTTACCTGTTTTTTTTACCTGATTTTTTCACTGGATATTTTTGATTATGATACACATTTCACTTTAGTGTAAATTTATATATTATGTTCACTTGGTAAATCATTGGTTTATTATCCCGCGCTGCACTTTTTTATACAGGGCTTTTTTTCTCAGAGAAAAGGTGCAGGAACTCAACCATGCCCGCCACACGCACATACCTGCCAAATGGCATCAAATAGTAGCTCTTCCCTATGCATACAACCCCCCCCCATCCACTGCCCTCATCTTCTCCCCCCTCCTTAAAAGCTGCACCATCTGTCATATGTTTTACCTTTGTTGCAATATTAAGCTGTAGTACCTCCCAGCATACTATACTATACTACAGTCACTTGCAAGGAGGAGCATCAACAACTGGTCACCACGGAAAAAAATGAAGACCACGGAGGGTGCAGCCTACCACGCACCCTCTCCTGCCCATGACTGCACTGAATCCTGGGCACCTCTTCTGTATCTCCCTTGTCCCTGTCCGGCACTCAGTGGGATCTTCGCAGGAGATCTGACCTGAGGGAGCTACTGGGAGATGAGCTATCACTTGTAAATGCAGAAGCTGGACTTCAGGTGTTACCAAGTGATAGTGGTGAGCAGGGAGCAGAAGACCTGAGCCAGAGGTGGTGGAACTGAGTTCCCCCTAGTTCCTGCTGAAAAAAAAAGCCCTGCTTTTATATATATTCATCTCTTTGTGCCCCATATCAGGGTTATGGTGCTTAGCAGCAGGATATCCTTCACGGTTTCAATTTTCAGCAATGTATATGTTTTTTATTTATTACACACCTAGCGCAATTTCTTTCCTTATATATTGTCACAGGAGGAGCTACCAAAAGCGGTCAGCTGACCGCACTTCTCCGTCACATTTTTTTTTATGTTCATATCTCGTGAAGTGTGAGGGAAAGGAAGACCTTGGTAGAGACCAGGGCTCTTCATCAGAGCAAAGTCTTATTCTAAGTGACGGAACCACCAGAAAAGAACTTCTAAAAAAGGTCTAAAAGGTGCATTCAAAGCAGACACATCAATAATAATGCACAATGGAAATTCCTTGACATGAAACGTACCTTCTATTCAACATAAACATAGGAATAAAAAACAGCACTATAACCTACCCACAGCAAAAATGTGTTAAGTCAGTTACATATGCATGGTATGCTTAGAGGAACATTCAAACCTGTTCTACAGGAACATCAACTGTATCCTCGAAAGTCCTGTGGTCACATATACACTCACCGGACACTTTATTAGGTACACCGGTTCCTTTGCTTGGTAACACAAATTGCTAATCGGCCAATCACGCGGCATTTAGGCATCTAGATGTGGTGTAGACAACCTGCTGAAGTTCAATCCGAGCATCAGAACGGGGAAGAAAAGGGGATTTAAGTGACTTTGAACGTGGAATGGTTGTTGGTGCCACATGGGCTGGTCTGAGTATTTCTGGGATTTTCACACACAACCATCTCTCGGGTTTACAGAGAACGGTGGGAAAAATAGAAAATATCCCGTGAGCGGCAGATGTGTGGAGGAAAATGCCTTGTTGAGGTCAGAGGAGAATGGGCAGACTGGTTCCAGATAATAGAAAGGCAACAGTAACTCAAATAACCACTCGTTACCCACCCAAGGTATGCAGAATACCATCTCTGAACGCACAACACATCCAACCTTGAGGCAGATGGGCTACAGCAGCACAAAGACCACACCAGGTGCCACTCCTGCCAGCTCAGAACAGGAAACTGAGGCTACAATTGGCACAGGCTCACCAACATTGGACAATAGAAGATTGGAAAAACGTTGCCTGGTCTGATAAGTCTGGATTTCAGCTGCGACATTCAGATGGTGGGGTCAGAATTTGGTGTATGGATCCATCCTGCCTTGTATCACCGGTTCAGGCTGGTGGTGTAATGGTGTGGGGGATATTTTCTTGGCGCACTTTGGGCCCCTTAGTAAATCTCACCATTGTGGGAGGGGCAGAGACACAAACTACTGCAGGAAATCTCACCATTGTGGGAGGGGCAGAGACACAAACTACTGCAGGGAAATCTCACCATGGTGGGAGGGACAGAGACACAAACTACTGCAGGGAAATCTCACCATTGTGGGAGGGGCAGAGACACAAACTACTGCAGGTAAATCTCACCATTGTGGGAGGAGCAGAGACACAAACTACTGCAGGGAAATCTCACCATTGTGGGAGGGACAGAGACACAACCTACTGCAGGGAAATCTCACCATTGTGGGAGGGGCAGAGACACAAACTACTGCAGGGAAATCTCACCATTGTGGGAGGGGCAGAGACACAAACTACTGCAGGGAAATCTCACCATTGTGGGAGGGGCAGAGACACAAACTACTGCAGGGAAATCTCACCATTGTGTGAGGGGCAGAGACACAAACTACTGCAGGGAAATCTCACCATTATGGGAGGGGCAGAGACACAAACTACTGCAGGGAAATCTCACCATTGTGGGAGGGGCAGAGACACAAACTACTGCAGGGAAATCTCACCATTGTGGGAGTGGCAGAGACACAAACTACTGCAGGGAAATCTCATCATTGTGGGAGGGGCAGAGACACAAACTACTGCAGGGAAATCTCACCATTGTGGGAGGGGCAGAGACACAAACTACTGCAGGGAAATCTCACCATTATGGGAGGGGCAGAGACACAAACTACTGCAGGGAAATCTCACCATTGTGGGAGGGGCAGAGACACAAACTACTGCAGACATCTCCCCATGGTTTCATGGCATTTCTCAGGGCGATTTTTCATGATGGAGACAACTGACAACAGTGGCCCAAGCTTGTGTAACATTTGTCAAAAACTTGTAGCCTTCATCAGAAGCCTGTATGAGAGAGTGACAACTCTGGGTGACAGGACCGAATGTTGTCACCCCATACCAGGCAGTGCCGAAACAAGGATCTTCCTGCAAGGATCACCGAGGATTATTTTAATGAATGATGCAGATTTTAAAAAGCATTAAAAATGACTTTTGAAAAAAAAAAAATGTTTCTAATGTGTTGCTATTTAAGTAGAATTATTCATCCGTCAATATAAAGTTGGCTGGTACAAGAGATCGCTCGGCTTCCTTGCTGAGTTTGCAGCAGTTACTTTTTAACTCTGTACCAACAAACACATATTTTACAGACTCAACAAACCAAATTAAAAAAAATGCTGCATGCCAAAATAATCCTACAAACTTCTATTCTTCGGAAATGCGTTCTCAGGCTTTTTTTTTATTGTTTTACCCACAAAACAACTCTATAAAAGCTTACGTTCATAAACCCTATAAAGTGTAAATGCTATGCTCATAAATCCCATAAAATATACTGTAAGTTATTTTTTGGGGTATAATATGAAAGCAGGTAAAAAGGCTATAAAAAAAAAAATGTGGACAAAGAGACACCAGAGTGCAAAGATCTGTATCAAGGAAACATTTAGCAACAGATCCGGGGCTGGAATCGGTAACATAGTTTTCTCTGTAGGTAACAAAAGTCCCCAAAGCCACTGTTGGAATGTAGTATCCACTGCCAGAAATGTATCACCAACCACAGCCTACATGTAGGATATCCAATACACCACCCTCAATGGGCATCCATGAATCCCACACCTCTTAAATTGGAGGGGGGGGGGGGGGGAGTGCAGTGATTGTCCCCGTCCCGAAAACTGATTGTCAGTGGATGCTGATGTAGAAATCAACATGGTGGCTACTGTCAAAATATCAGCGCATAGAGGGTCCACAAGGAAATGACCTGCAGTGAAAAAGGCCTTTATATAGCTCACCATTCCGTATGCTGACTCACAACCGTCCATTTGTGTGGACCCTAGATCAGAGTCTGCCTTTAGGTCAGAATCCCCCCCATTAGATCCCCACATCACATCAGTGGTCCCCCTATCAAGTCCGAGGTCCCCTCATTACATAAGAACCCCCCTTAACATCAGAGGGTTTTCCATCTTCACAACAGAGGTGCCACCATCACACCAGGACCTCTCATAACATCAGAGGTTCCCCTATAACATCAAAGCTCCCCATCACATCAGCATTCTCCTTCACATCACAGGGTCCTCCATCACATCAGAGGTCCCCCCATCACATCAGAGCCCCCTTCACATCAGAGGATCCTACCATCACATCAGAGATCCTCTTTCACATCAGAGGGTCCACTATCACATCAGTTGTTCCCACTTCACATCAGAGGTTTCTCCATGACATCAGAGCCCCCTTCACATCAGAGGTTCCCTATCACAATAGAAGGCCCCTATCACACCAGAGGTTTCCCCATCACATCATAGGGTCCCCCCATCACATTAAAGTTCCCCCTTCACATCAGAGGGTCCCCCATCACATCAGAGGGTCCCCCATCACATCAGAGTTCTCCCTTCACATCAGAGGGTCCCCCATCACTTCAGAGGTCCCCCATCTCATCAGAGGTCCACCCATCACATCACCCATCACATCAGAGGTCCCCCATCACATCAGAGGGTCTCCCATCTCATCAGAGGTCCACCCATCACATCACCCATCACATCAGAGGTCCCCCATCACATCAGAGGGTCTCCCATGGCATCAAAAGTTCCCCCTTCACATCAGAGGATACCCCATCACATCAGAGGCCCCCTTTACATCAGAGGGCCCATTATCACATCAGAGGTGCCTCCATCACATCAGGACCCCTCATAAAATCAGAGGTTCCCCTATAACATCAAAGCCCCCCATACCATCGGCGTCCTCCTTCACATCAGAGGGTCCTCCATCACATCAGAGGTCCCCCCATCACATCAGAGCCCTCTTCACATCAGAGGGTTCCACCATCACATCCGGGATCCCCCCTTCACATCAGAGGGTCCACTATCACATCAGTTGTTCCCACTTCACATCAGAGGTTTCTCCATCACATCTGAGGTCCCATCACATCAGAGCCCCCTTCCCATCAGATTAGAGGGCCCCCATCATACCAGAGGTTTCCCCATCACATCAAAGGGTCCCCCCATCACATTAGAGTTCCCCCTTCACATCAGAGGGTCCCCATCACATCAGATTTGTCTCCGTCACATCAGAGGTCCTCCAATCACATCAGAGGTGCCTCCATCACATAAGAGGTCCCCCATCACATCAGAGCCCCCCCTTCACATCACAGGTCCCACATCACATCAGAGCCCCCTTCACATCAGAGGTTCCCCCATCACATTAGAGGGCCCCCATCACACCAGAGGTTTCCCCATCACATCAGAGGGTCCCCCCCATCACATTAGAGTTCCCCCTTCACACCAGAGGTTTCCCCATCACATCCGAGGGTCCCACCCCCGGTGGACAATTCGACCATGTGTGGGCTTCATCAGACCTGCAGCGGACTTTTTCGGTTGGAAATCTGACGGACTTTAGATTTGGAACATGTTTGAAATCTTTACGTCAGAACTCCGCCGGACCCAGTTCCTATCGAAAAGTCCGCTCGTCTGTATGCTAGTCCGACGGACGAAAACAGACGATAGGCCAGCTATTGGCTACTGGCTATCGACTTCCTTATTTTAGTCCGGTCGTACGCCATCACGTACGAATCCGTCGGACTTTGGTGTGATCGTGTGTAGGCAAGTCCGTTTGTTGGGAAAGTCCGTTGGAAGTCCGTCGAAAGTCAGTCGGATAGTCCGTCGGACCAGTCCGGTCGAAAAGTACGCTTGTGTGTACGTGGCATTAGATCAGGAGTTTCCCCCTAGACCAGAGTCCCCTTCTTAGATCAGGAGTTCCCCCTTAGAATAGAGTCCCCCTTAGATGAGAATCATATTTCACCTTACAGGGCAGCTCTGCATGTCAGAGAAACATGTCATTGGTTGCTAGGACACTGGTGGCAAAGATGATGATGGCAATGATGGCGGTTGTGTGGGGGAGAACCTGTGGTGGACACCATGAGGGGTGTCCACCACAGGTTCTTTGGTGTGATCGTGTGTAGGCAAGTCCATTCGTTGGGAAAGTCCGTTGGAAGCCCGCCAAAAGTCCGTCGGATAGTCCGTTGGACCAGTCCGGTCGAAAAGTCCGCTCGTGTGTATGCGACATTAGATCAGAAGTTTCCCCCTAGACCAGAGTCCCCTTCTTAGATCAGGAGTTCCCCCTTAGAATAGAGTCACCCTTAGATGAGAATCGTATTTCATCTTACAGGGCAGCTCTGCATGTCGGAGAAACATGTCATTGGTTGCTAGGACACTGGTGGCAAAAGATGATGATGGCAATGATGGCGGTTGTGTGAGGGGAGAACCTGTGGTGGACACCATGAGGGGTAGAAGCAGAGAGCACAGGCAACCCCTGCTGACAGGAACCGTAAACATGTGCTATGTGTGAGAGCACAGTGGGCCCCATCTCCCTTGGGGCCCATGTACCTGGCACACACTGCGCACATTATAGGATACTTATACCACTGGTTTATACAATATGCAGTATCTTCTGCAATTATATACACAAAGTTCACCAGGTTCAGGAATCGACACCAAAATGTCATGATGCACCAAAAATAGATTCCTTACATCAGCAGTGAAATAAAATGTAACATGCCGGGAGGGATAAAGCCAACTTAGCATAGTACAAACCTTAACACTGGCGGGTCAAGATTTGACATAGGTGATTGTATACATACAGTCCAATATCGTTCCATCTCCAGTCAAAGAAATAGCATCTCCGGGGGGGGGGGGGGGGGGGGGTGTTAACAATCAGCTTCAGTGGGGAATTTCCAGCCCGCTACGTCAGGAGGAACTGTTCAAACATTCCAGAGTAAGCTCGGTATTTAAACCTCCACCTTCTCTTCAAACATGACATATGTCCTATCTCAATGCCACCCACTCACCCACAAAGTTTTCTCATAATGCAAACTAAGCTTTCAATTGACCCCCCAGGCCAATTCTGACATTTCTCATACATGCACAAATCTGCATTTTTTTTTGTTAGAAATTTACTTAGAACCTTCGAACATAAACATATATTTAATTATTGCTCCTGCTCTGACGTTCTTGGTGATACCTCACATGTGTGGTGCGATCGCCATTTACAACTTACATGCACGTTTGCACTTGCGCATGAGCATTGGAGAGGGGGGGGGGGGGCGCTTTAAAAAAATAAAGTGATTTTATTTAAATGTTGTTTTTACACTTTTTACATCTTTATTTATTTTTTTTAATCAACTTTATTGCTATCATAAGTGATGATGGACCCCATATTTCTCCACTCTCCTCCATAGCATCTGGTCCAACCTAGATCAAATAGCCCGCCTGAAAAGAACAATATTAAACCAAGGTCATATGTAGTGTGTATATATATATATATATATATATATATATATATATATATATATATATATATATATATATATATATATATATATATATATATATATATATATATAGATCTATCTATCTACCTACATCACGATTGTTCCTGTTGGCGTCCGGTAGGATTGTTCCAGAATCTAGCATACCATGGTACGGTGTGGCTCAGGGCCCAGCTATAAGCGGGCGAGTAGCTTTCATGGCACTAAAATACCCCACTCGTGGAGGGTGGATGCCTCATTATGCTTGAAGGTGGACGCATCATCGGCTGGCAAGGTCTGCAAATTTCTTACTTCTTCCATGGCAGTCGTTTCTTTGTATATACCATTATGTTGTTTGTCTCCCGGTTCTCCGCGGTACTCCCCGGTACCTCTGTGTCCCCTCATGGCATTCGGAACGCTTCTGCGTTCCAGGCCGCTGCGGTGCTTCCGGGTAGCGGCCGTCGCAGTCGTTCTGCGCGTGCGCGGGGCCTTCGTGAAAACAAGGCTTGGCTCGCGCATGCGCGGAGTGGCGAATCTTCCGGCGGCCGCACAGGCGCCGTATGGCTGTCTCCCATGGCGCAGGTGCGTGGTGGAGGAGCGGTGACGTCACTCAGGCGGGGGTCTTGATTGTCTGTCATCGCCTGGGCGGTTGGGGATAAGAAACAGAAAACAAGATTATGGAGTCTCTTGTGAAAGGGGTGAGGAAGCAATCCCTAGGAGATGGGAGACATCCCTCACATGGAGCCAGTTGTCCATCCCACCCGGCTCCTTGGCTGGTATAGCCCAAAGGTTTCGGGTCCTTCCCAGCCCTACGCTGCTTCTCCGGATTCTTCTGACATCAAGTTGGAAGGGGATGAATGTGTCAGAAGCTCTGATGTCTCTCTGATTCCTCCACGAGTCAAAGCGATTAAGGAAGCCCTTAAGTGAGTAGACCCTTCCTCCCCCCCTAAGCATAGTAGTTCTTTAGGCACCTGGGGGAAGGGCGCTCTCTCTCTCTCTCTTTCTGCTCCTCACATATGAAAGGATGAGGAGTGCAACTAAGTGGACGAGAAAACTTCCACATCAAACTATACCTCCAGAGTGTATCCCTTCAAGACAGAAGAAGTGGAGTGTCGGGGAAACACTCCCCTTATAAATGCAGCGTTGTTGCGTCTGACATTACAGGTTGCTCTACCTTAGAAGATGCCGTGTCCTGCAGGACAGGCTCGAGAGAAGTCAGATCAAGATCTCAAGGAAGCCTACAGGTTTGCCGGTATGGCTTGTAACCCTGCCCTAGCAGCTATGTCCAAAGGTTATGGAAGCCTGGACAGAGATTGCAGTCTTCGTACTCAGGGGAGCTTCAGAAGAGTTCTCCAGAAGTTTAGCAGTGAAGGAGCTGAAGCCGGCGTCAATCTGCTTCACCTGTTGGCCTGGACTAAATGATCCTCGGTCATGGTTCAACGGGCCTTATAGTTACGCCTTCCCCAGATTAAGCGTCTGCTCGGTCGGAAGAGTCCCCAGTACGGGAGGTGTTGAACGCTCGTGAGAAGCTTGTGTTTTAAGTCCTGGCTGGTTCTTCATAAAGAACTGGAGCAAAGTGCAAGCATCCTTCCGTAAAACCCGCTAAGAGTAGGGCGTCTGATGGTCGGGAACCAGCCGAAACTTTTGGGTTACACCTGCCCAGGCTCGTCTGCTCCTCTTCCGGCACGTCTGGGTGGCCTCCATCACTGGTTACTGGGCTGTCAAGATGGTTTTATCGAGCCACACATGGTCCTTCACTAATACCCCTTTCCCCAGATTTATTCCACTCTGCTAACTCAGTTGGAAGAGCAGGAGCAGGTGTTACTGTACACGCCCGGAGGGACGTAGAATTCCAGGGGTATACTTTCCCCTCTTCTCAACACAAAAGTAACAGTTTTTGTGTCTAGTATTAGATCTATCTTACCTATACAAGTATATAAAATTTGTAGATACGTTGGAAGGCTCTGTCGACCTTCTATACGGCCAGGACATTGGCTAATCCCAATTGACTTAAAAGATGTTTACCTCTAGTTCCAAATTGGGCGAGACCTTCTACAGTTCTTCTTCTTCCTTATCGGGCTGATGACCTCACACGTGTCTTCTTAAAAAAAAAAAAAAATTATACGCCATAGTGGCCCTCATTTAAACGAGAGGGGTACGTCTTTATCACTATTTCGATGACCTCGTCTTGCTATCCTAACACAAAGACCAGTTGCTGGTTCTCAGGGAACTGGTTATCTCCACCCTGACCAGCTTCAGGTGGCTCCTAAAAAGAAAAAAAAAAAGAACTACCGCCTCGACGGTCTTCACGACCCCTATGGTCAAGTGGTCTCTGCAGAGGTTATACCCGCTCCAGTCAGGTTTTCTGCAGCGAGGGAGATCAGGGGGCAACAGTCAACCTATTTACATATCAACGACGTGGAGCAGCCTCTTCTGGTGTCTTCAGTGCAAAATCTGCTCAATTGCCACTTTGTTGCCCCATCTCATGGTCAAGGTCACGAATCATGCCAGCGGTTCCGGTTGGGGAGCCCTCTGCAGTTAGGATCTGGCTTAAGGCAAGTTGGGTACGCGTCTTCTCAACCCGGGCTAGAATGTCCCGGATCTTCGGACAGCCTAGTGTGCCCTTCAGTTCTTCTCCCATCTCCGGAAGGGAGAGTCAGTATTATAAAGAATGAATGACACAATGGCGATCTTCTATGTGGAAAGTCATAGGGGCACTCGAAGCTCCACACTATGCCGGAAGATCGAGCCCATCATATCTTGGGCCCAATAGAGCCTGACCGGCATTTCAATGGCCTATATTCCTCGAATCTAGATCGTCTGATCGTATTTCTATGCGCAGACACTAAAGAATGGTCTTCTCGTGTGCAGACATTCAAGTGGATTCTGTTCCTAGGAGTCACTCCCGAAGTGGATCTTTTTCTTTTTCTTCACAGGCAACCTCAAGCTGGTGAGGTGTTACAACCCGGGGTCATTACAGCTAGACCTCTGGAGTGGGTGCCCTGACAGATCGTTTTTAGCTTCAAGAGGGCATACGCCTTTTCTATCAATCCCAATAATTCTCAGGTTCTTACGAAGATCTCATGAGGAAGCAGTCAAAGTGGTGGCAGTAGCCCCTTACTGGCCAATCGCCCTTGACTCCCCTTCCTGAGCCAGCTCAGCTTCCGGGATCCGGTGTCTCTCCCTCTCAGGCTGGTCCTTCTTTCTCAAGGGACAGTTCTGCACCCTTGTCCGGCTCGGATGCACTTCAAGGGTGATTGCCACTCTCATGAACTCTACTGGGACGAGCATGAATTAGGTCGACAGGAGAATTCAGGACAAGTCGGTTGAGTTCTCATTCTCTGAGCAGGTCATGTAGAAATCCAAAAGCTCAGGATATCTTCAGCTTTTTCGGCCTAGATTTATCTCTATCCATCAGCTCTCTTAGGGTCCAAGTCTCAGCCTTGTTGGCCTTCTCCAGAACTTCGTGGGCTGTTTACCCTTTAGTCCACCAGTCGTTCCATGGGCAGCTAAAGCTTAGCCCTCAAAAAGGAGACCAAGATTTCCCAATTGAGACCTTCCCCTTGTCATTGGCTCACTGTCTGAACTCAGTAATACGGGGTCCTTTTTAACTAAAATCAATGTCATAGTAGCCATTACCTTGGCTAGAGGGTCTCGGAGGTCACGTCCCTAGGTTACGAAGAACCTTTTTTTTTCTGTCCTTCTTCCCGGACCAGATGGTCCTTTTTCCCAGGCTCAGCTCAAATCCAAGAATTACCTCAAGGTTCCATAGGATCCAGGAAATCGTCCTATCCTCTGGTCATAGACGAAATTCTGAAGGTATACCTGCAAGCTACTTCCTTCCTTTTGGACATTCTGTCTACCTGTCCATCCTGCATTTCGACAGTAACAAACTGAATCAAGCCTCGTCCAGAACTGTACAGTTTGTTCATCAGCCTTATAGAGATAGGATCCTGACTCCTCCGGAGGCGGTGACGGCACGTTCCACCAAGGGTATAGTGGCTTCATGGGCAGCAGCCCGGTACGTGTGTTCAGGCGTTATCTGCAAGCGGCCTCAAGGGCCCCTATTAAAACCTTAATGTCAGATTACTTTACTGAGCCTGCTTCGCTTTCTTCTGTGAGCTTTGGTTTATAAATCCTGTCGGTTGACGGGTCAAATTATATTTATTGCTGTTCAGCATACCCACCCGTGTGGAATGGCTAGTTATTTCCCACACGTAGGCTGCCATGGAGTCTGTCAGGAAAAAGGAAAATTTATTATCAATTACTTACCGTAATTTTCCTTTCCTGATGGACTCCATGGCAGGCGGAGTTCCCACCCATCGGTCAAAGAGTAGGCTAGTTACGGAACACAGTCTGTACAGGTGAGCTCATTCTTATAGGGTAGGGGGTCCTATAACATTGGAGAGGAGGCGGGGTTAACCCACACGTAGGCTGCCATGGAGTCCATCAGGAAAGGAAAATTACGGTAACTATTTGATAATAAATTTTCCTTTTTATTTAAGTAATTCAATTCAAAAAGTGAAGCTCATATATTTTATATAGATGCGTTAAACACAGAATAATATATTTCAAGCATTTCTTTCTTTTAATTTTGATGATTATGGCTTACAGCCAGTGATAACCCAAAATTCAATATCTGATAAGATTAGAATATTACCTAAGACCAAAAAAAAAGGATTTTTAATACAGAAATGTTGGCTTACTGAAAAGTATGTCCATGTACAGTATAGTATGCACTCAATACTTGGGCTCCTTTTGTATGAATTACTGCATCAATACGGTGTGGTATGGAGGTGATCAGCCTGTGGCCCAAAGTCCGACCACCGTCCAGACCGAGGTGACGTACAACACTTGCGACGGGACTAGAAAAGGGAAGTTTAATAGCCAGTAGCCGATAGCTTCCGTCTCGTACTTGCTTCAGAGCATGCGCCGTTTTTGGTCCGTCGGACCAGCATACAGACGAGCGGTTTTCCCGATGGGAATTGGGTCAGTCAGAAATATTTAGAACATGTTTCATTTCTAGGTCCGTCGGATTTTTCGAAAAAAAAAAAAGTCCAATGAGGCCTACACGCGATCGGTATATATGATGAAAAGCTTCCGTCAGACTTTTTCTGTTCGTGTGTACGCGGCTTGAGGGTTTTTTTTTTGTAGCAGCGAGGTGAATATTATTAGGCATACTGGCCACTGACTCCTCATATGATACTCACCTTTGACTATATAGTCATCTTTGCAATGTCAACATCACTTTTCTATCATTAACCGCTTCAACCACGGAAGATTTTACCCCCTTCCTGACCAGAGCACTTTTCGCGATACGGCACTGCGTCGCTTTAACTGACAATTGCGCGGTCGTGCAACGTTGCACCCAAACAAAATTGACGTCCTTTTTTTCCCCCACCAATAGAGCTTTCTTTTAGTGGTATTTGATCACCTCTGCGGTTTTTATTTTTTGCACTATAAACAAAAAAAGAGCGACAATTTTTGAAAAAAACGCAATATTTTTTACTTTTTGCTATAATAAATATCCCCCCAAAAATATATAAAAAAACGATTTTTTCCCTCAGTTTAGGCCGATACGTATTCTTCTACATATTTTTGGTAAAAAAAAAACGCAATAAGTGTATATTAATTTATTGATTGGTTTGCGCAAAAGTTACCGCGTTTACAAAACAGGAGATAGTTTAATGGCAATTTTATTTAAATTTTTTTTATTAGTAATGGCGGTGATCTGTGATTTTTATCGGGACTGCGACATTATGGTGGACACATCGGACACTTTTGGCGCTATTTTCGGACTATTGTCATTTATACAGCGACCAGTGCTATAAAAATGCATTGATTACTGTGTAAATGACACTGGCAAGGAAGGGGGTAACACTAGGGGGCGGTGAAGGGGTTAAGTGTGTCCTAGGGAGTGATTCTAACTGTGGGGGGGATGGGCTTCAAGTCACAGGACAGCGATCACTGCTCCCGATGACAGAGAGCGGTGATCTCTGTCATGTCACAAGGCAGAACGGGGAAATGCCTTATTTACATAGGCATCTCCCCATTCTGCGGCTCTGTGACACGATCGCCGGGAGACCAGCGGGCATCAAGTCCGGCAATCCCATGGGCGCGGTCAGGCTGTACGCAGCGGCTGCTATCCCCGGCTCTTAAAGGGGACGTACTGGTACGCCCATTTGCCCACTGCTGCCATTGTGCCGAAGTATATCGGCGTGCGGCGGTCGGCAAGTGATTAAGGTATTATTTTATCGTTTAAATTGTCCGATCGATACACTTGTAGCATGTATTCATTTACTTGTCACATATTTTGCTTCACATAAATTGTCTCCAGCCCCCGGGCAATAGGAGAAGATTATGGGGCCCCCGGGCAATAGGAGATTATGGGGCCCCAGGCAATAGATTATGGGGCCACACAGTACACACACACACACACACATACAGTATACACACACAGACACACAATATACACACACAGTATACACACACACACACATACAGTATACACACACAGACACACAATATACACACACAGTATACACACACACACACATACAGTATACACACACAGACACACAATATACACACACAGTATACACACACAGTATACACACACATACAGTATACACACAAAGACACACAATATACACACACAGTATACACACACACACACATACAGTATACACACACAGACACACAATATACACACACAGTATACACACACACACACATACAGTATACACACACAGACACACAATATACACACACAGTATACACACACACACACATACAGTATACGCACACAGACACACAATATACACACACAGTATACACACACACACATACAGTATACACACACAGACACACAATATACACACAGTATACACACACACACATACAGTATACACACACAGACACACAATATACACACACAGTATACACACACAGACACACAATATACACACACAGTATACACACACACACACATACAGTATACACACACAGACACACAATATACACACACAGTATACACACACACACATACAGTATACGCACACAGACACACAATATACACACACAGTATACACACACACACACATACAGTATACACACACAGACACACAATATACACACAGTATACACACACACACATACAGTATACACACACAGACACACAATATACACACACAGTATACACACACACATACACACACACACACACACACACACACACACTGAAAAGGTACTGGAGAAGCGGGGCAGCTATATTCTTGGGATTTGTAAAAAACACTGATTTTTACATACTGTCCCTGGTTCTATTGAGGCTGGCAACCCTGTTAGGGCCCCTTAGTGGCATGGGGCCCCTTGGGCTGTGCCCGAGTGCCCGAATGGTCAGTCCGCCCCTGCAAGCAGTACTGATTCACAAATTTTTAAGCAGAATGTTAAAGCAGGGTTCCACTCAAATTTTTAACTTAATCTTACCCCCTTCAGTTAATTGCATAGATGTTCAAATGCCGCACGAAAATTTTTTTATTGCTGTAATTACCTTTATATTGTACTTTATTGTGGCACTTCCTGTCTCTCCTCCCATGGGAGTAGGCGTGTTTATTGCCTTTCCCCGGTGCCGCACTGTCTCCTGGGAGCTTAGTGTCAGGCTTCCCAAGATTCAGTGCGGGAACAATGATCATGCGTGTGAACAAGCTGTGAATGAACAGCATTCACCGCATCCAGGAAATCAATGCTTGTTGGCTTCACATGCCCACAAGCAAGATGGAAACAGCCAGCATCACATTTTTTTAAGTTATTCTTCAGTCCGAAAACAGACAGAGGTGGAAATATAACACCCAAACTGTGAGTATTATTTTGGGGTTAGCAAAGTGTCTCAATGACCTAAAAAAAAAAAAAAAAAAGATTGGTCGCCGAACTCCCGCTTTAAAGAAGAAAAAAACAAAAAAAAAAGAGAAAAACAAACACATACAAATCAATGGTAATAAAGATAGCAGCAGAGTTAGTGAGAAAATAAACAGAACTATCCAGGAAAGGAAAACGTTTGAACTAAAGAATGATAATTATTTTTTTGGACACAAAAAATAATGGCCTGAATTTAGATATTGGTTTCCTTACCCATTATACTAAAGTTTTACGACCCCCCTCTGTGACTATTATCCCCCCCCCCCCCCCTCCATTCTATATCTCTCCCTCTGTCTTATCTCACTAACTCTGCTGCTATCTTTATTACCATTGATTGGTATGTGTTTGTTTTTCTCTCTTTTTTTTTTTCTCTCTCCTTTCCCTCAGAGATGTTTTTTTTTTTTTTTTACATTCTGCTTAAAAATTTGTGAAGCAGTACTGCTTGGACCTTGAAGAAGGGGACATACCCCGAAAGCTTGTCCTGAAAAATTGTATGTTAGTGCAAATAAAAAAAGTATCACGGACAGTACTCAATTTTCTCGGTCCCATACTTCTTAAACTCTGTAACGCTGCCAAAGGCAACCAAAGAGGACCTTGAAACTTTGAACTCCCCTCTTAGAGATGATGAGATTCTAGCTGTTATAAATCTACTGCCAGACAATAAATCTCCAGGCACTGATGGATTCACTGCTGAATATTATAAAACTTTTCAGGATGTACTATTTCCTCATATGAATAAGCCTTTTAACGGCTTGCCGACCAGCCGCCGTCATTATACCGCGGCAGGTCGGCACGATCCTGCAAACCGTCGTAGCTATACGTCGGCTCGCAGGATCGGGATAGCAGGCGCGCATGCGCACCCGCTGCGCAGCTTGGGTGGCGTCGTTCGTGGCCCACGGTCGCGGTGACCAGCGATCACGAGCATGAGACACGGAACAGGGACGGGTATGTGTAAACACACTTCCTTGTTCTGTTGTGAGAGGAGTGACAGATCGTGACTTCCTATTAGCTAGGAAACACGATCCGTCACTTCCTCTAGTCAGTCCTCTCCCCTCTCAGTTAGAATCACCTCCCAGGGAACACAATTAACCCCTTCACCGCCCCCCTAGTGTTAACCCCATTCACTGCCAGTGACATTTTTACAGTAATCAATGCATTTTTATAGCACCGATCGCTGTATAAATGCCAATGGTGCCAAAAATGTGTCAAAAGTGTCCGATGTGTCCACCATAATGTCGCAGGCCCGATAAAAATCGCATATCACCGCCATTACTAGTAAAAAAAAAAAAAATAATAATAAAAATGCTAGAAATCTATCCCCTATTTTGTAGACGCTATAACTTTTGCGCAAACCAACCTATATATGCTCATTGCAATTTTTTTTTTTTTTTTTACCAAAAATATGTGGAAGAATACATATAGGCCTAAACTGAGAAAAAAATTAGCTTTTTTTTTTTTTTTTAAAAATGGGGATATTTATTACAGCAAAAAGTACAAAATATTGCGTTTCCTTCGAAATTGTTGTGCAAAAAAATAAATTAATATATTATATTATATATATATTATATAAATATATTATATAAATAATATATGATAGCAAAAAGTACAAAATATCGCGTTTCTTTTAAAATTGTTGCGCAAAAAAATAAAATAATATATTATATTATATAAATATATATTATATAAATATATTATATAAATAATATATTATAGCAAAAAGTACAAAATATTGCGTTTCTTTCAAAATTGTTGTGCAAAAAAATAAAAACCGCAGTGGTGATCAAGCTCTATTTGTGGGGAAAAAAAGGACATCAATTTTGTTTGGGTGCAGCGTCGCACGACCGCGCAATTGCCAGTTAAAGCGACGCAGCGCCGAATCGCAAAAAATGACCCGGCCATTCAGCGGGCCAAATTTTCCGGGGCTGAAGTGGTAAAATTTGTTATAATTCCCCCCCTTTCCTCTTGGTTTTTCTACATAACCCCCTATCTTTTATGAAAGAACAATCTCCCAATGGGGAAAAAAGTTACAAGGATAACCTCTCTATATGTATCCCGAATGCACATGTTGATACAGAGCACTTGTTAAACTAAAGTGATGTGTACACTGCAAATGGTGATATAATGATTGAACCGATGTAATGTGCAAAATTGTTCAATAAAAACAAAATTGAGAAGAAATAGATCACTTGGTGTGTAACGCGTCTATATACTATACGGTGTAAGAGTTTCACTTTTTGAATTGAAGTACTGAAATAAATGAACTTTTTGATGATATCCTAATTTTAGGATATGCACCTGTATGGCCTATGGGTGGGAAGGGGTTAAACATAACTCCAAATGTATAAAACATGAAGGCTAGATCCAGGACAAGAAAAGGGCGTTTTTTTACGCATATTGAAACAAACATATTGAAACAACAATAAAACTGATTTAACCTCTTGCTTACTGGGCACTTAAACCCCCCTTACTATGTTTCAGTTTTTGAATGAACAGGAAGCCACTTAGCGCAGCACAGAGAAATTCCCATTCATTCACTGTCCAGTGCAGCTGAGCCTGCAGAGAAAGGGACTGGGGAATCTCTGTCATCATGGGTCTGTTTAGACACCCTGATATTTCACCAAAGCCCTTCAACGAGGTTCCTAAAAAAATAATAAAAAATTAGATTGCAAAAAAGTAATAATAAAAATATGTTAAACAATATTAAAATAATAAAAAATGACTGACACCGAATGGGCATGGTTTCAGATGATAGAAAGGCAACAGTAGCGCAAATAACCACTCGTTACCCACCCAAGGAATGCAGAATACAATCTCTGAACACACAACACATCCAACCTTGAAGCGGATGGGCTACAGCAGCAGAAGACCACACCGGGTGCCACTCCTGTCAGCTAAGAACAGGAATCTGAGGCTACAATTGGCACAGGCTCACCAAAATTGGACAATAGAAGATTGTAAAAACAATGCCTGGTATTGATTTCAGCTGCGACATTCAGATGGTCGGGTCAGAATTTGATGTAAACAACATGAAAGCATGGATCCTGCCTTGTATCACCGTTTCAGGCTGGTGGTGGTGGTGTAATGGTGTGGGGGGGATATTTTCTTGGCACACTTTGGGCCCCTTAGTACCAATTGAGCATGGTTTAATCTCCACGGCCTACCTGAGTATTGTTGCTGACCATGTCCATCCCTTTATGACTACAGTGTCCTCATCTTCTGATGGCTCCTTCCAGCAGGATAATGCACCATGTCACAAACCTCCAATCATCTCACCACTGGACAATGAGGTCCCTGTCCTCCAATGTCCTCCACACTCACCACATCTCATCCAATAGAACTCCTTTGGGATGTGGTGGAAACGGGAGATTCGCATCTTGGATGTGTGATGCCATCATGTCACTATGGAGCAAAATCTCTGAGGAACGTTTCCAACACCTTGTTGAATCTTTGCCACAAAGAATGAAGGTAGTTCTGTAAGGCAAAAGGGGGTCCAACCCGGGACTAACAAGGTGGTCCTAATAAAGTGGCTAGACAAACAGACGAAAAAACACAATAATGTATGAAAAGTGCAATGAATAGTGTAAAATAATAATAAAAAAAAATGTAAACTAATAATCTGTGTTAAAAACAGTACTTATAAGTGCAAACTCATAATTCAAACAAACGTCCAGTGAAAAGTCAGCGAGAATAGCAACTTGTATGTAACAACTGGTGTGCTGCTAACCAGGGGCGTTACTAGGTCTACAAAAGATCTGGGGCTAGAGCCGATAGCAGCGTAGTAAGGAAAGTCATATGCTTTGGTGGGCATACACATGTATACATGTGTGTGTGTGTATATATATCCCCAGAGAGTCCCCCACTTACATCAGGGTCCCCCAAAGAGCCCCCCCTTACATCAGGGTCCCCAGAGAGCCTCCTCCTCACATCAGAGTCCCCAGAGAGCCTCCTCCTCACATCAGGGTCCCGAGAGAGCCTCCTCCTTATATTAGAGTCCCAAGAGAGCCTCCTCCTCACATCAGGGTCCCCAGAGAGCCTCCCCCTCACATCAGGGTCCCCAGAGAGCCTCCTCCTTATGTTAGAGTCCCCAGAGAGCCTCCTCCTTACGTTAGAGTCCCCAGAGAGCCTCCCCCTTGCATCAGGGTAACCAGAGAGCCCCTTCCACTTACATCTGGATTCCCAGAGAGCCTCCCCCTTAAATTGGGGTCCACAGAGAGCCTCTCCCTTAAAATCAGGGTGCCCAGAGAGCCCCTCACTTACATCAGGGTCCCCAGAAAGCCTCTGCTCCCCTTGGGGACCCCTGCAGAGACTCGGGGCTATGGGCCCCAGATTCGGGGCTATAGCCCCAAAAGCCACCCCCTAGCGACGCCACTGCTGCTAACAGTGTCTCCACTCTCCCCCTTCCTGCCGGAAAAGATGTGTATCCACCACCATGTGCCACTTGTTATGAGTGTGGTATGGAATCTTAATTAAGATCTCAGTGTTTTGTTTTTAAGTGCCTCCAACCTTACGGTAAATTTTGTGAACCTTGTACAGATAATCAGTACATACCACAATCCTTTCATCCTTTCCTAAATTTGTTAATTTATGGGGTTTTCTTACCAATGTATAAATATCTCCCAACAAAATTAATAAGTAAATAATTTGACTTTATTAATTAACAAGTATAGTTATACAATGTCATACAGAACTGGAATTTCTGGTAATTGATATTTCACAGACACATAATTAAAACATCAACACGGCAATGAAACAATATTTCTTAATAGATATAAATAACTCAAGGGAGCTCGAATTGTTCTGTTAGAAAAATATTTTCGGTATTTGTGCTTTACATTCAAGAACACAATATCTCTTGTCGCTCGGGGAAACAGTCCTCTCAATTTCTCCGGCCGGAAGGAATCCAAAGTATGTCTCGCGGAGTCAACAGAAAAATATTGCCAATTTGAAAGAAATCTTAAACCAACGGAGCTACTAAAATTGAGTGGGGCAATGATACTTCCCCTGGGACCACAGAAATTTAAATAGATGTTATACAAGTTTGTGTCTGAATTTCCCCAAAAATACACAGCCTAAACAAACAATATGGGCAAATGATAATGATGAATTACCCTACACTCAGTATATGATAATATCAACACATAAACTATAAAATATAACCTCTACGATTATGAGAGAAAAAGATAATTCATATTTGGATGGTCTGTATCTTACCAACAGTTTAAAAGGGGAAGTGGTTCCAGTCACATGGTCCAGCAAGATGGGGAGTGGTGAAATATCAGCAGACTTCTTGATCGTCTAGGGCAGGCCCGGACTGGGACAAAAAATAGGCCCGGGCAATTTAGACTGAGCAGCCCATTTTCCAGCAACCGCCTGTTCGCGAGGGTGGTTGGTGATGGGATAATCATGGAGTCGTGCCTACCAGTGCCCATCAGTGCCACCTATCAGTGCCGCTTATCAGTGCCGTTTATTAGTGTCACTTATCAGTGCCGCTTATCAGTGCGACCTATCAGTGCCACCTATCAGTCCCACCCATCAGTGCCACCCATCAGTGCCACCCATCAGTACCCATTAGTGCCGCCTATCAGTGCAGCCTCATCAGTGCATATCGGTGAAGGAGAAAAATTACCTGTTTTTAAAATTTTATAACAAACTATGAAACAGTTTTGTTTGTTTATTTTTCAAAATTTTGGTCCATTTTTGTTTTTTTTTTAGCAAAAAAATAAAAAACCCAGCAGCAATTAAATACCACCAAAAGAAAGCTCTATCTGTGTGAAAAAAAATGATAAAAATGTATTTTGGGTAAACTGCAGCATGATTGCGCAATTGTCATTCAAAGAGTGAGAGCGCTGAAAGCTGAAAATTGGTCTGGGCAGGAAGGGGGTTTAAGTGCCCAGTAAGCAAGTGGTTAATTTCCTCTCCTTTTTATCTCTTTTTCTGTTTCTTTTTTCCTTTTTTCTCTCTTTCTCTTCTTTTCTCTTTATATATCCCCCCTTTCTTTCTATATGTTCTTCCCTCCATCCCCCTTCCTTATCTCCTTTTTCCCGCCATTCATCTTTATCTATTTACACTTTCCTGTGTCCTCCATTACTTCTTGGTCTGCCTTTTCTTGTTTACCTGTATTCCTTCTGTGTCTTCTTTCCTTGTATGCACGCTTGATGTGATGGCTTCACTTCGCTCTGTGTACTTAAGCTCCTCCTTCACTCCCCCTGAATGGTTGTAATCTGCCTAGGTGGGCGGGGTCTCCTGACGTCATACGTTTCCATGACATCAGCGGCCCCAGCCCTGTCAGCGTCCCCGTTGCCTAGCTATCACCGGCCGCAGCGCGCGTGCGCGGGCAGCGATAGCTAATTTGATTGGATCCGACCTGCTGCCTAGCAATCACAGATACAGATCTCCGGCTCCTCCCGCCCCTGCTCTGCTGATAGTTGACATCGTAGGCAGAGCCTGGAGAGGAGACACAGGCACGGCCGCATAGCGGGAGGTGAGCGGCGACCACGGCCTGTGTTAACCCTCTCCAGGCTGCGGTTGCCGCTTACCTCTCGCTGTGTGGCCCGGTCATCAACAGACATCAGACCGCGGCCCCGAAGTTGAGCCCGACGGCCCCGGCCCACCGGGCATTTGCCCGATATGCCCTATGGCCAGTCCGGGCCTGGTCTAGGGCACAGGTGTCAAACACAAGGCCCGTGGGCCGAATCCGGCCCTCCAGGTCATTTCATATGGCCCTCGCACCTCTCCTGCAGCTGCAGGAGAGCTCCAGCCCTCCTCTGGTCCTCTTCCAGACCCTTACTTTCTGCTTTCAAGCAATGCATCCAGCTTCTTCCCAGCAGTAGAATAAGGAGAGGGGGGTGCACTGTGATGTAAGGGAGAGTGGGCGACTCAACTGCTGATGGTGGGGTGGCTCTTGACTTCTAATGTAAGGGGAGGGGATGCGCTGGACATCTAATCTTACAGATACAACTGGCCCTTTTGAGGGCAGTCATAATTCTGATGCGGCCCACAATGAAATTGAGTTGGTCTAGGGGGTGTATCCAGCGTGTGGGTCTGTGATCCTCTCTCTAAGGCCCTCACATCCTTTATAACATCTGGGACAATAAGCTCATAAAATTATCATAAGCTCAGCCCTGAAGGTTTGGCTTATTCTCCATTGGTTAGAGAATTCTAATGATTTACCTGGTGAATTCAGGTAATATCATCTTCAGCCACTAGGTGTGTCTGAGGTTAGAAAATGTGTTCTAAACTTTTTATTAAAAGAAAAAAAAATGTTTTCTTTATAATGGGTATTTATATATTGGGCTTGTGAATATATGTCTATATTGTTCAGGGACCCCGGCAATTGGTACAAAATATAATACATTTAGTATAAATTTGATTGATTACTATCACACACAATGGATGTTTATATGGATAAATGCATGACTCCTGCATAGCCTATGAAAACCTATTTGTCTTGGGACAACACATGTTATATGGGTATTTTTATGTAGATGCGGTCACGGTTTCTATGACTTTACAACAATGATGGGTATCTAAACACAATTCTTCATTTGTACTATATTAAAATATTATATTTCTACTTTTAGGACCACATATATTTACAATGCCACATGTATAAAGGTTTTCATAGTTTTCCCTACAGCATTTGAAATGAACCTTGAACATTTCAGATACATGTCCATTACTTTTAAATCAATGAAGTATCAACACATAGTGGTATTGTGGATACATAGGGAGGATTATGTGCCACGTCCCGACATAATTGTTAAATAGAAGAATATCTAAGGGCTTGGACTTTATAGGCACGATATCCAATATTGTAAAGTTAAAAACTAAAATTTATTTGGTATACAAATTTTTTTAAAAACAAGGAAAAACACAAAAACAGAAATCAGTTCATAAAAAATACAGTTACAATTATACACTCCATACATAGCTCAATGTGGTATAAACAATTAATGCAAGAATAGGATATCAATCATTCCACCATAGGCTTACTACGTTTATAAAGAAGAGCTATGTAGTTGATAGCAATAGGTGTCTTTGGAGTTCGCTCAACATGTTACACGCCATAACGCTTCTTCAGGAGAATGGAACAGATTTGCTGAAATATATAAATCATCAAATAAATATAACTAGAAACGGTTAGTTAAAAAGATGACTGTCATGTATAAGGATAACAAGTAAATATATATTGCGAAAGGCTTTATTGTAATCCCCTTTTTTTCTTTTTTAGTTTTGTTTCACCATACTTATTTGGATCCCTATCACTTTATATCCCCCACCCCATCATTGTGGGTTCTTTGGGCTACTATGTTAATTGTCTATGCATTCCCATGTACCTATTGCCCCTTCACACTATTTTCTTCCAATCCTAGTTATTGTTACGTAAAACAGCCGTTTCTCTTACCATTCTACATATTGTATTTACATTCTTTGTAATTGACTATGTTTACTCTCTCTCTCTTTTTTTTTTATATGTATTGCGACATTTGGAGTTCTATTGTTGTGTCCCCAGTGTCCCCATCTTCTGATGGCTCCTTCCAGCAGGATAATGCACCAGGTCACAAAGCTCCAATCATCTCACCACTGGACAATGAGGTCCCTGTACTCCAATGGTCTCCACACTCACCACATCTCATCCAATAGAGCACCTCTGGGATGTGGTGGAAACGGGGGATTTGCATCATGGATGTGCAGCCGACAAATCTGCAGCAACTGCGTGATGCCCTCATGTCACTATGGAGAAAAATCTCTGAGGAACGTTTCAAACACCTTGTTGAATCCTTGCCACGAAGAATGAAGGTAGTTCTGAAGGCAAAAGGGGGTCCAACCGGGAACTAGCAAGGTGGTCCTAATAAAGTGGCTAGACAAACAGACGAAAAAACACAATAATGTATGTAAAGTGCAATGAATAGTGTAAAATAATAAAAAAAAAAACAAAAAAAAAAAGTGAACTAATAATCTTTGTTAAAAACAGTACTTATAAGTGCAAACTCATAATTCAAACAAACGTCCAGTGAAAAGTCAGTGAGAATAGCAACTTGTATGTAACAACTGGTGTGCTGATAACCAGGGGCATTGCTAGGTCTACAAAAGATCTGGGGCTAGAGCAGATAGCAGTGTAGTAAAGAAAGTCATATGCTTTGGTGGGAATACACATGTATACGTGTGTGTTTGTATATATATATATCCCCAGAGAGTCCCACACTTACATCAGGGTCCCCAAAGAGCCCCCCCCCTTACATCAGGGTACCCAGAGAGCTTCCCCTTACATCAGAGTCCCCAGAGAGCCTCCTCCTCACATCAGGGTCCCCAGAGAGCTTCCTCCTCACATCAAGGTCCCCAGAGAGCCTCCCCCTTACATCAGAGTCCCCAGAGAGCCTCCCCCTTGCGTCAGGGTACCCAGATAGCCCCTTCCACTTACATCAGGATTCCCAGAGAGCCTCCCCCTTATATCGGGGTCCCCAGAGAGCCTCTCCCTTAAAATCAGGGTGCCCAGAGAGCCCCCCACTTACATCAGGGTCCCCAGAGAGCCTCCCCTCCCATTGGGGACCCCTGCAGAGACCCGGGGCTATGCGCCCCAGATTCGGGGCTGTAGCCTCAATAGCCACCCCCTAGCAACGCCACTGCTGCTAACAGTGTCTCCAATCTCCCCCTTCCTGCCGGAAAAGATGTGTATAGACCACCATGTGCCACTTGTTATGAGTGTGGTATGGAATCTTAAATAAGATCTCAGTGTTTTATTTTTAAGTGCCTCCAACCTTACGGTAAATTTTGTGAACCTTGTACAGATAATCAGTACATACCACAATCCTTTCATCCTTTCCTAAATTCGTTAATTTATGGGGTTTTCTTACCAATGTATAAATATCTCCCAACAAAATTAATAAGTAAATAATTTGACTTTAATATTAATTAAAAAGTATAGTTATACAATGTCATACAGAACTGGAATTTCTGGTGATTGATATTTCACAGACACATAATCAAAACATCAACACGACAATTAAACAATATTTCTTAATAGATATAAATAACTCAAGGGAGCCCAAATTGTTCTGTTAGAAAAATATTTTCGGTATTTGTGCTTTACATTCAAGAACACAATATCTCCTGTCGCTCGGGGAAACAGTCCTCTCAATTTCTCCGGCACGAAGGAATCCAAAGTATGTCTCGCGGAGTCAACAGAAAAATATTGCCAATTTGAAAGAAATCTTAAACCAACGGAGCTACTAAAATTGAGTGGGGCAATGATACTTCCCCTGGGACCACAGAAATTTAAATAGATGTTCTACAAGTTTGTGTCTGAATTTCCCCAAATACGGCTTCAAAAATACACAGCCTAAACAAACAATATGGGCAAATGATAATGATGAATTACCCTGCACTCAGTATATGATAATATCAACACATAAACTATAAAATATAACCTCTACGATTATGAGAGAAAAAGGTAATTAATATTTGGATGGTCTGTATCTTACCAACAATTTTAAAGGGGAAGTGGTTCAAGTCACAAGGTCCAGCAAGATAGTGAATGGTCAAATATCAGAAGACTTCTTGATCGTCTAGGGCACAGGTGTCAAACACAAGGCCCGTGGGCCGAATCTGGCCCTCCAGGTCATTTCATATGGCCCTCGCACCTCTCCTGCAGCTGCAGGAGAGCTCCAGCCCTCCTCTGGTCCTCCTCCAGACCCTTACTTTCTGCTTTCAAGCAATGCATTTAGCTTCTTCCCAGCAGTAGCATAAGGAAAGGGGGGTGCACTGTGATGTAAGGGAGAGTGGGCGACTCAACTGCTGATGGTGGGGTGGCTCTTGACTTCTAATGTAAGGGGAGGGGATGCGCTGGACATCTAATCTTACAGACACAACTGGCCCTTTTGAGGGCAGTCATAATTCTGATGCGGCCCACAATGAAATTGAGTTGGTCTAGGGGGTGTATCCGGCGTGTGGGTCTGTCATCCTCTCTCTAAGGCCCTCACATCCTTTATACCATCTGGGACAATAGGCTCATAAAATTACCATAAGCTCATCCCCGAAGGTTTGGCTTATTCTCCATTGGTTAGAGAATTCTAATGATTTACCTGGTGAATTCAGGTAATATCATCTTCAGCCACTAGGTGTGTCTGAGGTTAGAAAATGTGTTCCAAACTTTTTATTAAAAGAAAAAAAAATGTTTTCTTTATAATGGGTATTTATATATTGGGCTTGTGAATATATGTCTATATTGTTCAGGGACCCCGGCAATTAGTACAAAATATAATACATTTAGTATAAATTTGATTGATTACTATCACACACAATGGATGTTTATATGGATAAATGCACGACTCCTGCATAGCCTATGAAAACCTATTTGTCTTGGGACAACACATGTTACATGGGTATTTTCATGTAGATGCGGTCACGGTTTCTATGTCTTTACAACAATGATGGGTATCTAAACACAATTCTTCATTTGTACTATATTAAAATATTATATTTCTACTTTTAGGACCACATATATTTACAATGCCACATGTATAAAGGTTTTCATAGTTTTCCCTACAGCATTTGAAATGAACCTTGAACATTTCAGATACATGTCCATTACTTTTAAATCAATTAAGTATCAACACATAGTGGTATTGTGGATACATAGGGAGGATTATGTGCCACGTCCCGACATAATTGTTAAATAGAAGAATATCTAAGGGCTTGGACTTTATAGGCACGATATCCAATATTGTAAAGTTAAAAACTAAAATTTATTTGGTATACAAAATTTTTTAAAAACAAGGAAAAACACAAAAACAGAAATCAGTTCATAAAAAATACAGTTACAATTATACACTCCATACATAGCTCAATGTGGTATAAACAATTAATGCAAGAATAGGATATCAATCATTCCACCATAGGCTTACTACGTTTATAAAGAAGAGCTATGTAGTTGATAGCAATAGGTGTCTTTGGAGTTTCTCTCAACATGTTACACGCCATAACGCTTCTTCAGGAGAATGGAACAGATTTGCTGAAATATATAAATCATCAAATAAATATAACTAGAAACGGTTAGTTAAAAAGTTGACTGTCATGTATAAGGATAACAAGTAAATATATATTGCGAAAGGTTTTTATTGTAATCCCCTTTTTTCTTTTTTAGTTTTGTTTCACCATACTTATTTGGATCCCTATCACTTTATATCCCCCACCCCATCATTGTGGGTTCTTTGGGCTACTATGTTAATTGTCTATGCATTCCCATGTACCTATTGCCCCTTTACACTATTTTCTTCCAATCCTAGTTATTGTTACGTAAAACAGCCGTTTCTCTTACCATCCTACATATTGTATTTACATTCTTTGTAATTAACTATGTTTACTCTCTCTCTCTCTCTTTTTTTTTTTTTATATGTATTTCGACATTTGGAGTTCTATTGTTGTGTCCCCAGTGTCCCCATCTTCTGATGGCTCCTTCCAGCAGGATAATGCACCATGTCACAAAGCTCCAATCATCTCACCACTGGACAATGAGGTCCCTGTACTCCAATGGTCTCCACACTCACCACATCTCATCCAATAGAGCACCTCTGGGATGTGGTGGAAACGGGGGATTTGCATCATGGTTGTGCAGCCGACAAATCTGCAGCAACTGCGTAATGCCCTCATGTCACTATGGAGAAAAATCTCTGAGGAACGTTTCAAACACCTTGTTGAATCCTTGCCACGAAGAATGAAGGTAGTTCTGAAGGCAAAAGGGGGTCCAACCCGGAACTAGCAAGGTGGTCCTAATAAAGTGGCTAGACAAACAGACGAAAAAACACAATAATGTATGTAAAGTGCAATGAATAGTGTAAAATAATAAAAAAAAAAAAAAGTGAACTAATAATCTGTGTTAAAAACAGTACTTATAAGTGCAAACTCATAATTCAAACAAACGTCCAGTGAAAAGTCAGTGAGAATAGCAACTTGTAGGTAGCAACTGGTGTGCTGCTAACCAGGGGCATTGCTAGGTCTACAAAAGATCTGGGGCTAGAGCTGATAGCAGCGTAGTAAAGAAAGTCATATGCTTTGGTGGGAATACACATGTATACGTGTGTGTGTGTGTGTGTATATATATACCCAGAGAGTCCCCCACTTACATCAGGGTCCCCCAAAGAGCCCCCCCCCTTACATCAGGGTCTCCAGAGACCCCCCCCCTTACATCAGGGTCCCCAGAGAGCCTCCCCCTCACATCAGGGTCCCCAGAGAGCCTCCCCCTTAAATTGGGGTCCCCATAGAGCCTCTCCCTGAAAATCAGGGTGCCCAGAGAGCCCCCCACTTACATCAGGGTCCCCAGAGAGCCTCCTCCTTACATTAGAGTCCCCAGAGAGCCTCCCCCTTGCATCAGGGTACCCAGAGAGCCCCTTTCACTTACATCAGGATTCCCAGAGAGCCTCCCCCTTAAATTGGGGTCCCCAGAGAGCCTCTCCCTTAAAATCAGGTTGCCCAGAGAGCCCCCCACTTACATCAGGGTCCCCAGAAAGCCTCCGCTCCCCTGCAGAGACTCGGGGCTATGGGCCCCAGATTCGGGGCTATAGCCCCAAAAGCCACCCCCTAGCAACGCCACTGCTGCTAACAGTGTCTCCAATCTCCCCCTTCCTGCCGGAAAAGATGTGTATCCACCACCATGTGCCACTTGTTATGAGTGTGGTATGGAATCTTAATTACGATCTCAGTGTTTTGTTTTTAAGTGCCTCCAACCTTACAGTAAATTTTGTGAACCTTGTACAGATAATCAGTACATACCACAATCCTTTCATCCTTTCCAAAATTTGTTAATCTATGGGGTTTTCTTACCAATGTATAAATATCTCCCAACAAAATTAATAAGTAAATAATTTGACTTTATTAATTAACAAGTATAGTTATACAATGTCATACAGAACTGGAATTTCTGGTGATTGATATTTCACACACACACATAATCAAAACATCAACACGGCAATGAAACGATATTTCTTAATAGATATAAATAACTCAAGGGAGCCCAAATTGTTCTGTTAGAAAAATATTTTCGGTATTTGTGCTTTACAGTCAAGAACACAATATCTCTTGTCGCTCGGGGAAACAGTCCTCTATATTTCCCTGGCAGGAAGGAATCCAAAGTATGTCTCGCGGAGTCAACAGAAAAATATTAACAATTTGAAAGAAATCTTAAACCAACGGAGCTACTAAAATTGAGTGGGGCAATGATACTTCCCCTGGGACCACAGAAATTTAAATAGATGTTCTACAAGTTTGTGTCTGAATTTCCCCAAATACGGCTTCAAAAATGCACAGCCTAAACAAACAATATGGGCAAATGACAATGATGAATTACCCTACACTCAGTATATGATAATATCAACACATAAACTATAAAATATAACCTCTACGATTATGAGAGAAAAAGATAATTAATATTTGGATGGTCTGTATCTTACCAACAGTTTAAAAGGGGAAGTGGTTACAGTCACAAGGTCCAGCAAGATGGGGAGTGGTCAAATATCAGAAGACTTCTTGATAGTCTAGGGCACAGGTGTCAAACACAAGGCCCGTAGACAAACAGACGAAAAAACACAATAATGTATGTAAAGTGCAATGAATAGTGTAAAATAATTAAAAAAAAACCAAAAAAAAATGTGAACTAATAATCTGTGTTAAAAACAGTACTTATAAGTGCAAACTCATAATTCAAACAAACATCCAGTGAAAAGTCAGTGAGAATAGCAACTTGTATGTAACAACTGGTGTGCTGCTAACCAGGGGCGTTGCTAGGTCTACAAAAGAATGAGCAATACTGCTAAAAAAAAATTCCAGTGTAGCGGGCTGAATCAGCCACGTTGGGTTCCTGGCTCCGGTCAGTAGGCGTGTGCATGATGACATCACGTTGTATCCACGACCTACGCGTTTCGTCAAAAGTCAGGGGGACTGGCTTTAAACCTTATATGCACTGCCTGCTACTAAGCAACCATATAAACAATAAAAATTAGCGATTGCGCAGGCACATTAAATATTTCACAATGTTTAGGGACTTCAATTCATCCAGGAAACGTAAGTGTGCTTTTACCCGCTATGCCTCCCTCCAAACAAAAGTAATTGGTTTACAAGAGACCAGATTTTCTACCGCTTCTTATCCTTAATTTTTCTATAAAAGTTACCCCCTGGTTTTTCATGTGACTTTTATGAAAAAAAAAAAAGAGAGGCGTAATGATAGGGTTCCATAAAAATACCCCTTAATCCGCTCCCTAGAAATTGCTGACCCAATCAAGAGTTACCTGTTTTTACAGGTGGGCGAGCTTTGACGTGGAGGTAACTTTTTTGAATTACTACGCCCCCAATGCCCACTATCCCCATTTTTTTCTCCCATTTACTACGGATGATTTCTTTCCAACAAGAAAGGCACTCTAATCATGATGGGAGGCAGCAACATCATGCTAAATAGAAAATTGGACAGGTCCACCCCTTCCTCTTCTTCTCCCACTAGCAGCGAGAGAACCACCCAACACAACAATTCCTTAACCTATTTGCCGAGTATAATATTGGTGACTCCTGGAGGCAGTGGCAGTGTGTCCATTAGGAGGGAAAGGTGCCGCCCCCTTTCTCCAGCCACCCCCTCTGTGACCAATGGATAGATTCATGCATTGCATGAATCTATCCATGGCCGTCGTTGCCACCCCCTATTCAGTCACCCCGACCCCTTTTCGGGCGCCGGGCGTCTGAATTACAGCGGCGGGGGGTGTTTTTGAAGCACCTGTTTAGAACCATAGGCTCTAATAGGCGTCAAAAAAGGTGACCGGCGAGCACCACACTGTCTTAACACTGAACTGCCTCTCCACCAATCAGGTGCTCGGGTCTGCTACCTGTCACCTGATTGGCTGAAACAACAGGCGCTGTGATTGGATGCCTGATGGGAGGAGAGGACAGGAGGAGAGGATGGGAAGAGACACATGGAGGATACCGCTTGTAGGACACCACTCACTGCCATCACCTGCTGCCCCACCGAGACAGGGTAAGTGACAGGGTAAGTGCCGGGCAGACGGCAAGCGCGCGAGGGAGGTCACAGTGGAGGCATTGGATGGCACAGTGGCAGAATTCGATGGGCACAGTGGCAGCATTTGATGGGCGGAGTGGCAGCATTCGATGAGCAGTGTGGTCTCATTCGATGGGCACAGTGGCAGAATTCGATGGCAAAGTGGCAGCATTTGATGGGCAGAGTGGCAGCATTTGATGGGCACAGTAGCAGCATTTGATGGGCACAGTGGCAGCATTTGATGAGCAGAGTGGCAGCATTTGATGGGCAGAGTGGCAGCATTTGATGAGCACAGTGGCAGCATTTGATGACACAGTGGCAGCATTTGATGGGCAGAGTGGCAGCATTTGATGGGCACAGTAACAGCATTTGATGACACAGTGGCAGCATTTGATGGGCAGAGTGGCAACATTTGATGGGCACAGTGGCAGAATTTGATGGGCAGAGTGGCAGCATTTGATGGGCAGAGTGGCAGCATTTGATGGGCACAGTGGCAGCATTCGATGGCACAGTGGCTGCATTTGATGGGCAGAGTGGCAGCATTTGATGGGCACAGTAACAGCATTTGATGACACAGTGGCAGCATTTGATGGGCAGAGTGGCGGCATTTGATGGCACAGTGGAAGCCTTTAATGGGCACATTGGCTGCAATTGATGGGCACAGTGGTGGCATTTGATGGACACAGTGGCTGCGTTTGATGGCACAGTGGCTGCAATTGATGTTTTTTTTCCCCAGTATTCTTCAGTTTGTTTGCGCCCCCCAAAAAAATTTTGAGCACCAGCCACCACTACCTGGAGGGAACTTAATCCGAGAGCCTGGGATTATACTCTCATAACCGTCCTACCCATATTGACTACTTTTTTGTTCCTTAGGATCCACGCCATGGTCGGGCCACTCTTACTGGTAGGCGATCCTTTCGAGTTCCCTCGGTCTAAAGATTCTCTCCACACCATAGTTTGACCACTTACCACTCTTCCTTGCATCAAGTCGCATGTATGTTCCTTAGCCTCCAACCCATAAAGTTACACCAGGCGCATAAATGATTCCATGCTATTGTTCAACGATAGCGCTAATACAGTCTGCAACTCTACAGTAACCTCTGCGTACTTCACTGAAAACACAAACTCTGTTTCTTCTCCCACAATTCTATGGGAGGCTCCACTCAGAGGTCAACTTATCCATCATGCATCTTGTAGGAAAAAAAAAAAAGGAGGCTCCACAATAACGACCCTGTGCTCTCACAACGAACAATTAAAGTATCACAATCCTATTCTTTGCGCAAACAGATAGAGGTGACTAAAGTCTAACTAAACCTTCTCCTGAACCAAAAAGCAGAATAATAAACCAGATGGTCTAGGAGTAACTTCTATGAAAGCGCCAAGAAACCAGACCCGATGTTAGCAAACTTACTTAACCGACCAGCCGGCATCACTATACTGCGGCAGGTCGGCACGATCCCACAAACCGTCGTAGCTGTACGTCGGTCCCTTTAAGCGGGATAGCAGCCGCGCCCGCTGCACCACGAGAGAACCGATGCGCGTGGCCGGCGGTCACGACAACCCCCGGCCACACCCGATGGCGTGCACGAGAGCTAGAACAGGGACGTGTGTATGTAAACACACAAATCCCTGTTCTGTGAGGAGAGGAGAGACAGATTGTGTGTTCCTACTAGCTAGGAACAACGATCTGTCATCTCCTCTAGTCACTCCCACCCCCCCCCACAGTTAGAACACACACTAGGGAACACAGTTAACCCCTTGATCGCCCCCTAGTGTTAACCCCTTCCCTGCCAGTGACATTTACACAGTAATCAGAGCATTTTTATAGCACTGATCGCTGTATAATTGTCAATGGTCCCAAAAATGTGTCAAAAGTGTTTGACGTGTCCGTCATAATGTCTCAGTCCTGATAAAAATCACTGATCGCCGCCATTACTAGTAAAAAAAATAAAATAAAAAAAATGCCATAAATCTTTCCCATAGTTTGGAGACGCGATAACTTTTGCACAAACCAATCAATATACGCTTATTGCGATTTTTATTACCAAACATATGTAGAAGAATACATATCGGCCTAAACTGAGGAAAAAAATTGCTTTTTTAACAACAAAAGTTGGGGAAATTTATTATAGCAAAAAGTACAAAATATTGTGCTTTTCTTAAAATTGTTGCTCTTTTTTTGTTTATAGCGCAAAAAAAAAAAAAACGCAGATGTAATTAATTTTGTTTTGGGTACAGCGTCGCACGACCGTGCAATTGTCAGTTAAAGCGAAGCAGTGCCAAAAATGGCCTGGTCATTGAGCAGCCAAATCTTTCGGGGGTTGAAGTGGTTAAAGCCCACATCGGCAATATTATTCCTATGAACTGACACCCGTCTAACAACACAATCATGGCAAACCTGTCGATCCCCTCCACCCTATATAACACCTCAGAGCCTTTTCAGAAACGACCTGTCAGAAGCAATGGAATCGGATATCGCTACCCCAGAAGTCCTCAAGCCAATCAAATCTTTGACCTGTGGCCCTGACGGCTTCTCGGCGTTGGACCGCCAAGAGTTTTCCGATCTGACTGATCTGTTTAACCACCACCTACACACGAGACCTGACATGCACACATCGCCAACCTTAGCCCATCTAGTGGTTCATAAGGATGTTAGCGCAAAAATATATATTTGTATAAAGGTTGTAAAATATAACATTATGTCACCGTTGGTTAGACATTTTGATAAGCTACATATAGATTAAAGGGGGGGGGGGGGTGATGACAATAAGGTTATATTTCCTCACCCGGAATCAATTATCACAATCGTTTTGTATCTTTTTTTTTTTTTATGAATAATAATTTTTAAGAAAGTAAAAAAAAATTATTAAGTAAAAAAAAAGAAAAAATTGGACCACTTGGTTCTTTTTTTCTGCCATCACTCTTCTATGTTCTTATATTGTTAAAGTTGTCAGGTCATCAACTCTGACATTTATGCAGCCTCCTCCAATCCCTGGGGGGGGGGGGGTACCCAGATGATGGCTGGGAGAATATATAAATAGTCTGAATCCCCGAGAGCAGTGTTCATCCCCAAGGGGAGAGGTTCTCAGCCAGAAGGGCTGCTTCCCTTCCAGCTGAGGATTCTGAGGTTGCCATTGAGGTCTCAGCTGCGTATAGCTGGGGGCCTATCCTACTGCAAATCCCTTTCGTACCTAAGAGAGAAGTTTCATAGAGGAGACTGTCTGCCTGAGTCTGGAGGGAGGCATCCAAGTCCCAGGGACACTGTAAGTACAGACCTGCAAGATCCTAGTAACCAGAGCCGATCCGCCCTATACGCTCACTACGCAAGCTGCGTGGGGCCCCCAAGACCCATCATTCCCCCTTCACCCCTGGCTGGCCGTTTAAAATGCAGTAGGGAGAGGTGGGAGGAGGTGGAAGGCGGCGATCGGCAGCTCTATGGTGCCTGTGTGGGCGGCGGGATCTCCCTGGGGCTTGTAGTACTCTCAGTGTATACAGTGGAGAGGAGAAGGGAGGGGCCCCTGACCCGGCAGGTATCAGTTTCACTATAACTTTGCTTGAACACTGTTGCTGATCGGGTCAGAGGCCCCTCCCCTCTCCGCTGTATACATTCGGAGATAGAACTACTAGCCCCAGGGAGATCCTCCTGCCTGAGGACACCATGGAGCTGCCGATCACCACCTCCCACCTCCACCAGCCAGGTACAGGGTAACCTCTGCAAGGGGGGGAGTCAGCTGTTTGGGGACCCTGATGTAAGAGGGGGGCTTTCTGGGGACACTAATGTAAGGAATAGCCCCCCTGGGGACACTGATGTAAGAGGGATGCTGGTGTAAGGGGAGGCTCTCTAGGGACCCTGGTGTAAGGGAAGGGGCTCCCTGGGGACCCTGGTGTAAGGGGGGCTCTCTGGGGACCCTGGTGTAAGGGTAGCTCTCTGGGGACCCTGGTGTAAGGGGAGGCTCTCTGGGGACCCTGATGTAAGGGGAGGCTCTCTGGGGACCCTGATGTAAGGGGAGGCTCTCTGGGGACCTGATGTAAGTAGGGAAGCTCTCTGGGGACCCTGATGTAAGGAGGGGCTCTCTGGGGACCCTGGTGTAAGGGGGGCTCTCTTGGGACCCTGGTGTAAGGGGAGGCTCTCTGGGGACCCTGGTGTAGGGGGAGGCTCTCTGGGGACCCTGGTGTAAGGGGAGGCTCTCTGGGGACCCTGGTGTAAGGGGAGGCTCTCTTTCGGGACCCTGGTGTAAGGGGAGGCTCTCTGGGGACCCTGATGTAAGGGAAGGCTCTTTGGGGACCCTGATGTAAGGAGGGGCTCTCTGGGGACCCTGGTGTAAGGGGGGCTCTCTTGGACCCTGGTGTAAGGGGAGGCTCTCTGGGGACCCTGGTGTAAGAAGAGGCTCTCTGGGAACCCTGGTGTAAGGGGAGGCTCTCTGGGGACCCTGATGTAAGGGAAGGCTCTCTGGGGACCCTGATGTAAGGAGGGGCTCTCGGGGGACCCTGGTGTAAGGGGGCTCTCTTGGGACCCTGGTGTAAGGGGAGGCTCTCTGGGGACCCTGGTGTAAGGGGAGGCTCTCTGGGGTCCCTGGTGTAAGGGGGGCTCTCTGGGGACCCTGGTGTAAGGGTAGGCTCTCTGGGGACCCTGGTTTAAGGGGAGGCTCTCTTGGGACCCTGATGTAAGGGAGGCTCTCTGGGGACCCTGGTGTAAGGGGAGGCTCTCTGGGGACCCTCGTGTAAGTGGAGGCTCTCTGGGGACCCTGATGTAGGGGGAGACTCTTTGGCGACCCTGATGTAAGGAGGAGGCTCTCAGCAATCAGCAATTTTCGTATTGTTATTTCAGGTTTTTTAAAATTTGCTTTAAATTCGCTACTATTGTAATTTGGATGCATCCGAATAACGAAAATGTTGTCTGAATGTCGATTTAGAACTGAATGAACCGTCTAGTGTCGCCTATCAGTGCCCATCAGTGCAGCTTAGTAGCGCACATCAGTGCCTCCTATCAGTGCAGCCTCATCTATTGATTGACTTGGGTACAACCAGCATGTTGGATTTCTAGCATGCGATTATTGCCAACGGCAATGCCCGCTAGCAACAGTCATTGTGGGCTCCTGGCAGGGACAGGTCTCCGTGGTCCCCACCGGGAGAGTGAAATAGCCCAAGAGAAGGGGATGACTGTGTTGATGGGGGAATAAACACAGTCATCTTTTTTCTGCAACCCGTATTTGCATGAGAGATAATCACATTATCTATGGCCGGCTTTACTTTGCCACCTAATTTAGGTTAGAATTTTCTCTTAGGTGTTCTTATGTATTTTCTCTTATTACTCTTGTGTTTTATAATGCATATCAGGCTGCCATGGGGACGTAGACATTCTTCACTCGGCCTCAGGCAGATTACTGAAGAGCATCAGTTATTGTCATAGGATATCATTGTTAATATAAAAGGCTAATGTTGTCCCAGAACACAGCTCAGTGTCTTCTACAGCACAGGACGGACAGGTAGGAACACACGGACAGACAATCTTCTCTTTATTACATTTCTTACAATGCTCTGTAGAGATTCTGCTTTACTGATTGGGGGTCTTCAGAAACAGTGGCGGCTGGTGCTCAAAATTTCGGAGAGAGCCTCAGGCTCTAATCATGTCCTTAAAAAAAAAACAAAAAGACATTGCAATCCATGCCTCCATGTAGATTAGGGGGCCGGGCGCATGGATGGGGGTGGGGGGTGGTGCCCCTGCACCCCTTATGGGGCGGCCACCATTGTTCAGGACATAATTCAAGAAAGATACAAAGGAATTCATTATCATAGATCTTCTTGATATTCCTGAGAGATTCTTGAAGAAAGTGTTCCAATGGTGTTCCACCCAGGACAGATATTTCAAAGTTCCTTGCCTGTACACCTCCTGTACCCATTATGAGGGGTTCCCACCATCCCTGTGTTGAGTTGCCAGGTCTGTACACCTTCTGTGCCCATTATGAGGGGTTCCCACCATCCCTGTGCTGAGTTCCTGGATCTGTACACCTGTTATGCCCATTATGAGGGGTCCCCACTATCTCTATGTTGAGTTCCCAAGTTTGTTCACCTACTGTGGCCACTATGAGGGTTCCCACATCCCTTCGCTGAGTTCCTGGGTCTGTACACTGGCTGTGCCCATTATTAGAGTTTCCCACCATCCCTATGTTAAGTTCTTCGGTCTCTACACCTGTTGTGCCCATTATTAGGGGTTCCCACAATCTCCAAGCTGAGTTCCTGGGTCTGTACACCTGTTATGCCCATTATGAGGGGTTCCCACCATCCCTGTGCTGAGTTCCTGGGTCTGTACACCTGCCGTGCCCATTATGAGGGGTTTCAAACGATCACTGTATCAAGTTCCCGGGTCTGCACACCAGCTATTCCCATTATGAATAGTCCCCACCATTCATGTGCTGAGTTCCCGGGTCTGTACACCCGCTGTGCCCATTATGAGAGGTTCCCACCATCTCTGTGCTGAGTTCCTGGGTCTGTACACCTGCCGTGCCCATTATTAGAGGTTACCACCATCCCTATGTTGAGTTCCCGGGTATCTACATCTGTTGTGCCCATTATGAGGGGTTCCCACAATCTCCAAGCTGAGTTCCTGCGTCTGTACACCTGTTATGCCCATTATGAGAGGTTCCCACCATCCCTGTGCTGAGTTCCTGGGTCTGTTCACCTGCTGTGCCCACTATGAAGGGTTCCCACATCCCTTTGCTGAGTTCCTGGGTCTGTACACCTGCTGTGCCCACTATTAAAGGTTCCCACCATCCCTGTGCTGAGTTCCTGGCTCTGTACACCTGCTGTGCCCATTATGAGGGGTTCCCATCATCCCTGAGCTGAGTTCCCAGGTCTGTACATCTGCTGTGCCTATTATGAGGGGTTCCCACCATCCCTGTGTAGAACTATCGCCACAACATATTAACCACTTTCAGGCTTTGAATGACAATTGCATGGTCATGCAACACTGTACCCATATGACATTTTTATCATTTTTTTCACACAAATAGAGCTCTCGTTTGGAAGTATTTAATCACCGCTGTTTTTTTTTTATTATTTGCTAAACAAATGAAAAAAAAAATGAACATTTTTAAAAAACAACAACTTTTTTCTTAATTTTCTCTTAATATTTGCAAATAAGTAACTTTTCACCTTCACTGATGTACCCAAATTACATTTTTAGCATTTTATTTTAGACAGATGGAGCTTTTCTTTTGGTGGTATATAGTTGGCACTGGGGTTTTTTATTTTTTGCTAAACAAACAAAAAAAAAGACCGAAAAGTTTTACTTAGTTTCTGTTGTAAAATATTGTAAATAAGTAATTTTTCTTCTTCACTGATGTGCGCTGATGAGGTGGCACTGATGGGCACTGATAGGCTGCATTGATGAGGTGGCACTGATGGGCACTGATAAAGGAGGCACTGATGAGGCTGCACTGATATGCGGCACGGATGGGCACTGATAGGTGGCACTGATGGGCACTGATAAGCAGCACTGATGAGTAGCCACTGATAGGGCGCACTGATGGGCACTGATATGCGGCACTGATGGGCACTTATATACAGCACTGATGGGCACTGATGGGGCTGCACTGATAATCAGGACACTGATGATCAGTACCCTGATTATCTGTGTACATGTCCCCTGTGTGACAGCCCATCAGGAAAGCACTGCCAATAACCGGCAAGTCTGTTTACATTGTAATCAACTGTGATTGGACACAGCTGATCACATGGTAAAGGGCCGACATGATTAGCTCTTTAGCCCAATCTGTGATTGACACAGCGATCACATAGCGCTCTGGATGCACGCCCCAGGGGGAGTGGGGGGGTGTGGTTCCAGGAGGATGTCCATGAACACCCTCCTGGAAAACAAAAGAGCCATGCTGTAGCTGTCTTTTGGCTATTGCACCGTAAGAAAGTGGTTAAAAAGGGCATGTTAACTAAGGGCATTAGCCAGTGCATTCCAGAGGTCAACAAATACAAAAGAGCAAAAGTTAAACCTGGATTTCTGGGATGACAACATCGGCAACACAGTGTTCGAGGTAACCACTAAAGACAATGAGTTGGCAGCTACCATGGAAGACAAAGAATTCTTGAAAACCATGGGTAAAGAGTTCTGCCAAAATGATTGCAACAGTTGGGTAGCACCTCTACCATTTCGTACCCCAAGAAAGAGACTATCAAATAACAGAGTGGAACGCATTAGGAAGTTCTCTACACCTGAACAATGGCACTATGTTCCCACTAACCTCAACCCTGCTGATCGTGGCAGTTGTGCAGTACCTACTACTGCATTTATGGACACATCATGGCTCTCTCCACCAGCACTCTTGAATGATAAACTCATCTCAAGTTCTACAGATTCTAACTTTGAACTAGTTCATACGGAATCTGATAAGGAAATCAGAGCTGTTACCATCACACTCAACACCTCTGTGAAACCAAGGATAAGGCTGAGTCCTCACTGCTTTGAACGCTTTTCTAATGCCGCATACACACGGCCGGACTTCCAGACAGAAAAAGTCCGATGGGAGCTTTAGGTCAGACATTCCGACCGTGTGTATGCCCCATCGGACTTTTTCTGTCGGCATTTCCGATGGACTCAGATATAGAACATGTTGACGGAGTTTAGCCCGTTGGCAAGTCCGGCCGTGTGTACGCGGCATAAGTGGTCCTCTGTTGTACAAGACATTGCACGTCTTTATTCACGTTGCTCATCAATTTGTAAACAGCTCTAGCACTGAAAAAGAGTGTCACAAGTGGTACATCTGTAAAGCCCCCCCCCCCACAATTGAGGAGGTCTCTCAAGCATAAAGGATTTTCATCCAATGTGTCCAACATGAAGTGTACTCACAAGAGATTGCTAACGTATCAAAGGGACTCAACCTATCTAAGACGCCTTTCACACTGAGGCGCTTTACAGGTGCAACAGCGCCAAAAATAGCGCTTTAAAACGCCTCTCCTTTCACTCCAATATGAAAGCCCGAGTGCTTTCACACTGGAACGGTGCGCTGGCAGGACGCTAAAAAAAGTCCTGAAAGCAGCATCTTTGAGACACTGTAGGAGCGGTGTATAAACCGCTCCTAAAGCTCCCCTGCCCATTGAATTTAATGGGCAGCGCCGCCGATGCGCTGGCGAAGCGCCGCTGCAGCGGCACTTTGCCATTAGCGGGGGTTAAATGCGCCCCGCATGCGTCCGAAAAGCGCCGCAAAAACTAGGGTAAAGCGCGGCCAAAAATAGCGGCGCTTTACCGCCGATGCCCAGGCGCTGCAAGTGTGAAAGTGCCCTAGGGATAGCCCTCTGTACAAATTTAATCCAAAAATTGATCACAAAAAGTTACTTGTAACGAGTTGGCAGTCGGATTGGAAGGTCAAATTCCTTCAGTGAAGAGAAAAATCCCCTCATTATTCCAGGACGTCATCACATTACTGCTCTCTTAGTTAGGCATTTCCATGAGCAAGTTCAGCACCAAGGACGTCACTTCACAGAGGGAGCAGTAAGGTGTGCAGGTTTCTGGATCGTCATGATGAAATGGTGTATATCGTCCATACTCCACAAATGTGTCAAGTGACAAAAACCAAGAGGAAAGCACCTACAACAACAGATGGCAGAGCTGCCGGCTGACCAATTAAGCACTTAACCTCCGTTTACTGATGTTGGCATGGACATATTTGGCCCCTGGAATCTTGTGACATGAAGAACTCGTGGCAGAGTTGCTAACAAGAAGCGATGGGCTGCGCGGTTCACTTGCTTGAGCATTCGTGCAGTGCACATCAAAGTGATAGAATCAATGGACTCTTCCTGCTTCATTAATGCCTTCAGAAGATTTTTTTCTGCACAGGGACCTATACAGTTATACGTCAAGGGGGGTTGTGACCAATCCACACTGTTTTTGCAGAAGAGCACCAACATGCCTCCTTCCCAAATATATGCAGCAAAATGGGGGGACAGAAGCGGGACTTTATATGAGGCATGTGGGTGAATATGTTGGGCCAATGGTAAAAGTTAGGGTGAGAAAAAATAAAATGTATATAATTTACATAGATAATAATAAAAGATGGTAATGGTAAAAAAGTTTATTGGCATAGGTATTAAGACCAGATACAATCGAAGAGAAAAAGAGCACATTTGAGACCAAAGTAAAACATGTTAGCAGCGATGTATGGACAGGCAGGGTTCATAAATAGTTGTACAGTTACAGGAACGCATATACATTGTACAATCAGTGTATACATCAATAGATCTGAACTCTAAAACATGTTAACAGCGATATATGGACGAGCAAGGTTCATGAATTTGTAGTACATTTACAGGAACACACATGCATTGTACAGTCGATGAATGCATCAATAGATCTAAACTCAACGCGTTTCTTGGCTTTAAACCAATCGTCAGGAGTCCGATGCGATTAAACTATATCAAAAACAATAGAGTGTCTATTAATGTATGAATAAGTATTTGTAGAGAAGATATGCTGAAAATGTAGTTTTCTGCATACTCACAAATTTATGCAATGGTTGGTTTGTGATGACCTATGTGTTGCAATGTGATGTTGGTCTGGGTCCATAGAGTCTCCCCCGGGGTTGAGGCAGAGAGCGCACCCCAATGACGTCGGCCACGGTGGCCAAAGTGACACAAGCACCCACAAAAACCGGAAGGCAGGGACGTCCGGCGAGGACAGGGGGTGTGGATGAGCTGGGGAGAAAAAGTAAAGATGTGAAAGGTGTGTGAGATGGTAAATCAGTGGTGTTGAGAATGAGTGGGGTGGGAGCGATATAGCATAGCCCTGAGTGTGTGGAAGGGAGCTGAAACACAACAGGTGTGAGAGTGATGGGAGAGATAGAAGGCGTGTGCGAAAAAACATTGTTGCTGAAGTAGGTGAAGGGGAGTGACAAAGTGTGAGAAAATACCTGAGTGATGAATGCCCAGCCGAGCCAGACGTCTAGCGTGCATGGCAGAATCGTGGGGTGCCCGGCCAGATGGAGCCTCATATAGCCGCAGACATGCGGCGCGCTCACGCCAACGTCACGCGCGGGCGTGATGACGCGGTAAGGGGAGGGGAGGCCAATAAGTGCGGCCACCTACCAACCCGTACAGCGCTTGAGCCCGGAGAAGGGAAAACACTAGACATCCCGTATGCGGTGGCAGAGACGCCGCAGGCGGGGTGTAGGAGGCATGACGCCGATGCGCCGAGGCCAGGGCCCGCCCACGTCAGTGACAGGAGGGTGATAGGTCCTGGGCTGGGTGCGTCGCAACCCCGGGGAATAGACAGGACGGATCCCAGGATCACAGGTGTGCAAAAATCAAATGGATGACAAATGTGTGAAAGAAGAAAACAGCCAAGGCGACTCAATATTGAGTACAGAAGCAAAAACAAAAACGAGCATGTCTTTGCCTTGAATATATAGCAAAGAACACAATAATATATTTTTAATCCCTGCACAGGAATCTTTCTCTGTGCAAGGGAGTATAAGACATAATATATTTTTAATCCTTGAGCAGGAATCTTTCTCTGTGCAAGGAAGTATAAGAAATGAAGAGCTTTAGCCCTGAATTGAATCAGTATTTGTCTGGCTAAAGAAAAACAAAAAATATTAGAGAATGTCAAGAAATGTAGAGGTAACGAAAAAAGAAAAAAAAGAATAAACAAAGGTTAAAAAATGAAAAACTTTAGCCCTGAATTGAATCAGTAATTTGCTTAGCTAAAGAAATAAACAAAAATAAACAAGAAGAATGGAAACTTTAGCCCTGAATTGAATCAGTAAATTGCTTAGCTAAAGAAATAAACAAAAATAATTAAAAAGAATGAAAACTTTAGCCCTGAATTAAATCAGTGTTTGTTTGACTAAAGGAAAACAAAATAAACGAATAAAACAAGAAGTGAGAAAATAGGGAGTTAAAGAAGGCGAAAGTAGTTTCCGTCCACAAGAAGATGAGTATTGATTAAGCTAGGGGGAGATAGCAGAATAGGAGAAGGAGGAAAATAGTTGCAAGGAGTAGACATATGTGTAACAGTATAGAGGAGGCTGTAAGACATGGGGGACGAGTCAAGACCAAATAAGTGTTGTACTGTATTGAAACAGTAAATAGTAGAGCAGAGAAAGGGAAGTTAATGGGACAATGGGTAAAACAAGGAATGAACTGATGTTTAGTGCCATATAAAGTTAGTATAAGGATGCAGTTTACAGAGAGTAAAGGTGTGAAGACAGAAAATAGTGTAAAGATGACTCTTGCATAGCAGTCAGTTAATAAACAGGGGGAGGACCAAAGGTCTCAATGCGGTACTTAACAGACGCCTTCTATCTCTCCCATCACTCTCACACCTGTTGTGTTTCAGCTCCCTTCCACACACTCAGGGCTATGCTATATCGCTCCCACCCCACTCATTCTCAACACCACTGATTTACCATCTCACACACCTTTCACATCTTTACTTTTTCTCCCCAGCTCATCCACACCCCCTGTCCTCGCCGGACGTCCCTGCCTTCCGGTTTTTGTGGGTGCTTGTGTCACTTTGGCCACCGTGGCCGACGTCATTGGGGTGCGCTCTCTGCCTCAACCCCGGGGGAGACTCTATGGACCCAGACCAACATCACATTGCAACACATAGGTCATCACAAACCAACCATTGCATAAATTTGTGAGTATGCAGAAAACTACATTTTCAGCATATCTTCTCTACAAATACTTATTCATACATTAATAGACACTCTATTGTTTTTGATATAGTTTAATCGCATCGGACTCCTGACGATTGGTTTAAAGCCAAGAAACGCGTTGAGTTTAGATCTATTGATGCATTCATCGACTGTACAATGCATGTGTGTTCCTGTAAATGTACTACCAATTCATGAACCTTGCTCGTCCATATATCGCTGTTAACATGTTTTAGAGTTCAGATCTATTGATGTATACACTGATTGTACAATGTATATGCGTTCCTGTAACTGTACAACTATTTATGAACCCTGCCTGTCCATACATCGCTGCTAACATGTTTTACTTTGGTCTCAAATGTGCTCTTTTTCTCTTCGATTGTATCTGGTCCTAATACCTATGCCAATAAACTTTTTTATCATTACCATCTTTTATTATTATCTATGTAAATTATATACATTTTATTTTTTCTCACCCTAACTTTTACCATTGGCCCAACATATTCACCCACATGCCTCATATAAAGTCCCGCTTCTGTCCCCCCATTTTGCTGCATATATTTGGGATGGAGACATGTTGGTGTTCTTCTGCAAAAACAGTGTGCATTGGTCACAACCCCCCTTGACGTATGATAATCAGGGTGGCAAACACCCGCTTTTTGTGACCAAAATATTCCACCTATCTATGTCCACACATTTTTGTACAATTCATCTGCTATTCATGCTTTGTTATCTTGTTCCATTGCTCATCCCACTCCTCATTTGACACACTGTTACCCCCTGGTCCCCTTTTCCCTTTTTTTTCCTCCTTTTCTTTTTCCCTCATCTCCTCTCTTTTACCCGCCATCTGTTAAGTACCGCATTGAGACCTTTGGTCCTCCCCCTGTTTATTAACTGACTGCTATGCAAGAGTCATCTTTACACTATTTTCTGTCTTCACACCTTTACTCTCTGTAAACTGCATCCTTATACTAACTTTATATGGCACTAAACATCAGTTCATTCCTTGTTTTACCCATTGTCCCATTAACTTCCCTTTCTCTGCTCTACTATTTACTGTTTCAATACAGTACAACACTTATTTGGTCTTGACTCGTCCCCCATGTCTTACAGCCTCCTCTATACTGTTACACATATGTCTACTCCTTGCAACTATTTTCCTCCTTCTCCTATTCTGCTATCTCCCCCTAGCTTAATCAATACTCATCTTCTTGTGGACGGAAACTACTTTCGCCTTCTTTAACTCCCTATTTTCTAACTTCTTGTTTTATTCGTTTATTTTGTTTTCCTTTAGTCAAACAAACACTGATTTAATTCAGGGCTAAAGTTTTCATTCTTTTTAATTATTTTTGTTTATTTCTTTAGCTAAGCAATTTACTGATTCAATTCAGGGCTAAAGTTTCCATTCTTCTTGTTTATTTTTGTTTATTTCTTTAGCTAAGCAAATTACTGATTCAATTCAGGGCTAAAGTTTTTCATTTTTTAACCTTTGTTTATTCTTTTTTTTCTTTTTTCGTTACCTCTACATTTCTTGACATTCTCTAATATTTTTTGTTTTTCTTTAGCCAGACAAATACTGATTCAATTCAGGGCTAAAGCTCTTCATTTCTTATACTTCCTTGCACAGAGAAAGATTCCTGCTCAAGGATTAAAAATATATTATGTCTTATACTCCCTTGCACAGAGAAAGATTACTGTGCTGGGATTAAAAATATATTATTCTGTTCTTTGCTATATATTCAAGGCAAAGACATGCTCGTTTTTGTTTTTGCTTCTGTAATCAATATTGAGTCGCCTTGGCTGTTTTCTTCTTTCACACATTTGTCATCCATTTGATTTTTGCACACCTGTGATGCTGGGATCCGTCCTGTCCATTCCCCGGGGTTGCGACGCACCCAGCCCAGGACCCATCACCCTCCTGTCACTGACGTGGGCGGGCCCTGGCCTCGGCGCATCGGCGTCATGCCTCCTACACCCCGCCTGCGGCGTCTCTGCCGCCGCATACGGGATGTCTAGTGTTTTCCCTTCTCTGGGCTCAAGCGCTGTACGGGTTGGTAGGTGGCCGCACTTATTGGCCTCCCCTCCCCTTACCGCGTCATCACGCCCGCGCGTGACGTTGGCGTGAGCGCGCCGCATGTCTGCGGCTATATGAGGCTCCATCTGGCCGGGCACCCCACGATTCCGCCATGCACGCTAGACGTCTGGCTCGGCTGGGCATTCATCACTCAGGTATTTTCTCACACTTTGTCACTCCCCTTCACCTACTTCAGCAACAATGTTTTTTCGCACACGCCTTCTATCTCTCCCATCACTCTCACACCTGTTGTGTTTCAGCTCCCTTCCACACACTCAGGGCTATGCTATATCGCTCCCACCCCACTCATTCTCAACACCACTGATTTACCATCTCACACACCTTTCACATCTTTACTTTTTCTCCCCAGCTCATCCACACCCCCTGTCCTCGCCGGACGTCCCTGCCTTCCGGTTTTTGTGGGTGCTTGTGTCACTTTGGCCACCGTGGCCGACGTCATTGGGGTGCGCTCTCTGCCTCAACCCCGGGGGAGACTCTATGGACCCAGACCAACATCACATTGCAACACATAGGTCATCACAAACCAACCATTGCATAAATTTGTGAGTATGCAGAAAACTACATTTTCAGCATATCTTCTCTACAAATACTTATTCATACATTAATAGACACTCTATTGTTTTTGATATAGTTTAATCACATCGGACTCCTGACGATTGGTTTAAAGCCAAGAAACGCGTTGAGTTTAGATCTATTGATGCATTCATCGACTGTACAATGCATGTGTGTTCCTGTAAATGTACTACCAATTCATGAACCTTGCTCGTCCATATATCGCTGTTAACATGTTTTAGAGTTCAGATCTATTGATGTATACACTGATTGTACAATGTATATGCGTTCCTGTAACTGTACAACTATTTATGAACCCTGCCTGTCCATACATCGCTGCTAACCTATACAGTTACTTAGATCTGACTGTAGGACTAATTTTACAGAAGCAGAAAACATTGTTAACTTCTGGAATTACAAGTGTAAATGGGAATTCAACCCACTTCATTCCTCTCACATGGGAGGCTCCTGGGAACGCATGATTGGAGCTGCAAGGAAAATCCTGAGCTCTATGCTACTGGACCACAAAACTTCCCAGCTTACCCATGAAAGCTTATGCCGTGTACACACGGGCGGACTTTTTGGTCCGACGGGACGAATCCGTTGGACAATCCAACCGTGTGTGGGCTTCATCGGACCTGCAGCTGACTTTTTCGGGCGAAAATCAGATGGACTTTAGATTTGAAACATGTTTCAAGTCTTTCTGACGGACACAAGTCCGGTTGAAAAATTTGCTTGTCTGTATGCTAGTCCAACAGACGAAAACCGACGCTAGGGCAGCTATTGGCTACTGGCTATCAACTTTCTTATTTTAGTCCGGTCGTACGTCATCACGTACGAATCTGTCGGACTTTGGTGTGATCGTGTGTAGGCAAGTCCGTTCATTTGAAAGTCCGTCGGAAGTCAGTCAAAAGTCCGTCGGAAAGACCGTCGGACCTTTGATGCCGAAAAGTCCGCCCGTATGTACATGGCATAAGTCACTCTTTTTGCAGAGGTGTCTGCTATAATCAATGCAAGGCCTTTGGTCACTGTGTCCTCATATCCAGAGTCCCTAGTATTGCTCACTCCAGCCACTCTTCTTACCCAAAAAATTGGCAAAGCCACTATTCCCACAGAGGAACAAGCATCAATGGAAACAGGTTCAACATCTTGCTAATGTGTTTTGGAACCGCTGGAAGTTGGAGTACCTTTCTAACCTTCAAAGTCACAGTAAATGGCAAACCAGCAAACCCAACCTACAAGTGGGAGACATAGTTCTCCTGAAAGAGACAGATTCTCATGGCATCCATTGGCCTATGGGTCTTATTACGAAGACTATGCCAAATAACGACGGAAAAGTACTGAAAGTAGAAGTTAAAGTAATGAAAGAAGGTTCTGCACACCTTTACTTCAGGCCTATGAAGGAACTAGTGCTTCTTTTGCCCAAAGAGGAAGACAAGTCTCACAAGTCATCAACTTGATTCCAAGGGAGATAAGAAGGATTGATGCATTTTGCTACCTTCCCCTCTGAAGACAGATATTTCCTCGTCACAACCTGGACCTTCGAGACTAGCATCTGCAAGTATTATGTTAATGTTTGCATTGTTTCCCTTGTTGTTCCCTTCCCTCTTGTTTTGCAGGTGTTCTTGGAAAGAATCTTCCTTACTTATATTGGACTTGGACTAAGGTTTGTTAATAATAGAAATCATAGAGTTTGATGGGGAGTGTCATGTTTCACATGCTTTGTGATATGTCTTTAAATGTTATATGTATTATTCTGTCCCTGGCTCCTCCCCTTCCTGTAGCTCAGCTTATCCTGTATAGTTAGCTCCACCCTTTGTTCATTTTTTCCCAGTAATGCACCTCAGCCACATGTCTCATGGACTGGATCACATTATGATCTTTTGACCTATCCGATGTTCACTGTTGTAAGATCCTCACAGTTTATGGATTAAACTTCACAAAATAAACAAGGTGTCACCTGGATTAAGTCACTGTCTGTTTATCCAAATAAGATTGGGGTTATCGGCATCTCAACACAACTAACTGTAATACTGCGTACACACGATCGGATTTTCCGACAACAAATGTTGGATGTGAGCTTGTTGGTGGAAAGTCCGACCGTGTTTATGCTCCATTGAACATTTGTTGTCGGACTTTCTGCCAACAAAAGTTGGCTAGCAGGTTCTCAAATTTTCTGCCAACAAATTTTTGTTGTCGGACTTTCCAATCGTGTGTACACAAGTCCGTTGCACAAAGGTCCACACATGCTCGGAATCAATGCTCACCAAACACAACATAAGGAGCCCAAAGGGTGGCACATAACTTCCTTTTTATCGGCTCGCTGTAAGTCCTGTACATCACTACGTTCGTAATTGTTGGCCAACATTTGTGTGACCGGGTGTATGCAAGACAAGTTGGAGCCAACAACCTTCGAACAAAATTCCATGATTTTGTTGTCGGAAAGTCTGATTGTATGTACGGGGCATAAGTTACAGAGATCACGCTTTCAATGCTTAGATTGGAGAGGCAGAACAATGGGCACAATTAACACCCAAGGACCAATTTTTCTGCACCTGTTTGACAGGTGCATCAAATTTTTCAATTTTTTTTTAAAACAAGGCCAATTCTTGCTTGCATCAAGAGCACTTATAGAAGGTTTCAGAGTGAAGGCACCAACAACACCCAACACCCAACACCCAAACCCCCTGTTTGACAGGGGCATCAAATAAATTTTTTTTTTTTAAAAAAAGGTAAATTCTTGCTTGCATCAAGAGTACTTAAGGAAATATGTAAAAAACACTGCGCTCTATAAATCAAACAAAATGGATCAGCAGCATAGATTGTGACAAAAACAATGGAATAAAGGTGCTCATCATCAAAAGAGTGGAAGAAGATGGGTACTCTTACCGGATAAGGTGGACTCCCCTGTCAGCGACATGGAGTCAGTAAGGCAATAAGCCCCATCGGGCTGAGGAAGGGAAATCCGAGATGCTGGAACTGGCAGGGTGAACTTCAGCTGGCAGAACCTCCAAAGGTCGTTCAGTGGGTCCTCCAAGTAGAGATTCCAGGTGCAGAGCCTCAAAGCCACAGCCTGACACAGATCGCCCAGAAAGGATATTGATCTCGTCCAGGTATTATGTAAAATAAAAATTACAGCTTCCGCATAGTGCAGGTAAAAACAGGGGGATTTTTATTGCTAAAAAGCCATACACATAAAATAGTGATCACAAAAATAATAACAAGGACAGCATGGAGAGGGGGTAACCTCCCGACACGTTTCGACCTAAGGGTCTTCAACTGGGGCATGGACTACCCACTCCACGCTGCTAATATTCATAAATAATCATAAATTACATAGCCAATGGGAAGGGCACTCAAGTCGTATCCCATTGGATGAATGACATCAACAGATCCGGAAATGTCTAACTAAATCAGGGGAACCTATGGGGAAACGTGATAGAAAGACAGGCAGGTGTGTCCTCCAATGAGTGAGCCAGCCGGGAAAGAACCGCGCCATGGATTCCTCCACCCGCGTGTCTAACAAAAAGAAATGACGTAGCGGCAAAAGCCCGCCAAATATCATTACTAATCACGTGATCGGGACGGGGGCGGTGTCACATGACCGCATGTCAGAGCCAAGGAACACCGACGCTAGGAATGTAAGCAAAAGAAAACAGCGTGGAGCTGTCAAGCTCACCACGTGTACCTCCTGGTCACATGATCTGGGAGGGGAAGTGTCACATGGCCACAGGGAGAGGAAACTTTGCTATCAATTGCGCATCCTCCCCTCGGTAGGATGAATGAATCTCTAACGATTCAAACCAATGGGTTCACCATCATAACAAATGTAAATAAAAACAACAAACAAAAAACAGAAATTGGTCAATAGGGCAGACAAAATAATGTCAATAAAATATTTGTGATGTAAAACATGGAAAATGTTATAGAGTATCAGACATTACATTACATAAATAATGATAAATGCTATTAAATAGGAAAATAATCTGAAATATCAGACATTGAATGCCTAATAAACAAGGCTTGGTAAACGAAATAAGGAAGAAAAAAATAAAATAAATACAATAAATAGAATGAGAAAAAATATATGGAAGAAGGGGGAGCTCGTACAGGCCAAACGATGTATGAATAGAGGGGAGCATATATAGACTAAAAATTATAGATCCGGGGAACAAACAGCTATATGGAGCCGGGGGGGGGGGGGGGCGGAGGAAACAGAAGACCCCAAAAATATAAATGTAAAAAGAACAAAATATCAATCGGCTACAGATAGAAAAAAATCAAATAGCCACTATGCCTGATTGATGAAGGAGTTGAGGTCCCACTCAACGTTCAAACCAAACAGAGAGTAGGACCTCAACTCATAGATCCAATACGTTTCGCGGTGGGAAACGCCTCGAAGTCTTGACTCGCCTCTCCAGAGAGGAATGAATCTATCAATCACCTAAAGAGTGTGCCTGAAGGATCTTTGTTGTGATATTGTAAATAATGTTGTGGTACTGTATGCTTACTTTTCCCACCCTTAATTCCGGCTATGTGTTCATTGCGGATGGTAAAGGTCCTGATAGTACGGCCAACATACTGTTTATGACAGGGACAAGTCGGTAATTAAACGATATATTGGGAAGAACATGTGGCAAATTGTTTCATGTGGTATATATGGGACATTACAATAGACGTAAATGTCAACATCCTTTGCCGCCCCCTATGTTGTGATGACACACATTGCACTTGCGACATGGATAGTAACCCTTACAATCTTGGAAAAAGGAAACTTTCTTGGGAGGATCTATAACGTTTGGGGCAATCTGCCCTGAATAGATCGTGCACCCCTAAAAATGACTGCAGCTTGCTCAGGAAGAGCTGGGCCCAGCAGTCTGTCATTTAGGAGCACTTTCCAGTGTTTCCTAAAGATGTTTTTCATTTGTTTAGATGGAAGGGAATGGGTGGTAGTGAAAGCCCATTTGAACCTTGAATCAGATACCAGGGATACTATTAAACTTCTAGAATCGGTTCAATTTAGAGAAGGAATGATTCTTGCCACAGTGGATGTGGCAGCACTATATACATGCATGCCCCATGATTTAGGTTTTGAGGCAGTTGAAAGTTTTTAGTCTAGAGACGCTAGACTTCCCCTCCTTCAACGCAATTTCATTATGCAGCTTGAAATTTGCCACCAGGCATAACTATTTCTGGTTCCAGGACCAGTTTTATCTGCAGAAGAGGGGCATGGCAATGGGTGCAAAATTTGCCTCGCAAACCTCTTCATGTCACAGTGGGAGGAGGATGTCGTCTATGTTGACCGAAGGCCAGAATTGGTTCTCTGGGCCAGGTACATAGACGACATCCTCCTCCTGTGGGATGGGGACCGCGCCTCATTAGATGATTTTATGACTATTGAATTTGAACGACCGGGGGATCTCTTGAGCTATGAGGCTAGTGCCTCCAAGGTTCACTTTTTAGACCTTGAGATCCTGGCAATACAAGATCATTTGGAATTTAGAACCTATTTCAAACCTACCGACCGGAATGGTTACATTCCGGTCGACAGTTGTCACCAGGAACAATGGCTTAGGGCGATCCCACGCGGTCAATTTTTGAGGTTACGTCGCAACTGCACCAGAACTTCCGACTTTTTGTCACAGTCCCTATTACTTAGGAACAGATTCCTGGAAAAGGGTTACAGTTCAGATCTTTTGGACAGGGAGATTAATGCCATTATGTCATTGGAGAGAAGCTCCACTCTGGTTGAGCGTCCGAAGACCACTTCTGATTCGAGGTTCAAATGTGCTTTCACTACCACAAATTCCCTTCCATCTAAACAAATGAAAAACATCTTTAGGAAACACTGGAAAGTGCTCCTAAATGACAGACTGCTGGGCCCAGCTCTTCCTGAGCAAGCTGCAGTCATTTTTAGGGGTGCACGATCTATTTAGGGGCAGATTGCCCCAAACGTTATACATCCTCCCAAGAGAGTTTCCTTTTTCCAAGATTGTAAGGGTTACCATCCATGTCGCAAGTGCAATGTGTGTCATCACAACATAGGGGGCGGCAAAAGATGTTGACATTTACGTCTATTGTAATGTCCCATATATACCACATGAAACAATTTGCCACATGTTCTTCCCAATATATCGTTTACTTACCGACTTGTCCCTGTCATAAACAGTATGTTGGCCGTACTATCAGGACCTTTACCATCCGGGTCAATGAACACATAGCCGGAATTAAGGTTGGGAAAAGTAAGCATACAGTACCACGACATTATTTACAATATCACAGCAAAGATCCTTCGGGCACACTCTTCCAGGTGATTGATAGATTCATTCCTCACTGGAGAGGCGGGTCAAGACTTCGAGGCGTTTCCCGCCTCGAAACGTATTGGATCTATGAGTTGAGGTCCTACTCTCCGTTTGGTTTGAACGTTGAGTGGGACCTCAACTCCTTCATCAATCAGGCATAGTGGCTATTTGATTTTTTTCTATCTGTAGCCGATTGATATTTTGTTCTTTTTACATTTATATTTTTGGGGTCTTCTGTTTCCTCCGCCCCCCCCCCCCCCGGTTCCATATAGCTGTGGGTTCCACGGATCTATAATTTTTAGTCTATCTATGCTCCCCTCTATTCATACATCGTTTGGACTGTACGAGCTCCCCCTTCTTCCATATATTTTTTCTCATTCTTTTTATTGTATTTATTTTATTTTTTCTTCCTTATTTCGTTTGCCTTGTTTATTAGGCATTCAATGTCTGATATTTCATATTATTTTCCTATTTAATAGCATTTATCATTATTTATGTAATGTAATGTCTGATACTCTATAACATTTTCCATGCTTTACATCACGAATATGTTATTGACATTATTTTGTCTGCCCTATTGACCAATTTCTGTTTTTTGTTTGTTGTTTTTATTTATATTTGTTATGATGGTGCACCCATTGGTTTGAATCGTTAGAGATTCATTCACCCCACCAAGGGGAGGATGCGCAATTGATAGCGAAGTTTCCTCTCCCTGTGGCCATGTGACACTTTCCCCTCCCAGAACATGTGACCAGGAGGTACACGCGGCGAGCTTGACAGCTCCACGCTGTTTTCTTTTGTTTACATTCCTAGCGTCGGTGTTTCCATGGCTCCGACATGCGGTCATGTGACATCGCCCCCGTCCCGATCACGTGATTAGGAATGACGTTTGGCGGGATTTTGCCGCTACGTCATTTCCTTTTGTTAGACACGCGGGTGGAGGAATCCATGGCGCGGTTCTTTCCCGGCTGGCTCACTCATTGGAGGACACACCTGCCTGTCTTTCTATCACGTTTCCCCATAGGTTCCCCTGATTTAGTTACACATTTCCGGATCTGTTTATGTCATTCATCCAATGGGATACGACTTGAGTGCCCTTCCCATTGGCTAGGTACTTTATGATTATTTATAAATATTAGCAGCGTGGAGTGGGTAGTCCATGCCCCAGTTGAAGACCCTTAGGTCGAAACGTGTCGGGAGGTTACCCCCTCTCCATGCTGCCCTTGTTATTATTTTTGTGATCACTATTTTATTTGTATGGCTTTTTAGCAATAAAAATCCCCCTGTTTTTACCTGCACTATGCGGAAGCTGTAATTTTTATTTTACATAACACCTGGACGAGATCAATATCCTTTCTGGGCGATCTGTGTTGGGCTGTGGCTTTGAGGCTCTGCACCTGGAATCTCTACTTGGAGGACCCACTGAATGACATTTGGAGGTTCTGCCAGCTGAAGTTCACCCCGCCAGTTTCAGCATCCCGGATTTCCCTTCCTCAGCCCGATGGGGCTTATTGCCTTACTGACTCCATGTCGCTGACAGGGGAGTCCACCTTATCCGGTAAGAGTACCCATCTTCTTCCACTCTTTTGATGTTGAGCACTAGGGATGAGCCGAACACCCCCCGGTTCGGTTCGCACCAGAACCCGCGAACGGACCGCAAGTTCGCACGAACGTTAGAACCCCATTGACGTCTATGGGACTCGAACGTTCGAAATCAAAAGTGCTCATTTTAAAGGCTAATTTGCATGGTATTGTCCTAAAAAGGGTGTGGGGACCCGGGTCCTACCCCAGGGGACATGTATCAATGCAAAAAAAACTTTTAAAAACGGCCGTTTTTTCGGGAGCAGTGATTTTAATGATGCTTAAAGTAAAAAAAAAAAAGTGAAATATTCCTTTAAATATCGTACCTGGGGGGGTGTCTATAGTATGCCTGTAAAGTGACGCGTGTTTCCCATGTTTAGAACAGTCCCTGCACCAAATGTCATTTTTAAAGGAAAAAATCTCATTTAAAACTGCTTGCGGGTTTAATGTCATGTCGGGTCCTGGCAATATGGATGAAAATCAGTGAGACAAACGGCATGGGTACCCCCCAGTCCATTACCAGGCCCTTTGGGTCTTGTATGGATATTAAGGGGAACCCCGCACCCAAATTAAAATAAGGAAAGGTCCCTATATACTCTGAACAGCAGTATACAGGCGGTGCAAACAAGACAGGGACTGTAGGTTTGTTGTTAAGTAGAATCTGTTTGTAATTTTGAACATTTTTAACGTGTTTAGCTCCAGCCAAAAAATCTTTTCTAAGCTTTTTGGAAAACATAGGGAAGGGTTATCACCCCTGTGACATTTGTTTTGCGTCTTTCCTCCTCTTCAGAAGATTTCACCTCACTTTTTTGTCCCAATGAAAAATGTTTTTTGAAAATTTGGGTTTTTTTGTGGAACAAGGATTGGAAAGCATCAGTGGAAAGGAGAAATTGTTTTCCCATATTAACTCTTACATGAGAGAATTTCCCTTCCTAGGGGTAGATTTCATCTCACTTCCTGTTGTCTCCTTCCGTTTGCAAGTAGGAGTCGTTTGTAAGTTAGATGTTTGAAAGTAGGGTCCTGCCCTATATACTCAGCAGAAATTTGGGCCTTAGGTGTTGCTGTGGCCAAAACACTGTAAGCCCTCACAGGGCCCTGCTGTGAAATATTAGATCAAGAATTGTAATTACATGCCCCTGTTGAACAGGAGCTGAAAAATTAGGCCTTAGGCACTGGTGCTGGTGCCACAACACTGCAACCCCTCACAGACACTCTAGTTGGAACGCAGGAACGAGCCCTGCTGCAAAGTATTGCATCAAAAATTGTAATTACACGCCCCTGTTAGACAGGGGCAGAAAAATTGGGCCTTAGGCACTGGTGCTGGTGCCACAACACTGCAACCCCTCACAGACTCTCTAGTTGGAACGCAGGAACGAGCCCTGCTGCAAAGTATTGCATCAAAAATTGTAATTACACGCCCCTGTTAGACAGGGGCAGAAAAATTGGGCCTTAGGCACTGGTGCTGGTGCCACAACACTGCAACCCCTCACAGACACTCTAGTTGGAATGCAGGAACGAGCCCTGCTGCAAAGTATTACATCAAAAATTGTAATTACACGCCCCTGTTAGACAGGGGCAGAAAAATTGGGCCTTAGGCACTGGTGCTGGTGCCACAACACTGCAACCCCTCACAGACACTCTAGTTGGAACGCAGGAACGAGCCCTGCTGCAAAGTATTGCATCAAAAATTGTAATTACACGCCCCTGTTAGACAGGGGCAGAAAAATTGGGCCTTAGGCACTGGTGCTGGTGCCACAACACTGCAACCCCTCACAGACACTCTAGTTGGAATGCAGGAACGAGCCCTGCTGCAAAGTATTACATCAAAAATTGTAATTACACGCCCCTGTTATACAGGGGCTGAAAAATTGTGCCTTAGGCACTGGTGGTGGCGCCCAGAACCAAAAATGTTCTTACAAGCTATCAGCGTGATGATTGAGGAGGAAGAGGATAATTACTCAGGGATAGTCACTCAGCATCAGCATAGGCAGTCTTTGAAGGGATCTGAAAAAAATTATTCAGTTACATCAGCATCAGGTGCTTGGTAGCTGGTGGTGATCCAAGACTGATTCATTTTTATGAAGGTCAGCCGATCGACCGAGTCAGTGGACAGACGCACCCTGTGATCGGTTACCACGCCTCCAGCAGCACTGAATGTGCGTTCCGAAAGAACGCTGGATGCAGGACAGGCCAGTAGCTCAATTGCATACTGTGCAAGCTCTGGCCAGTGATCCATCCTCAAGACCCAGTAACCCAGAGGATTTTCGGTGGGAAAGGTGTCCAAGTCTGATCTTGCCCCTAGGTATTCCTGCACCATGTAAAACAGACGCTGGCGATGGTTGCTGGAACCGATCATACCTTGGGGCTGCGGACCAAAAAATTGTCTGAACGCATCGGTCAGACGGCCACCTTCTCCACCGCTCCTTCTTTGACTGACCGAAGCCTCAGCAACACGTTGTCCAGAAACAGGAGTTTGTAACCTCCCAGTCTCTGGGAACGCGTTGCACAGACCTTTCTGCAAGGCCTCCCGAAGATGTTTCATCCTCTGCTCCCTCTGCGATGGCAAGATAAGGTCCGCAACCTTACCCTTGTAACGTGGATCAAGGAGGGTTGCCAGCCAGTATTGGTCCTTCTCCTTGATACCACGAATACGAGGATCCTTACGCAGGCTTTGCAGGATCAGGGAGGCCATGCAGCGTAGGTTTGCTGAGGCATTCGGTCCGGAGTCCTCTGGGTCACTAAGGACAACAACGTCCGCAGCCACCTCCTCCCAGCCACGTACAAGTCCATGTGTTCCTTGGGACTGATCCCTTAAAGACTGCTGATGCTGAGTGCCAGGCTCCACCTCCATACTGACACAATCTTCCTCCTCCTCCTCCTCCTCGTCCTCTTCCTGTGTGATCGGCGGGCACGCAGGAACACTGTCTGGATAAAGGGGGCCTTGAGAGCTAAGGAAGTCCTCCTCTTCCTGCCTCTGTTCTGCCTCAAGTGCCCTGTCCATTATTCCACGCAGCGTGTGCTCCAACAGGTGGACAAGGGGGACAGCGTCACTGATGCATGCACTGTCAGTGCTCACCATCCTCGTGGCCTCCTCGAATGGTGACAGGACAGTGCATGCATCCCTGATCATGGCCCACTGGCGTGGGGAAAAAAAACCAAGGTCCCCTGACCCTGTCCTGGTGCCATAGTCGCACAGGTACTCATTGATGGCCCTCTGCTGCGTGTGCAGCCGCTGCAGCATGGCCAATGTCGAGTTCCACCTGGTGGGCATGTCACAGATTAGGCGGTTCTTGGGCAGGTTAAACTCCTTTTGGAGGTCCGTCAGCCGAGCACTGGCATTATATGACCGGCGGAAATGCACACAGACTTTCCTGGCCTGCCTCAGGACATCCTGTAAGCCCGGGTACCTGCCCAAGAACCGCTGCACCACCAAGTTAAGGACGTGAGCCAAACAGGGCACATGGGTCAGTTGTCCCTGTCGGAGGGCAGAGAGGAGGTTGGTGCCATTGTCGCAAACCACCATTCCTGCCTTAAGTTGGCGTGGCGTCAACCACCTCTGAACCTGCCCCTGCAGAGCTGACAGAACCTCTGCCCCAGTGTGGCTCCTGTCCCCCAAGCACACCAGCTCAAGCACCGCATGGCATCTTTTGGCCTGCGTACTTGCGTAGCCCCTTGAACGCCTACGGAGCACCGCTGGTTCCGAGGAAGAGGCCATGGAGGAAGAAGAAGAGGAGGGGGTGGAGGAGAGAGGTGTGTCACAATCAGCATTTTGGAGGCGTGGTGGCGGAACAACCTCCAACACTACTGCACCTTGTCCTGCATCCTTCCCAGCTGCCAGCAGAGTCACCCAATGCGCCGTGAAACTTAAGTAACGTCCCTGTCCATGCCTGCTGGACCATGAGTCAGCGGTAATATGCACCTTACCGCTGACCGCCCTGTCCAGCGAGGCATGGACATTGCCTTCCACATGCCGGTAGAGAGCTGGAATCGCCTTCTGTGAGAAAAAGTGGCGTTTGGGTACCTGCCACTGAGGAACCGCACATTCCACAAACTCACGGAAGGGGGCAGAGTCTACCAACTGAAAAGGCAGCAGTTGAAGTGCTAGCAATTTTGCCAAGCTAGCATTCAACCGCTGGGCATGTGGATGGCTGGGAGCAAACTTCTTTCGGCGGTGCAGCAGCTGGGGCAGGGAAATTTGCCTGGTACAATCTGGCGTCGGTGTACCAAAAGCAGATTGCCCACAAGTACTTGGCTGTGACACACCTAATTCTACACCTTCATTCCTCTCACTGCAGGTCTCAGAGAGGACTGAAGGTCTAGTGGGGTTGGAAATCTCAGCTGATGAGGAGCAAGGAGAGATCCTCTTTGTTCTTTGGTGTGGGTCTTTTAGATATGCTTGCCAACGAACTGCATGGCAGGTCAACATATGTCTGGTCAAGCATGTGGTACCCAAGCGGGAGATGTTTTGGCCACGCGAGATACGCTTGAGACATATGTTGCAAATAGCAGCGGTGCGATCTGATGCACTCGTCTCAAAAAAGGCCCACACCAAAGAACTTTTTGAATAACGCGCAGAGACTGCAGCGCCCTGCACATGTGGAGCTTTGGGGTGTGATGCAGTCAATGTGCTGCCCTTAGGCTGGCCCCTGGAGGGCATCCTGCCTCATTGGTGATGTGCCACCTCCTCCTCCTCCTCCTCTCTCCTATCAGGCACCCACGTTGAGTCAGTGACCTCATCATCCCCTCCCTCCTCATCACTGGAGCAAACCTGGCAGTATGCTGCAGCAGGGGGAGCATGACTGCCAGATTGCTGTCCTTCTTGGGCACCCCCTCTGTCCGTGCTCATGTTACTGCCTTCATCGAGCTCAGTATCATCATCAGAGCCTTCCAAACGCTGGGCATCCTCCTGGAGCATGTACCCAACACTGTGGTCAAACAGTTCGAGGGAATCCTCATGAGGACATGGTGGAGCTAGGGAAGGAGTCACTGATGACATTGAGCTGAGGGAAGAGGCCGCTGCTTTGCCAGACAAAGCACCCTGGGCATGGGTGAGAGAGGATGAGGAGGATGAGGACGGCTTGGTCATCCACTCGACCAAGTTTTCTGCATGTTGCGGCTCAACACGGCCAGCTGCCGAAAAAAAGGCCAAGCGTGTCCCATGGCCACGGGCTGATGAGGATGCACCGTCTCCACGACCAGCACTAGACACAGAGCCTGCTTGCCCTCTCTTATTGGCTTGTGACTGTCTGCCTCTCCTTCTTGGCCTTCCAGACATACTAATGGCCTGTAGCTGCACTAAGCTGGGATAGAACACCTGTAATTTTCTTCAGGTAGCTTTATATACTGTAACCAGACAAGCCTGCCTGTCAGTAGGAAGATAACAGGAACGGATCTAGCTGAACACTGTGAGCAGGACGCACTGCACTAAATGTAAATAGCAGGAACGGATCTAGCTGAACACTGTGAGCAGGACGCACTGACTGCACTAAATGTAAATAGCAGGAACAGATCTAGCTGAACACTGTGAGCAGGACGCACTGCACTAAATGTAAATAGCAGGAACAGATCTAGCTGAACACTGTGAGCAGGACGCACTGCACTAAATGTAAATAGCAGGAACGGATCTAGCTGAACACTGTGAGCAGGACGCACTGACTGCACTAAATGTAAATAGCAGGAACAGATCTAGCTGAACACTGTGAGCAGGACGCACTGCACTAAATGTAAATAGCAGGAACAGATCTAGCTGAACACTGTGAGCAGGACGCACTGCACTAAATGTAAATAGCAGGAACAGATCTAGCTGAACACTGTGAGCAGGACGCACTGACTGCACTAAATGTAAATAGCAGGAACAGATCTAGCTGAACACTGTGAGCAGGACGCACTGCGCTAAATGTAAATAGCAGGAACAGATCTAGCTGAACACTGTGAGCAGGACGCACTGCACTAAATGTAAATAGCAGGAACGGATCTAGCTGAACACTGTGAGCAGGACGCACTGCACTAAATGTAAATAGCAGGAACGGATCTAGCTGAACACTGTGAGCAGGACGCACTGCACTAAATGTAAATAGCAGGAACGGATCTAGCTGAACACTGTGAGCAGGACGCACTGACTGCACTAAATGTAAATAGCAGGAACAGATCTAGCTGAACACTGTGAGCAGGACGCACTGCACTAAATGTAAATAGCAGGAACAGATCTAGCTGAACACTGTGAGCAGGACGCACTGCACTAAATGTAAATAGCAGGAACGGATCTAGCTGAACACTGTGAGCAGGACGCACTGCACTAAATGTAAATAGCAGGAACGGATCTAGCTGAACACTGTGAGCAGGACGCACTGCACTAAATGTAAATAGCAGGGACAGATCTAGCTGAACACTGTGAGCAGGACGCACTGACTGCACTAAATGTAAATAGCAGGAACAGATCTAGCTGAACACTGTGAGCAGGACGCACTGACTGCACTAAATGTAAATAGCAGGAACGGATCTAGCTGAACACTGTGAGCAGGACGCACTGCACTAAATGTAAATAGCAGGAACGGATCTAGCTGAACACTGTGAGCAGGACGCACTGCACTAAATGTAAATCGCAGGAACAGATCTAGCCTAATCTAGCTCTCAAATCAAATGACACTGTCTGTCTCTCTCTCTATCAGCACACCGGAACACACTACACAGGGCCGCCGTGCAGGCGGCCTTATATAGTGTGGGGCGTGTACTAAATCCCCTGAGCCATAATTGGCCAAAGCCACCCTGGCTTTGGCCAATTACAGCTCTCTCTACTGACGGCGCTGTGATTGGCCAAGCATGCGGGTCATAGTGCATGCTTGGCCAATCATCAGCCAGCAATGCACTGCGATGCCGCAGTGAATTATGGGCCGTGACGCGCCACACGAATTTGGCGCGAACGGCCCATAACGTTCGCAATTCGACGGACGGTCGAACAGCCGATGTTCGAGTCGAACATGGGTTCGACTCGAACACGAAGCTCATCCCTATTGAGCACCATTGATGTTGTTTCACTCCCACGGATCCACATCACGTGTACCAGTCTTTTTCGGACTTCAACCATCCATTTTTGTTCTTTCTTCAGTGTGTTGACACGAGTAGACACTTTATCTACACATTTTTTTATTTTTCAGATTTGGACTATATGATTTATTTATTTACCACATCATTTACCATCAAGACCACACCCACGGACTTGATTTATGGTTTTCTTTCCTTGATCTTTTTTTAGCGCTGCATTTTTCACCTTTATTCCATCAAGAGTACTTGCATACACATGGTCACACAAATGTTCTCTGAACTTTCGACCGTCAAGAACACAGTGACGTACAACACTACGACGAGATGAGAAAATGAAGTTCAATGCTTAGAGAGCCTGCTCTCAATCTTTTGCTGGCTGGAATTCCACCAGCAAAAGGCCGATGGAGCATAAACACGGTCGCATTTTCCGACCAAATGCTCTCAACGGTCTTTTGCTGGCGGCATTTCCGATCGTGTGTACTGGCATTATCTTGTTCCGAGTGCACTACATTGTGGCCTCATCATACAGACTGGCTCCTGAAGCCATTGTTTACAAAATAAAGAAAGCTTGCAGGGAAAATCAGTTTTAATGTCATTTTTTTTCTTTATAAATGTCAGTTTTGCCGCAGCATGTTCTATACAGGGTACAGATTAGGTCAACTGTATTCTGCTACATGTCTTTGATAAAAAAAAATCCCAATAAGTGTATAAAAAATAACCCAAATCAGTGTATATTATTTAGTTGGTGTGAAAGGTATAGCGCCTACAAACTTTTGTATATATATTTTAAAATTGATCAATCCTGATGTACTGACGGTCTATCTCATTTCTTGAGGCCCTAAAATACCAGGACAGTAAAAATATTCCAAAAATTACCCCTTTTTTGGAAAGTAGATATTCTGAGGCATTTAGTGAGAGGCATGGCGAGTTCTTTGAAGTTTTTTTTTTGTCACAATTTTTTGGAAGATGAAAAAATGAAAAAAAAATGTTCACTTTTTTCTCACATACTGTCACCAGTACAGTAGTATAGTACAGCATCATCATATCATATGACTGGTGTGTGTGTGTGTGTGTGTGGGGGGGGGTGGGGTGGGCTATGATTTGACATATGACTTGTTGCTGGGGGTGGGCCTTTGTTGCTGGGGAGGATCTATTGTTGTCGGGAGGAATCTAATGTTGCTGGGGAGGATCACTTGTTACTGCGGATAATCAGTGGTTGCTGGGGGAATCTATTGTTGCTTGTGAGAAATGTATTATTGCTGAGGGCTGTCTATTGTTGCTGATGGGATCTGTTGTTGCTGGCAGGGATAAATTGTTGCTGCCTGCTGGAGGGTCTATTAATGCTGGCTGCTGGGGAATCTATTGTTGCTGAGGGGTCTATTGATGTTGGCTGGTGGAGGGTCTATTAATGCCAGCTTGGTGAGGGGGTCTGTTGTTGCTGGGGACGATCTATTGTTGCTGGTGGGAGATTTATCATTGCTGAGGGGTGGGGTCTAGTGTTGTTAAATGGGGTCTGTTGTTGCTGGGGAGGATCGACTGTTGCTGAGGAAGAGCTTTTCTTGCTGGGGGATCTATTCTTACTGAGAGGATCTATTGTTGCTGGAAAGGATCTTTTGTTGCTGGTTGAAGATTTATTGTTGCTGAGGGAGGTCTATCTATCCCTTTGATCCGCTTCAATCTCAAGGGGCTTATTAGCTGTAAAACAGCCAAGGACCAAACCCTTCAGCACTATCGGGTGCTGTGGTGATGACAGATGTAGCCCTAGTTAGGAAGTCAGCTGTGGCCTCATCCAGGTGGTGGCTCTTCCTGGCCCTTTTGTTGGGAGGGCGCAGGGGAGGGATACTGCACTCAGTCGTCTGGCTGCTGGGCCCGGCCTCTTCTTGGCTCAAAAGTTCCTGTGTGTGAAAATGCAACATCATTTTAATTTTTGGTCATCAATCACAAACGCTTTTCAGCTCATGACTTTTTAAATTGGAATGTGTCCAAAAAGACTATCAATCTGACTCCAGCATTTCTCATTCTTGTCCTTATCCTTTTTGGCCACTACTGTCTATTGATATGGAACTCACTTTTTTAACACAACAAATTATTATCCATACTAACATCTAATTAACATCATTGTATTTTTTTCTTCCATGCTTTTAAACAATGCTATACCTGGGTCAAGCTGATCTCCTCCTCTTCATCTTGTGTACGATCAGACTCAGTATCAGTGGCCTCAGCTGATGTGGAGGGTAGTGTGGAGAGAGATCTGCGTAATATAGTTTGATCAGACAAAAATTGGAGGCTGTTGAAGTACCTCAGCTGCTGTTCCTGATTTTTTGGATTAATCGATCTTCTTTCATTCCCTGTTATACATGCTCCTGAGGCCCCCAGTTTTGGTCTTTATCAAACTGTAGGTTGCCCTGGAGTGCACAGTCTTTGCAAATTCCACCAGTTTGTCAATTGCTGCCATCCTCTTGGTTTTATTGAAATAATCCTTATGTTTGACTTGCCACAGACAGGTGAGCTCCCTGTATTTTTCAATAAATTGGCTAAGGAATTAGTGGGAATTCAAACTTGACTTCATTTTGGTCACAAGTATCAGATGGCTGCAAGACAGAACACAAGACAGACCATAATGGTTGGCTTATAGCTCATAATGTGGTCACAATATAGGCCTTTATGTAAGCAGTATATGCCACTTTCCACTGGTGACATAATTTAGAAACGTACCTTTTTTTCGTGGCTCCTTTCGGCTTGCGTTCGTCTCGCGCCTATCGTAACGTTCCTATGGCCGTTACATTGCACGCTCGGTCTGGATTGATATACACTGTGCATGCGTGAAACCTTCGCTCTCCAAGCGTCATGGTGCTGGGGCGTGACCAGATTCTCTATTCTGCATGCGACATACACGGCGGAAGATTCTAGAGAGACGTCATGAAGGCGGAATCACAGAAAATGAGCAGGCCCCGCGGTGGGGAAACTTATCGCAAACCTAAGGCCACCGCCATGAGCAAGTGGGAGATTGTGGAGATGGTGCGCATATTTGACAAATATGACTACGACTGTAAGCTGCAGAACTATGATAGGCCCAACAGCCGAAAAGACTGGATTCTGGAGAAGGTCATCGCGGTATTAGAGGGAGCATATTCGGTGCACCGAACGAAGGATCAAATCCGCAAGCGCTGGTCGGATTTAAAGCACCGCGAGAAAGACCAGATGTACTCCATCCATCGCATCCTAAAAAAAAGTAAGCCAGATTAATATCTAAAATCATAATGTAAATGTTGGAATTAGCTGTCTGTATATTTGCTGGAAACAAGTATGTCTACAAAACTAGACATCATGTTTTCTATAATCTAGGTATGAATAATTTGTGTAAAGATGAAGTTAACTATAAAGCAGATATGAACTATACTTGATTTAATTTTTGAGTAGCCTTTTTTGGTGTACTAATTTGTAGTGTATTTTCTTCTTTACACAGGAAAAATGAAAAGACAAAGTGAGAAGACAAGCCACCAGAGGGGACAAAGGGAGGCTTCCCTTGGCCGGGCCCCAACAGGGGAGACAACAGGTCCATTTTCCCCCCAAAATCGTAAGTGCCAACTTCAAAAATAATCATTTAGCCACAGACAGGGGTGTTTCTAGGTGGACCAAAGGCTATGGTCTTAGGGCGTAACTTAAGGGTTAAAGAACACTTTATGTTTGCTGCATGGCTCATCACTGCCCATTAATGACGGCTTGCCAGGGTAGACATGGGTAGAGGAGAGGCCCCGGGGATCACAGTCACACAGAGTCACGCCTGCTAGAATGACCGTCATATATCCCCTATCGCATAGGTGACAAGAGGGGTGGGTGGCAACTGCATGAGTTGTTTAATGTGGGCATTTAGCCATTTCTTTTCCCTTTTAAAATGACATCATCTTCCCTTTTCAATGCATTGTTCAAATTTGGAAAAAGCATAGTGCAGCATGTTGGAGTCCACTAGGAGCAAACAGTGTCACCAATGTAAGGTCGGGCAACTAATTCAGCAAAAGGGATGCTAGGAACAAATGTGACTTGGGATGGCTTCATGAATGTTGTATTGTTTATTTTTAGAGGAACGTGAGTGTGGTCACCTCCCACATTTTGAGGAGTGTGATCTGAGAGCTGGACCCAGCACAGAGCCTCCACTGGACAGAACATCCCCTGACGCAACACAGACAGAGAGTGAAAGAGTGCAACAATTTGAAGAAAATACTTTGGAGCCTGTTGTTGGCCCCAGTAAGTATTTTTCACATCTGGCTTCAAATGTGTATACATGTCTAGTGTGGGTGTAAAAACCAAACACCCACACGACACATGAGCAAAGTATGTAGTGCCTTGAACATTAGCATGGAGAAGGAAGAGGTGGAAGGAGCTGGCAGTGTTGCTAGGTACCCGAGTTTAGTAAACACAGGCACCAGGGCGAAGATTACAGAGTAGTTACAGTGTGTACATTCCTAGTAGTGTAGGTGTCTGAAGGTCAAGCAGGTTGCAATAATAGACAGGCTAGGTAAGTTATTTCACTTTTGGCCTATAATCAATAATAACTAGAGGTCTACCGATATGTGTTTTTATATGGCCAATGCTGAAATTTCAAAATAGGGGCAGCCGATGCCCAGTTTGACCAAAGAAAAAAATATAGCACGATATATCGGTCGGCCTATAATATTAACGTGACCATAATTAACTATGTAGGGCCTCATCCACTTGGCCATCATTCCCATTCAATATTTTTTGCTCTTCTTCCAAGGCCACGAACTACCAAGATGCACTATTGGTCTTATCAGTGATGATATGCTGCAGGTAACGATTGAGCTCGAGAAAATGAAGGAGGCTGCCACTGCTTTACAGAAACAAATCCAGGATTATGTCGACCTGTTAGCAACATTTTAACATATTTAGACCTTAATTTTTCTTCAAATTGTTGCCTCCTGTTTTTGTGTTGTTTTTGGACATCTTTTTGTAACTTTTTGTACTTTAAAGCACAGGCTCAGATTAATGCTACTTTGAAATTGCGCAACTTCCTTTTAGAAATACCGCAATTTCAAAGTAGCAAGGAACACTGCCATTGCCTAAAATAGGCTGTGACCTGTCATGCGATTTGACCTCTCAAATTGCATGTCAAATCCAAAAAAGTGTGAACCTGTGCTTTTTGAGGTCAGTGTTTCTCCACTCCCCTTCTCTAGGTGCACGACCATGTCTGGTTTTCTTTATTTTCGGCAGTATAAAAAAGACGGTGTCAGTTATTTGGCACAAATATGACCGCATCACTTGTGGCAAAAGTTAAAATAGAGAAAACAGGACCTGGTAATGCATGTGGAGAAGGAGAGTTGAGAAACACTGCCCTAAGTGTAATGTTTTTTTTTTTCTTGGTGTGTTTTTTGTATAAGAAAAGCCAAAATTTGAAGAAGCACACAAATTGGAACACAAACCTTAAATTTCACTCATGATCACATGTCTAAATTATGTGAATTTCCCTCCATGCAGTTAGCAAAAGCCACCAAACAAACAGTGTGTGTTATTTACTAAAGGTCATTGAATTTTCCACTACAAGTGCACTACAAGTGCAGTGGAAAGTGTACTTGTAGTGCAAAATGGATTTCCATTTTGGAAATAACCCCCACTGTGACAACATGTGCTATCTCCCATCATGTGGTATCAATGGACGTGTTTCGGGGGATCAAAGCCTTCCTCTCACCTTCTTTAGTTTTGAGGAAGGGTTTGCACCCCAAAAACGCTAACATTGATATCCCTTAATGGGAGATAGCACATGTTGACACACTGTGTTTTGTGGCTTGGGAAAATAACCTGTTTGTACCTACACACATTTTAGGCAGGGTATCATAAGGGACATTTAACAGTTATGCGTCTTCAAAATTTGGCTTTGAAAGGGGTGATCTCATCACACCTGAGGAAGGCAAGATATTCACAACTTCTGAATAATAATATTAATGTCTCATATGGCCTTCAAAGTACAAATTTAGACATTTGTAAGTTCCAGAGTTGGGGATGTGGATGCTCTGCTTTCAAACATGCCTGTTTAGCCACTACAAATTCTAAAGAAGGCCAAATATACATGTTATACATAAATAACGATGTTGGTTTGTTCTAAAACCATAAAACGCACATGTGAATGTGCTTGTATTAAAACTATTTTGGATGAACAATGTGTGGCTTCTTATTTCAATGCTCAATACAAGTATATTTGTTAAGTTGGTGTAGTTACCTTGACAGTGTACTCTAAAATGTATGTAACCGAGCAACAGCACAACATAATAGTTAGCTCAAGGCGAGATTGTCACCTCATGTTGAACATCAGGTTGGTTTTCACTAGTGGCAAAAATGACAAAGATCAAGGCCATTTGCAAACCTAGTAAACACAGACAACAGAAGTTCAAATGAAATAGTATTTTATGAAGAATTCAAATATTTACTCATTATCAAGTACATTTTGCTACCAAGGCACTGTCCTTCTACCCACAAAGTAGTCCATATACTGTTCCCGGACAAGACGAGCATTCTGGGAGGCAAAATCAGCATGCACATTTTCGAGAGCTGGCATCACAGCCTCTTCAGCTGGTCGTGAAAAAGAAGGCTCATCTGTTTGCCCTGAGGAAATGTAGCTGGTAGCATTCCTCCTTAAAAAATTATGCAGGATGCAGCAGCACAACACCACATGGTTGATTTTATACTCTGCCAAGTTTAAGGCAGTTTTTTTTCATGAGCAGTGATTTTAATAATGCTTAAAGTCAAACAATAAAAGTGTAATATCCCTGTAAATTTCGTAACGGGGGGGGGGGGGGGGTGTCTATAGTATGCCTGTAAAGGGGCGCATGTTTCCCGTGTTTAGAACAGTCTGACAGCAAAATGACATTTCGAAGGAAAAAACCCATTTAAAACTACTCGCGGCTATTGCATTGCCGACAATACACATAGAAGTTCATTGATAAAAACGGCATGGGAATTCCCCACAGGGGAACCCCGAACCAAAATTAAAAAAAAAAAATGACGTGGGAGTCCCCCTAAATTCCATACCAGGCCCTTCAGGTCTGGTATGGATCTTAAGGGGAACCCCGGCCAAAATTAAAAAAAAAAAACGGCATGGGGTCCCCCCAAAAATCCATACCAGACCCTTTTTCGAGCACGCAACCTGGCAGGCCGCAGGAAAAGAGGGGGGGACGAGAGTGCAGCCCCCCCCTCCTGAACCGTACCAGGCCACATGCCCTCAACATTGGGAGGGTGCTTTGGGGTAGCCCCCCAAAACACCTTGTCCCCATGTTGATGAGGACAAGGGCCTCATCCCCACAACCCTGGCCGGTGGTTGTGGGGGGTCTGCGGGCGGGGGGCTTATCGGAATCTGGAAGCCCCCTTTAACAAGGGGACCCCCAGATCCCGGCCCCCCCTCTGTGTGAAATGGTAAGGGGGTACTTACCCCTACCATTTCACTAAAAAACTGTCAAAAATGTTAAAAATGACAAGAGACAGTTTTTGACAATTCCTTTATTTAAATGCTTCTTCTTTCTTCTATCTTCCTTCATCTTCTTCTTCTGGTTCTTCTGGCTCTTCTGGTTCTTCCTCCAGCGTTCTCGTCCAGCATCTCCTCCGCGGCGTCTTCTATCTTCTTCTCCTCAGGCCGCTCCGCACCCATGGCATGGGGGGAGGCTCCTTCTCTTCATCTTCTTCTTCATCTTCTTCTCTTCTTCTTTTCTTCTCTTCTTCTCTTCTTCTCTTCTTCTCTTCTTCTCTTCTTCTCTTCTTCTCTTCTTCTCTTCTTCTCTTCTTCTCTTCTTCTCTTCTTCTCTTCTTCTCTTCTTCTCTTCTTCTCTTCTCCATTTTCTTACCAACATCCACGTACAGGAACTCGTAGTTTGCTGACACAACAGCAAGCAGAACTATGCTGCAAAAGCCTTTATAATTAAAAAAATAGGATCCTGAGTTGTGTGGTGGGACAATCCTCACATTTTTCCCATCAATGGTACCCCCACAGTTGGGGAAATTCCACAAATTGGCAAACTGGGCCGCCACATCCTGCCATTGTTGGGTGTTTGAAGGAAACCGTGGAGTCAAACAAAGAAAAAATAATTAATACTTGAGCACATAAAATTGCAACCATATTTGACACAAACATTGTTAGGCAACATAAAATTATAACATTTAAATGTGCATTTACAAAAATAAGGGTACATTATAATTAAATGCTTCCTTACCCCCTCTGGTGGCAGATTCTAAAAATGTTAGGGGGGGGAGTTGAATGGGTAGATGTTTTGGACAGGTAAACCTCTACACTTCCATGAGAGCTAAATGCATTAAAAATGAAGGTTAATTTGGCCAGCCCCTCCATATTTAAAAGATTGGCAGCCCAGTGGACAGGTAAGAAGTGGCATAATCCAAAAAGAAGAATACACACTGTCCAAATCTATACACATTTTGACATACATAACTTACCATTAAGATAACAGGAGAACAAAAATTAATAGTGTACATTTTGAATGTAATCAGGCAGGCCCTTGCACTACATGCTTTGGAGAATTCATGCAGAAATCTTAACTCAAAAAATGAGGTATACTGTGTATGTGTTTTGCAAAGTCAGCAGATAGAGTAGTTGTACCGGTTGACTCTGCATTTGGGGGGGTTCCAAAAAAGTTGGTTCACAACAAAAAAGGGACTCTTGCACTCTGCATGAATTTGAGGACAACAATAAGATTGGGACACATTTTAGCGGGTGTTTAGGGTAAACCTAAAAATAAAGCATAAAAAAACAGTGTTAAGTTACTAAGCTAGGTTTGTATGGGCCCAGGGTAGCAGGCTGGGGAGGTTAGTGAAGGAAAATATGCATGTAAGCCACAAAAAAGCTTACAGCATGCACGAGGACAAAGAGGACATTCATTCACAGCATATTACAAAAATGGGAAGGATGGAATACCAAAAATGTAAAATACATTAGAAAACATGAAGGTGATATTAAAGCAAAAAACTTACACGAATATAGTCCTTCTGCAGGACTTGGATGATGGCACTACATGTCTCGGGAATAATGACTCCCAGAGCCTGGGGAGAGATACCAGTAGTAAACTTTATATCCTGGAGACTTCTCCCTGTCGCCAAGTAACGCAAGGTGGCTATGAGCCTTTGCTCTGCTGGAATAGCAGCCCTCATGCAGGTGTCCTGCTTCCTAATATAGGGGGACAGCAAGGACAATAGTTGCTGAAAGCAGGAGTCCGTCATCCAGAGATAAATTATGAAAATCATTCGGATTATTCTCCTGCAGCTCACGCAGCAAGGGCATATGACAAAATTGGTCACGATTAAGTAACCAATTTTTTGACCAAAGACTCCTCATCCTACTACTCCTATTATTCCTGGACCAGGCTAGAGTCAAAGCAAGAACTTCAAGCCCATAAATAGCACGCTCTCTCGTAGGATTGTGCAACATGGCTGGTTAACCAACGAACGCTCAGAAACTAACAGAAAAGCAGAAAACTGAAAAGCGGGAATCAACACTGACCAAACTTTTACTAACATGAAATTAGCAGAAGGAGCCCAAAGTGTGACGCCGGAGAATTGAACTTCCTCTTTTGAAGTGTCGTCAGTACGTTGAAACGGCACTGCATTCGTGTTTGTTGCCTAAAAAGTCCTGCCGTGTGTATGCATACCAAGTTCACGGCCAACTCCCTTTGGACAGAAATCCACGGAAAAGTTTGTTTGAAGTCAGATCGTGTGTATGAGGCTTTAGTAATGGCAGCAAGGCAGGACAATGTAATCATTATGGAGGACTTCAATTATCCAGATGCTCACTGGGCAGATGGAGTTGTTCACTCCCCTAATGCCGCGTACACACGATAGGATTTTCCGACAACAAATGTTGGATTTGAGCTTGTTGTCGGAAAGTCCAATCGTGTATATGCATTTGTTGTCGGAATGTCCGTCAATAAATATTTGAGAGCAGGTTCTCAAATTTTCCGACAACAAAACTCGTTGTCGGAAATTCCGATCGTGTGTACATAAGTCCAACGCACAAAAAATGCACGCATGCTCGGAATCAAGCAGAAGAGCCGCACTGGCTATTGAACTTCATTTTTCTCGGCTCATTGTACATGTTGTATGTCACCGTGTTCTTGACATTCTGAATTTCCCACAACATTTGTGTGACCGTGTGTATGCAAGACAAGTTTTAGCCAACATCCTTCGGAAAAAAACCCACGGTTTTGTTGTTGGAAAATCCTATCGTGTGTACAGGGCATAAGGCTTGACATTTCTTAAATGTCTTGCAGGACAATTTTTTGCAGTGCATCTGGAAAGTATTCATAGCACTTCACTTTTTTTCCATGTTTTGTTATGTTACAGCCTTATTCCAAAATGGATTAAATTCATTATTTTCCTCAAAATTCTACAAACAATCCCCCATAATGACAATGGGAAAGAAGTTTGTTTGAAATCTTTGCAAATTTATTAAAAGTAAAAAATTTAAAAAATCCCCTGTACATAAGTATCACAGACTTTGCCATGACACTCAAAATTGAGCTCAGGTGCATCCTGTTTCCATCATCCTTGAGATGTTTTTACAACTTGATTGGCGTCCACCCGTGATAAATTCAGTTGATTGGACATGGTTTGGAAAGGCACACACCTGTCTATATATGGTCCCACAGGTAACAGTGCATGTCAGAGCACAAACCAAGCCATGAAGTCCAAGGAATTGTCTGTAGACCTCTGAGACAGGATTGTATGGAGGCACAGATCTGGGGAAGGGTACAGAAAAAATTCTGCAGCATTGAAGATCCCAATGAGCACAGTGACCTCCATCATCCGTAAATGGAAGAAGTCTGGAACCACCAGAACTCTTCCTAGAGCGAGCTGCCCGGCCAAACTGAGCGATAGGGGGAGAAGGGCCTTAGTTATGAAGGTGACCAAGAACCCGATGGTCACTTTGACAGAGCTCACTCTGACAAAGCTCCAGTGCTTCTCTGCAGAGAGAGGAGAACCTTCCAGAAGAACAACCATCTCTACAGAACTCCACCAATCAGGCCTGTATGGTAGAGTGGCCAGACGGAAGCCACTCCTCAGTAAAAGGCACATGATAGTCCACCAGGAGTTTGCCAAAAGGCACCTGAGAAACATATTTCTCTGGTCTGATGAAACAAAGATTAAACTCTTTGGTCTGAATGGCTAGTGTCATGTCTGGAAGAAACCAGGCACCGCTCATCACCTGGCCAATACCATCCATACAGTGAAGCATGGTGGTGGCAGCATCATGATGTGGGGATGTTTTTCAGTGGCAGGAACTGAGAGACTAGTTAGGATTGAGAGAAAGATGAACAGATGTACAGATATACAGATGTACAGAGACATCCTTGATTAAAACCTGCTCCAGAGCGCTCAGGACCTCAGACTGGGGCGAAGGTTCATCTTTCAACAGGACAACGACCCAAAGCACACAGCTAAGATAACAAAGGAGTGGCTATGGGACAACTCTATAAATGTACTTGAGTGGCCCAGCCAGAGCCCAGACTTGAACCCGATTGAACATCTCTGGAGAGAGCTGAAAATGGCTGTGCACTGACACTCCCCATCCAACCTGATGCACTGTATGTCACTTGGTGGATGCCCAAATTAGAAAGGCTCTGCTTGACTTACTAATCACAAACAACCCAGAGTGGACGTGGAAGTAGGGGGTTCACTTAGTAAACAGCGATAACAGGGGAAATTACGTTCCAAGGAAAAGCAGACACGAGGGTAGGATAAGAACATTACATTTCAAGAGAGACAACTTTACTAACCTTGCACTCTGCACTTCATGACGTTAACCACTTGACTTCCTGAAGGTTTTACCCCCTTCATGACCAGGCCATTTTTTGTGATATGGCACTGCGTTACTTTAAGCGACAATTGCACGGTCGTGCAACGCTGTACCAAAATAACATTTGGGTAAATTTTTTTCCCCACAAGTAGAGCTTTATTTTGGTGGTATATGATGACCTCTGCGTTTTTTATTTTTTGTGCTATAAACAAAAAAATGCAGACAATTTTGAAAAAAAAAAACAACAACAATATTTTTTACTTTCTGCTATAAAACATACCCAATAAAAAAATGGTCAAATTCTAATTTCTTCATCAATTTAGGCCAATATGTATTCTGCTACATATTTTTGGTAAAAAAAATCCCAATAAGTGTATATTGATTGGTTTGCTCAAAAGTTATAGCGTCTACAAAATATAGCATATATTTATGGTGTGTTTATTTATTTGTTATTTTTTACTAGTAATGGCAGCGATTAGCAACTCATAGTGGGACTGCGATATTGTAGCGGACAAATTGCACACTAACTGACACTTTTTTGGGAACCAGTGACACCAATACAGTGCTAAAAATATGCACTGTCAATGTACTAATGACCCCCTCTGTGACTGTCACCCCCCTCCTCTTACCAGTTTCTATCTTTCTTGAAGAAGGAGACACATCCCAAAAGCTTGTCCTGCTCTGGGAAGAGCTTGGGAAAATTGTATGTTAGTGCAAATAAAAAAAAATATCATGAACTGTACTCAATTGTTTCTTCAACGGGATATAGAAACTTTACACAAAAGATCACAAAATAACAGAGGGGTTGGCAGCTATATGGCCGATGAGGTTTAACATTGAAAAACGTAAAGTAACGCACTTGGAAGATAAAAATATGACTCGTTAGGGGGAGAACCTCTTGGAGAATCGAGGATGGAAAGGGATCCAGGGGTTCTGATAGATGATAGGCTCAGCAATAGCATGCAATACCAAGCAAAGCTAGACTATTAGCATGTATTAAAAAGGGTATTTACTCCAGAGATAAGACTATTATTCTACCACTTTACAAAACTCTAGTTGAGCCACATCTTTGGTATTTCATCCAGTTCTGGGCACCAGTCCTCAGGAAGGATGTGCCGGAACTGGAGAGAGCCCAGAGAAGGGCAACAAAACAAATGATGGGACTGGAGGACCTCAGTTGCGAGGATTGACTACTAACAATAAAATTATTCTCCCTGGAGAAGAGACTCTTAAAGGATAAGTTCACCTTTTTTTTCTAAATGCCAGCTCACCTATGTACCATTATACCATTAATGTACTTCTTTTGCAGAAGTACCAAATCTTTCTATTTATCTTCACACCCCTAACTTTGGTGTCCATCTGGCTGTTCGAAAAAAACCTCTCTATTACTTCCTGGACCTTTGGGATGTGACACAGGAAGGAGTTTACCAGCTGGTCTCATTAGCGCACACCCTGCATCATCTACCCTCTTACTCCAGCAGATCACTACCACCCCTTATGAGGTGCACGGTTTCTCTATGGAATCAGTGAATATCATTCTCACTAAATACACAGGCAAAGATCATTCACTTGGCAGAGTGTGTGGGCAAGGGTGACCACAATTTCAAACTGCCATTCAGGGACACCCCCCCCACCAGCATGCACCGGTCGGTAAAGTCACAAGGGGTGGTACCACCATGTAATGTTACCAGGTAGCCCCGCCCCTCACCTATTTAACCACTTGAGCCCCGGACCATTATGCTGCCTAAGGACCAGAGGTCTTTTTCCAATTTGGCACTGCGTCGCTTTAACTGCTAATTGCGCGGTCATGCAATGCTGTACCCAAACGAAATTTGCGTCCTTTTCTTCCCACAAATAGAGCTGTCTTTTGATGGTATTTGATCACCTCTGCGGTTTTTATTTTTTGCGCTATAAATGGAAAAAGACCGAAAATTTTGAAAAAAAATGATATTTTCTACTTTTTGTTATAAAAAAAATCCAATAAACTCAATTTTAGTCATACATTTAGGCCAAAATGTATTCGGCCACATGTTTTTGGTAAAAAAAATGTCAATAAGCGTATATTTATTGGTTTGCGCAAAAGTTATAGCGTCTACAAACTAGGGTACATTTTCTGTAATTTACACAGCTTTTAGTTTATGACTGCCTATGTCATTTCTTGAGGTGCTAAAATGGCAGGGCAGTACAAAACCCCCCCAAATGACCCCATTGTGGAAAGTAGACACCCCAAGGAAATTGCTGAGAGGCATGTTGAACCCATTGAATATTTATTTTTTTTGTCCCAAGTGATTGAATAATGACAAAAAAAAAAAAAAAAAAAATATTTACAAAAAGTTGTCACTAAATGATATATTGCTCACACAGGCCATGGGCCTATGTGGAATTGCACCCCAAAATACATTCTGCTGCTTCTCCTGAATATGGGGATACCACATGTGTGGGACTTTTTGGGAGCCTAGCCGCGTACGGGGCCCCGAAATCCAATCACCGCCTTCAGGATTTCTAAGGGCGTAAATTTATGATTTCACTCTTTACTGCCTATCACAGTTTCGGAGGCCATGGAATGCCCAGGTGGCACAAAACCCCCCCAAATGACCCCATTTTGGAAAGTAGACACCCCAAGCTATTTCCAGAGAGGCATATTGAGTCCATGGAATATTTTATATTTTGACACAAGTTGCGGGAAAGTGACACATTTTTTTTTTTTTTTTTGCACAAAGTTGTCACTAAATGATATATTGCTCACACAGGCCATGGGCATATGTGGAATTGCACCCCAAAATACATTTAGCTACTTCTCCTGAGTACGGGGATACCACATGTGTGGGGCTTTTTGGGAGCCTAGCCGTGTACGGGACCCCGAAAACCAATCACCGCCTTCAGGATTTCTAAGGGTGAAAATTTTTGATTTCACTCTTCACTGCCTATCACAGTTTCGGAGGCCATGGAATGCCCAGGTGGCACAAAACCCCCCCAAATGACCCCATTTTGGAAAGTAGACACCCCAAGCTATTTGCTGAGAGGCATGGTGAGTATTTTGCAGCTCTCATTTGTTTTTGAAAATGAAGAAAGACAAGAAAAAACTTTTTTTTTTTTCTTTTTTCAATTTTCAAAACTTTGTGACAAAAAGTGAGGTCTGCAAAATACTCACTATACCTCTCATCAAATAGCTTGGGGTGTCTACTTTCCAAAATGGGGTCATTTGGGGGGGGGGTTTGTGCCACCTGGGCATTCCATGGTCTCCGAAACTGTGATAAGCAGTCAAGAGAGAAATCAAAAATTCACGCCCTTAGAAAGCCTGAAGGCGGTGCTTGGTTTTCGGGGTTCCGTACGCGGCTAGGCTCCCAAAAAGTCTCACACATGTGGTATCCCCGTACTCAGGAGAAGCAGCAGAATGTATTTTGGGGTATAATTTCACATATTCCCATGGCATGTTTGAGCAATATATCATTTAGTGACAATTTTGTGCAAAAAAAAAAAAAAAATTGTCTCTTTCCCGCAACTTGTGTCGCAATATAAAATATTCCATGGACTCGACATGCCTCTCAGCAAATAGCTTGGGGTGTCTACTTTCCAAAATGGGGTCATTTGGGGGGGTTTTGAACTGTCCTGGCATTTTATGCACAACATTTAGAAGCTTATGTCACATATCACCCACTCTTCTAACCACTTGAAGACAAAGCCCTTTCTGACACTTATTGTTTACATGAAAAAGTTTTTTTTTTTTGCAAGAAAATTACTTTGAACCCCCAAACATTATATATTTTTTTAAAGCAAATGCCCTACAGATTAAAATGGTGGGTGTTTCATTTTTTTTTTCACACAGTATTTGCGCAGCGATTTTTCAAACGCATTTTTTGGGGAAAAAACACACTTTTTTAAATTTTAATGCACTAAAACACACTATATTGCCCAAATGTTTGATGAAATAAAAAAGATGATCTTAGGCCGAGTACATGGATACCAAACATGACATGCTTTACAATTGCGCACAAACGTGCAGTGGCAACAAAATAAATACATTTTTTTTTTTTTTTTTTCTTTTTTTTTTTTTTTTTGCCACTTCAGCGAAGTATTTTTAGGGACTATATTTTCAACTTTTCAGTTCAAGTCTATCCCAATACGCATTCACATCATTGTGGCTATTTTTCCTTATTTGATTCAAGAAAGCTTCAAAAGGAGAATTCTAGAAGAGACATCTCCGATAAAGGAAGGCGAAGAAAAGGAAACAGAGAAAAAACATAGTCCCTTCCCCCGTGGCCCGCCTAGACCTACCCTCCCCCCACCCCCCCTCGTTGCCCCCGTGTGCCCCTACCCATTCCCGGCTCCAACTCCTCCACCAGTAGCTCAGGTGCGAGTTCGAGTCGATATACTATTCCAAGTTTGGCAAAGTTCTACCTAGGTAGTTTTTTTTTTTTTTTTTAATAGCCTTTAGCCTTAGATTCCCCACAGTTCTGCCGCTTGAAGTGAGTACCTAAAATTCTCCCAGTCCTTCCATATCTCCTCGAAGATTTTCATCTCAGTTCCTTCGCTATACTTCAAGTATTCAAGATTATATATCTCATTAATCTTGCCTAGCCACTCCCGTACCGTAGGTCTCCTTTTATCCTGCCAATATCTGGGGATAAGGCTTTTTGCAGCATTTAAGAGGTGGGGGCATAATGACTTCAGATATGCCTTCGTGGAAACTTTCCTCCCGTGGTGCAAGAACACCCAGGGGTCTAGGGGTATGTCAATCTTTAAGATCTTATTGATGATTTGCCTAATCTCCCCCCAGAATTCCATGATTACCGGGCACTGCCACCATATATGCGCCATAGTCCCTATTCCTCCGCAGCCCCTCCAACATAGCTGTGACCGTCCCTCCATAGTTCTATGCGCTCTATCTGGGGTTATATACATCCTTGTGAGGATCTTGTAATTCATTTCTACTAGCTTGTAATTTACTGAAGTAGCGTTTACTCTTTTCATGATCCTCCCTACCTCCTGTCTGTCAATCTTTATACCTAGCTCTTCCTCCCACTTCTCCACGAATCTCAGATCTCCTACTCCCTCTAACTCATTGAGCGCTCTGTATGTCTTGGCTATACCTCCTCTCCCTTTTTTCTCGAGACATAGTTTCTCCAGAGGGAGTGGTTTCTCTATCGGTCTGATTGGTTGCGGGAGTGAATCAACAAAGTGTTTCAGTTGGTAGTATCGCCAAGGATCTATTATCAACCATTCATTTTTAGCTTTTATTTCTGCCTCAGTACATAACTTCCCCTGTTTCATAACATCTTTTAATTGCAGATCTTCTTTTATAATCCACCTCCCAGACACCTCTTCTTTCCCTGGTGCAAAATACTCTGTATTTTTTAGAGGAATTAATGGTGAATTGAACTCCCAGTGCTGTTTTTTGTGTACGTTATCCCAAATATTAAGTGTATGCTTAGTTATATACGTTGTTTTGGTGCCCAACTTTCTATACTGTGGTGGGATCCAGACCATCTTGCTCAAGTCCGCTCCACTCATACTTTTTTCCATTTTCACCCATAATTTTTCTTCATTATTTTTAACCCAATCTAACAACCGTGATAAAGCAATCGCGAAATAATATTTTCTTATGTCTGGTGCCCCCCACCCCCCCTTCTTCCTATCCTTTATTAATTGTGCTAATTTTAATCTAGGTTTTCTCCCTCTCCATATAAATTTTAAGAAGACAGTGCGTAGCTTATTGAAGTAAGTCTGAGGGATTGGAATTGGTATCATTTGCAATTTGTAGATGATTTTTGGCAAGATTGACATCTTGAATAAGTTGATTCTCCCTCCCCATGATAGTTGGGTGTGTGAAATTCTGTTAAGGTCGGTTTTTATTTCATTAAGAAGTGGTATGAAGTTTGCGAGAAAAAGAGACTCCTTGGTGGTGGTTATTTTAATACCTAGGTAGTTGAGTTCCTTTGCCCCCCATTTAAATGGGAATGACGATTGATACGCCGCGTCGCTCGCACTACCCTTTATTATCTCGAGCGTTTCTGATTTGGCCTGATTCACTCGGAAATTGGACAGTCTGCCATATTCTTTGAGAGTCTCAACCAAATTCGGGAGTGAGATCCTCGGGTGTGTGATATAGAACAGTACGTCGTCCGCGTAGGCGGCGAGTTTATACTCCTCTTCACCCACCTTTATCCCTCTAATATCCGGGTTGGTCCTTATCTTTGCCAAGAGGGGTTCTAGAGCAATCACAAACAACAATGGGGAAAGGGGGCACCCCTGTCTCGTACCGTTGTACATTCTAAATGGTTTCGATAGGGTTCCGTTAATTTTCACTCGCGCTGAAGGATGTGAATACAAAGCTTTTATCCAGCTAATCAGTCTGTCCCCCAGGCCAATCTCCTCCAGGGTGTCCCAGATGAAGCCCCAGTCAACCCTGTCAAAGGCTTTCTCAGCGTCAATTGACAGGAGAAGACCTGGGGCCCCACTATCCTGGACACCCTGGACTGCAAGTAGCGTCTTGATGGCATTGTCCCTCCCCTCCCTACCTGGCACAAAGCCCACCTGGTCTGGGTGGATGATCCCATTAATTATGCTTTTCAGCCTGTCAGCAAGGATTTTGGCGAATAACTTTGTATCGACGTTTAGGAGAGAAATGGGCCTGTAGCTCGTGCAAAGCGTATTGTCTTTTCCTTCTTTCCAGATTACAGTGATGCTGGCCTCCAGTGCTTCGTTCCTCATCTCCCATTTCTCCCCTATTCCGTTCATATACGAGCACAACCTGGGAGTCAAGAGTTCCTGAAATTTTTTGTAGTAGAGAGCAGTCAGGCCATCAGGCCCGGGGCTTTTACCATTTGGGATTTCCTGAATAGCTTTCTTAATCTCTAACTCCGAAATGGGGGCCTCTAGTATGCATTTGTCGCTTTCTATTATCTTGGGTAGCATTGCTTCCTTTAAATACTTTTTGATTCTAACACTTTTGCTACTTTTACTCTCTTGAGTGTTTTTTGTATTGATGGCATATAGCCCTCCATAAAATTCTTGGAAAGTATCTGCTATGTCCCCTGTTCTAAATCTAATTTCCCCAGACTTTGTCCTTATTTTCTCTACATAGTTGTTATTTTTCTTTTTTTTTAGGGCCCTTGCTAATATCTTCCCCGGTTTGTTCCCATTGATGTATCTGTCTTTTTTCAATAAATTAAATGTCTTGCGTGTTTCCTGCTCCATTAAATCCCTCAGCTCTTCTCTTCTCCTCATTAATCTGGCCAGTATCTCCCCGTCTCCCGTTATCTTGTGTTGTTGCTCTAAGCAATGGATGTTCTTTAATAAGATATTCTTCTCCTTGGCCCTGCTCCTTTTTTTTTCGGATCCCACCATCATTAGTATGCCCCTAATGTAGGCTTTGTGCGCCTCCCAAATTGTGGCTTCGGATGTTTCTCCTGGTACATTAATTTTGAAATACATATCTAATTCTTCTTTGATTCTTTTTTCTACCTCTTTATCATGTAGGAGCTCCTCGTTTAACCTCCAGCCGCTACTCTGTACTTGAGGCGTCCCTATTATCCATTGGAAACTCACCGGGGCATGGTCAGAGAATGTAATACTACCAATGCCCGACTCAGGTACCCTCTCTAGTAGTCTATGTTCTATAAGAAAAAAATCTATTCTCGAGTACGTCCCGTGCACGTGAGAGCGGTAGGTGTAGTCTCTGAGATCCAAATGCTGTGACCTCCATATATCCACCAGCTGGAGTCGGTGCATCTTCCTTTTTAACTTAGCCCCCCACACTCCGCTCCGCTCACGCACACGGGACGTACTGTCCATCCCTGGGTCCAGACACAGATTAAAGTCGCCTGCTATTATGGCGCCCTCTCTCTTGAACTCCTCAAACTTGGATAAGACCCCCAATACAAATTTGATTGTGTTCTTATTTGGGCAGTATATATTTGCCAAGGAGCAAGCAGATCCGTTTATTTTACCTCTAAGAAAGATATACCTTCCTTCCGGATCGGTCCTTCTTTCCTCTAACTCGAACCTTACCCCTCTGGCGAACCCTATGGCGACTCCTTTTGCTCCCCTGACAGGGGAGTCCCCATAGTACCATACCGGAAAATCCCTGGAGTATATTTTTTGATGATTATTAATACCTAAGTGTGTCTCTTGCAGCATAGCGACATCGGCTTTTAAGAATTTTAATTCATTTAAAATATTGGCTCGTTTTATAGGTGCATTCATGCCTCTAACATTATAAGATATAAAATTGACCCTAGACATTAAAGATTATTTTTTTTTTTTTTTTTTTTTTTCTTTCAGGAGTCTACACTTTGTAAGGAGCTGGGTCACCCTTATCCCCTCCACTCTAGTGCCCCTCCCCCTCCCCCTCCCCAACCCCCCCAACCACTCCCAATCCCTCACCCTCCCTCCTCCCCCCCCCTTGTCCGCCCAATCCCCCCCTCCCTTCCCCCCCCCTTCCCCCCTCCCTCTCTATCCGAGTCGCCCGGGGTGGGCTATCCTTCCTCGGTCTCCTATTGGGATAAAAGAAAGAAGACGTAGAAAGAAACCGGTCTCCCCTTCCCATCTCCTCTCTACCCGGTTAACCCCTCTGAGGTTGAGCTCCGCTGCTGACACTCGACGGGGCTCGTTTTTTTTTCCCCCTGATGGATTGTGGGGGGAAAAAGTGTCTCACCTCAGCCCCGGCTCCCCCGTCCCCCACCCATCCCCCCCAACCCAACCGCCCAAAGCCCCCATCGTCTCTTTAGATTCGTATGGTCCAGTCTCGTTTCCGTTTCTTTTAGTATAGCTGTATATTTAAATTAATCATCGTCTGGAATGGATAACTGGTTGCCATGTCTGTGATTCTTCTGCGATTCCTCCGGTTGCCCGGTTTTCCCACCATCCGGGTATTTCTATTATTGGCAAGTTGAAATGTTTACAGAATTTAGGCGTGTCTTCTGGGAACCTCAAGACTGCCGTTCTTCCCTCTTTGCGCCCCGTTAAACATGCGGGGAATCCCCATTGGTATTGAATCTCTTGCGACTTCATCTGCTCTAGTAGGGGTTTTAACGTCCTTCTCCTTGCTAGGGTCTCAGCTGCTAGATCAGGGAAAATTTGAAGGGTGGATTCCTCATATTTTAAAGGTTGGTTTGTTTTCATGAAAATCCTTATCTTTTCCTTTTCCTGGAAATTGTGGAATCTCACAATGACATCTCTTGGCACTTCTCCCGATATTTCGGCGGGTTTCCTCACCCTATGAATTCTTTCGAGCTTAATTTTTTTGTCTGAGCCTGCTCTGTTCACTATATGGCCGAAGATGCGGTTTATTTTTTCTTGTAGATTGTCATTTTCGCCTCTTGTCTCAGGTAAGCCTCTAATCCTCAGGTTTTTCCTTCGGCTACGGTTTTCTTGGTCCTCGATTTTATACAGTAGATTTCTTTGGTCTCTTTGCATCTCGGCCATCTGTGTTTTAAGCCTTTTGATCTCCTCTCCCTGTATCATCAATCTCTCTTCTGAGGCCTCCACCCTGTGCAATAGATGATTCATGCTCTCTTGTATTGTTGCGATTTCGCCTTTGATTGACACTTCTAATTTTGTGAACATTTCCGCCATTTCATCCTTAGTTGGTAGCTGTTTTTTTTGTCGGGTCTCCATTGCTGATTCGTCTGACGGCGTCGCGCCTCCTACTGGGGTCTCCGTCGCTGCCGGTTGTTTCTTTGTTCCGTTCCTCTGCGGGCTCTCTGTTTGTTTATTTTTTGTTCCAGAAGAATTCTCCGGGTTTTCTTTTGTCGCTTCTTGTGTCATATATTTTCTTATAGTCCCCGGACTAGCGCTCACTCTAGGTGGGATTCCTGGGGTCCCTTTCCCAGCCTTACCCCTCATCTCCTCCTGTTTCCTAACTGAGGGTTTTTCTGGCGTCCAGGTCGCTGATTGGTCGCTTCTTCCTATACCTCCAGTGGTTGTCTGCTGCTTATCACTAAGGCAGGAATAGTCCTTTAGCTAGACAGTTCAGTCCCCCACGTCTTTCAGGTCAGATAAGTCAGATGAGACAGGTGTCTCTACAGCGTTTAACACTCTATGGTTGCGGCAGGGGAGGCACAAAAAGACACAGCATACAATGCCAGTTTCCCCAACAGTCCTGCATAAGATTCCTCCCTCGTTTTCCCCTTATGGGTTTTCACAAACCTGCATCTTTAACCATTCACTTTAACCATTAACTTCTGTTCATCATAAACTGTCACAACTGCTTTTTTTTTTTTCCAGACTCACCCCGGGCACTACCGCTACTTCCTTCCTCCTGGGTTTGGCAACCCCTCCGAAGTTTTTTTTTTTTTTTTACCTCCTCCGCCGGTCACCAGCTCTTTACAACGCTCCTAGGGCTCGCTGCGATCCTCCGTCTCAGCTGTTCTGAGCTTCCTTCCTTCCTGCCTTACTGCCGCTGCGCTGCCATCAGGCTCTCTCTTCAGCTCCAGGTCTTTGGTTTTTTCGCCGGAGGGTTCGGCGGGTTCGGCGGGTGTCCTGCTGCTTTCAATCAGCCTCAGGAGGGCGGGCGGGGGGGGGCCGTGGGGGGAAGCTATACGGCCATATCTCCGATCAGCCGCATTACGGGAGAGCCCGTGCTGCGTGCACACAGGACGAGCTCAGCGTCCACACTAACCCCGCCTCAGCATCCGGCCAAAATAAATACATTTTTAAAAGCCTTTAAAAGCCTTTACAGGTTACCACTTTAGATTTACAGAGGAGGTCTACTGCAAAAATTACTGCCCTCGATCTAACCTTTGCGGTGATACCTCACATGCATGGTGCAATTGCTGTTTACGTTTGACGACAGACCGCCGCTTGCTTTCGCCTTAGTGGAGAGCAGGGGGCGACAGGGGTGCTTTTTTTTTTTTTTTTTTCTTTATTATTTATTTGCTTTTTTATCTTATTTTTAAACTGTTCCTTTCATTTTTATTTTTTTTAATCACTTTTATTGTTATCTCGGGGAATGTAAATATCCCCTATGATAGCAATAGGTAGTGACAGGTACTCTTTTTTGAAAAAATTGGGGTCTATTAGACCCTAGATCTCTCCTCTGCCCTCAAAGCATCTGACCACACCAAGATCGGTGTGATAAAATGCTTCCCCAATTTCCCAATGGCGCTATTTACATCCAGCGAAATCTAAGTCATAAAATGCTCGTAGCTTCCGGTTTCTTAGGCCATAGAGATGTTTGGAGCCACTCTGGTCTCTGATCAGCTCTATGGTCAGCTGGCTGAATCACCGGCTGCATTTTCAGGTTCCCTGTTGAGACAGGAGAGCCAGAGAAAAACACGGAAGACGGTGGGGGGGGGGGGCATTCCCTCCCACGGCTTGTAAAAGCAGTCTAGAGGCTAATTAGCCGCTAGGATTGCTTTTACATGAAAGCCGACCGCTGGCTGAAAAGAATGATACCAAGATGATACCTAAACCTGCAGGCATCATTCTGGTATAACCACTCAAAGTTGTGAATGGCGTACCTGAAGACAAAAAAATGGTTAACAATAAAGCACAGTAAACGGTAAAGTATAAAAAATTGCATACCTGAAAAGCAAACATGATAAAACATAATAACAATAAAACATTGCAGAATAGAATACAGTAAAAAAGAGCAGAACAATAGAGAGAATAGAGAGAGAGAGAACAATAAAACGACAACTATTTTTTTTTATTTTATATATATATATATATACACTACCGTTCAAAAGTTTGGGGTCACCCAAACAATTTTGTGTTTTCCATGAAAAGTCACACTTATTCACCACCATACGTTGTGAAATGAATAGAAAATAGAGTCAAGACATTGACAAGGTTAGAAATAATGATTTGTATTTGAAATAACATTGTTTTTACATCAAACTTTGCTTTCATCAAAGAATCCTCCTTTTGCAGCAATTACAGCATTGCACACCTTTGGCATTCTAGCTGTTAATTTATTGAGGTAAGCTGGAGAAATTGCACCCCACGCTTCTAGAAGCAGCTCCCACAAGTTGGATTGGTTGGATGGGCACTTCTGGCGTACCATACGGTCAAGCTGCTCCCACAACAGCTCAATGGGGTTCAGATCTGGTGACTGTGCTGGCCACTCCATTACCGATAGAATACCAGCTGCCTGCTTCTGCTGTAAATAGTTCTTGCACAATTTGGAGGTGTGTTTAGGGTCATTGTCCTGTTGTAGGATGAAATTGGCTCCAATCAAGCGCTGTCCACTGGGTATGGCATGGCGTTGCAAAATGGAGTGATAGCCTTCCTTATTCAGAATCCCTTTTACCCTGTACAAAGCTCCCACCTTACCAGCACCAAAGCAACCCCAGACCATCACATTACCTCCACCATGCTTAACAGATGGCGTCAGGCATTCTTCCAGCATCTTTTCATTTGTTCTGCGTCTCACAAACGTTCTTCTTTGTGATCCAAACACCTCAAACTTGGATTCATCCGTCCACAACACTTTTTTCCAGTCTTCCTCTGTCCAATGTCTGTGTTCTTTTGCCCACCTTAATCTTTTTCTTTTATTGGCCAGTCTCAGATATGGCTTTTTCTTTGCCACTCTGCCCTGAAGCCCAAAATCCCGCAGCCGCCTCTTCACTGTAGATGTTGACACTGGTGTTTTGCGGGTACTATTTAATGAAGATGCCAGTTGGGGACCTGTGAGGCGTCTGTTTCTCAAACTAGAGACTCTAATGTGCTTATCTTCTTGCTTAGTTGTGCAACACGGCCTCCCACTTCTTTTTCTACTCTGGTTAGAGCCTGTTTGTGCTGTCCTCTGAAGGGAGTAGTACACACCGTTGTAGGAAATCTTCAATTTCTTTGCAATTTCTCGCATGGAATAGCCTTCATTTCTAAGAACAAGAATAGACTGTCGAGTTTCAGATGAAAGTTCTCTTTTTCTGGCCATTTTGAGCGTTTAATTGACCCCACAAATGTGATGCTCCAGAAACTCAATCTGCTCACAGGAAGGTCAGTTTTGTAGCTTCTGGAAGGAGCTAGACTGTTTTTAGATGTGTGAACATGATTGCACAAGGGTTTTCTAATCATCAATTAGCCTTCTGAGCCAATGAGCAAACACATTGTACCATTAGAACACTGGAGTGATAGTTGCTGGAAATGGGCCTCTATACACCTATGTAGATATTGCACCAAAAACTAGACATTTGCAGTTAGAATAGTCATTTACCACATTAGCAATGTATAGAGTATATTTGTTTAAAGTTAGGACTAGTTTAAAGTTAGCTTCATTTAAAAGTACAGTGCTTTTCCTTCAAAAATAAGGACATTTCAATGTGACCCCAAACTTTTGAACGGTAGTGTATATATATTTTTTTTTTTTTACACTTTTTTTGTAACTAACTTTTATAACTGTAACCGGTTCCAGGTTCGGGTCTCTCAAAATGCGATGGCATCTTGGGAGACCCTGTGAAAGTGTGCCTAGTCTGTGGAATGCTGTACCCTACGCTAATACTCAACTAGTGCATGGTAGCGTTCAAAACATTCACCAATGCAAAGACCAGGATTGTCAGGACAGGAGGGACAATAATAGCGGGTGTCACGCCTATATCCGCGCTAGCTGCAGACACAATATCTTTTTTGGGGGCGTTCGCTGGGTAGGGGTACTCGGGAGGACATAAAGAAAATGCCTCTCATGCAGCCGACTGCATTTGGTTGGGGATGTGAATGGGGGAAGTACGGGCGCTGCAGAAGCGGTGGGTTCCCAATTAGGATTGGCGAATGCAGTAGGAAGGGCACTATGGGCACGGCGGGCCTGTGTTTGTCTTTTTGGTGGCAGCGGGACACTACTTGTGCTTGCCACCTCACCAGCTTGAACTGCACTTATGGGACTCGCCACGTCACCAAGTGTTACTGCAGTGCTGGTTTGACTACGACCGGGGTGTACTAGGCCGCTGGCGCTTGCCAGTTCACCAAAACGCTACCAAAAAATCTGTTGGCGATCGCAGGGATCAGGCCTGACTCTGCGAACGCTGCAGTTATGCGTTTTAGTCTTTTGTAAGTGACAGTGATCGATCGATACTGCACTTGGGTGGGCTGGGCTGGGCCGGGCGGAGGGGCAAAACGCAGGTGCTAGCAGGTATCTGGGCTGATCCCGCTAACACTGCGTTTGTGAGAACCCTAAACTGCTGGGGATGCTAGTATAGATCTGATCGGATCAGATATTGATCCGTTCAGATACTATACCACTAAGGGTGGTGTACAGTGCGTGCGTGGGTGTTAGCGGTACTGGCGCTAACCTGACGCTGCCTGGGGCTGGTGCTTGCCAGTTCACCAAAATACTACCAAAAAAACTGTTAGCGATCGCAGGGATCAGGCCTGACTCTGCGAACGCTGCAGTTATGCATTTAATGTTTTGTAAGTGTCAGTGATCGATCGATACTGCACTTGGGTGGGCTGGGCCGGGCGGAGGGGCAAAACGCAGGTGCTAGCAGGTATCTGGGCTGATTCCGCTAACACTGCGTTTTTGGGAACCCTAAACTGCTGGGGACACTAGTATAGATCTGATCGGATCAGATATTGATCCGTTCAGATACTATACCACTAAGGGAGGCGTATGCTGCGTGCGTGGGTGTTAGCGGTACTGGCGCTAACCTGACCCTGCCTGGGGCTGGTGCTTGCCAGTTCACCAAAATACTACCAAAAAAACTGTTAGCGATCGCAGGGATCAGGCCTGACTCTGCGAACGCTGCAGTTATGCGTTTAGTCTTTTGTAAGTGACAGTGATCGATCGATACTGCACTTGGGTGGGCCGGGTCGGGCGGAGGGGCAAAACGCAGGTGCTAGCAGGTATCTGGGCTGATCCCGCTAACACTGCGTTTTTGGGAACCCTAAACTGCTGGGGACGCTAGTATAGATCTGATCGGATCAGATATTGATGCGTTCAGATACTATACCACTAAGGGAGGTGTATGCTGCGTGCGTGGGTGTTAGCGGTACTGGCGCTAATCTGACGCTGCCTGGGGCGACGCATATCACCGCCGGGCGATCAGGGGGCTAAACCTTTATTCGGTAATAAACGGCGGGTGCCCTGACACTATAAAAAATAAACAAACTAACCAGCGTCAACCGTAACGGTTATACGGTGATCAGTGGTGAAAGGGTTAACTAGGGGGCAATCAAGGGGTTAAAACATTTATTCGGTAGTATATGGGGGTCCCTGACGCTATAAAACGCTGACGGCGAACCTAAATATTTATGTCCCTAACTAGCGTCACCAGCGACACTAATACAGCGATCAGAAAAATGATCGCTTAGTGACACTGGTGACAGGGGGTGATCAAGGGGTTAAAACTTTATTAGGGGGGGTTAGGGGGGTACCCTAGACCTAAAGGGGGGTAACAGTATCTGTCCCAACACTGTAACTGTCACAAACTGACACTATGCAGTAATCAGAAAAAAAAAAAAAAAAAAACTGCTGGTGTCAGTTTGTGACAGGGAGGGGGGGGGGGGTGATTGGGGGGGGGGATCGGGGGGGCGATCGGGGGGGGGATCGGGGTGTTTTGTGTGCCTGGCATGTTCTACTGTGTGTGTGTGTGTTGGTGCACTCACATTGATGTCTTCTCTCCTCGGGCCGGAACGGAAATTACCGAGCCGAGGAGAGATGACATCATTTCCTTTGCTGCTGTTTAGCATACAGCAGCAAAGGAATGATTCGATTGGCCGGCGGCGATCGCGAGGGGGGGGCCACGAACGGATGGTCTCCCCCTCACCACCGATCGCCGCTGGACAAACGACGACCGCCTCGGGCACCGGGGGGGGGTCCGATCGGACCCCCCACCCGCGGAAGGCAAATCACGTACCCTGTACGTGATTTTGCCTGTCCGTGCCACTTTGCCGACGTACATCGGCGTGAGGCGGTCGTCAAGTGGTTAAGAAATGTCACTCGGCTTACAATGCAGTCGGTGGGTGGCCGTCGGTGTTTTTTTTTTTTCAGCATCAGTCGGAGACTGCGGACATACTACAGGAGACAGTCAAAGACTGCGGACATAGCCAGGGGACAGTCAGAGACTGCGGACATACTACAGGGGACAGCCAGAGACTGCGGACATACTACAGGAGATGGTCAGAGACTGCGGGTATACTACAGGAGATGGTCAGAGACTGCAGACATACTACTGGAGATGGTCAGAGACTGCAGACATACTACAGGAGCCAGTCAGAGACTGCAGACATACTACAGGAGATGGTCAGAGACTGCGGGCATACTACAGGAGAAGGTCAGAGACTACAGACATACTACAGGAGATGGTCAGAGACTGCGGGCATACTACAGGAGATGGTCAGAGATTGAGGACATACTACAGGAGATGGTCAGAGACTGAGGACATACTACAGGAGATGGTCAGAGACTGAGGACATACTACAGGAGATGGTCAGAGACTGAGGACATACTACAGGAGATGGTCAGAGACTGAGGGCATACTACAGGAGTTGGTCAGAGTGTCAGAGAGGTTACCTTGTTGGCCGTGGTGCTGGTGCGCGCTGGTGCGCGCTGGTGCACGTGTTCCTGTGCGCGCCGCTGTGTGTGTTCCTATGGGCGCTGGTGTGCATGCTCCTGTGGGCCCTGGCGTGCGCACTGGCATTCGGAGGCACGAGCGTGTGTGCACTTGTGCGTGCGCGGCGTTTGGCGCCAATCAGCCTATTTAGGTCTGCTCTGCACTCTGCCTGGTGCTGCCTGATCAACAGCTCCCGGTTCCATAGTTCCCTTTGCCTGTTCCTGCGTTCCTGTGTTTCCAAGATCTCCTGACAACCCGGCTTGCCCCTGATATTCTGCTGATTGCTGCCTGTACCTGACCTCGGCTTGTTTGACCCTGCTTCTGCCTGCTCCTATTGTACCATGTTGCCTGCCTGTTGCCGAACCCTGCCTGTGCCTTGACCAACCCCCTCTGCTCCTGCTCAGCATCTGTTTGCCTGTGCTCCAGTATACCACCTGCTGCTTGAAGATCTTCTTTCCTCCAGCACCTGGATCCCTCACCAGGCTTACCATTCCTTACTCCCGTGCCTCCTGTATATTCTACCAGGGGCCGCGAGTAGGATATGTATGGGAGACCACCCTCTGCCCTAACGGACTCACCGGTCTGGTAAGTAAAGTCTGACACAGAAACTGCAGACATGGAGTAAGTGATTGTGAGAGTCTGCAGGAATAATAATGGAGATTTTCAGAGACTGGTTTAGCAGACTTGCCCTGTTTACTTACTGTGTCTGTGTTCCTCTTCTCAGCCCAGTGTGTATCCTCTGTGGCAGTACTTTGCAGGGTTTACACTAAACGAAAGAGGAAGTAAAGCCCATCAGGGTTTACTTCCTCTTTAATCACTATAAAGCTGAGAGGTTCCAGAGAGAGAGTGCTTAGTTGTTTTAGAGCTACCCACAGTGTGTACCTGTGCCTTGCCGTGTGATATTGCTACCTGACCTTTGCTACGTTTATTGACTCTGATCCTTTGCTGCCTGCCCTGACCTTCTGCTACGCTTGACTTCGATTATTGGACTTTACCTTTTGTACCACATTTTTGGAAACTGTGCTGGATTCACCTCCTGAGTATCCTTATCCAAGGTGTGTACCCCAGCAATTGGGCACCCCATACCCAAACACTGACACACTTCTCCAGTTTTCAGTATTACAGCTCTATCCACATAGACTGTTATCTGATCGCTCCGCTCCTGCACACTCTGCCAAATGAACGATGTATGGCTGTGTATTTAGTGAGAAAGAATTTCACTGATTGCGTAGAAAAAACATGCACCTCAAAAGGGGTGGTAGTGATCTTCTGGAGTAGGGGGGTAGATGATGCAGGGTGTGTGCTAATGATGTCAGCTGGTTAACTCCTTCCTGTGTCACACCCCAAGGTCCATACAGGAAGTAATGGAGAAGTTTTTTCATACATCCAGCTGGACACTGAGGAAAAAGGGGTGAAGATAAGTAACTGGGCATGTAGATAGTCTTATCAACAGGAAGGATCGTTAGAGAAATTCCCACCTCTCCCATCCTGCCCCCAGTCTATATGCTTAAAAAACACATAATGCAAACAGTAGAAATTAGCTAATTAACTAGGCACGTAAACCAGCCAAGGTGACTAGACCTACAACTCTGAATACAAAGTACTGTACAATACACATTATTACAAGTATAAACAAGTATTAAACAAGTATTATTACAAGTATAAACACATTGATGAGAAGACAGACAGAAACAATAGGGGATCCAAATAACAATGTGAGGGAGACGCTTAGGAGGCACACTATGGGAGAGACTTGCTTACACTAAACACATTATGGCAGGCGACCCCAGTGGTTTGAGCTTATTACATTAACATCTACAGTCATTGCTGGTTTAAGGCTTAGAATCCCCTGATATGTATATGGAACCTCCAGTTCCCAGAGTCTGTGTTTTGGGGAGATATGGACTTCAATCCAAACAAGACCACCCCAAGGGTCCTCCAGGCACACACCTCCCAAAGAGTAGTGTTCCCTTAAAAGCCAGGGCCCATAGTCAGTAGGCAATAGGCTAGCCTGCAGTCCCCTCCAAAAGCCTCTGCCCCGGATGAGTCTGTCACAAGGTGAACTTATCCTTTAAGAGGGGATATGATAGTGATATACAAATCATTGAATGGTGACTCCAGCATTTGGAGAAAACTATATAACCTAAGGTCACTCATGAAGACATGCGGCCACACAATGAAGTTGGACAAGAGGCAGTTCAATCTCAAACTGCATAAGGGGTTCTTACTATTAGAACAGTAATGAAGTGGAACTGCATTCCACAGTTGATTGTGTGAGTATTTTATTTGTGAACAGGATGCAACTCATAAAAGGCAAATTAAACTTTCAGTTTCAATCATCTAAATACATTCACGGTGCTTCAAAACAAAAAGGTGAGCACAGTTTTTAGTTGGATTTCTTTAAGTAGTCACAACCTGAGTAAATAAGCCTGTTCCTTGCCAGCATGCTGCAGAGAAGGACACTTGCTGTCTGTGTGGAAGCAGTGGTCTCTCTGCAGAGGTCCAACACACTCCCAGCTGAATCCAACCTATAACTGTGCAATACGTACACTACGTAGCTCTCACAATCCCTGCTCATTGGATAACTCTAGCTGTGACTCAGAAGGGGAGGTATCGGACTTCTTCAGAGAGACCACTGCTTCTGCAAATAGAGCAAGGGTCCTTTTCTGTAGCATGATGATGGGCCTTTCTACTCAGGCTGTGCATATTTCTTAAGAAAACCAACTGGAATGTATGACTTATTTAAACTGAACATTCAATAACTGAAGATTAAACAGCTCTTTAGAAAAATGTTAAAACAATAAAATAAAGAAAAATACAGGACATATATTTAAGAAAGTGAAAAAAAAATAAAGCAAATCTGTGTGTTTTTTTTTTTATTATTATGGTATTAAAATTCTTGCTGTCTCTATCCAGGGCACAATGAGACATAAAGTAATCATCAAAAGGGCCTTCTTGTTCTCCATTGTGATCATTGTGACTTTTCTGATGGTAAGAAGGTCCAAGAACACCAGAGACATACCCCAAATGATGTGCCTTGCCCCAACACCAGCCAGAATGCCACTCCCCATAATGAGACAGTCAGTAACCCTGTCCAATGGCACTTACACTTATCATCTGAACCTAACCAGGTTTGAGGCGGAGTTCCCCTACCTACAGAGTTACCATTGCACACTCATCCAGGAGCCAAACCAAGAGGAACAGGGAGCAACCAACCAAAAACTGCTGATCCTAGCGGTGAAATCCCAACCCAGTACTGGGACAAAGAGGTTAAAACTGCGGAAGACATGGGCTAAAGAGAGAGAGATAAATGGATACAGAATTAAACCGCTATTCTTGCTGGGAAAGACGGATGTGGAAGAACATATGGAATTGGCCAAACAAGAGAGCCGAGTGTACAGTGACATTCTACAATGGGACATGACTGAAGGACACTATAACTTGTCTTTGAAAGAACTGTGCTTTTTGGAGTGGCTTTTTGTAAAGTCACCACACGTGGATCACATTTTTAAAGGTAAGAGAGGAGTGCCCAGACTAGGTACACTAAACTCTTTACATATTCTGAACAGGCACTCTAAAGAATGCTCTCATTCACTTCTGTAATTATGGGCATTGTGGAGAAATTCATCCTCAAAATTCACAACAGAGGCACTAAAACCTTCGCACTTTTGCTATTACTTTCTATGGCAGCAGAATGTTGGCACCCTGCCAGTCCTGTACACTTCTGCCAGACACAGTTGGTATTTCCATGCTGTTAGACACCAGATCAAACTAAATTTAGAATCTTTGTTACAACCTTTTAGAACTTCACATTGCAAGCAACCGGGGAGGTCAGTGATAGCTTGTTATAAATATCTACTGAGTGACTTAAAGTCTTTTTTTTTTCTTCTCAAAGAAGTTTTATTGAAAACAAAAAGAGCAAACAGAACAAACAATGAAGGTTCCAGATAAAACATTGCCATAACCATGATGACAAACAATCACAGTCCACCATACTACAGATTAGGGCCAACATACCAGTACATAAACAAGTCGTTATGCATTCCTAACCACAATGATAGCAATTTTATAGAAGAAGTCTGTCTAGGACCAAATTCACTGGAGAAAGCGAAGTGACATCTAACCATGGGGACCAAAATTTATTAAACTTGCCAGATTGTCCCCAGTGTTGGAAAATATACTTCTCCAACTGCAGGGTATCCCACATTTGGGTAGTCCATTCTTTCAATGTAGGAGGGTCAGCCGCCTTCCAATGCCTGAGAATAAACTTACGAGCCTGGGAGAGGGCTCTGGCAATCACCTGTTTAGGATTATCCTCAATTGGAGGATCATCCAAAATACCTACAATACATGGTTTAGGGTCCGCCTGGATGTTGACCTGGAATACCCTATTAATGATATTAAGAACGCCTGTCCAGTAGAGGTGACATTTTATTTATTGCTTTTTTTTTAACTTTTGCTGGCCCTGTCCCATGTTGCCGTTCTAGCTTTGGTGACAATGACATGTCCTGCTCACTCAGCCTCCTTGGATTACCCCATTACATATCCCCGGAGGCTGCGGGAGTAGGACACACAGCAGCCATGGGTGGAGCTGCGCTAGTCATTGTAGGGGGCGGAAGGGGCTGAATCCAGAACAGGCAGCTGGCCGATGAGGGCCCAGGGGATCCACAGGGCAGGTGAGTATCTGAATCCGGGACAGTTCTGCCCAACAGGTAAGAGGGTACTAAAATGATAAAACCCCAGGTGTATTGAAGTTCCTATTTAAAAATATGTAAATACTTCTATAGTCTGGGCAAATTAAGGATAAGCTGATGTAATTTCCTGCACACCTGTTGGACTATAATGTGATTGTTCCCCTAGGGAGTAAAGGAGTTTAGGTAGAGTTGAAATGAATTGAAGTCGCTGTGATATCATATCTTTCTGACCCAAGTAATTCCATGATTCCTGAGACTGCCTATACAGTATCTCACAAAAGTGAGTACACCCCTCACATGTTTGTAAATATTTTATTCTATCTTTTCATGTGACAACACTGAAGAAATTACACTTTGCTAATAATAACTCAACACACAGCCAATAATGTCTAAACCGCTGGCAACAAAAGTGAGTACATCCCTAAGTGAAAATGTCCAATTTGGGCCCAAAGTGTCAATATTTTGCATGGCCACCATTATTTTCCAGCACTGCCTTAACCCTCTTGGGCATGGAGTTCACCAGAGCTTCACAGGTTGCCACTGAAGTCCTCTTCCCCTCCTCCATGACAACATCACAGAGCTGGTGGATGTTAGAGACCTTGCGCTCCTCCACCTTCCATTTGAGGATGCCCCACAGATGCTCAATAGGGTTTAGGTCTGGAGACATCACCTTTACCCTCAGCTTCTTTAGCAAGGCAGTGATCATCCTGGAGGTGTGTTTGGGGTCGTTATCATGTTGGAATACTGCCCTGCGGCCCAGTCTCTGAAGGGAGGGGATCATGCTCTGCTTCAGTATGTCACAGTACATGTTGGCATTCATGGTTCCCTCAATGAACTGTAGCTCCCCAGTGCTGGCAGCACTCATGCAGTCCCAGACTATGACACTCCCAACACCATGTATGACTGTAGACAAGACACACTTGTCTTTGTACTCCTCACCTGGTTGCCGCCACACACGCTGGACACCATCTGAACCAAATAAGTTTATATTGGTCTTATCAGACCACAGGACATGGTTCCAGTAATCCATGTCCTTAGTCTGCTTGTCCTCAGCAAACTGTTTGCGGGCTTTCTTGTGCATTATCTTTAGAAGAGGCTTCCTTCTAGAACGACATGCAGACCAGATTTGGTGCAGTGTGCGGCGTATGGTCTGAGCACTGACAGGCTGACCCCCCACCCCTTCAACCTCTGCAGCAATGCTGGCAGCACTCATACGTCTATTTCCCAAAGACAACCTCTGGATATGAAGCTGAGCACGTGCACTTAACTTGTTTGGTCGACCATGGCGAGGCCTGTTCTGAGTGGAACCTGTCCTGTTAAACTGCTGTATGGTCTTGGCCACCGTGTTGCAGCTCAGTTTCAGGGTCTTGGCAATCTTCTTATAGCCTAGGCCATCTTTATGTAGAGCAGCAATTCTTTTTTTCAAATCCTCAGAGAGTTCTTTGCCATGAGGTGCCATGTTGAACTTCCAGTGACCAGTATTAGAGAGTGAGAGCGATAACACCAAGTTTAACACACCTGCTTGACATTCACACTTGAGACCTTGTAACACTAATGAGTCACATGACACCGGGGAGGGAAAATGGCTAATTGGGCCCAATTTGGACATTTTCACTTAGGGGTGTACTCACTTTTGTTGCCAGCGGTTTAGACATTAATGGCTGTGTGTTGAGTTATTTTGAGGGGACAGCAAATTTACACTGTTATACCAGCTGTACACTCACTACTTTACATTGTAGCAAAGTGTCATTTCTTCAGTGTTGTTACATGAAAAGATAGAATAAAATATTTATAAAAATGCGAGGGGTGTACTCACTTTTGTGAGATAGTGTATGTAACAAATAATGAATCTTTACCTTTTTGCACCAGACATTAGGGCCTGTGAGTAGAAAGGCAGCATGTAATTTTTTCTTATATCTGAGCCCTTTTGGTATATGGCTGTGCTTGTATGCTCCTTTCTGCCTCGTCTGTCTTTTGTGTCTATGTCTCTGCAGCCTCTCACCCCTCTCCTCTCCTGTGTGTCTATGTCTCTGCAGCCTCTCACTCCTCTCCTCTCCTGTGTGTCTATGTCTCTGCAGCCTCTTACCCCTCTCCTCCCCTGTGTGTCTATGTCTCTGCATCCTCTCACTCCTCTCCTCTCCTGTGTGTCTATGTCTCTGCAGCCTCTCACTCCTCTCCTCTCCTGTGTGTCTATGTCTCTGCAGCCTCTCACCCCTCTCCTCTCCTGTGTGTCTATGTCTCTGCAGCCTCTCACCCCTCTCCTCTCCTGTGTGTCTATGTCTCTGCAGCCTCTCACTCCTCTCCTCTCCTGTGTGTCTATGTCTCTGCAGCCTCTCACCCCTCTCCTCCCCTGTGTGTCTATGTCTCTGCATCCTCTCACTCCTCTCCTCTCCTGTGTGTCTATGTCTCTGCAGCCTCTCACTCCTCTCCTCTCCTGTGTGTCTATGTCTCTGCAGCCTCTCACCCCTCTCCTCTCCTGTGTGTCTATGTCTCTGCAGCCTCTCACCCCTCTCCTCTCCTGTGTGTCTATGTCTCTGCAGCCTCTTACCCCTCTCCTCCCCTGTGTGTCTATGTCTCTGCATCCTCTCACTCCTCTCCTCTCCTGTGTGTCTATGTCTCTGCAGCCTCTCACTCCTCTCCTCTCCTGTGTGTCTATGTCTCTGCAGCCTCTCACCCCTCTCCTCTCCTGTGTGTCTATGTCTCTGCAGCCTCTCACCCCTCTCCTCTCCTGTGTGTCTATGTCTCTGCAGCCTCTCACTCCTCTCCTCTCCTGTGTGTCTATGTCTCTGCAGCCTCTCACTCCTCTCCTCTCCTGTGTGTCTATGTCTCTGCAGCCTCTCACTCCTCTCCTCTCCTGTGTGTCTATGTCTCTGCAGCCTCTTACCCCTCTCCTCCCCTGTGTGTCTATGTCTCTGCAGCCTCTCACCCCTCTCCTCTCCTGTGTGTCTATGTCTCTGCAGCCTCTCACTCCTCTCCTCTCCTGTGTGTCTATGTCTCTGCAGCCTCTTACCCCTCTCCTCCCCTGTGTGTCTATGTCTCTGCAGCCTCTCACCCCTCTCCTCTCCTGTGTGTCTATGTCTCTGCAGCCTCTCACCCCTCTCCTCTCCTGTGTGTCTATGTCTCTGCAGCCTCTCACCCCTCTCCTCTCCTGTGTGTCTATGTCTCTGCAACCTCTCGCCCCTCTCCTCTCCTGTGTGTCTAGGTCTCTGCAGCCTCTCGCCCCTCTCCTCCCCTGTGGGTCTATGTCTCTGCAGCCTCTCACCCCTCTCCTCTCCTGTGTGTCTATGTCTCTGCAACCTCTCACCCCTCTCCTCTCCTGTGTGTCTATGTCTCTGCAACCTCTCACCCCTCTCCTCTCCTGTGTGTCTATGTCTCTGCAACCTCTCACCTCTCTCCTCTCCTGTGTGTCTATGTCTCTGCAGCCTCTCACTCCTCTCCTCTGTGTCTATGTCTCTGCAGCCTCTCACTCCTCTCCTCTCCTGTGTGTCTATGTCTCTGCAGCCTCTCACTCCTCTCCTCTCCTGTGTGTCTATGTCTCTGCAGCCTCTCACTGCTCTCCTCTCCTCTCCTGTGTGTCTATGTCTCTGCAGCCTCTCACTCCTCTCCTCTCATGTGTGTCTATGTCTCTGCAGCCTCTCACCCCTCTCCACTCCTGTGTGTCTATGTCTCTGCAGCCTCTCACCCCTCTCCTCTCCTGTGTGTCTATGTCTCTGCAGCCTCTCCTCCCTCTCCTCTCCTGTGTGTCTATGTCTCTGCAGCCTCTCACTCCTCTCCTCTCCTGTGTGTCTATGTCTCTGCAGCCTTTCACCCCTCTCCTCTCCTGTGTGTCTATGTCTCTGCAGCCTTTCACCCCTCTCCTCTCCTGTGTGTCTATGTCTCTGCAGCCTCTCCTCCCTCTCCTCTCCTGTGTGTCTATGTCTCTGCAGCCTCTCACCTCTCTCCTCTCCTGTGTGTCTATGTCTCTGCAGCCTCTCACCGCTCTCCTCTCCTGTGTGTCTATGTCTCTGCAGCCTCTCACTGCTCTCCTCTCCTGTGTGTCACTGTCTATGTCTCTGCAACCTCTCACCCCTCTCCTCTCCTGTGTGTCTATGTCTCTGCAGCCTCTCACCCCTCTCCTCTCCTGTGTGTCTATGTCTCTGCAACCTCTCACCCCTCTCCTCTCCTGTGTGTCTATGTCTCTGCAGCCTCTCACCCCTCTCCTCTCCTGTGTGTCTATGTCTCTGCAACCTCTCACCCCTCTCCTCTCCTGTGTGTCTATGTCTCTGCAACCTCTCACTCCTCTCCTCTCCTGTGTGTCTATGTCTCTGCAGCCTCTCACTCCTCTCCTCTCCTGTGTGTCTATGTCTCTGCAGCCTCTCACCCCTCTCCACTCCTGTGTGTCTATGTCTCTGCAGCCTCTCACCCCTCTCCTCTCCTGTGTGTCTATGTCTCTGCAGCCTCTCCTCCCTCTCCTCTCCTGTGTGTCTATGTCTCTGCAGCCTCTCACTCCTCTCCTCTCCTGTGTGTCTATGTCTCTGCAGCCTTTCACCCCTCTCCTCTCCTGTGTGTCTATGTCTCTGCAGCCTTTCACCCCTCTCCTCTCCTGTGTGTCTATGTCTCTGCAGCCTCTCCTCCCTCTCCTCTCCTGTGTGTCTATGTCTCTGCAGCCTCTCACCTCTCTCCTCTCCTGTGTGTCTATGTCTCTGCAGCCTCTCACCGCTCTCCTCTCCTGTGTGTCTATGTCTCTGCAGCCTCTCACTGCTCTCCTCTCCTGTGTGTCACTGTCTATGTCTCTGCAACCTCTCACCCCTCTCCTCTCCTGTGTGTCTATGTCTCTGCAGCCTCGAACCCCTCTCCTCTCCTGTGTGTCTATGTCTCTGCAACCTCTCACCCCTCTCCTCTCCTGTGTGTTTATGTCTCTGCAGCCTCTCACCCCTCTCCTCTCCTGTGTGTCTATGTCTCTGCAACCTCTCACCCCTCTCCTCTCCTGTGTGTCTATGTCTCTGCAACCTCTCACTCCTCTCCTCTCCTGTGTGTCTATGTCTCTGCAGCCTCTCCTCTCCTCTCCTGTGTGTCTATGTCTCTGCAGTCTCTCACAGTCTCACAGAACAGAGAAGTTGAGGGGATGCAGAGATGCAATCACACATGATAGGAGTGTGGGGAGACCCTGCAGAGGCACGAGAGGGAAGTCTATTAATAAGATAATATGTCTCTACATTCTCCCACTCCCTCCTTTGTAGATAGATAGATAGATAGATAGATAGATAGATAGATAGATAGATAGATAGATAGATAGATAGATAGATAGATAGATAATATATATGGTTAATGATCTTCATACATAATAAGTGACTTTTTTTCTCTCTGCAGTTGACGAAGATGAATTTGTGAACCCAGACGTGATTGTACAGTATATTACAGAGTATGGATCCCCAGATACAATTCATGGTTTTCACTATGATAGGCCACCTGTCATGCGTGAGACCAAATACAGCATCACAAAGACTCTGTACCCTCAGCAATATTATCCAGCTTTTGTCTCTGGTGGTGGTTTTCTGTTCCCAGGAGCCTCAGTAAATGGCCTGTACATGGGATCCCTGCTACTCCCTGTATTCCCATTGGACGACGTATATTTTGGATTTCTTAGTGTGGCGGCCAACCTAACTTTTCGACACGACAGTCGCTTCTATGTGCGAGGATTAAAGTACGATGTGTGTAGGTACAAAGAAGCACTGGTGGTCCATGGAATTAATGCAGAGAACATGACGCGGATATGGCGGGAAGTACAGACAACTAACTGTCACAAATGGTACAAAAAAATAGCTCTTTTATTCCGGGACTAAAACACATCCAACTGAATATTATTATTTAGAGTATTATTATTATTAGAATATTATTAGTTATTTGTGGAAATTGATTTGGAGGTTCTAATGAGCCCCATATTGTGGCATTGTTATTGCACTTTGTTTTAAAGGCAATAGTTAATTGAGCAAGTATGGTGTCCAATACTGGGGCACTTTGCTGGATAAGAACTCCAAATGACGTGGGTACTGACTGTACTCAGCGGCATTCATATTTCTATAGAACAACTATCACACTTTTTTTTAATTTAAATGATATGTTTAAATATATTCATGTATTCATGTTATTTTAAAAAAGAAACAAAACTGATTTATACTCATGTATTCATTATTTATACTCCATATTCATTAGGCTGAACATGGTGGTGGAGAGTTATGGAATACTCCACTGTTCAGTATGGGGGTGCTTTGCTTGCTCACCTTTTGTGCGATGTGGTTGAATTCTTTTTTGAGCTTCTTTCAATGTCCATTTGAGTGCTTGATCTTCATTCTATGTAGCTTCTACCTGGTCTTGTTTGATCTTTCAACACATGTTAATGCCTTTTTTTGTATGTTTGACAAACATTTTGATAAGCCTGCTAAATGCACATTAGCGCGTGCAGATTGGGTCGGGGGGGGGGGGGGCAACAGCCCCCCGGGGCCGCCCTGATGCCCCGTAAAAAAAAGGCCACACTGCTTCCACTGCAGACATTCCTAAAGGCTTCCTGGTGAAGAGGAGTAAAAAGTCCCACTTTACCATTCAAGGCCTAAGCCCCTTACCAAATATACTAAATAACTAAAAGTTTGTGCACACCTTGCTGTCACACCTATATGAGCTTGTTGGACATCCAATTTCAAACCATGACCAATAATAGAGAGTTTCCCCACTTTTCCAGCTATTAAAATCTCCACTCTTCTAGGGAAGGCTTTCTACAAGATTTTGGACTGTGGGGAAATTTGTGCCTGTTTGGGAGGTCACGAAGAGAAGACCTGGCTCACAAATGACCATCTATTTCATCCCAAAGGTGTTCAGTAGCAGGGAAGTTCCTACAGAGGTCACCAAGGCGACCTGGCCCCATGCTCCAGGGGTCCCATGCGGTTCCCCTGTACATCTGATCAGGACGGGTGGTGGGGCAGTGGCATATAGAGGAACAGATCCTCTCCATTTTCCTCCTGCAGCTGCTGAAAGCCTGCTTCCCCTCCTCTCCCTCCTGCAGCTGCAGGAGGAAAATGGATAGAATCAGTTCCTCTATATGCTGTCGCCCCTCCTGTCCAGATCCCACTGTCCCCAGCCCCTGTGTGCTCTCCTTGCCCCCTCGCCTCCCCGCGGTGCTGTCTGCTTCCCCCCTCCCCTCTCCTGTCGGCTGCTGCAGGGGATGTGTCAGTATGGAGAGCAGGGGAAGGTGCCGGTAAATATGTCATTTACTGGTCCCTTCCTTTTCTGAATGGACAGAGCCAGTGATTGGTACTGACCACTGACGCTGTGCATTTACAACTAAAGCATAGTATAGCATAGCATTGTGCTTACTATGCTTCAGTTTGTGAATGAACATGAAGCCCTGTACAGAGCTATTCCTGTCCATTCATTCTGTGCTGCTGAAGCTGCAGAGATGGAGATTGCGGGATGTGTCCTCATTCTCTTTTCTCTGTTTTAAAGGGCAAACATCAGCGGTATGTTTAGATTCCTGATATTTCACCAAAGCCCCACAACGGGGCTTCTTAAAAAATTGTAAAAACAAAAATAAATTAATAAAATAAAATTGTAAAAAAATAATAGATAAAAAGTAACAACAATAAAAAAACTAGTGATACCAGTGGTGGAATTACCTGGGCCGCAAAGGTAGAACTTGTGACTGGATCCTCGTGTTCCACCACACTGTAGAACATGTGAAAGGGTCCCGCAATGGGAGTAAAGGGACCTGGGGATCAGTGGGAAGGGCCAGTCAGGGGCTCTTCGTGGTTTCTTGCACTGGGACCCTGAAGGTTCTAGTTATGCCTCTGTTCAATGGGGTTGAGGTCAGGGTTTTATGTAGGCCACTCCACACCCAACTGGTCAAACCATGCCTTTATGGAGCTAGCCCCAGTCTTCTTTGAAGACTTTCCACAAAATTTCAGAGTGCGTCTGGGCAATTTTTTTCCATTTAGTCAAAGGAACATTAGTGAGGTCCCGCAATGGGAGCAAAGGGCCCTGGGGGTCAGTGGGAAGGGCCGGTCAGGGGCCCTTCATGGTTTCTTGCACCGGGACCCTGAAGGTTCTAGTTATGCCTCTGTTCAATGGGGTTGAGGTCAGGGTTGAGGTCAGAGTGTGTCTGGGGAAATTGTCCCCATTTAGTCAAAGGAACATTAGTGAGGTCAGATACTGATGTTGGTTGAGAAGACCTGGCTAGCGATTGACGTTTTCTTTATGTTTGAGGTCAGGGCTCCTTGCAGAACATTCAAGTTCTTCCACACCAAACTAGTCAAACCATGACTATATGGAGGTGGCTGTACACAGAGGCACAGTCATGCTGGAATAAAAAAGGGCCTGAACAGAAAAACATTTTTAAGTTTTGTAAATCGATAATAGGGCAAGTTACATACAAATAGTGCTTAACGGAGTTTATCATGAAAACACATCCATTCCCGAAACAAGAGCACTTGGACTTACAGCAATTCACAAATGAAACAAAACCACATGTTTCTGCCTGGAATTACCATAACAGCATTGATGCCGCCATGGTCCATATTTATCCTCAATGTCTAGAGATCCCAAATATTTTCAAGAGCAAGAAGGTACTGCACTGTTTTATAATGTTCTTTAGTATATTGACACTGTTCTGCTCTAAAATGTGACTATTTATGGAAAGATGTTTATTTGCCCTATAACATTAGACTGTTTCAACTGTTCTGAATTCTAATAAAGATGATATTTTTCTATAAATATTTATTTAATTTACTTAAGAATAACTGTTATGCCCCGTACACACGGTCGGACTTTGTTCGGACATTCCGACAACAAAATCCTAGGATTTTTTCAGACGGATGTTGGCTCAAACTTGTCTTGCATACACACGGTCACACAAAGTTGTCGGAAAATCCGATCGTTCTAAACGCGGTGACGTAAAACACGTATGTCGGGACTATAAACGGGGCAGTGGCCAATAGCTTTCATCTCTTTATTTATTCTGAGCATGCGTGGCACTTTGTCCGTCGGATTTGTGTACACACGATCGGAATTTCCGACAACGGATTTTGTTGTCGGAAAATTTTATATCCTGCTCTCAAACTTTGTGTGTCGGAAAATCCGACGGAAAATGTCCGATGGAGCCCACACACGGTCGGAATTTCCGACAACACGCTCCAATCGGACATTTTCCATCGGAAAATCCGACCGTGTGTACGGGGCATTAGTCGCTTTTTTTTTTTCAGGAAAAAATGAGCTTTCATTTGGTGGTAAATGGTAATGGATATCTCCTGATTTTTTTTTATTATCATAGGAAAACTGGCCCAAATAGTAAAAAAAAATTTTTTTTTTAAATTTAGCTGTATATTCAGTATTAATACCATAACTTACCACCAAAGAACAACCCAAAATAAATTCTGCTGCTCCAGACGATCACAGGGATACCATATATCTGTATGTTAGTTGTTGTATGTACCCATAGTACAGCCCAGAAACAATGGTGCGCATTTTTTTTTTTTTTTATATCCTACCTAAAACACACTAATTTAAAAATGATTTTTTTAACCTTTGACCCTTAGTTGACCCAAACACTAACTTTGGCACTGACCAAGATCAAACCTTGATGGACAGCCTTCCCAGAAGAGTTGAAGCTGTTCTAGCTGCAAAGGGTGGGTCAACTCAATATTGAACCCTACGGACTAAGACGCCATTAAAGTTCATGTTCGCAGAAAGGCAGGTGTCCCAATACTTTTGACAATACAGTGTATGTGAACCTAGCATTAGGCTTCATTCACACCAGTCCGCCAGAGTCCGCCAGCTCAGTGGGAGATCTCTCCGTTGATCTCCGCTGAGCCGGCGGAGGACAGGTTTCTCTCTGCTCACTGAGCGGGGAGGGGCTTGTCGAGCGCCACTAGTTACTATGGAGAGATCGGACGCAAACAGGCAGCATGTTCGTTTTCATCAGATCTCACCCGATCCAATCCGCCAGAGACGGATGTGAATGTAGGGACATCCGTCTGATTTTAGCGGATCGGACCGGGTCGGATGTCAGCGGACATGTCACCGCTGACATCCGTCGCTCCATAGACTAACATGGAGCGCCCGTTCAGGTCTGCCGACAAAACTGACAGGCGGACCTGAACGGTCCGATCGTGTGAAAGGGGCCTTAGAGTGTAAATCTAAGAGAAATTCAATCACTGGCAATCTTGGTTTATACAATGTATCTAACACAATTATATCCTGTACACACAGTTCACTCAAGTCAGGGATTGTAATCAAAATGACACAATATAGCAAAAATGTATTCCTTTCATCAGCAGCAAAACAAAGAGTAAAAAGATAGAGGCACTATAGTATAATTGTGCTGCCCCAACAGGGCATAGAATTGTATATATTATTTTCCTAACCATTTTCTATGGACTTTTATGTTTAGTTTACATGCTGCCATCTAGTGACCCTTTGTGGTAATGCACTTGTTTCTCAAATTTATTTTTCCCTTATGTTATGACACACTTCCTTTGAATGTAAGGCTCCCCCCTTCTTCCTGTGTTTTGTACTTCCTGTGTCATCTATGCAGTTAACAAGCCACATGTAGCAGGGCACATGTATTCTACGTAAGTAAGCTACAGCCAGTATCATCTTTTGACCGCATAAATACCACAACCTGTTCATCTGTTTGTATCCTGTCATCTGCTGTAACCCGATGTTCAGAATAAAAGCATCTTGTGGATGGAATCAGTATTTGGTGAGTTCAAACTATCTAATGAGGATTGTCTTCAGTGATTATATCTTATACACGCTAGGCATAGAGGTCTCACAAGGGATAGTCGCTTCACAACAATCGGAGTCACAATAGTCAAAAGATGTATAGAATTCCTACAGCCTGCTGTGTATATGTGTGCGCCTGATCTGCAATCAAGCTCAGTGCCATCAGCCATCTTGTGAAGCACTTGGTCGCACAAGATTACTGCACCTCATGTGAATGTTAAAAACTGTTACTCTACATTGAACTGTGTTACCCCACCTGTCTAAGCTGCTGTTCGTCTTCTTAAAGAGACAGTACCATTTTTTGCAAACACGTGAATAATGTTTACACAAGACTCTGAGCACCCTTTTGTGGCCGAACCAACGCAGATTAATCATGCCTCTGAACCTGCAGATGTACAGGGATTAGATTATGCAGATATTGCTGAACAGAGTGTAATGCCCCATACACGGTCGGATTTTCCGACGGAAAATGTGTGATAGGACCTTGTTGTCGGAAATTCCGACCGTGTGTGGGCTCCATCACACATTTTCCATCGGATTTTCCGACACACAAAGTTTGAGAGCAGGATATAAAATTTTCCGACAACAAAATCCGTTGTCGGAAATTCCGAACGTGTGTACACAAATCCGACGGACAAAGTGCCACGCATGCTCAGAATAAATAAAGAGATGAAAGCTATTGGCTACTGCCCCTTTATAGTCCCGACGTACGTGTTTTATGTCACCGCGTTTAGAACGATCGGATTTTCCGACAACTTTGTGTGACCGTGTGTATGCAAGACAAGTTTGAGCCAACATCCGTCGGAAAAAATCCTAGGATTTTGTTGTCGGAATGTCCGAACAAAGTCCGACCGTGTGTACGGGGCATAAGACCCAAACGTACAATAAAACTGACACAGAAACTCAGAGAAAACTATGAAGCCACTAGAGATGAGTTCTCCAGCAATCTGTCAGACTTATGGGACAGAACTTCACACTGCATGTCAGTTTTGTCACACTTTAATGATCAACCAGCTGAACTAAGAGACTTTATAGATCGCTTATCTGCCGTGTTAGAACTCTACCAGCGGCTGTTTGCAAAATACACAGCTTTCTTGCAGGGCTGTAATATAGAGGATTCCTCAGCAGAACTGACCAGGGCTGATGCACGAAACCAAGGGTCTTCAAACTAAGGCCCTCCAGTTTTTCAAAAACTACAATTCCCATCATGCCTAGCCATGTCTGTGAATGCCAGAGTTTTACAATGCCTCATGGGATGTGTAGTTCCGCAACGGCTGGAGGGCCTTAGTTTGAGGATCCCTGCACTAAACCAACAAAGGGATCTCTTGGTGCAAAATGCCCAGTGTAAGGCAGAACTCCGCATTGCTCAACTGCAGGAGACCAGATCTCACAGATCCACATCAACCAAGCACATCGCACGTACTTCTAGATCCTCTCGCTCCAGAAGTTCAACATTAAGCAACAAGCTAATAGAGGCCCATGCAAGTCTGGAAGCAAATAAAGTGCGAAGCTCCTTTACCAGAAAGGAAGCAGAAGTAGAAACACAAAAGGCAGCTCACCATGCAAAGATGGTAAATCGCCAAGCAGAGCTGAATGCTCAAAGCAAAACTCTTGAAGCAGAGATGGCAGCTCAACAAGCAGAGGCAGATTCCCAAATAAAGATTCTGCAAATGGAAAGGGAGGAAGCAGCTGCCCTAGCAAGGCTGAGAGTCCTTGAACAAGCGATGGGAGAAAGTGCTAACTCAAACTGGTCCATCCCAGCGGAACTGAAAGACCCAATTGAACGCACTAGTGAATATGTACTAAAGCATAATGTTTGCAATGATACAGAGTTACCTCCTGTAGAGGTCGACCGATATGGGTTTTTCTCTGGCCGATGCTGATGCCGATATTTAGAAATCGCGGTGGCCGATGGCCGATATATGATGCCGATTTTTTTGGGCCGATATATTAGGCCGATTCTTTTTTTTTTTTTCTTTTTTTTTCCCCCTTCAGTTAGACCCCTTTCACACTGGGGCGTTTTTTTAGGCGCTTTTGGGCTAAAAATAGCGCCTGTAAAGTGCCTGTAAAACGGCTCCCCAGCAGTCTCAGTGTGATATCCCGAGTGCTTTCACACTGAGGCGATGCGCTGGCAGGATGTTAAAAAAAGTCCTGCAAGCAGCATCTTTGGAGCGGTGTATACCGCTCCTCCACCACTCCCGCCCATTGAAATGATTGCGCACCGCTGCCGAAGTGCCTGCAAAGCGTTTCGGCAGCAGCACTTCAGGAGTGCATTTAACACCTTCCTCGGCCGCTAGCTGGGTTATAAGCGCCCCGCTAGCAGCCGAATAGCTCCGCTAAAATGATGGTAAAGCGCCGCTAAAACTAACAGCGTTTTACCGTCAACGCCTGCCCGCTCCAGTGTGAAAGCAGCCTTAAGTAATAAGTGATACAGAAAATTTTTTACATTTAAACATTTATTGAACAAAACAAACCTCCAATCAGTTCACTTGTATGTATAATTTAGATTAAAAAAAAAATAACTATATCTTAAATATTAAATACACAAAAACAGGTAATCAAAACTTTTGGACGAAAAAAATGGGCTAACTTTACTGCTTATTTTTTTAAATTTTTTTAATTAGTGTAATTTTTAAAAAAAATTGCATTTGAAAGACCGCTGCGCAAATACCGTGTGACATAAAATATTGCAACAACCGCTATTTTATTCCCTAGGGTCTCTGCTAAAAAAAATATATATAATGTTTGGGGGTTCCAGGTGATTTTCTAGCAGAAAATACAGGATTTTTACTTGTAAGCAACAAATGTCAAAAAAGATTTAGTCTTTAAATGGTTAAACTGAGAAATTCTACACACTGAGTTCAGACTATTGATAAAAGAACCCCAAGAGATACAAATGTATCTTCTTATCAGATTTGGCAGGCTGCCCAGAGAAGGAGAGAAGAAAACTTCAGACAACTTGCAATTGACTTCTATTACAGAAGTAATTTGCAAGTCCCGCTGAAGTTATAATCGGCTTTTTTTATCAGCACAATCGGCCGATGCCGATTAAGTAAAAAAAGCCAAATATCGGCCGATATATCGGTCGACCTCTAATCTCCTGTACGTCTTACTAACAACACTGTTCTGACTCTCAACACAGAGACCTCTCAGCTCCAATTGCCTGAGCCTCTTCAAGTCTACAACACAAATGCATCTATGCAGCAAACCGTACCAACTCTTGCTGACAACAAGGTGACTTCCAGTGACAAGCTGCAGCTCAAGCCACAGCCAGCACAAGCCTTAGGGACCACACCACAGTTAAACGCTCTTGCAACATCATTTCATCCTTGTAAACCTCACCCTACATCACCAGAGAACTTTCACACCCAGGGGGTCCAAAAGTTACTTTGGCACTGAAGAGAGAGAGACCAGACTTGAATGACTTCGCCAGATATATGGTACGCCGTGAGCTCATTAACACTACCCTCTCAAGGTTTAACGACTGTCCAGAGAGCTACAGGGCCTGGAGATCAACCTTCAAAGCTGCCATTGCTGATCTCAACCTTACTACCAAGGAGGAACTTGATTTGCTCATAAAGTGGCTGGGCCAGAATCTGCAGATCGTGTTAACTGAGAACAGTGCATGTTGACCACCCAGATGCAGGTCTTGTTGCCGCATGGGCAAGACTTGAGCAAGCCTATGGTAGCTCTGAAGCCATAGAAAGCGCTCTATTCAAGAGACTGCAAAACTTCCCAAAAATAGGGAACAAAGACTACCGCAAGCTCCAAGATCTGAGTGATCTTCTCATGGAGCTAGAGTTGGCAAAGATAGACCCACGTCTACCTGGACTAAGCTTCCTGGACACTTTTTCTTGTAAAAAAAAAAAAAAAGCTTCCTGGACACTGCTCATGGTCTCAATCCAGTGGTGTCTAAACTGCCATATGGCCTGCAAGAGAAATGGGCACAACAAGGCTCAAGGTACAAAAAAGACTATAACGTATCTTTTCCTTCATTCGCATATTTTTGCAGGTTCATCAGTGATCAAGCCTGGACAAGAAACAATCCCAGCTTCAGCTTCAGTGAACCCAACTTGCCTGCTTCATCATCATCATCATCTTAATCAAGGTATGGTAACATAGCAGCTAAACGTAGAGACTTTAATAGAGCAATATCTGTTAAAAGGACAGTCATCCTCTCCTGCTCACCAGAGCGATTTGGGTGACAGAGATAAAGACCCTAATCGTCAATGCCCTATTCACAAGAAGCCGCATCCCCTAAAGAAGTGTCGTGGGCTTAGGGCAAAGGCGTTACAAGAGCGCAGGGAGATTCTTCAGAAACTTGGAATATGCTACAGGTCCTGTGCTTTTTATGGACATTTTGCTAAAGACTGTAAAGTTGTCATCAAGTGCACAGAATGCAGTAGCAACAGACATGTTACAGCTATGCATCCGGGCCCACCCTCAGACAATTCACAGCAGCCTCCTATCTCCAGCCCTGTCTCAAGTCATGGCGGGGAGCAACAAGGTCATGCTCCACCCACAGCTAACGTTTCTTCTTCATGCACAGAAGTCTGTGGAGAAGGCTTAGATCACAAATGCTGTGCTAAGATATGCCTAGTCAAGATATACTCAAAGGGTCAACCTGAGGAAGCTATTAGGATGTATGCCATAATAGATGAACAGAGCAACAGATCCCTGGTTAAGCCTAAATTCTTTGAGATCTTTGGTATAGAGCAGGGATATGCAATTAGCGGACCTGCAGCTGTTGCAGAACTACAAGTCCCATGAGGCATAACAAGACTCTGACAGCCACAAGCCTGATGCCCAGAGGCAGAGGTATGATGGGACTTGTAGTTTTGCAACAGCTGGAGGTGCGCTAATTGCATATCCCTGGTATAGTAGGACACGCATCACCGTATACTCTCAGAACCTGTTCTGGTCGTGAAGAGATCTTCGGCAGAAGGGCCGATGGGTTCATGACCTTTCATATCAATAAGGGAGAGGGCATACCCCTACCAACATTAGTCGAGTGTGACCAGATACCAGACGAAAGGAAAGAAATTCCTACTCCAGAGGCTGCATATCACCATCCTCACTTGAGGCACCTTGTTAATGAAATTCCTGCAATGGACATGAATGCTGGAATCTTGATCTTGCTAGGAAGAGACATTCTCAGAGTACACAAAGTACACAAGCAGTGCAATGGACCTGATGATGCCCCTTACGCACAAAAACTTGACCTAGGCTGGGTAATCATGGGCAACGTATGCTTGGATAGAATTTGTGCGTCATCCGAGATCCACTCCTTCAAAACTTACATGTTAGGAAACGAACGTGCATCCCACTTCAAACAGTGCCCTCACCATTATGAAGTAAAAGAGAAGCCTCTTGACATCATCCAAGTACCTGATGTCACTCCTAACCTTTGTGATGACAACCTAGGTACCACAGTGTTTTGTACTACAAGCGATGACAACAAAATAGCCTTGTCAGTTGAAGACAGAGAGTTCATCAAAATAATGGACAAAGAGTTCTTCCAGGATGAGTCTAACAGCTGGCTTGCACCATTACCTCTTCATGCTGCAAGGGTTAAACTCCCAACCAATGGTGAACAGGCTCTATCCAGATTCAACTCACTTCAACGAACACTAAAGAACAGGCCTGAAATGAAGGACCATTTCATCACCTTTATGAAAAGGATCTCTGACAATGATCACGCCGAACCAGCTCCACCACTTCAAAGACACGATGAGTGCTGGTACCTCCCTTTGGATGAGTGTATCATCCACGTAAGCCAAAACAAATCAGGGTAGTATTTGATTCCAGTGCCAAGCATCAAGGCGTATCCCTGAATGATGTTCTTCTCACTGGTCCAAACCTAACCAACAACCTTGTAGGTGTCTGTGGCACCGTAACAACAACATGGACAATGAGATGATTGAATACCGCATTAAGGTACATGTTTTTGGAAATAGTCCCTCACCTTCTGTTGCAACATATGGTTTACGAAGGACTGCCCTTGAAGGGGAAAAGGAGTATGGCGAAGATGCTCGACACTTCGTTGAGAGAGACTTCTATGTGGACGACAGACTTAAATCTTTACCTACAGACGAAGAAGCCATAGACCTGCTACAAAGGACACAAGGTATACTTTCTGAGGCTAACCTCAGACTACACAAGATTGCCTCAAATAGTGTTGCTGTTATGAAATCCTTTCAACCTGGCGATCATGCCACAGGGTTTAAAGACTTGAATCTGGGAATGGACATACCACCTGTACAGAGAAGTCTGGGCCTACGGTGGGACTTATTAAAAGACACCTTCGGTTTTCAAGTCAACCCTGCAGATCATGCCACCAGGCCAGTGTCTGCAAGTGTCTTTGCAAATTCTCCTTGGATAACAGGTCCTGAATTCCTGCTGGGTCATCCAGAGGAAACCACAGCCGATGTCTTCAGTCTTCTAGAACCTGACAAAGATCCAGAGATTCGTCCTGAAGTCAAGACCTTTGCCACTGATCTGAACCCTAACCTCCAAGTTGGAGACCTTGTTTTGCTCAAGGACCAGCAAGCTGAAAGAATTGAATGGTCCACGGGACTTATTGTAAAGAGCTATCTTAATGATGACGGTAAGGTACGCAAGGTGGAGGTGAAGGTTTCAAGACAAGGGACTGTTAAGACTTTCATCAGACCTATCACGGAACTTATTCTGCTCTTACCCTTTGGAGAATGAACTTGTTTGCCTACGCTGCTGGATCCTACCTGCGACTTCAAGAAGAAAGTGTCTTGGCTTTAAGTTGACATATCTTGAAGCCTTGAATTAATAGTTGTTGTTTTTGCATTATATGCATGTTCTTTATGTCTTTCAGGTCTTCAAGACATCCAGCAAATTACACTGTTGTTATTTGCAGTTGTATCACTACCGTTCTGATATATATAGTGACATTTACCAATGCCAGACGGGGAGTGTGCTGCCCCAACAGGGCATAGAATTGTATATATTATTTTCCTAACCATTTTCTATGGACTTTTATGTTTAGTTTACATGTTGCCATCTAGTGACCCTTTGTGGTAATGCACTTGTTTCTCAAATTTATTTTTCCCTTAAGTTATGACACACTTCCTTTGAATGTAATGCTCCACCCTTCTTCCTGTGTTTGTACTTCTTGTGTCATCTATGCAGTTAACAAGCAACATGTATCAGGGCACATGTATTCTACGTAAGTAAGCTACAGCCAGTATCATCTTTTGAACGCATAAATACCACAACCTGTTCATCTGTTTGTATCCTGTCATCTGCTGTAACCTGATGTTCAGATGTTCACTTCTGTGGATGGAATCGGTGTTTGGTGAGTTCAAGCTATCTGATGAGGGTTGTCCTCAGTGATTATATCTTATACAGGCCAGGCATAGAGGTCTCACAAGGGATAAATCTCTTCCTAAAATTAAGGGTCAGAATAATAATTCATACGGATATGTCAAGAACTAATGCCAGCTATTGTATGAATACAGTCTGCTCCATCCCTAGTCAAGCAAAGAGCGCCCCCAGGAAGGTTAAAGTGGTACTAAAGGTAAAATCATACATGTCCCCCCCCCCCCCCACACACACACACACACACACACAGGATATTTTGCTAAACCTGCGGGTAAATAAGAGACCCAGAACCTTCACTGGGGGTGGGTTTGATAATAAAGTTTGCGGTGCCTCCACCAAGGACAGGGCCTCTGTGAACAATTCATTTCCCTTCCTGGGAAATTAAGCAGTGATCTAAACAAAGTACAATATAATTGGTAGCAGAAGAACTACTGCAACCAGCATATAACAATAATTATAATTATATAGATACGCACCAGTATAGAAATAATACAAGCTTTATATAAGAAGAGATTAGTTAATAGTACATGCATCTAATGCACAAAGAGATATATCAGCAAAGAGCCTGATAGGAGTCCTGGTTAAATTGTGCACGTATACTTGGGTATATATAGTGTGACAGTGCGATGCCCTGCCACAATGTTAAGAGGGTTTTAGGTCACTCGGGATCCTCATCTAGGCAGCTTGAGGGGTTCCAGGATGCTTTATTCATTTGCAGAAAGCTGGGTTTGCAGTTTCCTCATTGGTCGCCTGTATTCAGCCCTAATGACCCCACCACTGTATTCTGCTCTGGCGACCCTATTGTACTCTGCCCTGGTGACCCCCTGCTGTATTCTGCCCTGGTGATCTCCACTGTACTCTGCCCAAATGACCCCACCACTTTATTCTGCTCTGATGACCCCCCCTGCTGTATTCTGCCATGGTGACTCTATTGTACTCTGCCCTGGCGACCCCCCTGCTGTATTCTGCCCTGGTGACCCTGCTGTACTCTGCCTTGATGACCCGACTGCTCTATACTGCCCTGGTGACCCCCCTGCGGTATTCTGTCCTGGTGAAATCCCTGTTGTATTCTGCCCTGGTGACCCCCTTGCTATATTCTGCTCTGGTGAACCCTCTGCTGTATTGTGCCCTGGTGAACCCCCTGCTGTATTTTGCCCTGGTGACCCCCTTGCTGTATTCCGCCCTGGCGACGACCGCCATTTTAAGTAAGTAATGTTCTAGCAAAAAAAATGATTTTAACTTGTAAACAACAAGTCTGAAAAATAGGCTCAGTCTGGTTTTTTTATAGGGGTTGGACTTGGCCCCTTAGCTCCAGTGAAGGGAACTCTTAAGGCATCAGCATACCAAGACATGTTAGTCAATTTCATGCTCCCAACTTTGTGGGAACAGTTTGGGGATGGCCCCTTCCTGTTCCAACATGACTGCGCACCAGTGCACAAAGCAAGGTCCATAAAGACATCGATGAGCGAGTTTGGGGTGGAGGAACTTGACTGGCCTACCCATTCACCAAAAAGTGTCAAAAAATAATAAAGGCAAGAAACAGGTTTTGACAAGTCCTTTATTAAAGGCCCAACCAGCTTACACTGCTCCCTGATTGGACAAAGCTTTGCCCAATCAGGGTGCAGAATGCTCAGTGCATTGCAGGGTGTTTGGGCGAACACTCGGGGAAACACTCTGAAAATTCGGGTATTCAGCAAATGGCTGAACTTATGCTTGGGCCGAAATGTTCACTCATCCCTAGTAGGGACGCAATCTACTACATTAGCAAAAAATAAGGTAACAAATGGAGCGCTAAGTAGGCAACTAGTGTAGCCTAAAACAGTTCCAAAAGTCCAGAATGTGCCCTAAGGCAGGGTCTATATGCTACTGAAACCAGACCTGTGTTAAAGGTTCTGGTCAGTGTCGGCAGCCAGCTGTAGAGAGCAGAAGTGACTCTGTATGCAATGAGAGAGAGCGGCGCCACTCTGAGTGCAGTATGTTTGTTAAAATTTTGAGTTTAATAGAAGCAAGATGAACTCACATTTGAGTTGAAATTAACAAGCATGTGTTAAAGGTTTTCTCCTTGCGGGTCCCTTGCGTCCAGCTGGGCATCGGTAATCAGCACTCCCCGGCAGCTCCTGTGGTGTCCGAGGCTGGAGTTGATCCAATGGCAGGCACGCCAGCACTGGTGGACAGGGGGCGTGGTTGAGCTTGCCCTCGGAGCATGCGTGCTCCTATATCAGGCATCAGATACCTGATGAAGGAGCGCCCTCCTCCGAACTGGGATGCTGGGATCACCATTGAGATATTTGTATATCGCTATCATATCTCCTCTCAAGCATTTCTTTTCCAGGGAGAATAAGTTTAGTGCCTGTAGTCATATATGGAAAAGTGCAGCGCTAATTTATGTAAATAAACTTTTAGAAAAAAGCTAATTTAGTGACTAAATAGCAGAAAAACAATAATTCAAAACCAATACATTTCTTTGCACCTTATGTGAAATACAGAGAATATCACTGTGTAAATTAAAGAGACCACATCACAAATGTGGAAAGCAATCCACATCACTCACAAGTGTGGAGAGTAGGGATGAGCCGAACACCCCCTTGTTCGGTTCACACCAGAACTTGCGAACAGGCAAAAAATTAGTTTGAACACGCAAACACCGTTAAAGTCTATGGGACACGAACATGAATAATCAAAAGTGCTAATTTTAAAGGCTTATATGCAAGTTATTGTCATAAAAAGTGTTTGGGGACCTGGGTCCTGCCCCAGGGGACATGGATCAATGCAAAAAAAAGTTTTAAAAACGGCCGTTTTTTCGGGAGCAGTGATTTTAATAATGCTTAAAGTGAAACAATAAAAGTGTAATATCCCTTTAAATTTCGTACCTGGGGGTGTCTATAGTATGCCTGTAAAGAGGCGCATGTTTCCAGTGTTTAGAACAGTCTGACAGCAAAATGACATTTCAAAGGCAAAAAAGTCATTTAAAACTACTCGCGGCTATTAATGAATTGCCGGTCTGACAATACACATAACGGCATGGAAATTCCCCACAGGGGAACCCCGAAGCAAAATTTTTTAAAAAAATGACGTGGGGGTCCCCCTAAATTCCATACCAGGCCCTTCAGGTCTGGTATGGATATTAAGGGGAACCCCGGCCAAAATTTAAAAAAAAACAGCGTGGGGTCCCCCCAAAAATCCATACCAGACTCTTATCCGAGCATGCAACCTGGCAGGCCGCGGGAAAAGAAGGGGGGACGAGAGAGCACCCCCCTCCTGAACCAGGCCGCGCCCTCAACAATGGGAGGGTGCTTTGGAGTAGCCCCCAAAACACCTTGTCCCCATGTTGATGGGGACAAGGGCCTCATCCCCACAACCCTGGCCGGTGGTTGTGGGGGTCTGCGGACGGGGGGCTTATCGGAATCAGATCCCGGCCCTCCCCCCTGTGTGAAATGGTAAGGGAGTACCCCTACCATTTCACAAAAAAACTGTCAAAAATGTTAAAAATGACAAGAGACAGTTTTTGACAATTCCTTTATTTAAATGCTTCTTCTTTCTTCTATCTTCTATCCTCTTTCTTCTATCTTCCTTCGGTTTCTTCCTCCATCTTCTTCTGGTTCTTCCTCCGGTGTTCTCGTCCGGCATCTCCTCCGCGGCGTGACCATGACACCGGACCTAGCGTAACGGTCATGAACCCGGAAGTGAGCCCGGTGAAACAACTATTTGCAATCTGGACAAGACTCATAAATGATGTAATAATGCGGTATATAAAAGAACTCCAACAAATAATCCCACTACTGTTTCAAATTCAATGCCTTACGCCGAACTATAAGATTACGTATCCACGCCTCGTTGTGAAAACAAGGCTGGATACAACATCACCATCCGCTTTTCATTCAACCAATGGTGTGTGGTTATGGGGATAGCAGCCATGCCTCGCTATGAGAAGCGTGGCCATGTGATGTCACTTCCGCTTGCGCTTCACGTAGTCTTAGGGATGGGGCGGGCCGCACACTTAGAGAAAGATTGCGAGACAAGCCTTACAATGAGAGGATTAGTAAAAACCATAGTAATAACGTCTAATGTTGAACCCGAATATATAAATTTACACTGTCACTTCAAAAATTGGGGTCAACAGTAACAAATATGTTTTTGAAGATAGTTACATTTTAGATGACCTAAAATATGGAATAAGTCCAATTAAAGACCAATACAATGGATTTCCAAATATTTTTAAGTGCATCAATAGCGAACAAATTCATATATCAATTTGAAAATCAAATTTAAAAAAAATTTAAATAAAATGAAAAATCATAAAAAACCTCAGAACCTTGTGAATTTATGATTTAGGTAAAAATATCTTAAATTTATTATTTACTAAAAAATGTCAAAAATTATTAAAAATATTTAAATTAATAACAATATTAAAATTATTAAAAAAGAGAGAATATAAATCGTTCCTTAAATTGTACAACTATACACATACTATGATCTATTTATAAAAGAGTTCATATCCCATTCTACATTCATCCCTTGTGGAAAATGTAACTCACTTTTTGATCATTGATAGGTTCATTGCACCATGGATGGGTGGAGCCACCACCAGAGGGGTATCCAGATTGGAAACCTTCTGGATATATGAGTTACAGAACCATTTTAATAATTTTAATATTTTTAATAATTTTTGATATTTTTTAGTAAATAATAAACTTAAGATATTTTTACCTAAATCATTTATGAGTCTTGTTGAGAGTGAAAACAGCTCACTTTCGGGTTCATGACCGTAAGTGACGTAAGCTAGGTCCGGTGTCATGGTCATTCAATTTGGGGCCATCAGCCGTATATAAGCGACGCTAATGTGGGGGAGTCCATACCCCAGATGACGACTGTTCCATCGAAACGCGTCGGGTAGACCTACCTACATGCATCGCTCTATTCATTTCTATCTATGTACGACATGCCTAATTTCTACCATCTAAATGTGAGTGTTCATTTCAATGCTTTTCATTAAATGCTACTTTTAAACGGTATCACGCTATGTTAGCTTCTTTTATTTTATGCATGCTATGTGGTACCGAGCCTCTGTCCTCTATGTGAAAGTCTGGTTTAAACTTTCTACAATCTAATGATGTTTTTCGGCCCGTTGATGTGGATTAATTGTCTCGGACCCAGGACTAGCTGTATTTATCGGGTTACCGATTAACAAGCCTGTGTGACTTGGGCGGTGTAAGCCTTCTCAAGTCAACATTTTCTGGTAAGCCTCCTTCCAACTAACGGTGGCGGTGTTTCGGGCTGTCGTTTAATATTTAAAGGGTCACATCCTTGGTTACACTTTCCTGTTTGAAGTTTTACGGAAAATACTTTTCATCATTTCACCTTTGGACTTTAATATTTATTTATGTTGGTTGCTCTCCACACTTGCGAGTGATGTGGATTTCTTTCCACACTTGTGAGTGATTTCTTTCCACACTTGTGAGTGATGTGGTCTCTTTAATGCAAACAGTGATATTCTGTGTATTTCACATAAGGTGCAAAGAAATGTATTGTTTTTGAATGATTGTTTTTTCAGCTATTTAGTCACTAAATTAGCTTTTTTCGAAAAGTTTATTGACATAAATTAGCGCTGCACTTTTCCATATATACACATTGCTTATTTGTCTACAGCTGTGCTGGCTGCTATTTTTTGTATCTTGTTCACAGCTCAGTATACGTTTTTTACAATTTAGTGCCTCTAGTCATTACTTCTAATTGAGATTCTCCAGACCCCTTATTAATCTGGTTGCTCTTCTCTGGACTCTCTCCAGCTCCAGGACATCCTTTCTGAGGATTGGTGACCAGAACTGGAAGGATACTCCAAATCTAAACAAACCAGAGTTTTATAAAATGGTAGAGTTATCATTTTATCTCTGGAGTAGATTCCCTTTTTTTATGCATGCTAATATTCTGCTGGCTTTTCTTGCTTCCACCAGGACCCCCAGATCTTTCTCCATCCTTGATTCCCCCCCAGAGGTTCTCCCCCTAGTCAGTAACTTGCGTTCATATTTTTAGCCCCCAAGTGCATTACTTTACATTTTTCTTTGTTCCTTTTTCTTTGTTTCTTTGTTCTTTGTTCTCCAATAAAATTGTTATTGCAAATAATATAGAACAATACACAATAGTGGCATCCAGTACATTAATGCGGAACTTCAGTCAATGTTTCATCTTTCCATCTATTAAATCTTCTGCCCTTGTTGTTGTTTTAACTTATTACATCCCTTATACAGCCCACTTCCTGTTTCTTTTCTGGTCTTTAGCCTAGGCTTATGACATCATGCACAGCTCTCTCTCTCTCACACTCTCCTGAGAGTTTGTCAGGAAGGAAGGGGGGATGAGTCATAAGAGGTCCAATGAGAGCTGCAGAGCTGGGGGTGTGCCTCTGCGTGTCTGTGTAAATCCAAGAAGTGAACAGGCAGCAGCTTCAGCTGCCCACAGTTATAATGGATGCAGCCAGACTCAGTGGAGGGAGATTTCTGCAGCATGTTTGGCAAGTACAGAATCACAGTATGCATAAAATAATATGCAAAGTGGTTGGAGGGAAGCTTCAGAATGGCAAAGATGTTTTTATTACAAATTATGTAAGAAGATTCCAGTTCCTCTTAAGTACATCAGTCAACAATGACAAGCATATTTTAGTTGTGTTGTATACATGGCAAGCATATAAAAATATCTTGAAAATTCATCGATCTGAACTTTCAGATGAAACTGGTAAAAAAATTTTTTTAGGATGGATTCAACTCTAGCAGAAGTTAAAATGGACGATGCTGGGTGTAGAGCTGGAGTCTCATTTCTGTAAGAGGATGAGCTTAGGTGAAGGGTGAGCGAGACTATCTGTTTATGTGGATAGAAAAGGTTCTGTTTCTAACTGTGTCCTTAAGTCGTATATGAGGAGTTCCATGTGGAACAGGCCAATGTTGCGATATGTTGAAAAGAAATGGGATGGTTGGGGTTGATCTGAAGGGTATCAGGAGTGTATGGAAAGGTATTAAAGAGGAAAGTGAGGGAAGGGATTGGGGAGTGGGAGGGGGTGGGAAGTGGGTTTTCCTCCTTGGTCTCCATGGTCAGTAAAGCTACCTCTATATAGGTAGAAATATAAGTATATCGTGGGGGGGGGGGGGGGGGGGTATGTTGGAAAATTGTGGTTTAAATCTAGGGTAGTAGTGTTGGTATTAGTAGTTATAGTCTTCCTCTACATGGAGTCCTCCCAGACTCGTCCCTTGGGTAGGGGAGGGAGGCCCGATGCCTAGAATTAGAGGTCCGGTCTCTTTCGGGGGTTAATTGTCTCGTATTATGCATTTAATTTGAGGGGTTGTTGGGGTCTAGGCCCATTAGGGTCTTGCATCTGTCTGTGGTTTGAAAGTAAGTCCCGCAGGCCCGTATACGTGAAAATTTAGCAGGGGTTACATTTTTCAATATTAAACCTCATTTGCCATGTAGTTGTCCACCCCATTATTTTATTCAGGCCTTCTTGTAAAGTTTCTACATCCTGATGGGAAGTTGTTTCCCTACTTAGCTTTGTGTTATGAGCAAACACTGAGATTGATCTATTTATCCCATCCTCTATATCATTTATGAATAAATTAAACAGAATTGGTCCCAGGACAGAGCCTTGGGGTAGCCCTCTAACCACTCCAGACCAGTCTGAGTACTCACTATTTATCACCCTTTGGATGCACCCCTGTAATCAGTTTTCTATCCAAGAACAAACCCTATGGTCCATGCCTACAGACCTCAGTTTGTAGATTAAGCATCTATAGGGAACTGTATCAAATGCTTTTGCGAAATCCAGATGCACCGCGTCTACGGGCCTACCTTTATCTAGATGGCATCTCACTTCCTTGTAGAATGTTAACAGATTGGTTTGGCAAGAATGATCTTTCATAAATCCATGCTGATTACTACTAATCAATAGGGATGAGCCTGATGTTCGACTCGAACGTAAGTTTGACTCGAACATCAGGTGTTCGCCCGTTCGCGGAAACAATATGCGGCGTTTGCGGCAAATTCGAAAGCCGCAAAACGCCGTTAAAGTCTATAGGACACTAACATGAAAAACCAAAAAAGTGCTAATTTTAAAGGCTTATATGCAAGTGATTGCCATAAAAAGTGTTTGGAGACCCGAGTCCTGGGGACATGTATCAATGCAAAAAAAAGTTTTAAAAACGGTCGTGCTTTCGGAAGCAGCGATTTTAATAGTGCTTAAAGTGAAACAATAAAAATGTAATATTCCTTTAAATATCGTGTCTGGGGGGGTCTCCTTAGTATGCCTGTAAAGTAGCGCATCTTTCCCGTGTTTAGAACAATGCCATAGGAAAATGACATTTCTAAAGTAAGAAATTTAAATAGTTATGGGATGTATCATCGCATAGTGGTCATGCGGATACAAAGTACGTTTGTGTGCCACGTCCAATATAATTTGTTTAAAGGACGTAAAAGTGTGGGCAGACACCAAGACTTTATAGGCACAATAAGGATACTTATATCATAAAAAGTCTGATTTTATTTCAAAAATATTGTATTAAAAACAGGGAAAGACAAAAATAGGATAAAAACTAAGTGTAATATACACTGTTTACAGAATATGCACTCCATACATGGTAAATCAAGAGGCAACAGAACTACAGGATCAGTAAGAAACACAAATAACTTATTGATCTATATAGTTACAATACATATCGTTGAATCAAATGCCGTGTGATGATGGTAGCCAAGATTCTGTAAAAAGCTTAAAGGCTCGACATGTTGCGCGCCTTAGCGCTTCCTCAGGAGCATACAATACGATAGCTGTAATGGATAGTACATTATTAACAGCCTTTCCAAAATATTTTTGTATGTGTATGATATAAACACTTCCATATATGTCAGCAAATAATACAAGGGGACCGTTTAAAAAGAACACCAGAGGGACAACAACACTGCAAGCGTATCAGGCTAGAAAAGGGGCAATGTGGGGACGGATGTAACATAGTATAAATATGTAGTGTAGAGTAAAGAGGGTATGTAAGTAAGATATAGCATGTATTAGGTAAGAGGGAGGAGGGGGGAGGGGGGGACGGGGGGAGGGAAACAGGGAAAGGGGAAAGGGGAAGGGAACGTGGGGAGGAAAAACAGGAGGGGAGGGGGGGGGGGGAGGGGAGAGGGAAGGAAGGGAAAGGGGGGGAGAAGGAACGGTGGAAAAGAATTATTATAGTTGGAGGTAATAATGACATAAGGACTATGCGATATATAAATGGTTATTAAAGTAAGTATATGTATAATTCTAGTAAAGATAAATGATTCCCAATATAAAATAGTGGAGAACGTATCTCCATAGACAGATAGCTAATTGAGATAAAGTACAATAAAATGAAACTTACCCTAGTAAATGTAAAGCTATTATTTAGGAGCGGGAGGGGGTGAAAAAAGAAACCCTCAGCCGTTCCTCTATTAGACAGGGGTGGTTCCCAGCAATTAGGTGGAGCAGGGGAGAAGTAGTTGTCGATCACAGACTGAATTGTGAGGTTCGTCTAAGTATATGAGCGTATTAATTCCCTGCGATTTGTGTCCCCAGTCTTGCTGAGTCTGTTCAAGTGAGTAAAAACAGATGATGAAATAGGGTAATATCTAGATAGAGTGGGAGTAGAGGGAGGGGGGGAAAAGAAAAAGGCAAAGGACGCTTACCTAATTGTAGAGCTAGTAGGTATAAGAGTTGGTGGTGGAGCGTGCGAACGCCATCCCACCACAGGTAATAGTAAGTGCAGAGTGTATCGCAAGAGACGCCAATTGCGGCGTCTCTTGTACACCCGCCCCACCTGTAGTCACCAATCGGCTTGGCCGGCGTGACATCATCCAGGTCGGCCGCTGGCGCGTACTGCGCATGTCCCGACTCCCAGCGCAGTTCAATGACGGAAGAGCGTCAGGAAGGGGGAAGGCAGCCGCGTCACGGTATCCAGGCAACCAAGGGGGCCGGGCCCGCCGTGTCCACTCATATTCCCCCGTCCACAACGGGGAATGGGGAAGAGAGGGAAACAACGGCAAGCCCGCGTCACCACGGCAACCACGGAATACCACATGCGCCAACACCTGCAAGGCAGAAGGCAATGCAGATGTGGCGCTGGGCGGCCGCACATTGCTCCTAATGATCCTACCCGAGAAACGCAAACAGGGGGTGCATCCATGGTGTAAAAAACAGTCCCCATATTAAATCTGTAGAAAAGATTAAAATAATTATAAATGTAAACATATTCATAATAGGCAAATATTGTATGAAACAAGATTTATAAAAAACCGGCATCCATGGGACATGGTAGCAGTTGAGTTGGGAACAACAAAACAATTACAACACAAAACAAAAACAAAAACAAAAAATAGGCAGCAGGCACATAGTATACAGTATATCACAATACATAATATTTTACTATAAACTCTATTAGACAGTGTTAGATGTGTATTACCTTGATAGATACTCAAAGGCATATAGGGAATTCAGAAGTAGTGGTATATGCCCAGAGGCATACAGGGAGTTCAGAAACAATAACCAGAGCCATTGGGTTGGGCTCCCAGGCAGTCTGATTTTAATTTAGTATGCATGTCTCTTTGTGTATAGCGTTTGAAGGGATTAAATTAAAGGAATGGTTTGTATGACTGTGCCTCATTGATCCCGGGGGGGATGGTAGCCCCCAGGCGTTCAATCCAAAGTGTTTCTTGTTGGCATACTTTTTTGTCCCACTCCCCACCTCTAGGATCCGGTGGAATAACTGTTAATGCAATAAATGAGACAAGGGAGGTATTAAATTTGTGATAGAGGTCAAGATGTCTGCTGACTGCCGTTATCATTTTTCCTTCCCCAGAATAATATATATGATCCCTAATTCTACAACGTAGATGTCTAATAGTCTTCCCAACATAAAATGTGCCGCATTGGCACACCATCAAGTATACCACACCCTTTGTATCACAATCTGCGTGAAATTTGGGTACAAACTTTTCTCCATTAGGTAATATAAACGAATTTCCTTCTTTCACCCAAGGGCAGAAAGAACATTTGCCACATTGGGTCATTCCCAGTTTGGAATGTGTAGTTTTAGGTGTAACAGAAAAGTGACTTGAAGTTAATTGGTCACCTAGAGACTTAGTGCGTTTAAAAGTGATCTGTGGGAAGGGACTGATATATTTGTTTAGAATAGGGTCCTCCTGAAGAATCGGCCAGTGTTTGTTCAATATATCCCTTAGTTTATGATGTTGTTGGGAAAATTTAGTAATGAATCTTACTGGGGTGTTGGTCAGAACTTTTTTTTGTTTGAAAAGTAAAGAATTCCTTGATTGGCGAATGGCTTTGTTGTATGCACTGCGTAATATGGTTTTCTTATAGCCTCTTAATAATAATCTCTGGCGGAGTGCTAGAGCTTGAGCTTTAAATTCCTCCAGATGTGTACAGTTACGACGTAATCTGAGATATTGTGCATAAGGAATACTCTTAATAAGCGATCTAGGGTGGGCGCTGCCCGCATGTAATACGGTGTTTCCTGCCGTTTCTTTTCTATATAAAGTGGTGGCTAAACAATTATCTTGATCCTTGAAAATGGTTAGATCTAGAAAAGTTATTTGGTTTACATGAGTTGAAATAGTAAACTTCAGATTCATTGAATTATGATTAATTGTCTGGACGAAGTCATCCAGTAACTTGTGAGTTCCTGTCCATACTAGGAAAATATCGTCTATATACCTCCGCCATATAAGAATATGGTCGGTGTATACAGACAGATCCTCCTGTGAAAAAATATCACGTTCCCACCCCCCCAGGTACAGGTTGGCGTAGGCTGGCGCGCAACAGGTGCCCATAGCCTGGCCCTGCACCTGGAGGAAGTGGGAATCTTTAAAGCAAAGCAATACAGCTATTGAATAATCAATCACATACACCTAACTTGACACAATCGAGCACTTCAGGCCCAATGGATATGGGCACAAATCCCCCTAGTACCCCCTTACCGTTGACACAACGGACACCCAACACTAGACAGAGCACACTAGATGCACATATCCAAATTCCACAGACACAGCCAAATTTTCCAATTCCCATGAACATGACAATGCCGACATAACTCCAGGCATGGAAATCATTAATCTAACTCCTTACCTGTTTGAGAAGGAGACACTTGAAGTCCTCAAGCTTGGACTAAGTTTCTGCCCCTCAACCAACATTGACAAATATGAGACAATAAAAGATGTCTATCTTTTTTCACGTAATCTAACATACAAATTCCTTTTTGACAAAGATGTAATACAGTCCAAACAAGACAAGGCGATATCAGAACAAGTTAAACATTTCTCTATGGAAGACTTTCGGGCCCTTCGAGACCTGATACTCTTATTGGAGGAAAACGAGCCCTCCAATCCTACACAAGAAACAAATACACCTACTGCACATACAACCAACATCAAAAAATTTAAACCTAAATCACAACGATTTCCGGAACTAACCTCAAATGCACATATCTGGGCCTTCCTTACTGGAACCATCAAAGATATAAAAGAGATGACTATGCCGATAATCTCAGGAAATCTGTCCTACTCACAAAGACAAGCCATTTTAGCCTTAAAAAATCAACCAGATTTAGAAATAAAACCTGCGGACAAAGGAGGGAATATTGTCCTGATGACCAAAACATACTATGAAACCATGGTTACTAAAATCCTAGCGGACAAACATTGCTATCGCCTACTACCTGAGACACAGATTATAACATTTAAACAAGAATACCTAGAGATCATTGGTAAAGCCTTTCAAAAGGGCCTAATCGATCAAGATATTTACAACTATCTCAATGTTAGAAACCCTAAAGAGGCTACTTTTTACGCCCTACCAAAAATACATAAGCATCCTACTTTGCCCCCCGGCCGACCAATTGTCTCCGGTATTGGTTCTCTGTCTGAACATGCCAGCCGTTTTATAGATTCTGTATTAATGCCACATGTGTTGGGCCTTCCATCTTATACACGTGACACATTGGACCTACTGAAACAAATTGAGGGTCTGCCTATCCCTCCTGATGCCCTCCTCGTGACCTTGGATGTTGAGTCTCTGTACTCTAGCATCCCGCACGAGCAGGGCATCGGGATGGTACGCACCTTTCTAAGGGAACAAGACCACTACAGTTGGGAATTCTGCGAATTCATACTCGAACTACTTCATTTTGTTTTGACCCGTAATTACTTTTGCTTTAAAGATTCCCACTTCCTCCAGGTGCAGGGCGTGGCTATGGGCACCTGTTGCGCGCCAGCCTACGCCAACCTGTACCTGGGGGGGTGGGAACGTGATATTTTTTCACAGGAGGATCTGTCTGTATACACCGACCATATTCTTATATGGCGGAGGTATATAGACGATATTTTCCTAGTATGGACAGGAACTCACAAGTTACTGGATGACTTCGTCCAGACAATTAATCATAATTCAATGAATCTGAAGTTTACTATTTCAACTCATGTAAACCAAATAACTTTTCTAGATCTAACCATTTTCAAGGATCAAGATAATTGTTTAGCCACCACTTTATATAGAAAAGAAACGGCAGGAAACACCGTATTACATGCGGGCAGCGCCCACCCTAGATCGCTTATTAAGAGTATTCCTTATGCACAATATCTCAGATTACGTCGTAACTGTACACATCTGGAGGAATTTAAAGCTCAAGCTCTAGCACTCCGCCAGAGATTATTATTAAGAGGCTATAAGAAAACCATATTACGCAGTGCATACAACAAAGCCATTCGCCAATCAAGGAATTCTTTACTTTTCAAACAAAAAAAAGTTCTGACCAACACCCCAGTAAGATTCATTACTAAATTTTCCCAACAACATCATAAACTAAGGGATATATTGAACAAACACTGGCCGATTCTTCAGGAGGACCCTATTCTAAACAAATATATCAGTCCCTTCCCACAGATCACTTTTAAACGCACTAAGTCTCTAGGTGACCAATTAACTTCAAGTCACTTTTCTGTTACACCTAAAACTACACATTCCAAACTGGGAATGACCCAATGTGGCAAATGTTCTTTCTGCCCTTGGGTGAAAGAAGGAAATTCGTTTATATTACCTAATGGAGAAAAGTTTGTACCCAAATTTCACGCAGATTGTGATACAAAGGGTGTGGTATACTTGATGGTGTGCCAATGCGGCGCATTTTATGTTGGGAAGACTATTAGACATCTACGTTGTAGAATTAGGGATCATATATATTATTCTGGGGAAGGAAAAATGATAACGGCAGTCAGCAGACATCTTGACCTCTATCACAAATTTAATACCTCCCTTGTCTCATTTATTGCATTAACAGTTATTCCACCGGATCCTAGAGGTGGGGAGTGGGACAAAAAAGTATGCCAACAAGAAACACTTTGGATTGAACGCCTGGGGGCTACCATCCCCCCCGGGATCAATGAGGCACAGTCATACAAACCATTCCTTTAATTTAATCCCTTCAAACGCTATACACAAAGAGACATGCATACTAAATTAAAATCAGACTGCCTGGGAGCCCAACCCAATGGCTCTGGTTATTGTTTCTGAACTCCCTGTATGCCTCTGGGCATATACCACTACTTCTGAATTCCCTATATGCCTTTGAGTATCTATCAAGGTAATACACATCTAACACTGTCTAATAGAGTTTATAGTAAAATATTATGTATTGTGATATACTGTATACTATGTGCCTGCTGCCTATTTTTTGTTTTTGTTTTGTGTTGTAATTGTTTTGTTGTTCCCAACTCAACTGCTACCATGTCCCATGGATGCCGGTTTTTATAAATCTTGTTTCATACAATATTTGCCTATTATGAATATGTTTACATTTATAATTATTTTAATCTTTTCTACAGATTTAATATGGGGACTGTTTTTTACACCATGGATGCACCCCCTGTTTGCGTTTCTCGGGTAGGATCATTAGGAGCAATGTGCGGCCGCCCAGCGCCACATCTGCATTGCCTTCTGCCTTGCAGGTGTTGGCGCATGTGGTATTCCGTGGTTGCCGTGGTGACGCGGGCTTGCCGTTGTTTCCCTCTCTTCCCCATTCCCCGTTGTGGACGGGGGAATATGAGTGGACACGGCGGGCCCGGCCCCCTTGGTTGCCTGGATACCGTGACGCGGCTGCCTTCCCCCTTCCTGACGCTCTTCCGTCATTGAACTGCGCCGGGAGTCGGGACATGCGCAGTACGCGCCAGCGGCCGACCTGGATGATGTCACGCCGGCCAAGCCGATTGGTGACTACAGGTGGGGCGGGTGTACAAGAGACGCCGCAATTGGCGTCTCTTGCGATACACTCTGCACTTACTATTACCTGTGGTGGGATGGCGTTCGCACGCTCCACCACCAACTCTTATACCTACTAGCTCTACAATTAGGTAAGCGTCCTTTGCCTTTTTCTTTTCCCCCCCTCCCTCTACTCCCACTCTATCTAGATATTACCCTATTTCATCATCTGTTTTTACTCACTTGAACAGACTCAGCAAGACTGGGGACACAAATCGCAGGGAATTAATACGCTCATATACTTAGACGAACCTCACAATTCAGTCTGTGATCGACAACTACTTCTCCCCTGCTCCACCTAATTGCTGGGAACCACCCCTGTCTAATAGAGGAACGGCTGAGGGTTTCTTTTTTCACCCCCTCCCGCTCCTAAATAATAGCTTTACATTTACTAGGGTAAGTTTCATTTTATTGTACTTTATCTCAATTAGCTATCTGTCTATGGAGATACGTTCTCCACTATTTTATATTGGGAATCATTTATCTTTACTAGAATTATACATATACTTACTTTAATAACCATTTATATATCGCATAGTCCTTATGTCATTATTACCTCCAACTATAATAATTCTTTTCCACCGTTCCTTCTCCCCCCCTTTCCCTTCCTTCCCTCTCCCCTCCCCCCCCCCCTCCCCTCCTGTTTTTCCTCCCCACGTTCCCTTCCCCTTTCCCCTTTCCCTGTTTCCCTCCCCCCGTCCCCCCTCCCCCCTCCCCCCTCCTCCCTCTTACCTAATACATGCTATATCTTACTTACATACCCTCTTTACTCTACACTACATATTTATACTATGTTACATCCGTCCCCACATTGCCCCTTTTCTAGCCTGATACGCTTGCAGTGTTGTTGTCCCTCTGGTGTTCTTTTTAAACGGTCCCCTTGTATTATTTGCTGACATATATGGAAGTGTTTATATCATACACATACAAAAATATTTTGGAAAGGCTGTTAATAATGTACTATCCATTACAGCTATCGTATTGTATGCTCCTGAGGAAGCGCTAAGGCGCGCAACATGTCGAGCCTTTAAGCTTTTTACAGAATCTTGGCTACCATCATCACACGGCATTTGATTCAACGATATGTATTGTAACTATATAGATCAATAAGTTATTTGTGTTTCTTACTGATCCTGTAGTTCTGTTGCCTCTTGATTTACCATGTATGGAGTGCATATTCTGTAAACAGTGTATATTACACTTAGTTTTTATCCTATTTTTGTCTTTCCCTGTTTTTAATACAATATTTTTGAAATAAAATCAGACTTTTTATGATATAAGTATCCTTATTGTGCCTATAAAGTCTTGGTGTCTGCCCACACTTTTACGTCCTTTAAATAAAGTAAGAAATTGTCATTTAAAACTACTCGCGGCTGTAATGTATTGTCGGGTCCTGGCAATATAGATAAAAATCATTGAAAAAAACGGCATGGGTTCCCCCCAGTTCTTTACCAGCCCCTTTGGCTTGGGGTCCGATAAGCCCCCCACCCGCAGATCCCCACAACCACCAGGCAAGGGTTGTGGGGATGAGGCCCTTGTCCTCATCAACATGGGGACAAGGTGTTTTGATGGGGACCCCAAAGCATCCCCCCATGTTGAGGGCATGTGGCCTGGTACGGTTCAGGAGGGGGGGCACTGTCTTGTCTCCCCCTTTTGCTACGACCTGCCAGGTTGAGTGCTTGGATAAGGGTCTGGTATGGATTTTGGGGGACCATTTTTTTTAAAATTTTGGCTTGGGGTTCCCCTTAAAATCCATACCAGACCTGAAGGGCCTGGTATGGATCTTGGGGAGACCCCCATGCAATTTTTTTTTCTAATTTGGGTGCGGGGTTCCTTTTAATATCCATACCATATCCAAAGGGCCTAGTAATGGACTGGGGGGGGGACCCATGCTGTTTTTTTAATGATTTTATCTATATTGCCGGGACCTGACAATTCTTTACAGCCGCAAGTAGTTTTAAATTAATTATTTTCTTTTAGAAATGTCATTTTGCTGTGGTACTAATATAAACACGGGAAAGATGTGCTAATTTACAGTCATGCTAAGGACACCCCCAGGCACGATATTTAAAGAAATATTTCATTTTTATTGTTTCACTTTAAGCATTATTAAAATCACTGCTCCTGAAAAAATGGCCGTTTTTAAAACTTGTTTTTGCATTGATCCAGGTCCCCTGGGGCAGGACCCAGGTCCCCAAACAGTTTTTATGACAATAACTTGCATATAAGCCTTTAAAATGAGCACTTTTGATTTTTCATTTTCGTGTTCCATAGACTTTAACAGTGTTCGAGTGTTCGTACAAATTTTCTGCCTGTTCGCAAGTTCTGATACGAACCGAACCATGCTTGGCTCATCTCTACTAATAAATATGAGGATAGGAGTTGCCTATCTATAAAATATCAAGGACAATATTATACAGAATTCTCACAACAAACAAGTAATTAAATACTGAAATTGATCTTGCAGGTAATCAGATATTAATTTTGATCTTGACGCGTTTAATGAACAGTGTTAACTTCTTCAGGAAATAATAGCATCCAAATATATTTGTAGAGAGACCATATGAAAAAAAAACATGTATCATTTTATATAATGGAGTAGTTTTTTTTTTTTTTTTGGACGCGACTCATTAAAGTCCCATGGGCATTTTTTACATATTTTTGCACTTACTGGTTTTGGGATCTGAGTTCCGCCTACATGCACTCTGGCCATTTACATATTATTGTATATATTATCAATACCACTCTTCCACTTAGTGAGGGTTCTGATTCTCTTATTTACTTACAGCAGGGGTCTCAAACTGGTGGCCCTCCAGCAGAACTACAAATCCCATCATGCCTCTGCCTGAGGAAGTCATGTCTGTAACTGTCAGCCTTGCAATGCCTCATGGGACTTGTAGTTTCGCAACAGCTGGAGGGCCGCCAGTTTGAGACCCCTGACTTACAGGTTTAGTGCAATATTCTGTTTGGGAGGACCATTTCTCATAACCCCTCCAAAAGAGGGCTACACGCTATTTCCACCCAATTATTTATATGTTGGTCTCAGGAAGTGTTTGCACACTTTTTTAGCAGCACTTAGTGGTTCAAAGGGTGATAGAGCAAAAATATAAATTTGTATAAAGGTTGCTAGGATATAATTTTATGTCACCGTTGGTGTGACTGAACCGTCCAGCACCCAGCTTGATTGCTTCCTGTCAAGATATAGCTTCCTCCAGTCTGGAACCAGGAACCAAGTATTATAGCTGAATATCGCACCCAAGATACTAGGCGACACTAGCTTGGATGCTCTGGAACTCACTTTATTGAAATCTCACACGAAAACTGACACAGAATTTATATAGCACACAGGACCAGGTAGGGCCTGATCACATTACCCTAACAATACAAACTGTAAACAGGAATAGAATTAACATAGCTAAGGAACAGCCAACATCAACATAATCTAAGTAAGCTAATCAACCTAAACATATAACATCCCACAATAGTTGGATAACAAGGTATAGTGGGCACTATATTAATCTCATCTCCAAGAGATGATTAGACAGAAACAATAGGTGACTCAATTAACAATGGGAATGCACACCTAGGAGGCACACAATGGGAAAAGACACTTAACACATAACACCTTGAACAGATTATTTTAGGAGACCCCAGAATCAGGTTGCTTTGAGCTGATCATATTAACCACTTACGGACCACCCGCCATCATTATACGTCGGCTGTTTGAAGAGGGATATTGTTGTTATGGCAGCAGCTAGCCACCATACCCCGGTATCCTCTTCTTGAGCACGTGGTCTGCTTACAGATAAAAGTGGTCTCTGTGGCGGATTCACTGCAAGATCACTTTCATCGGTGGCAGGAGAGGGGGCCCCACGCCGTGCTCTGGTGCCCTCCGCCGCTTACCGGAGCCACCGGCAGCCGCAGAGGCAATCGCGTCTGCTCTCATCTGTGGTATGGAGTTGAGTGAGGGGAAGATGGCCCACACCCATCTCCATACCATTGCAAGGCGGAAGCAACGTCAAAACGTCACTTCCACCCATAGCTCTTAAAGAGACTTTTTTTTTTTCAAACAACATTTTTTTTTTTTAGTGTAAATATGAGATCTGAGGTCTTTTTTACCCCAGATATCATATTTAAGAGGTCCTGTCATGCTTTTTTTCTATTACAAGGGATGTTTATACTCCTTGTCATAGGAATAAAAGTGATACATTTAAAAAAAAAAATAACAGTGTAAAAATTAAGAATAAAAGGTAAAATAAATAAGAATTTTTTTTTTAAAGCGCCCTGTCCCGCCGATCTCGCCTGCAGAAGCGAACGCATACGTGAGTAGCAGACAGCATATAGTTACATAGTAGGTGAGGTTGAAAAAAGACACAAGTCCATCAAGTCCACCCTATGTGAGATTATGTGTCAGTATTACATTGTATATCCCTGTATGTTGTGGTCATTCAGGTGCTTATCTAATAATATCTTGAAACAATCAATGCTCCCCGCTGAGACCACCGCCTGTGGAAGGGAATTCCACATCCTTGCCGCTCTTACAGTAAAGAACCCTCTACGTAGTTTAAGGTTAAACCTCTTTTCTTCTAATTTTTATGAGTGGTCACGAGTCTTGTTAAACTCCCTTCCGCAAAAAAGTTTTATCCCTATTGTGGGGTCACATATGATTGAAATCATATCCCCTCTAAAGCGCCTCTTCTCCAGAGAGAATAAGTTCAGTGCTCGCAACCTTTCCTCATAACTAAGATCCTCCAGACCCTTTATTAGCTTTGTTGCCCTTCTTGTACTCACTCCATTTCCAGTACATCCTTCCTGAGGACTGGTGCCCAGAACTGGACAGCATAATCCAGGTGCGGCCAGACCAGAGTCTTGTAGGGCAGGAGAATTATCGTTTTATCTCTGGAGTTGATCCCCTTTTTAATGCCAATATTCTGTTTGCTTTGCATGTCATTGCTGAGCCTATCATCTACTAGGACCCCCAGGTCCTTTTTCATCCTAGATTCCCCCAGAGGTTCTCCCCCCAGTGTATAGATTGCAGTCATATTTTTGCCACCCAAATGCATTATTTTACATTGAACCTCATTTGCCATGTAGTCGCCCACCCCATTAATTTGTTCAGAGAAGTTATTGCCCTGCTTAGCTTAGTATCGTCCACAAATACAGAGATTGAACTGTTTATCTCATCCTGCAGGTCGTTTATGAACAAAGTAAACAGGATTGGTCCCAGCACAGAACCCTGGGGAGCATATGAAAATGGTGTTCAAACCACACATGTGAGGTATCACCGTGATCGGTAGAGTGAGAGCAATAATTCTGGCCCTAGACCATCTCTGTAACTCAAAACATGCAACCTGTAGAATTTTTAAAAAAAGGTTGCATATGGAGTTTTTTTTTAAGGGTAAAAGCCATTAGTCGAGCGGGTGCAACTTTGAAGCGTGACATGTTGGGTATCAATTTACTCGGCGTAACATCATCTTTCACAATATAAAAAGAAATTGTGCTAACTTAACTGTTGTCTTATTTTTTAATTCAAAAAAGTGTATTTTTTCCAAAAAAAGTGCGCTTGTAAGACCACTGCGCAAATACGGTGTGACAAAAAGTATTGCAACGACCACCATTTTATTCTCTAGGGTGTTAGAAAAAAAATATATAATGTTTGGGGGTTCTAGCAAAAAAAAAGTGTTTTGTAAACAACAAGTCTGAAAAATAGGCTCAGTCTGGTTTTTTTTTTTATAGGGGTTGGGCTTGACCCCTTAGTTCCAGTGAAGGGAACTCTTAAGGCGTCAGCATACCAAGACATTTTGGACAATTTCATGCTTCCAACTTTGTGAGAACAGTTTGGGGATGGCCCCTTCCTTTTCCAGCATGACTGCGCACCAGTGTACAAAGCAAGGTCCATAAAGACATGGATGAGCGAGCTTGGGGTGGAGGAATTTGACTAGGCTGCCCATTCACCAAAAAGTGTCAAAAAATAATAAAGGCAAGAAACAGTTTTGGACAAGTCCTTTATTAAAAAATGTATTAAAATATAAAAAAAATTTGTGTCCCTTGATGTACATCCATCGTCAATCATGACGCCCGCCAGACCCGAAAAAAATGAAAAGAAAACCCCTCTGCCTCCTGGGAGGCCTCCCGGCCGACTGCCCGCTTCGGACTTTGATAGTCCTTATATAGGTAAGAGGCGGAGTCACCAGATGGTCCGCCCCTTCGTGACGTCACATGGCATCAGAAGGGGGTGGGACCACCAGGTGACATAGCCAAATGGCCCCTCCCCTTGCCTATATAAGGCGTGTCAAATTGGAGAGGAGGCAATCGGCCGGGAGGCCTCCCAGGAGGCAGAACATTTTTTTTTCTTCTATTTTTCGGGTCTGGCGGGTGTCGTGGTTGACGATGGATGTACATTGAGGGACACAATTTTTTTTAAATTTTTTAATAAAGGACTTGTCAAAAACTGTTTCTTGTCTGTATTATTTTTTTTTTACACTTTTTGGTGAATAGGGTACGATGTACCTGATACCCATTCACATGGGATCTGAGGGCCCCATTTAACTTCCAGATTCCGGTAAGCCACCCACCCGCATCCCCCGACAACCACAGCCCAGGGTTGTCGGGAAGAGGCCCTTGTCCCCATCAACATGCTTTTTAAAATTTTGGCGTGGGGACTGAAGGGGGGGAAACCCTACGCTGTTTTTTTCTTTATTTTTTTACTGGCACTTTTTTTTTTATTCAGTGGGGAAACCCATTGACAGCTAATGACTCATCGGTTGTTAAGGACGCGGCGGCCGGCTTCCAGGCCCAGCTCCTTAACAACCAGCTTACACTGCTCCCTGATTGGGCAAATTTGTATAAGGGGTGCGACCTGTCTCAGCCTGGAACTATACACCAAACAAGCCTCCATCCCTGCATATATATGCATAAAAACCAGAAAAGGGGAGGATAGGAATGGGTCTTTAAATGAGGCCTGTAGGTGTGTAAAATAATATAAATGTATCCCATGAAAGGAACCTGAGTGTCACAATCCCCTAAGGGCAGTTTATGGCAATGATATTGAGAGAACATAATTAATCAATATAATCAGGCATTTATGATGTAAAAATACAATCATAAAAATTCAACATAAGTTGACATAATCATAAAACATTTATTAACCAAGGATTAATCACTAGTACATGATTTGTGACAGACAGTAAAATTCATGACAGCAAAAGAATACAGTTCAAACAGAAATAATATAAAATTCACATGATTAGTACAGACAAAAAACATGATACATTAGGGTTGATTGGGACAAGCATAACTGGGCATCACTGGATGAACACTCTATGCGTTTCATGGCCTTTCGCTAATCGTCAGGAGTTGGATGCATGCATTGTACTATAAAGTAATGAGATATGGAATTATTTTAATGGTTAACTAGTGCCTCGTTTCCACTAAGTGGATCGGTTCGGGTCGGTACAGTTTGAATGGCCTAGAATGGTCCGGTCTATTCTGGTGAGCGTTTCCACTGCAAGTGGGACCACAAGGGGCCATACAGGATTTAGAAAAAATAGCATAGCACAGCAGAGAGTTTTCTGTCAGCCAATCAGTGGAATGTATCATAGCTCTGCCCTAACCGAACCGTTCCATTTTCTATGGCCCCACATCTGAAGCAGGACCCTGAATGGAGCGGTACGGTTCGGTTGTATGGGCCACTTTCATAATGGAAACACCCAAAATAGCGTACCGTACCGAACCAAACTGAACCGATCCGCTCAGTGGAAACGAGGCATAAGTGTTAGGCCCTAAAGATGAAAGATAGAGAGATGATTACTTTGTTACTTACAAAGTGGCCCATAGATGGAAGACAGTTCCAGGGGTGGAGTAAGGCGGGGGTCTGGTAAAAGTACTCTTAGCCGGGACTGAGGTGGGGAGTAACCAGATGGAATCCAAAGGGGGGGGTGCAGCTACAGGAGCGGGTCGACGGTCACTAGATATGTGTATATAGTGCATACTGGATGCAGGGTTGACATTGGGTAAAATCTGTATGACAACAGGGAGAAAAAAGATGTTAAAAAGAAAAAAAAAATGTATAAAAGGAGAAAGAAGTGAAAAATGTAAAAGTGGGGAGGTATGTGTAAAGGAGAATCTACGTTAAATGGATGTGTGGGATGAGTGAGTAAATAAAAGGGTCTGAGTGAGTGTATGCGGTGAAAAGTGAATATAACTATGTAAATAAATACAATTATATATACACCTAAGAATAGGTGTAAACTACTAGGAATATCCAGGTAGTAGTATTAGTGATAATAAATGAAAAATAATGAAAAATAATAAAAAAAAAATTTTAATGACAGTAAATATGAAGGTGGTTGGAAAATGTATGTGTGTGATTAAAATGAAAATAGTATGTAATATTAAATGAACGTAGGGTGAATATATTAGACTGTGAATGTGTGAATGGGTGTATGTTGAATATGTACAGTATGAGTGTATGTGTATGCGTTGAATTGAAATCAGTATGTTAAGGAATGGATAAAAGTAAGGGTATGTGTACATATATGTATGTGTGTTAGTATAGGGAGGAAAGTGAAGGAGAGGACGGATGATGATAGTCCTTGATTACCTATATGGATGAGTGAAAGACAAATAGTCTGCTCCTCAGATGGAATAGGGGCAGGGTGAAACCGTTGGTCCGCTCCCGGCTGGAGATACCACAACTCTGAGGGTATATCCCCGCCAGCCAGTGCCGGGACAAGGTCATCTAGAGCCCAGGGCAACCACGCCAAATTCTGCCCCCCTCCCCCCCAATATGTGTGAGCATTATGTGTAAGCGAAAATCCCCTCCCCTTCCAAAAAAAAAATTGAGCACTAATATGCATGCTCAATTCCTAAGCAAGAATTACCCCTCCTCTCAGTACAAATCCACCCCCCCCCTCCTGAAATTGCCCCTCCCAGCACAAATCGTTGCCCCCTATTACCCCAGCTCAAATTCTCTCTACCCATATGGCCCTAGCACAAATCCACCCCCCCCCACAAAAAAATTCCCACTCTTAGCACATATCCCCTAACCCTCAAATTACTCCTCTAAGCACAAATCCTCTCCCCCCACTCCAAAGTCTCCTCCTCAAATCTGGCACAAATTCCCCCCAGCACAGATACCCCCAACCATCCCTACTAGCACAAATCCTCTTCCCCTATCCCCCCTCCCAAATCCCCCCAAATCACCATTCCTAGCACACCTCCCCATATTTGCCCTCCTAGGACATTTCTTACCCGCTTCCTCCCCCCCAAATTCCCCTTCTCAACACAAATCCCCTCCCCCATCTCCTTGTGGTGCCCCCCCCCCCACTTCACATGTTACCACAGTGCCCAGGTCAACCGCCGCTCCTGCCCACCCCTTGTCCTGGCCCTGCTGCCAGCGTCATATATACCACCTAAATCTGGCATGTGGGAGGGGCGGCGGGGCTCCACAGGCATTGACAAACACACCAGTGGGTGCCCGCCTCCCTCCGTCAGAACGGGAGATGATTGCAGCGTATTCCCGTCCAAAGGTGTCCGTGAGGGCAGGATACGTGTATATGACGCCGATGCGCCGAGATTAGCCTCCCCCCCCGGAGGTGTTGGGCAGGTGGAGAGAGAGCTGGGCGCATCGCAGCTCCGAAAGTGAAAACAAAACCAAACACAACCCGCCCATTCCCCCATGGACTGGATGGGTGACTAGATATAGAAGTTGGGTATGAGATGAAAAACTCATTCAATGAAAGATCTCAAGGATAACCATTAAATCAAGATTGAATGCTGCTTAAAGTAATGGTGGTTTAAAATAGTACAACATAAGCAGTTGGATGGTGTATTAATGAGGAAATGTAAATACGTGTTCTAGGCGTAAGTTGGATTGATTGATGGGTTGTAAAACCACTTAAAGGAGCCGATAATAAAATACAAGGTGGGGCAGGTCATTGGGGGAAAGCGGATGTCTACCACCCATAAGAAAATTTGTATAAGGGGTGCGACCTGTCTCAGCCTGGAACTATAATGATTAATAAATGTTTTATGATTATATCAACTTATGTTGAATTTTTATGATTGTATTTTTACATCATAAATGCTTTATTATATTGTTTAATTATGTTCTCTCAATATCACTACCATAAACTTCCCTTAGGGGATTGTGACACTCAGGTTCCTTTCATGCCATACATTTATATTATTATACACACCTACCGGCCTCATTTAAAGTCCCATTCCTATCCTCCCCTTTTCTGGTTTTTATACTGATTGGGCAAAGCTTTGCCCAATCAGGGCGCAGAATGCTCAGTGCATTGCAGGGTGCTTGTCTAGGCGAACACCCACTGAAACACTCTGCAAATTCGGGTGTTCAGCGAATGGCTGAACTCATGCTTGGGCCGAAATGTTCGCTCATCCCTAGTAGGGACGCAATCTACTACAAATGCAAGAAATAAGGTAACAAATGGAGCGCTAAATAGGCAACTAGTGTAGCCTAAACCAGTTCCAAAAGTCCAGAATGTGCCCTAAGGCAGGGTCTATATGCTACTGACACCAGACCTGTGTTAAAGGTTCTGGTCAGTGTCGGCAGCCAGCTGTAGAGAGCAGAAGTGACTCTGTATGCAATGAGAGAGAGAGAGCGGCGCCACTCTGAGTGCAGTATGTTTGTTAAAATTTTGAGTTTAATAGAAGCAAGTTGAACTCACATTTGAGTTGAAATTAACAAGCATGTGTTAAAGGTTTTCTCCTTGCGTCCAGCTGGGCATCGGTGATCAGCACTCCCCGGCTGCTCCGGTGGTGTCCGAGGCTGGAGTTGATCCAATGGCAGGCACGTCAGCACTGGTGGACAGGGGGCGTGGCTGAGCTTGCGTTCGGAGCATGCGTACTCCTATATCAGGCAACAGATACCTGATGAAGGAGCACCCTCCTCCGAACTGGGATGCTGGGATCACCATTGAGATATTTGTATATCGCTATCATATCTCCTCTCAAGCGTCCATCCCTTTTCCAGCGAGAAGAAGTTTAGTGCCTGTCGTCATTCCTTCTAAATTGAGATCCTCCAGACCCCTTATTAATCTGGTTGCCCTTCTCTGGACTCTCTCCAGCTCTAGGACATCCTTTCTGAGGATTGGTGACCAGAACTGGACAGAATACTCCAAATCTAAACAAACCAGAGTTTTATAAAGTGGTAGAGTTATCGTTTTATCTCTGGAGTAGATTCCCTTTTTTTATGCATGCTAATATTCTGCTAGCTTTTCTTGCTTCCACCAGGACCCCCAGATCTTTCTACATCGTTGATTCCCCCAGGAGGTTCTCCCCTTAGTGAATAACTTGTGTTTATATTTTTAGCCCCCAAGTGCATTACTTTACATTTTTCTTTTTTTTTTGTTCTCCAATAAAAATTTTTATTTGCAAGTAATATAGAACAATACACAATAGTGACATCCAGTACATTGATGCGGAACTTCAGTCATTGTTTCATCTTTCCATCTATTAAATCGTCTGCCCTTATTGTTGTTTTAATTTTGCATAGTAAAGCATTTTTTTTTCTGCCAGTACATGCTTTATACAGCCAACTTCCTGTTTCTTGTCTGATCATTAGCCTAGGCTTATGACATCATGCACAGCTCTCTCTCTCTCTCACTCTCCTGAGCGTTTGCCAGGTAGGAAGTGGGGATGAGTCATAAGAGGTCCAATGAGAGCTGCAGAGCTGGAGGTGTGCCTCTGTGTGTCTGTGTAAATCCAGGAAGTGAACAGGCAGCAGCTTCAGCTGCCCACAGTTAAAATGGATGTAGCCAGACTCAGTGGAGGGAGGTTTCTGCAGTGTATTTGGCAAGTAAAGAATGACAGTATATATATAAAATAATATGCAAAGTGGTTGGAGGGAAGCTTCAGGATGGCAAAGATGTTTTTATTACAAATTATGTGAAAAGACTGCAGTTCCTCTTTAAGTATGTCAGTCAATGACAAGCTTATTTTAGTTGTGTTGTATACACGGCAAGCATATAAAAATATCTTGAAAATTCATCGATCAGAAACTTTCAGATGAAACCTGTAAACAAATTTTTTTTTTTAGGATGGATTCAACTTTAGCAGAAGTTGGGATGCTGGGTGTAGAGCTGGAGTCTCATTTCTGTAAGAGGATGAGCTTAGGTGAAGGGTGAGCGAAGCTATCTGTTTATGTGGATGGAAAAGGGTCTGTTTCTAACTGTGTCCTTAAGTCGTATACAGGGGCGGACTGACCATTCGGGCACTCGGGCACTGACCGAGGGCCCCATCAGGGTGGCCAGCCTCAGTAAAACTGGGGACAGTATATAAAAATCTGTGTATTTTTTCATCTGTCCCTGAAATGTCTTAGTGAGACTATCTGTTTATGTGGATGGAAAAGGGTCTGTTTCTAACTGAGTCCTTAACCACTTAAAGCGGTAGTAAACCCAGCCATAAAACAGTTTAATTTCTGGCATGTGCCGGAAATGCAGCACTCCCATTGGTTGTGCTCTCAACCAAACTGTCAAACCATCCAATGGCTGGTGTCATAATTGATCACATGTGCAGCATCATGGCAGTTGTAGATTAAACAGAGGCAAAGATGGCAGCTTCCTTGGCTGAAAACAACAGGAGGGTTTACTTACACTTTAAGGACCAGCCTCGTTTTGGATTTTAGGTGTTTACATGTTTAAAACAGGTTTTTTTGCTAGAAAATTACTTAGAACCCCCAAACATTATATATGGTTTTTCTTCTAACACCCTAGAGAATAAAATGGCAGTCGTTGCAATACTTTTTTTTGCACCGTATTTGCGCAGCGGTCCTAAAAGCGCACTTTTTTAAAAAAAATTCACTTTTTTTGAATAAAAAAAAAATAAGACAACAGTAAAGTTAGCCCAATTTTTTTTTTATATTGTGAAATATAATGTTACGCCAAGTAAATTGATACCCAACATGTCACGATTCAAAATTGCGCCCGCTTGTGGAATGGCGTCAAACTTTTACCCTCAAAAATCTCCATAGGCGACGTTTAAAAAATTCTACAGGTTGCATATTTTGCGGTACAGAGGAGGTCTAGGGCTAGAATTATTGCTCTCGCTCTACAGATAACGGCCATATCTCACATGTGTGGTTTGACCACCATTGTCATATGCGGGCGCTACTCGCGTATGCGTTCGCTTCTGCGCTCGAGCTCGTCGGGACGGGGGTTTTTAAAAAACATTTTTTTATTTTTATTATTTATTTTACATTATTTTATTTATTTTTACAATGTTTTTAAAAAAAATAAAATTGTGTCTTTTTTATTCCTATTACAAGGAATGTAAACATTCCTTGTAATAGAAATAAGCAGGACCTCTTAAATATGAGATCTGGGGTCAAAAAGACCTCAGATTTCATATTTACACTAAAATGCAAAAAAATAAAATTAAATAAAAAAGTCATTTAAAAAAATGACATTTTGACGTCGCTTCCGCCCAGCAGTGTCATAGAGACGAGTGGGCGCCATCTTAGCCTCACTCGTCTCCAGGCACAGGACGGATATGGATGCGATCGCCTTCGCCGCTACCGACGGCTCCGGTAAGCGGCGGAGGGGACTGGTAAGCGGCGGGAGGGGGGGCCCCTCTCCCGCCACCGATAAAAGTGATCTAGCGGTGAATCCGCCGCAGGGACCACTTTTATCTGAAAGCTGGCCACTGCATGAAAACGGGGATACCGGGGCTATGGCAGCTAGCAGCTGCCATAACAACGATATACCCCTTCAAGGTTTGGACGTACATCGTCGTGCAGCGGTCGGCAAGTGGTTAAAGTCGTATGAGGAGTTTCATGTGGAACAGGCCAATGTTGCGATATGTTGAAAAGAAATGGGATGGTTGGGGTTGATCTGAAGGGTATTAGGGGTGTATGGAAAGGTATTAAAGAGGAAAGAGAGGGAAGGGATTGGGGAGTGGGAGGGGGTGGGAAGAGGGTTTTCCTCCTTGGTCTCCGTGGTCAGTAAAGCTACTTCTATCAGGTAGAAATATAAGTATATCGTGGGGGGTGGAGGTGTGTTGGAAAATTGTGGTTTAAATCTAGGGTAGTAGTGTTGGTATTAGTAGTTAGTCTTCCTCTACATGGGGACCTCCCAGACTCGTCCCTTGGGTATGGGAGGGAGGCTCAATGCCTAGAATTAGAGGCCCGGTCTCTTTCAGGGGTTAATTTCGTATTATGCATTTAATTTGTGGGGTTGCTGGGGTCTAGGCCCATTAAGGTCCCCATATACGTGAAAATTTAGCAGGGGTTGCATTTTTCAACATTAAACCTCATTTGCCATGTAGTTGCCCACCCCATTATTTTATTGAGGCCTTCTTGTAAAGTTTCTATAAGTTGTTTCCCTACTTAGCTTCGTGTTATCAGCAAACACTGAGATTGATCTATTTATCCCATCCTCTATATCATTTATGAATACATTAAACAGAATTGGTCCCAGGACAGAGTCTTGGGGTACCCCACTTACCACTCCAGACCAGTCAGAGTACTCACTATTTATCACCCTTTGGACGCACCCCTGTAATCAGTTTTCTATCCAAGAACAAACCCTATGGTCCATGCCTACAGACCTCAGTTTGTAGATTAAGCATCTATGGGGAACTGTATCAAATGCTTTTGCAAAATCCAGATGCACCACGTCTATGGGCCTACCTTTATGTAGATGGCAGCTCACTTCCTCGTAGATCGTTAACAGATTATTTGGCAAGAACAACCTTTCATAAATCCATGCTGATTACTACTAATGATACTATTCTCATCCACAAATTCTTGGATATAGTCCCTTATCATCCCCTCCAATAGTTTACATACTATCAATGTTAGACTGACTGGCCTGTAGTTTCCAGGAATATATCTCTTCTAGTTTTTGAATATTGGTACCAAGTGGGATTTTCAACAATCAGCTGGTACCATTCCTGCAGTGGCGGTCCGTCCATTAGGGGCATACGAGCGCCACCCCCTCTATCCATGCGTCCAGCCCCCTGATCTACATGCAGGGTGCCGGATGCATGGATTCCAATGTGGGCTGGAGTGTTTTTTTTGAAGCACGTGATTAGAGCCAGAGGCTCTAATAGGCTTCAAAAAAGGGTGGGCTTGGGGTGCAGAGCCCACCCAGTTGTGTAAAAATAGCGAATTAATATTTCTTATTGCGACAATGATTTTCCTCCCAGCCAATAAGGAAGTGAGTCATGAGACCCATCACCTGATTGGCCGAAAGGAGCTCTGACCGGATTGGCTGCCAAGAGGAGGAGGAGGGAGGAAACGCTGGGGAACTGAAGCCGCCAGGAGGAGGAGGAGGGAGGAAATGCTGGGGAACAGCAGCCAACCGGAGATAGGCTGCTGCCCATGAGAGGCTGCTGCCGTGAGATGGTGTAAGTGCGGGGCCCTGACTGACTGACTGGGGGGACGCCCGTGACCCAGGGGTGGCGGCGGGTGGATTGTCTGCCGCCCCCCTCAAAAAAAAACCCCACTAGCTGCCACTGCAATCCTGTCAGTATGCTGTCCATAAAAATTAGGAATCGTGGTCTGGCTATAACCTGACTGAGTTCTTTGAGAACTCTTGGGTGTAAGCCATCCGCTCCTGGTGATTTAGTAGAACTAGATCTAAACATGCTAGGAGCCAGCAAACTACCCAGAGTTGGTGCCTGACGGCTTGAAAGTCTGCACTTATTTCTTAAGATGGTGAATAATTCCTTATCAGCATACAGAATTGTGAGCCTGGCATGGATTGGGGGACCCCCACGCTGTTTTTTTTTTCTATACTGGCTCTGTGGTTTACATTCCGCTGCCAGGTTTGAGTCCCTGGCTGTTAGGACACTGACTCCTAATGCCCCGTACACACGGTCGGACTTTGTTCGGACATTCCGACAACAAAATCCTAGGATTTTTTCCGACGGGTGTTGGCTCAAACTTGTCTTGCATACACACGGTCACACAAAGTTGTCGGAAAATCCGATCGTTCTGAACGTGGTGACGTAAAACACGTACGTCGGGACTATAAACGGGGCAGTGGCCAATAGCTTTCATCTCTTTATTTATTCTGAGCATGCGTGGCACTTTGTCGGTCGGATTTGTGTACACACGATCGGAATTTCCGACAACGGATTTTGTTGTCGGAAAATGTTCTATCCTGCTCTCAAACTTTGTGTGTCGGAAATTCCGATGGAAAATGTGTGATGGAGCCTACACACGGTCGGAATTTCCGACAACAAGGTCCTATCACACATTTTCCGTTGGAAAATCCGACCGTGTGTACGGGGCATAGCAACCAGCTTTCATTGCATTGCGAATTGCAATATTACAGCTTCCAATCCTTCCCCTGTAACTTAGTTCTTTTTGACCAGATCACTAAGTGATTATAAAAATGAAAAAAAAAGCCTAACAATAGAAAACTAATACAGCCACCATATTTAAAGATCAGTAAATTTATATATATTCTTTGTTGTTGCTTTTTGTCATTAATCAGACCTGACTGAGGAATTTCCTAGACTGAGCCCACCAATTCAGGAGGTATTGTGTAAATGTTCCACATGAGAGGGCACGGCATTTAAAATCTCACCTTGCTCCATCAAACATGACATACAGCCCATCATTATGTGGTGTATGTCTTTACACCTTATTCACATAGTTTTCCTATTATGCAAATAAAGCTTTTCGTTTAAGCGAAACTCCCAACGTACAAAACATCACAGCTATTTCCTGGAGAAGATAAAGACGTCTTTTTACACATAATAAAAGAACGGTAAAAATGATTTCATGGATAAAACCATAGATACCTAATTTGTGGCAAAATGAAACAGTATACTGGCCCCCAAAAAATACATAGAAGAACATAGAAGAGTGACGGCAGAAAAAAGAGCCAAGTGGACTATTAAGTCTGTCCCAATTTTTTTGTATTCATTTTTTTTACATTTTTTTACTTATTTTTTTTTTTACTTTTTTAATAATCAATATTCTTCTTAAAAATCAATTGATTCCAGGTGAGGAAACTTGACCACTTCAGCCCCCTTAATGACCAGGCATTTTTTTGCAATACGGCACTGCATCGATTTAACTGACAATTGCGCGGTCGTGCGACATTATACCTAAACAAAATTGACGTCCTTTTTTTCCCACAAATAGAGCTTTCTTTTGGTGGTATTTGCTCATCTCTGCGGTTTTTATTTTTTGCGTTATAAACAAGAAAAGAACTACAATTTTGAAAAAAAAAACCCCAATATTTTCTACTTTTTGCAATAATAAAATTTTGCAATATAATAAATAAAAAAAAAGTAAAAAAAAAAGAATTTCTTCATCAGTTTAGGCCGATCTGTATTCTTATTTTTGGTTAAAAAAAAAAAATTGCAATAAGCGTACATTGATTGGTTTGTGCTAAAGTTATAGCGTCTACAAAATAGGTAGATTTATGGCATTTTTATGGCATTTTTATTATTATTAATTTTTTTACTAGTAATGGCGGCGATCTGCGATTTTTTAGCGGGGCTGCGACATTGCGGCGGACAGATCAGACACTTTTTTGAGACCATTGGCATTTATACAGCGATAAAATGCACTGATTACTGTGTAAATGTCACTGGCAGGGAAGGGGTTAACACTTGGGGGCGATCAAGGGGTTAAGTGTGTTCCCTAGGTGTGTTTCTAATGCCCCGTACACACGGTCGGATTTTCCGAAGGAAAATGTCCGATCGGAGCGTGTTGTCAGAAATTCCGACCGTGTGTGGGCTCCATCGGACATTTTCCATCGGATTTTCCGACATACAAAGTTGGAGAGCAGGAGATAAAATTTTCCGACAACAAAATCCGTTGTCGGAAATTCCGATCGTGTGTACACAAATCCGACGGACAAAGTGCCACACATGCTCAGAATAAATAAAGAGATGAAAGCTATTGGCCACTGCCCTGTTTATAGTCCCGACGTACGTGTTTTACGTCACCGCGTTTAGAACGATCGGATTTTCCGACAACTTTGTGCGACCGTGTGTAGACAAAACAAGTTTGAGCCAACATCCGTCTGAAAAAATCCTAGGATTTTGTTGTCGGAATGTCCGAACAAAGTCCGACCGTGTGTACGCCCTATAACTGTGGGGGGATGGGACTGACTAGAGGAGGAGCCAGATCTCTGTTCCTACTTAGTAGGAACAGATAATCTGTCTCTCCTCCCCTGTCAGAACAGGGATTTGTGTGTTTACACACACAAATCCCTGTTCTGGCTCTCGTGCCCTCGATCGCGGATGGCCGGCGGTGATCGCGTTCCGCCAGCTATGCGCATCGGGTCCCGTGCTGTGCAGCGGAAGCGCGCCTGCTATGGCTCTTGAAGGAGCCGCTGTACATATACTGCGATTCACGCAGGAGAGCCAACTTGCCAACGTATATGTATGAGAGCCGGTCGGGAAGTGGTTAACATGAAGACCAAATCCATCTGCCTTTTTGTATAGGGGGACCTTATTGTCATCTCCCCATCTTTTATGTCATTTATCAAAAACCCTGATTTTAGAGAATCTGTATTACCATTATTTATACAAATATATATTTTTGTGCTATTACCCTTATGAACCACTAAGTGCCCCTAAAAAAAGTGTGCAAACACTTCCTGAGGCCAACAAATAATTAATTAGGTACAAATACTAGGGTCATTGGTGTAAGGGAACGTTCCACACTCCGCTTGAGTGCTTCCGTCGTATACCACTTGCTCCAGTCCGAAGATAGATATTAGGTATTATAGCCCCATATTACAACCAAGAACTAGGCAGGACTCCTTTGGCTGCAAAGCTGAAACTAGAACTGTTTTTTTTTTAACAAAGGTAAACAGAGATATACACTCAGGGGACAATCCACCCTTCTTTGCATAATGACACAGGGCAGGGTAGACTTCATTCAGTAACAGACACACAGGTGTATTCAAACCTCTCCTCAGTAGACTGTCCTATCAGCAGGGAGAGCTGTTGAAGGAATTCCCCCCTCCCTCCTCACAGCTATTCCACCTACACATATACATCCCATAATTAATACTTTTCTCCCAAGGCAGACAGACAGAATAGAACAATGGGATACAGCCACAGACAGTGATTCTGATTAGTGCAGATCAGACTGGGCTTCTCGGTCACCCTGTGCCCCTAATAGACACAGGGTAACTTACACATAGGAGGAGCCAGGAGAGCTGGACAAGGAGATTCCAGTGCTCTTCAAGGTAAGCTGGATTTCACAAGCCCCCCGCCCAAAGTAACTCCCGTCACACATCTTCCCTTTCGGCAGAAGACTAACACAGAAGGAGACCCCAAACAGGTTGACTTCGAAGTAAGTAGGTAGTTCCAGTCTCCCAATGCCTGTACCCACACAGTACCCCAAATGTATTGTCCCAAACAGAGCATTACTCACCCAGCCAACCTCTGCCTCTGTCGTAGAACATACCCGCTGCTGGGGAGAAGTGTGGACTACCCCTTCTCCCTGGAGTCCTTTCAGCCGGTGGAGAGAAAACAGGGTGGCTGGGCTCGCTCGGTCATCCTGTTGGGTATCTGGGGTATGCAGGTGGAGACTGAAGTCCCATCCACTTTTACTAGATGAAAATCCCCCAGTGCTTGCAAAGCATGTCTGATATCCTCCTGTGTCAGTGCTGGACCATTTTCTGGGGCTGTGTCAGTGGAGACCGAAGTCCCATCTACTTTCACAGAAACTCCATCTTCTGTTAGTTGAGGGCAGAGACCAGCAGCACTCTGCCCTGTTGACAGCCCTTCTGCTGGGTTGCTGTCAGTGGAGACGGCAGTCCCATCCACCGATATCAGCTCAGGCTGCAGTTGTGAGGTGCTTTTGCATAGTCCCAGGCAAAGGGAGCGTTTTTTTTCTATTTTTTGTGACCGGCGGGCATCATGATTGACCCTGGATGTACATCGAGGGACACTATTTTTTTAGGACTTGTCAAAAACTGTTTATTGTCTTTAACATTATTTTTTTTTACACTTTTTGGTGAATGGGTAGGGATACAATGTACTTGATACCCATTCACATAAGGGGGGGAGGGATCTGGGGGCCCCCTTGTTAAAGGCGGCTTCCAGATTCTAATAAGCCTGCCTAACCCAACAACCACAGCCCAGGGTTGTCGGAAGAGGCCCTTGTCCCCATCGACATGCTTTTTCAAAATTTTGCCATGGAGGGTGGGGGTGGGGGGACGGGACCCTACGCCGTTTTTTCTTTCCAACACTTTTTTTTTGTTTTAGCTGTCAGCGGTGTTGTTAAGGACGTGGCGGCCGGCTTCCCGGCCCAGCTCCTTAACAACCAGCTTACACTGCGCCCTGATTGGGCAAAGCTTTGCCCAATCAGAGCGCAGAATGCACTGTGCAGTGATCAGTGCATTGCAGGGTGTTTGTCTGGGCGAACACCTGGTGAAACAACCTTCAAATTCTGGTGTTCGGCGAATGGTTAAACAGGCAAATCCTCCAATCTCATCGTGTGGCCCTGTGTCTTCTTACACTCCCTGAGACTGAATAGTTTTCTTCCTATGCTGGGATCACCATTGAAATATTTGTATATCTCTACCATATCTCCTCTCAAGCGTCTCTTTTCCAGCGAGAATAAGTTTAGTGCCTCTAGTCATTCCTTCTAATTGAGATCCTCCAGACCCCTTATTAATCTGGTTGCTCTTCTCTGGACTCTCTCCAGCTCCAGGACATCCTTTCTGAGGATTGGTGACCAGAACTGGACAGAATACTCCAAATGTAAACAAACCAGAGTTTTATAAAGTGGTAGAGTTATGGTTTTATCTCTGGAGTAAATTCCCTTTTTTATGCATGCTAATATTCTGCTGGCTTTTCTTGCTGCAGCTTGACATTGCATACCATTGCTCAATCTGTCTTCCACCAGGACCCCCAGATCTTTCTCCTTCCTTGATTCCCCCAGAGGTTCTCCCCCTAGTGAGTAACTTGCGCTTATATTTTAAGCTCCAAGTGCATTACTTTACATTTTTCAACATAAAACCTTATTTGCCATGTAGTTGCCCACCCCATTATTTTATTCGGGTCTTCTTGTAAAGTTTCTATATCCTGATGGGAAGTTGTTTCTCTACTTAGCTCTGTCTTATCAGCAAACACTGAGATTGATCTATTTATCCCATCCTCTATATCATTTATAAATAAATTAAACAGAATTGGTCCCAGGACAGAGCCTTGGGGTAACCCATTTACCACTCCAGACAAGTCTAAGTACTCACTATTTAACACCCTTTGGACGCACCCCTGTAATAAGTTTTCTATCCAAGAACAAACCCTATGGTCCATGCCTACAGATCTCAGTTTGTAGATTAAGCATCTATGAGGAACTGTATCAAATGCTTTTGGAAAATCTAGATGCACCACATCCACAGGCCTACCTTTATGTAGATGGCAGCTCACTTCCTCGTAGATTGTTAACAGATTGGTTTGGCAAGAATGATCTTTCATAAATCCATGCTGATTACTACTAATGATACTATTTTCATCAACAAATTCTTGGCCCCTTCCAATAGTTTACATACTATCAATGTTAGACTGACTGGCCTGTAGTTTCCAGGAATATATCTCTGCTAGTTTTTGAATATTGGTAAAAAGTTGGGTTTTCAACAATCAGCTGGTACCATTCCTGCAGTCTCCTTATATTTAGTTTGTTAGGGTCCATATTTTGTATATCATTGATTAGGATGAAGTACCTGACCTATATGGTCTACCAAATGAGGGTCTCTCATTGAGGCCTTCCTCACAATTTCCTATTTTCATTCCTGCAGTGGTGGCCTGTCCATTAGGGGCACACGGGCGCCACCCCCCCATCCATGCATCCGGTCTCCTGATATACATGCAGGGTGCATGTCACACATGGATTCCAAAGGTGGGGGGGTTTGAAGCACGTGATTAGAGCCAGAGGCTCTAATAGGCTTCAAAAAAAGGTGCCCTCGGGGCGCAAAATGAATATTCGCTATTGTGACACTGATTCTCCTCCCAGCCAATTAGGAAGCCAGTCATGTGACCTGTCACCCGATTGGCCGAAAGAAGATCAGACCGGATTGGCCGCCAGGAGGAGGAGGAGGGAGGAGACGCTGGGGAACCGAAGCCACAAGGAGGAGGAGGAGAGAGTAGACACTGGGGACCAGCAGCCGCCCGGAGAGAAGCCGCTTCCCGCAAGATGGGGTAAGTGCGGGGCCCTGACTGACTGACCGGGGGTGGCGGAAGGTGGATTGTCTGCCCCCTCAAAAAAAAAACACTAGCTGCCACTGCATTCCTGTCAGTATGCTGTCCATACACATTAGGATTAGTGGTGTGGCTATAACCTGACTGAGTTCTTTGAGGACTCTTGGGTGTAAGCCATCCGGTCCTGGTGATTTAGTAGAGCTAGATCTAAACATGCTAGGAGCCAGCAAACTACCCAGAATTGGTGCCTGACGGCTTTAAAGTCTACACCTATTTTTTAAGATGGTGAATAATTCCTTATCAGCATACAGAATTGTGAGCCTGGCATGGATTGGGGGGACCCCCACGCTGTTTTCTTTTTCTATACTGGCTCTGTGGTTTAAATTCCGCTGTCAGGTTTGAGCCCCCGGCTGTTAGGACACCGACTCCTAACAACCAGCATACATCGCATTGTGAATTACAATATTACAGCTTCCAATCGTTCCCCTGTAACTTAGTTCTTTTTGACCAGATCACTAAGTGATTATAAAGGGAAAAAAAGCCTAACAATAGAAAACTAATGCAGCCACCATATTTAAAGATCAGTAAATTGAAATATATTCTTTTTGTTGATTTTTGTAATTAATCAGCCCTGACTGAGGAATTTTCCTGGACTGAGCCCGCCAATACAGCAGGTATTGCGTAAATGTTCCACATGAGAGGTAGTATGTCTTTACACCCTATTCACATAGTTCTCTCATTATGCAAATAAAGCTTTTAGTTTAAGCGAAACTCCCAACGTACAAAGCATCACAGCTAGTTCCGGGATAACATAAAGATGGCTTTTTACACATAATACAAGAACAGTAAAAATGATTTCACAGATGAAAACCATAGATAACCAATCTGCGGCAAAATAAAACAGTATACTGGCTCAAACAAATACATAGAAGAACATAGAAGAGTCACGGCAAAAAAAAAACAGCTAAGTGGACCATCCAGTCTGTCCCAATTTTTGTTGTATTTATTTTTTTACTTAATTTTTTTTTTTACTTTTTTAATAATCAATATTCTTCTATAAAAAAAAAAAAATCTATTGTGATCATTGATTCCAGGCGAGGAAACTTAAGCTTCAAGACCAACATCATCTGCCTTTTTGTATAGGGGGACCTTATTGTCATCTCCGCAACTTTTACGTAGTTTATCAAAACCCCTGATTTTAGAAAATCTGTATTGCCATTATTTATACAAATATATATTTTTGTGCTGTCACCCTAATGAACCACTAAGTGACCTTAAAAAAAGGGTGCAAACACTTCCTGGGGCCAACAAATAATGAATTAGGTACAAATACTAGACATGTGCACTGCCGAAAAATGTGTTCATTTTCGTTTCATTCTTTTTTTTGTTTATTTTCGTTTTTTGGGTCATTCGTTGTGATCTCAATTCGTAAATTTGAAAATTTGTAAATTAGAAAATTAGAAAATCCGAAAATAAGATAGAAAATCCAAAAAAGTATAACTAACTAAGTATTAATAACTAGCTATTAAATTATAGGTATTGGAATTTCCTTTTTCAAATTTGGCTGTTAGTGAACATAACGAATACAAATTTATACGAAGTTACGAATTATCTGAAATAACCAATGCCGCATCTAAACAAATGGAACAGAGTGAATTAATAATAAATAATATTAATAATATATTTTTTTAATTATTATTATTTATTATTATTAATTTGTTACGTTTCCTCTGTTTAGATACGGCATTCATTATTTCGGGTAATTCGTAACTTCGGATAAATTCGTACTTGTTACGTTCACTAACAGCCAAATTTGAAAGGAAATTCCAATACCTATAATTTATTAGTTAGTAATATTTAAGTTATTATTAGTTAGTTATTATTTCAGACTTTCAAATTTTCAGGTTTTCGGATTTTCAAATTTTGAACTTCCGAATGTCCGAATTTCCGATTTTACGAATTTCTGAATTTTAGAATTTACATATTTACGAATTTTCAGAAAAATTAATTAAACGGGTTTTCGTTAATTTTGATATTTCCGAATTAACGAGTTTGACCAAATTCGTTAGAAAACTAATTTGGAATGAAACGAATTGCACATGTCTAACAAATACTAGGGTCACTGGTTCGAATACCAACCACAGCACTACCTGCCTGGAGTTTGAATGTTCTCCTTGTGCCTGTGTGGGTTTCCTCCGGGTAATCCGTTTTCCTCCCACATTCCAAAGACATGCCGGTAGATTAATTGTCTAAATTGGCTCTAGTATGTGTATGTATGAATGTGAGTTAGAGACTTTAGATTGAGGGCAGGTACTGATATGAATATACAATATACTGTATATATGTAAAGCACTGCGTTATTTGATGGCGCTAAATACACTCACCAGCCACTTTATTAGGTACAGAGGCGGCTCTAGGCTTTGTGAGGCCTTAGGCAAAATTTAGACAGGAGGCCCCACTCATACCCATAATGGGGAAAATAATTCAAGCAATAAAAATTAACTGTATTAGGAGGGTAGCTGGACACAGTACAGGGGGCAAGAAGGTACAGTCCAGGGGGAGCAGGAGGGCACAGCACAGGGGAAGGGTAAGTGAACACAGTACAGGGGGCAAGAAGGTACAGTCCGGGGGGAGCAGGAGGGCACAGCACAGGGGGAGGGTAAGTGAACATAGTACAGGGGGCAGGAGGGTACAGTACAAGTTGGAGCAGAAGGGCACAGCACAGGGGAAGGGGAAGTGGACACAGTACAGGGGAGAGCAGGAGGGCACAGCACAGGGAGAGGGTAAGTGTACATAGTACAGCGGGCAGGAGGCTACAGTACAGGGGGGAGCAGAAGGCCACAGCACAGGGGGAGGGTAAGTGGACACAGTACAGGGGGCAGGAGGGTACAGTACAGGGGGCAGCAGGAGGGCACAACACAGGGGGAGGGTAAGTGGACACAGTACAGCAGTACAGGGGACAGAAGGGTACAGTACAGGGGGGAGCAGGAGAGCACAGCACAGGGGAAGGGTAAGTTGGCACAGTTCAGAGGTCAGAAGGGTACAGTACAGGGGGGGAGCAGGAGAGCACAGTACAGGGGGCAGGAGGGTACAGTACAGGGGGGAGCAGGAGGGCACAGCACAGGGGGAGGGTAAGTGGACACAGTACAGGGGGCAGGGGGGTACAGTACAGGGGGCAGCAGGAGGGCACAAAACAGGGGGAGGGTAAGTGGACACAGTACAGCAGTACAGGGGACAGAAGGGTGCAGTACAGGGGGGAGCAGGAGAGCACAGCACAGGGGAAGGGTAAGTTGGCACAGTTCAGAGATCAGAAGGGTACAGTACGGGGGGAGCAGGGGGGCATAGCATAGAGGAAGGGTAAGTGGACACAATTCAAAGGGCAGGAAGGTACAGTACAAGCTGGAGCAGAAGGGCACAGCACAGGGGAAGGGGAAGTGGACACAGTACAGGGGGCAGGAGGGTACAGTACAGGGGGGAGCAGGAGGGCACAGCACAGGGGGAGGGTAAATGGATATAGTACAGGGGGCAGGAGGGTACAGTACAGGGGGGAGCAGGAGAGCACAGCACAGGGGAAGGGGAAGTGGACACAGTACAGGGGGCAGGAGGGTACAGTACAGGTGATAGCAGGAGGGCACAGCACAAGGGAGGGTAAGTTGACACAGTTCAGAGGTCAGGAAGGCACAGTACAGGGGAAAGTAGGAGGGCACAGCACAGGGGAAGGGGAAGTGTTCACAGTACAGGGGGCAGGAGGGTACAGTACAGGGGGGAGCAGGAGGGCACAGCATAGGGGAATGGTAAGTGGACACAGTTCAGAGGGCAGGAAGGTACAGTACAAGCTGGAGCAGAAGGGCACAGCACAGGGGAAAGGTAAGTGGACACAGTACAGGGGGCGGGAGGGTACAGTACAGGGGGGAGTAGGAGGGCACAGCACAGGGGGAGGGTAAGTGGACACAGTACAGGGAGCAGGAGGATACAGTACAGGGGGAGGGTAAGTGGACACAGTACAGGGGACAGACAGGAGGGTACAGTACAGGTGGGAGCAGGAGGGCACAGCACAAGGGAGGGTAAGTTGACACAGTTCAGAGGTCAGGAAGGCACAGTATAGGGGAGAGTAGGAGGGCACAGCACAGGGGGAGGGTAAGTGAACACAATACAGGGGGCAGGAGGGTACAGTAAAGGGGGCAGTAGGAGGGCACAGCACAGGGGGAGGGTAAGTGGACACAGTACAGGGGGCAGGAGGGTACAGTACAGGGGGAGCAGGAGGGCACAGCACAAGGGGAGGGTAAGTGGTCACAGTACAGGGGGCAGGAGGGTACAGTACAGGGGAAAGGTGAGTGGACACAGTACAGGGGGGATCAGGAAGGCACAGCACAGGGGGGAGGAAGGGATGGAGGGAAAAAGAAAGACAGAAAGAGAGGGGGATGGAGAAGGGAGGGAAGGAAGGGCGCCCCTTACATCAGAGTACAGCATACTCACTGAAAGGCAGGAATGAGCGGATGGATAGATTAGACTTGAAACTTCCCACCCACACATCCCCTTCTCTCAGGCAGAACACTGTCAGGGAGTGTGGGTGGGACAGACACAGGTGGAGAGGATGGGAGGAGAAGATGGGAGCAGGAGAAGCAGCTCTGTCTCCTCTCCTGTCTGACTGTGTGGGCAGCATCTTGAGAAAGGATGCTTGACAAAGGAGTGCTGCTATGCCTACCATCCATAGCCTGTATACTCGGAAACGCGTCGTACATCTATGACGTCACGGCTCCGCGCCACGCTTTGCTGTGCGTGCCAAGCCTCGTTCTGGTTCCCTCTCCACGGCCGTGTTACCAGACAAGACCGACATACATCACAGCACTGCCTGTGACAGGACCCGGCGTCTTCCTTTCCTCTCCCCTGGAACCCACACGTGCCTGGATGTTTCTACAAACCATCTCATCGCTGCTCTGTGTGCCAAGGAGAAAAACCACTGTGCCCCACCACCTCACATCATCCCATGTGGATTTGACGCGTCGCCAGCCATTTATGGACATGCTGAAGCTTGCAGTCCCTCTCCTCTCCTCCCATCCAGAGACATGCTTGAATGCAGATATGCTATCTTCCATGTGAGTGGATATTATTTTTTATAATAAATGTTTATTGATACATACTCAGAGGCGCCCCTTTTCCTTGTTCTTCTCAGCCTCTTTTTGGACCTTGCTTCTGGTCCCATCGGTGGCAGCCCTGACAGACCAGTCTCTCTATATATATATAATCGTTATATATAGCTCTTGACCCCCCTGGACTATCAAGGTACACTCTATAGAGGTACTGTTGCACTGCGCCTGTTTTACTTGTAAATTCTTTTAATAGGCAAACTAGGCGGCCGTGAGGCCTTAGGCGACCGCCTAAGTTGCCTAATCAAAGAGCCACCTCTTATTAGGTATACTTTGCTGGTACCGGGTTAGAACCCCTTTTGCATTCATACTTTGTGGCAAAGATTCAACAGGGTGTTGGAAACGTTCCTCAGAGATTTTGCTCCATAGTGACATGATAGCATCACTCATTCATTCCACCACATCCCAAAGGTTCTCTATCGGATGAGATGTGGTGAGTGTGGAGGCCATTGGAGTACAGGGGCCTCATTGTCCAGTGGTGAGATGATTGGAGCTTTGTGACATGGTGCATTATCCTGCTGGAAGGAGCCATCAGAAGATGAGGACACTGTAGTCATAAAGGGATGGACATGGTCAGAAACAATACTCAGGTAGGCCGTGGCATTTAAACAATGCTCAATTGGTACTAAGGGGCCCAAAGTGTGCCAAGAAAATACCCCCACACCATTATAACACCATCTCTATCAGCCTGAACTGGTGATACCAGGCAGGATGGATCCATGCTTTCATGTTGTTTACACCAAATTCTGACCCCACCATCTGAATGTCACAGCTGAAATCCAGACTCATGAGATCGGGCAACGTTTTTCCAATCTTCTATTGTCCAATTTTGGTGTTCCTGTGCCAATGGTAGCCTCAGTTTCCTGTTCTTAGCTGACAGGAGTGGCACCCGGTGTGGTCTTCTGCTGCTGTAACCCATCTGCTTCAAGTTTCAATGTTTTGTGCATTCAGAGATGGTATTCTATATACCTTGGTTGTAACGAGTGGTTGTTTGAGTCACTGTTGCCTTTCTATCATCTGGAACCAGTTTGCCCGTTCTCCTCTGAACTCTGACCTCAACAAGGCATTTTCCTCCACACAACTGCCGCTCACTGGATATTTTCTTCTTTTTTTTTTTGGACCATTCTCTGTAAACCAGAGAGAGATGGTTGTGTGTGAAAATTCCAGTAGATGAGCAGTTGATGAAATACTCAGGCCAGCCCGTCCGGCACCAACAACCATGCCACGTTCGAAGTCACTTAAATCCCCTTCCTTCCCCATTCTGAAACTCGGTTTGAACTTCAGCAATTCGTCTTCACCACGTCTAGATGCCTAAATGCATTGAGTTGCTGCCATGTGATTGGCTAATTAGAAATTTGTGTTACCAAGCGATTGAACAGATGTACCTAATAAAGTGGTTGGTGAGTGTAAGTACCTGTAATAAATAAATAGTGTGTAGCCCTCTTTTTTTTGGGGGGGGGTATGAGAAATGTCCCTCCCCAAATGGGATATTGTGCTAAACCTGTAAGTAAATAAGGGAACCAGAACCTTCGCTAAGTGTTAGAGTGGGTTTGATAATAATGTTGGCAGTGCCTTCACCCGGGAATAGGCCTCTGTGAAGAGAGGGGATCCCCTTCCTGGGGAATTACCCAGTAATCTAAATGATGTACAATGTAATGGGGAGCAGAGCCGGGACATGCGATGAGGTGAGTGTCTGGTGAGGCACTGGCTAGTATCAGAGCCAGATACACACAGGTTACATACGTCGCGATCGTTAGAGCGAAATCGATAATTCTAGCACTAGACCTTCTCTGTAACTCTAAACATGCGACCTGTAAATATTTTTACAGTGTCGCCCATGGAGATTTTTAAGTACCGAAGTTTGGCGCCATTCCACGAGTGTGCCCAATTTAAAAGCATGCCATGTTAGGTATCTATTTACTCGGCGTAACATCATCTTTCACGTTATACAAAAAAAAAAAAATCAGGCTAACTTTAGTGTTTTTTTGTTTTTTTATATTTATGAAACCATTTTTTTCCCCCCAAACAAAAACACTTTTGGCCAAATACCGTGTAACATAAAAAGTTGCAACGTCAACCATTTTATTCCCTAGGGTGTCTGCTAAAACAATATAAATATATAATATGTAGGGGTTCTGAGTAATTTTCTAGCGAAAAAAATTATGATTATTACATGTAGGAGACAAGTGTCAGAATTGGCCTGGGTGGCAAGGGGTTAATTACCATAAGTAATATACAAATAATTATTAATTATTGTTTTTTAAGTTAATTTACCATATTTTCAAAAACTGTACTCAAGCAGGTGGCTTAACGGACAAATTACTGACGTTTGAAGTTATAACATCCAACCAGTAATTTTTACAGTAAATAGATGAAAAATAAATTCATTATGGTATAACATATAGCATGATAATATATGATTTAGCTTGATTAAAACAGTACCTTTTCATCAGTAGATTCTCATTCTTCCTTTTAACTGTGTGAGAAAAGCATGGGATTGTGGGTAAATCATATACACATAAACACATGTTTTTTCCTTTTAGTTCAGAGGGCTGGGCTGGAAGGGAGTATTTGTCTTTTAGACACGCCCCCTTCTATGACACTGCAGTGAGAGGCGTGCCTCCGCTGCAGCATTTTTATTGGACAGCTAGTTCCAATGGTGCTTTACCTTTGGTCCAAGGCTCCAAGCTGCCCATTGAGCTCAGTGCTTCTGACAAGAAGTGAGGAGAGGCACTGTGAGCTCATCCTCTCAGTCTGCTGCAAACAAAGTGTGCCCGCTTGTATTTATACTGGCCGCTCTGTATGTAGCTTTTGACAGGCTGCACAAGGAGCCCCGTATCTCCGGAACTATAAGTGGCAGGAGCCCCCACATTGATTGCGTATATTAATAGGTTTGCGCAAAAATTAAAGCATCTACAAAATAGAGGATAGATTTATGGCATTTTATTTATTTTTTATTAGTGGCGGCGATCTGCGATTTTTAGCGGGACTGCGGCGGACAGATCGGACACTTTTGACACTTTTTTGGGACCGTTGACATTCATACAGCGATCAGAGCTAAAAACATCCACTGATTACTGTATAAATGTCACTGGCAGGGAAGGGGTTAACACTAGGGGGCGATCAAGGGGTTAAGTGTTCCCTAGGGAGGTGGGGAGGTGTTTATAACTGTGGGGGGAGTGGACTGACTGGAGGAGGAGAGAGATCGCTGTTCCTGATCACTAGGAACAGCAGATCTCTCTCTACTCCCCTATCAGAACGGGGATCTGTCTGTTTATATTGACAGATCCCCGTTATGGCTCTCTGAGGAGCGATCGTGGGACACCGGCCGACATTGTGGCCACCAGCCACGCGCATCGGCTCCGGTGTCACGGGCTCGCGCGCCCCCTATCGCTCTTAAAAGCGGCTGACAAACACCTACGGCGATTTGCGCTGCTGTGCCAAACTGCCTCAGTATAAAGACGGTGGCTGGTCGGCAAATGACTAAGGTATACAAAAAGATAGTAACTATCTTCAATCATGTGTGTTTCATGTTAGTAATAGTTACATTTTTATACCACTGCTTTCATATAGAGAGGAAGGGCCCTTCTATGCAGCATGGTGACAGAGGACAGGCTTTTCTACGCTGCGGCTGCCTTCTATAGAAACAAAATGCAAATCTTTGCACAGCTTTTGTTTGGATGCCCCTGAAATGTATATAGCTGATTTAACCACTTGAAAACCTTAGCCTTCAAGCATCATCGAGTAATACATTGTATTTAATATTTCATTAATATATAGATCAGGGGAATTCAGACTTTCTAAACAAAGGGTCAGCTTACTGTCCTTCAGGCTTTGGTGGGCCAGACTATGGCCAGTGGGAGTCGAAATATGACCCAGTGTCAGTAAACAATGTCCCATCATTGGTTATAGTGGAAGGAATAGGAACCCATTGATGGTGTCAGTAGAAGGAATACTGCCCCATCATTAGTGTCAGTGGAAGGAAAGGTGCCCCATTGATGGTGTCAGTGGGAGGAATGGTGTCCCGTTCTTGGGGTCAGTTGGAGGAATAGTACCCCATCATTAGTGTCAGTGGAAGAAAAGGTGCCCCATCGAAGATGTCAGCTGCAGGAATAGTGTCCCAGATGCTGTATAAAACCAAGCAAAGAGTCAGGCCACAGTTTGGAGAAAACTGATATAGATCAAAGGTATGAAATCCATACACAAATCTTTACACAACACAATAGCACAATGAACACTGACGGGGGATTCAAGCAGTTTTCTTTCCTGCAACCCATGGTTACAGGAGAGAAAATGACATATTCTTTGTCCGGCTTTACTTTGCCATTTTTCTATTAGGACTATTTGTGTTTTATGATGCTTATCAGGCTGCCATGGGGAGGGTGACCACTCCAGTGTATTCAGCCTCAAACAGCATATGCGTGACTGTCATAGGATTTCCTTGTTCATATAAAAGGCTAACGGTGTCCCATAACACAGTTCAGTGTCTTCTACAGCACAGGACGGACAGGTAGGAACAACATGCTAGGGGGGAGCTCCATCCCAACCAGACAATCTTCTCTTTCTTAGATTTCTTACAATGCTCTGTATAATTTTTGCTTTACTGATTGGTGGTCTTCAGGAGATACTTCAGGAGAGATACAAAGGAATTCATTATCATTACCATAGATCTTCTTGATTTCCCTGAGAGATAATTGCTGAAGAACGCATTCAAGCGATGTTCTACCCAGGACAGATATTTCAAGGTTCCCGGGTCAGTACACCTGCTGTGCCCATTATGAGGGGTTTTCACTATCCCTATGCTGAGTTGCCTGGTCTGTACAACTACTGTATCCATTATTTGAGGTTCCCATCATCCCTGTGCTGAGTTTCTGGGTCTGTACACCTGCGGTGCCCATTATTAGAGGTTCCCTCCATCCCTGTGCTGAGTTCCCGGGTCTGTACACCTGCTGTGCCCATTATGAGGGTTTCCCACCATCCCTGTGCTGATTTATCGGGTCTGTACACCTGCAGTGCCCATTGTGAGGGGTTCTCACCATCCCTAATCTGAATTCCTGGGTCTGTACACCTACTGTGCCCATTAGGAGGGGGTTCCTACTAGGGATGAGCCCGATGTTTGAGTCGAACGTAAGTTCGGCTTAAACATCAGGTGTTCGCCGAATAGCGAATAATTTGGGGTGTTCGTAGCAAATTTGAAAGCCGCGGAACACCCTTTAAAAGTCTATGGGAGAAATCAAAAGTGCTAATTTTAAAGGCTTATATGCATGGTATTGTCATAAAAAGTGTCTGGAGACCCAGATCCTGCCCCAGGGGACATGTATCAATGCAAAAAAAGCTTTAAAAACGGCCATTTTTTTGGGAGCAGTGATTTTAATAATGCTTAAAATGAAAGAATAAAAGTGTAATATTCCTTTAAATTTCGTACCTGGGGGGTGTCCATAGTATGCCTGTAAAGTGGCGTATTTTTTTCCGTGTTTACAACAGTACATGCACAAAATGACATTTCTAAAGGAAAAAAAGTCATTTAAAACTACTAGCGGCTATAATAAATTACGTAAACTGATGGCCCCGCCCCCCTCTGATGCCATGGGGAAGCCATTGGGAAGTTCCCGTGCGTCAGAGGGGGGCGGGGTCACCCGGGACGTCATCGTGTAGCCCCGTCCTCAGTTATAAAAGAACTGTCATCAGCGCCGAAGCGTCATATGGCGGGTGCCTCCCATGGAGGCGGATCTTTTTAATTTATTTTTTCGGTCCGTCGGCGGAGTGAGAGAAGAAGATGAATGGACTTCGTGGGACATTTTTATTTTTTTTATTTTTTAATAACGGACTTGTCCCAAGATGTGTCTTGTGGTTTTTTAACATTTTGACACTTTTTTTACAATGTACCCGTTACCATTTCAAACAGGGGGGGCTGGGATCTGGGGGTCCCCTTGTTAAAGGTGGCTTCCAGATTCCGATAAGCCCCCCACCTGCAGACCCCCACAACCACCGGGCAAGGCTTGTGGGGATGATGCCCTTTTCCCCATCAACATGGGGACAAGTGCTTTGGGGGGCTACCCCAAAGCACCCTCCCCATGTTGAAGGCATGTGGCCTGGTACGGTGCTCTTTCGCCCCCCCTCTTTTCCTGCGGTCTGCCAGGTTGTGTGCTCGGATAAGGGTCTGGTATGGATTTTTGGGGGGACCCCCATGCCATTTTTTAAAATTTTGGCGCGGGGTTCCCCTTAAAATTCATACCAGACCTGAAGGGTCTGGTATGGATTTTGAGGAGGACCCCTACGGCATTTTTAAAAAGAAAATTGGCGCAGGGTTCCCCTTAATATCCATACCAGACCTTAAGGGCCTGGTATGGAATTTGGGGGGACCCCCACACAATTTTTTTTTAAATTTTGGTTCGGGGTTCCCCTTAATATTCATACCAGACCCAAAGGGCCTGGTAATGGACTGGGGGGGGGATCCCATGCTGTTTTTTAAAATTAGTTTTCATTATAGCCGCTAGTAGTTTTAAATGACTTTTTTCCTTCAGAAATGTCATTTTGTAAAAATGCGCCACTTTACAGGCATACTATAGACACCCCCCAGGTACGAAATTTAAAGGAGTATTTCACTTTTATTGTTTCACTTTAAGCATTATTAAAATCACTGCTCCTGAAAAAACTGCAGTTTTTAAAACTTTTTTTTGCATTGATACATGTCCCCCGGGGCAGGACCCAGGTTCCCAAACACTTTTTATGACAATAACTTGCATATTAACCCTTAAGATTAGCACTTTTGATTTTTCACATTCGTGTCCCATAGACTTTAACAGTGTTCGCGTGTTCGAACAAATTTTTTGCCTGTTCGCATGTTCTGCTGCGAACCGAACCGAGGGGTGTTTGGCTCATCTCTAGTTCTTACCATACCTGTGTTTGGTTCCCAGGTCAGTACACCTGCTGTGCCCATTATGAGGGGTCCCCACTATCCCTGTGCTGAGTTTACGGATCTGTACACCTGCTGTGCCCATTATGAGGAGTTCCCACCATCCATGTGCTGAGTTATTGGGTCTGTACACTTGCAACACCCATTATGAGGGTTTCCCACCATACCTGTGCTGAATTCCTGGGTCTGAACACATGTTGTGCCCATTATGAGGGGCTCCAACCATCCCCAAGCTTGGTTCCCAGGTCAGTACACCTGCTGTGCCCATTATGAGTGGTGGGTTCCCACCATCCCCGTTTAGAGTTACCCCCACAACATTACATGGAATTCACTGACTAATGTTTCTAATGCCGCGTACACACGGTCGGACTTTTCGTCTACAAAAGTCCAACGGACGCTGACGGACTAAAGCTGGCTGGTAATCCGATCGTGTGTGGGCTTCTCCGGACTTTCAACGTACTTTTTTAGCCTCAAATCCGACGTACTTTAGATTTGAAACATGCTTCAAATCTTTACGTCGTAACTACGACGGACCCCGAAATCCGCTCGTCTGTGTGCTAGTCCGACGGACAAAAAGCCACGCTAGGGCTCCTATTGGCTACTGGCTATGAACTTCCTTATTTTAGTCCGGTGTACGTGATCACGTACGAATCCGTCGGACTTTTGTGTGGTCGTGTGTAGGCAAGTCCGTTCGTTAGAAAGTATGCCGCAAGTCCGCCGCAAGTCCGCCGAAAGTCTGCCGGAAGTCTGTCGGACAGGCTGTCTGACTTTTGTAGACGAAAAGTCCGACCGTGTGTACGCGGCATAACAAGCAAAAAATATAAAAGAGCAAGCCTGGGTGGCTAAACTTTAACATAAAAAGGTTTATAAAAGAGAAAAAAAAAATGGCCTTTAAAAAATATAACGCTGAGGGGTCATTGTCAGCATTCCAATAATACAAGGATTTCAACAATGAGTGTAAAAGCACAATCAGCGTAGTTAAAATAGTCTACGAGAGGCAAATAGCAGAGGAGAGTAAAACAATCCAAGACAGTTTATTAAATATACTAATAGTAAGAAAACGAGGTCAGAGCATATTGGCCCCACAAAAGATGATCGTGGGAATTTGGGTACAAATGACAGGGAGAAGGCAACTGTACTAAATGCATTGTTCTTCTCATTTTTCACAAAGGAAAAAGAGGGGTATAATAATTAAGACTGTAATGTTAATAACACATCACAGAATGTACCCTCGTTGCTAACAGAAGCCAGTGTCAAAAAAGACTTGAAAAACTGAATACTAATACATTTTCAGGACCAGATGGTTTACACCTAAGAGTCCTCAAAGAACCTAGCCAGGTAATAGCCAGACTTTTATTCCTAAGATTAAAGCGAAGTTCCTCACCCCCTCTACAAAAATGAAAAGTCAGCGGCTATAAAGACTGTAGCTGCTGACTTTTAACATTAGGACACTTCCCTGTACTGGAATCCAGTGAAGTCGGCACCCCAGTCGATCTTTCCTTTGGCTGACAGGTGCTGCCGCTGCCATTGCCGGTGGGAGAACTGGGCAGTGAAGCCTTGCGGCTTCACAGTTGGGTCCCTACTGTGCATATGCAAAACGCGCTGCGCTTTCTGAATGGCCCAATGGCGGGGGGAGGAGGAGGGGGACCGGACTTCTGACGTACCTCGCTGTGGCGAGATTCGATGGAAGTAGAGGAGGGTACCTGTCAAAAACAGGTACCCCTCCTCCGAAAGGTGCCAAACGTGGCCCTGGAGGGGAGGAGGAATCAGATAAGTGGAAGTGCCACTTTTGGGTGGAACTCTGCTTTAACACTGGAATAGTACTAGCTGATTGGCGTAAGGCCAACGTGGTACCAACATTTTAAAAAAAGCAGAGGTATATTCCTGGAAACTATAGGCCTGTTAGTCTAACATCATTAGTTTGTAAACTATTGGAGGGGGTGATAAGGGACTATATCAAAGAATTTTCAAATAAAAACAGTATCATTAGTAGTTATCAGCATGGATTTATTCTTACCAGACCAATCTGCTAACCTTCTATGAGTAAGTGAGCTGACATCTAGATAAAGGAAAACCTGTGGACATGATGTATCTGGATTTTGCAAAAACATTTGATACAGTTCCGCATAAACGCTTAAAGTGGATGTAAACCTGATTCATAAAATTTGACCTAAGTACATATATCTGTAGTGTTTTCTTATCTCTCTCCAAAGCTCTGAGTCCCGTGTGTTTCTGCTGTTTCGTTGCTCTGTTATCAGCATGATAACTTCTGACAAGTTCTCAGTGATGAGAGATAAAAGCAGCCTGAAGTTTGTGTCGGGGAGGTTGCTAGATTAGCAGAGAGCTTGTCTTGTCCCAGAACAGCTCTGCAAGTCTCTGCCTATGTGGGGGGCTTGCCTCTAATTAGCGGTCTCCCAGTGTAAGCAAAAACTACACTGACAGTGCAGAATGAGGAAGTAAAAATTCTAACACGAGGTAAGAATTCTAAAGGTTTTAGAAAGAGAATTACAGCAGATATACATGCATACCTCCCAACGTGTAAAACTTATGTAGGGAGATTTGTTTCATCCCTGTGTATCATCTGAGGCTGTTCACTTCACTGGGGATATGTGAGGGTTTACATCCACTTTAATTCACAAATTGAGGTCTGTTGGCTTAGACCAGGGGTGTCCAAACTTTTTTCAAAGAGGGCCAGATTTTATGAAGTGAACGTGCATGAGGGCTAACCATTTTGCCTGACATTCTTTGAACCATTAAAAGTGTGTTCGTTCCGAGCACTAACTTACTGCCCAACAAGAATTCTCTTGACTTTGTGGCTGTGTGTGGTGAAGAGATGAGCCATTTGGATATACCGTATTGGCGTATAACACAAACCTTCACTTTAAGAGGGAAGTTTCAGGAAAAAACTTACATTTTAAATAAAGAACTGTGAAGCAAAATAAGGGTCAGTGCCCATTATTGCAGCCTCACCATTGCCATGAATGCAGACTCACCTTTGCCATGAATGCAGCAACACCATTGCCATGAATGCAGACGCACTGTTGCCATGAATGCAGACTCACTATTGACATGAATGCAGCCCCACCGTTGCCATGAATGCAGCCCCACCGTTGCCATGAATGCAGCCCCACCGTTGCCATGAATGCAGCCCCACCGTTGCCATGAATGCAGCCCCACCGTTGCCATGAATGCAGCCCCACCGTTGCCATGAATGCAGCCCCACCGTTGCCATGAATGCAGCCCCACCGTTGCCATGAATGCAGCCCCACCGTTGCCATGAATGCAGCCCCACCGTTGCCATGAATGCAGCCCCACCGTTGCCATGAATGCAGACTCACCTTTGCCATGAATGCAGCAACACCATTGCCATGAATGCAGACGCACCATTGCCATGAATGCAGATGCACTGTTGCCACGAATGCAGACCCACCGTTGCCATGAATGCAGACCCACCGTTGCCATGAATGCAGCCCCACCATTGCCATGAATGCAGCACCCCCATTTCCATAAATACAGCACCCCCATTGCCATGAATGCAGCACCCCCATTGCCATGAATGCAGCACCCTCATTGCCATGAACGCAGCACCCTCATTGACATGAATGCAGACTCACCATTGCCATGAATGCAGACTCACCGTTGCCATGAATGCAGCACCCCCATTTCCATAAATGCAGCACCCCCATTGCCATGAATGCAGCACCCCCATTGCCATGAATGCAACCCCACCATTGCCATGAATGCAGCCCCACCATTGACATGAATGCAGCCCCACTATTGACATGAATGCAGCCCCACTATTGACATGAATGCAGACTCACCGTTGCCATGAATGCAGACTCACCGTTGCCATGAATGCAGACTCACCGTTGCCATGAATGCAGACTCACCGTTGCCATGAATGCAGACTCACCGTTGCCATGAATGCAGACTCACCGTTGCCATGAATGCAGACTCACCGTTGCCATGAATGCAGACTCACCATTGCCATGAATGCAGACTCACCGTTACCATGAATGCAGCCCCACCATTGCCATGAATGCAGACTCACCATTGCCATGAATGCAGACTCACCATTGCCATGAATGCAGACTCACCATTGCCATGAATGCAGACTCACCATTGCCATGAATGCAGACTCACCATTGCCATGAATGCAGACTCACCTTTGCCATGAATGCAGACTCACCTTTGCCATGAATGCAGCAACACCATTGCCATGAATGTAGACTCACTGTTGCCATGAATGCAGACGCACTGTTGCCATAAATGCAGACTCACTATTGACATGAATGCAGCCCCACCATTGCCATGAATGCAGCACCCCCATTGACATGAATGCAGCACCCCCATTGACATGAATGCAGCACCCCCATTGGCATGAATGCAGATTCACCATTTCCATCAGTGCAGCCTGATCCATGCCCATCTGCAGCCTCGGAGGGGACAGGGAGGGGGCGGGACAAGCGCCAACAGATTACATACAGGAGAATCTGTTTTCTCTAAGGCCTCTTTAATCTAAAGTCCCGCCTCCTATGATTTACAGAACAGTCATCCAATGGCAGCGCAGGAGACGGGACTTCCTTTTACAGAAGCGGCCGTGTAAACAGGAAATTCTCCTGTATGTACGGCACTCGCCCCCCCCCCCCCCCTCCCTGTGCCCTCCAAGGCAGCCAGCATATATATCTTTTGTGGCCCCTGGCACTCGGGGATTCATTGGAGGCTACAAAAGATATAAATGTCCAAATTGCTAGGCGGGCCTCTCAAAACCGAAACACGGGCTGCAATTGACTTGTGGGCCGGACTTTGGACATGCCTGGTTTAGACCACAGAGTATGTATCTGGATAGAAAACTGGTTAAAGGGGCGTGACCAAAGGGTGGTACCCACGAATGCAGCCTCACCTGTGCCCAGCAATGCGGCCTCATCTGTGCCCACATCTCAGCCTCACCTGTGCCTAGGAATGCAGCCTCACCTGTGCCCACATCTCAACCTCACCTGCGCCCAGGAATGCAGGCTCATCTGTGCCCAGGAATGCATCCTCACCATACCACAGAACTATTACTAACCTATAGAATAAAATAATAAGCACAGGACTCAAGATCTAATAAAAAAAATCACACCCATGTATTAATCATCCCTGCAATGTATATTGATATAATCCAGTTTTGCTTTCTGTTTTGAAGCTGCCAGTCTGCAATATCTGAGAATAAAAATCTGATTTTGTTCAACCACATCTTGACTGAATAAACAGAAAATCTCAATAAATCTAAAAAATAAATAAAAAATCAATTACTTCAACTCACTGGCCTGACTAGAAAAAAAGGCTATTTGTATCAGTTTTAGTATATCGGAAAAAAACAAAATCTATAAAATGGTACCACACATTCTCACTGCTTTGCAGGGAGAAGAAACAGGCAGATTGTTCCCTCTGTACAGAACCCTGTGTTGAATGGTACCACTCAATCGCACTGCTTTGCAGGGAGAAGAAACAGAGAGATCGTTCCTTCTGTACAGAGCCCTGTGTTGACAATCAACATGTGATTAGCCACAGCTGACCAGCAGGCTCCAGCCATGAATCATTGGCTGTGACCTGCTGTCAATGGGCATGCGCGCAAGAGGCCAGTGAAGTACCTGTACGGGCCGCCCATCAGTGCGTTGCGGGTGGGCAGCCCGCAAGTGGTTAAAATTATAGTACTGAGGTGTCATGGACCTGGTCCTGAAGCTGAAAAGCTGAGAGGGCTCTCCTTGCTGCTGAGTTCTCAGTGTTCCTGAAGGTGATAACAGGGAACATAAAGCCCAAAGAAGCAGGGATTGCCCGCTGTGCCACAGATGAGGGATGGTGGTGTGGAGATCTTTCTGCACGTGGATACCAGATGAGGTGTGCGATAGAACCCAGGAGAGTTGAAGTCTGTACAAGCTGCACACAGCAGGAAACTGGTTGCAATGGTAAGTGCAGCAGGCTGGATACAATAGGTAAGTACTGCAGGATGGAGTAGCAGATGAGTACTGTAGATAGGTACTGCAGGATGGGTACACTAGGTAGGCACCAAGGTAGGCACCATCTGCTGTGCCCATCACAGCAGATGGGCACAGCAGAAGGCATAGTCAGGGACAGTAGCAGAGGTCGGGAAGCCAGTGGTCAGCAGATCAGATTTCAGAATCGTGGTTAGGCAAGCCGGATCATACACAGGACAGGAAACAAGAAAAAATCCATGAGCAATCCGAGGTGAGAGATGGGAAGACAAAAGGTATCCAAGGGCAGGATGGGTCGGTAACAGGGGCACAAGAACACAAGAACAGGAAGCAGGAAGCTGAAGACCAGACATCTATGTCCATGTGCCACAGTCACCCTTTTAAAGCGGTTGTATACCCATTTTCTTTATCGTACATCACGGGACACAGAGGCTCATAGTAATTACTAAGTGGGTTATATCTCACCTTCAGGTGCCGGACACTGGTGTAATTAATTAGACAGGAAGTTTCCTCCCTATATAACCCCTCCCCTACAGGGAATACCTCCGTTTTTTCGCCAGTGTCTAAGGCGTTGGTCACGGTTAATGAGTGCTCCTAGATGGCCTGAACAAGGGTCAGGGAGCTACGCTATCGGATCCATTCAAAGAGCCAAAACAAAAGCGAAAGTGGGTGGTACCCAATGCCTCGATACCAAAGAACAAGGTTTTGCCTGTAATGCTTCTCTTAGGAGAGCTGGGCCCTGAGATCCAGCACCTTGGTCACGTTGCTATACCACAGGTTTGCTCTGGCAGGGCGCTATACATGGCCCAAGGCAGTGGACCCTACGTACAGAGGGGACCCCGTCCTTGAAGGTCTGGCATGACACCAACCCGCCGTGATGGGTGAAGATTGGGTCACTGTGATATTCCAGCAGTACCCTGCAGCGAGGAATGGTGAGTCTGCATTTGTTTGCAGTGTCTCTATTAAGAGAGCGATCTGACTGTCTGTTTCCCGGTGGTCACTGGGAGCAGTGTGCTGTTCTATCATGCTTGTACTCTGGCTCAGGTGGGCTGCTGTTTTTTCCCCAGCCACTAGAGGGCGCTGATTTGATTCTAGCCTATTGTTTTTTAGGCAGGAAGAAGAAGGGCAGCCATTACCGTCTGCTGAGAGGTCGGATGGCCTTGTAGACAGAACAGTGGGCCGTGAGTGTGTGAGTACCAGCTTGGGAACAGGAACAGACAAGTCATGATTACATGCTGCATATTTTCTGCCTATCCATGGGGAATGTACAAGCTGTAAGTAGTAGATACACTCCTGGATAATTAGCAGTTCACTTTAAAAGGTGTCGTTTTCTGCTTGTGGGCATGAACAGCATATTACACGTGCTTGCAGTTTTGAAATGCATGTTGTTATATTACATGTTTGAAAGGTTTGAGCATAGTGCATATGTGCTTGGTATCCTACAGGTATAAGTATAGGACCAACTGCAATTGAGCAGGTGCTTGCTTGCTAAAAATCGCCCAGTTGCTAAATACACACAGATGCTGATATGCACAGTTGCTAAAATCACACAGTTGCTAGTACGCACAGATGCTTATATGTACAGTTGCTGAAATCACACAAGTTGCTAAGATACACAGATATTGAATTGCACAGTCGCTAAGGTCGCACAATTGCTTAAAAAGCACAGATGCTGAAATACACAGTGGCTGGTGATCGCATAAGGTGACAGGATCACTTTAAGATACACGGTCACATAAAGATGCATGTTTATGTTTGTATAGATATGCATCGTTGTTTTCTTTTCTCCTAGTCGCATTGTCAGGCTGAAAGGCTTGATCGCATAAAGATGCTTGACCATCAGGCTGGAAAACCTCCACAGAATCCTCATGCAGGTGCTTGCTTACAAGCTAGCCAAATGCACAACTGCTGGGATGCACAGTTGCTGGTGCGCATTGTTACTAACGCACAAACAGTTAAGTCGCATGATTGCGGAAACGCACATTGCCGGAGGATAACTTCCTCTTTACTAGTCCACATGTTTGCATAGAATACATGAGTTTCTAATGTACATCATGTAGGTAAAACAAGTAACAGAACATGTTCTTGTTGATCGCATAAAGATACATGTTTTCTGTTGGTATGGATTTACATGTGTTTTACATAGTCGCATGAGGACACTGGGTCACATTAACCACTTGCCGACCGCCTCACGCCTATATACGTGAGCAGAATGGCACGGGCAGGCAAAATCACGTACCTGGTACGTGATTGCCTTCCCGCGGGCAGGGGGTCCGATCGGAACCCCCCCCCCCCCGGTGCCAGCGGCGGTCGGCATTTGTCTGGCGGGGGGGGCCATCCGATCGTGCCCCTCCCCCCCTCGCGATCGCTCCCAGCCAATGAGAAACATCCCCTGCCTCTGTATAGTACACAGAGGCAGAGGATGTGATGTCATCTCTCCTCGGCTCGGCAGTTTCCGTTCCGGCGCCGAGGAGAGAAGACATGTGAGTAAGTGTAAAACACACACACACACACACAGTAGAACATGCCAGGCACACTAAACACCCCCATCCCCCGATCCACCCCCCCCCAATCACCCCCCCCTGTCACAAACTGACACCAAGCTGTTTTTTGTTTTTTTTCCTGATTACTGCATTGGTGTCAGTTTGTGACAGTTAGAAGTGGTAGGACAGTTAGGGTTAGCCCCCTGTAGGTCTAGGGTACCCCCCTAACCCCCCCATATAAAGTTTTAACCCCTTGATCACCCCCCCTCACCAGTGTCGCTAAACAATCATTTTTCTGATTGCTGTATTAGTGTCGCTGGTGACGCTAGTTAGGGAGGTAAATATTTAGGTTCGCCGTCAGCGTTTTATAGCGACAGGGACCCCCATATACTACCTAATAAATGTTTTAACCCCTTGATTGCCCCCTAGTTAACCCTTTCACCACTGATCACCGTATAACCGTTACGGGTGACGCTGGTTAGTTCATTTATTTTTTATAGTGTCAGGGCACCCGCCGTTTATTACCGAATAAAGGTTTAGCCCCCTGATCGCCCGGCGGTGATATGCGTTGCCCCAGGCAGCGTCAGGTTAGCGCCAGTACCGCTAACACAAAGGCACGCAGCATACGCCTCCCTTAGTGGTATAGTATCTGAACGGATCAATATCTGATCCGATCAGATCTATACTAGCGTCCCCAGCAGTTTAGGGTTCCCAAAAACGCAGTGTTAGCGGGATCAGCCCAGATACCTGCTAGCACCTGCGTTTTGCCCCTCCGCCCGGCCCAGCCCACCCAAGTGCAGTATCGATCGATCACTGTCACTTACAAAACACTAAACGCATAACTGCAGTGTTCGCAGAGTCAGGCCTGATCCCTGCGATCGCTAACAGTTTTTTTTTGTAGCGTTTTAGTGAACTGGCAAGCACCAGCCCCAGGCAGCGTCAGATTAGCGCCAGTACCGCTAACACCCACGCACTCACCGTACACCTCCCTTAGTGGTATGGTATCTGATCGGATCAATATCTGATCCGATCAGATCTATACTAGCGTCCCCAGCAGTTTAGGGTTCCCAAAAACGCAGTGTTAGCGGGATCAGCCCAGATACCTGCTAGCTTCTGCATTTTGCCCCTCCGCCCGGCCCAGCCCAGCCCACCCAAGTGCAGTATCGATCGATCACTGTCACTTACAAAACACTAAACGCATAACTGCAGCGTTCGCAGAGTCAGGCCTGATCCCTGCGATCGCTAACAGTTTTTTTTTTTTTTTTTTTTTTGTAGCGTTTTGGTGAACTGGCAAGCGCCAGCGGCCTAGTACACCCCGGTCGTAGTCAAACCAGCACTGCAGTAACACTTGGTAATGTGGTGAGTCCCATAAGTGCAGTTCAAGCTGGTGAGGTGGCAAGCACAAGTAGTGTCCCGCTGCCACCAAGAAGAAGACAAACAGGCCTGTCGTGCCCATAGTGCCCTTCCTGCTGCATTCGTCAATCCTAATTGGGAACCCACCGCTTCTGCAGCGCCCGTACTTCCCCCATTCACATCCCCAACCAAATGCAGTCGGCTGCATGAGAGGCATTTTTATGTCCTCCGGAGTACCCCTACCCAACAAACCCCCCAAAAAAGAGGTCGTGTCTGCAGCAAGCGCGGATATAGGCATGACACCCGCTATTATTGTCCCTCCTGTCCTGACAATCCTGGTCTTTGCATTGGTGAATGTTTTGAACGCTACCATGCACTAGTTGAGTATTAGCGTAGGGTACAGCATTGCACAGACTAGGCACACTTTCACAGGGTCTCCCAAGATGCCATCGCATTTTGAGACCCGAACCTGGAACCGGTTACAGTTATAAAAGTTAGTTACAAAAAAAAAGTGTAAAAAAAAAAAAAAAAAAACACAAACAAAAATAAAAAAAAATAGTTGTCGTTTTATTGTTCTCTCTCTCTCTATTGTTCTGCTCTTTTTTTACTGTATTCTATTCTGCAATGTTTTATTGTTATTGTTATTATGTTTTATCATGTTTGCTTTTCAGGTATGCAATTTTTTTATACTTTACTGTTCACTGTGCTTTATTGTTAACCATTTTTTTTGTCTTCAGGTACGCCATTCACGACTTTGAGTGGTTATACCAGAATGATGCCTGCAGGTTTAGGTATCATCTTTGTATCATTCTTTTCAGCCAGCGGTTGGCTTTCATGTAAAAGCAATCCTAGCGGCTAATTGGCCTCTAGACTGCTTTTACAAGCAGTGGGAGGGAATGCCCCCCCCCCCCCCACCATCTTCCGTGTTTTTCTCTGGCTCTCCTGTCTCAACAGGGAACCTGAGAATGCAGCCGGTGATTCAGCCAGCTGACCATAGAGCTGATCAGAGACCAGAGTGGCTCCAAACATCTCTATGGCCTAAGAAACCGGAAGCTACGAGCATTTTATGACTTAGATTTCGCCGGATGTAAACCGCGCCATTGGGAAATTGGGGAAGCATTTTATCACACCCATCTTGGTGTGGTCAGATGCTTTGAGGGCAGAGGAGAGATCTAGGGTCTAATAGACCCCAATTTTTTTCAAAAAAAGAGTACCTGTCACTACCTATTGCTATCATTAGGGATATTTACATTCCCTGAGATAACAATAAAAATGATTAAAAAAAAATAAATGAAAGGAACAGTTTAAAAATAAGATAAAAAAGCAAAAAAATAATAAAGAAAAAAAAAAAAAAAAAAAGCACCCCTGTCCCCCCTGCTCTCGCGCTAAGGCGAACGCAAGCGTCGGTCTGGCGTCAAATGTAAACAGCAATTGCACCATGCATGTGAGGTATCACCGCGAAAGTCAGATCGAGGGCAGTAATTTTAGCAGTAGACCTCCTCTGTAAATCTAAAGTGGTAACCTGTAAAGGCTTTTAAAGGCTTTTAAAAATGTATTAATTTTGTTGCCACTGCACCTTTGTGCGCAATTTTAAAGCATGTCATGTTTGGTATCCATGTACTCGGCCTAAGATCATCTTTTTTATTTCATCAAACATTTGGGCAATATAGTGTGTTTTAGTGCATTAAAATTTAAAAAAGTGTGTTTTTTCCACAAAAAATGCGTTTGAAAAATCGCTGCGCAAATACTGTGTGAAAAAAAAAAATGAAACACCCACCATTTTAATCTGTAGGGCATTTGCTTTAAAAAAATATATAATGTTTGGGGGTTCAAAGTAATTTTCTTGCAAAAAAAATTTTTTATGTAATCAAAAAGTGTCAAAGGGCTTTGTCTTCAAGTGGTTAGAAGAGTGGGTGATGTGTGACATAAGCTTCTAAATGTTGTGCATAAAATGCCAAGACAGTTCAAAACCCCTACAAATGACCCCATTTTGGAAAGTAGACAACCCAAGCTATTTGCTGAGAGGCATGTCGAGTCCATGGAATATTTTATATTGTGACACAAGTTGCAGGAAAGAGACAAATTTTTTTTTTTTTTTTTTGCACAAAGTTGTCACTAAATGATATATTGCTCAAACATGCCATGGGGATATGTGAAATTACACCCCAAAATAAATTCTGTTGCTTCTCCTAAGTACGGGGATACCACATGTGTGAGACTTTTTGGGAGCCTAGCTGCGCACGGGACCCCGAAAACCAAGCACCGCCTTCAGGCTTTCTAAGGGCGTAAATTTTTGATTTCACTCTTCACTGCCTATCAGTTTCGGAGGCCATGGAATGCCCAGGTGGCACAAACCCCCCCCCCCCAAATGACCCCATTTTGGAAAGTAGACACCCCAAGCTATTTGCTGAGAGGTATAGTGAGTATTTTGCAGACCTCGCTTTTTGTCACAAAGTTTTGAAAATTAAAAAAAGAAAAAAAATAATTTTTTCTGGCCTTTCTTCATTTTCAAAAACAAATGAGAGCTGCAAAATACTCACCATGCCTCTCAGCAAATAGCTTGGGGTGTCTACTTTCCAAAATGGGGTCATTTAGGGGGGTTTGTGCCATCTTGGCATTTTATGGCCTTCAAAACTGTGATAGGCAGTGAGGAGTGAAATCAAAAATTTATGCCCTTAGAAATCCTGAAGGCGGTGCTTGGTTTTCGGGGTCCCGTACACGGCTAGGCTCCCAAAAAGTCCCACACATGTGGTATCCCTGTACTCAGGAGAAGCAGCTGAATGTATTTTGGGGTGCAATTCCACATATGCCCATGGCCTGTGTGAGCAATATATCATTTAGTGACAACTTTTTGTAAATTGTTTTTATTTATTTTTTTTTGTCATTATTCAATCACTTGGGACAAAAATAAATAAATGTTCAATGGGCTCAACATGCCTCTCAGCAATTTCCTTGGGGTGTCTACTTTCCAAAATGGGGTCATTTGGGGGGGTTTTGTACTGCCCTGCCATTTTAGCACCTCAAGAAATGACATAGGCAGTCATAAACTAAAATCTGTGTAAATTCCAGAAAATGTACCCTAGTTTGTAGACGCTATAACTTTTGCGCAAACCAATAAATATACACTTATTGACATTTTTTTTACCAAAGACATGTGGCCGAATACATTTTGGCCTAAATGTATGACTAAAATTGAGTTTATTGGATTTTTTTTATAACAAAAAGTAGAAAATATCATTTTTTTTTCAAAATTTTCGGTCTTTTTCCGTTTATAGCGCAAAAAATAAAAACGGCAGAGGTGATCAAATACCATCAAAAGAAAGCTCTATTTGTGGGAAGAAAAAGACGCAAATTTCGTTTGGGTACAGCATTGCATGGCTGCGCAATTAGCAGTTAAAACGGCGCAGTGCCGAATTGTAAAGTGCTCTGGTCAGGAAGGGGGTAAAACCTTCCGGGGCTGAAGTGGTTAAAGTGCTTGTTTGCACAGAAATGCCTAAACTCGCATAAAAATGCTTGATCCCACAAGGGTGCTTGATTGCACAAGAGCCCTTGGTCACAAGGGTACTTGTTCGCACCATAGTGCTTATAATGCATAAAGTGTTTGATCATATAAAAATGCAGAATCACATAAGGATGCATGATCGCCTAAAGTTGCATGATTGCCTAGATTGGCATGGTTGCATAGCAAGGCATGTTTTTTTTTTTTTTAACAATCAGGAGTGCTTTATTGAAAAGAATAATATGCAGTACAGAAAAAACAAAAGAAGGTAAATAAAACGGTACATGTGTATACAGATACATGTAAAAATAGATCATATAATCGAGTATAGGTAAACTCTTACTTACAAAAGATTTAGCATGTTGAATCCAATGCAGTTATATAAACACATTTTGTAGTGGATCGTTGAATAAGCTTGGTAAGCCAATCAGGCTTGTCATTACAATTTTGTATAAGGAGTCATGAGAGGCGGCTACTAGGCTAGTTACGGATGCATGTACTAGTTTAGTTACATCCCTATTGCGACATAACCACAGGGTTATCCATCCCCACCTACCCATAACCCAGTGACCCACCACCCAGCTGAAAGAAGGCAAGGGCAGTATCATCCCCCAATCCATGGTTGCCAGACCTTGTCGAACTTCCAGGGACATCCCCGACTAATATACGTTAACCTATAGAGGGGCAAAGCAGAGTTTACCCTCTTTTCCCAGGAGGAAAGGGTCGGAGGGTTAGCCGAGTTCCAGCCAACGAGGATCTCCTTTTTAGCGTAATAGAACAGGAGTGAGATTAGAATTTTGCTGTGATGTGTCCTATGTTCATCTTCGTGTATTCCCAGGAGAGCTAACTCAGGTGTTCTTTGAACGGATAGGTCCATCCTAACATTCAAGTGGTCATATACTCCCAACCAGAACCTTGACAATGCAGGACAGTCCCAAAACATGTGTATAAACGTGCCTATTTGAGTTCGACACCTAGGGCAATGTGGGTCCCTGTCAGGGTATATTTTGGATAGTCTCGCCGGTGTAAAGTAGACCCTATGTAGAAATTTAGTTTGTGTCAGTTTGTCTCCAGCTGATATTACCAGTTTGGGGCCTTGTTCCAGACAGGTTTCCCAGTCCTCTCTCTCCAAAGTGGGAATATCTGATTTCCAGGCATTCCATAGCTTGTCCATCTTGGATATCTCCCTAGGGAGCAGCGTGGTATAAATAGCTGACAGAGGTTTTGTTAGGTCACTGCTAGAAAGCAGATCCTCCAACGGGTCTAATTGTAGGAGAGGGGGAGTAGGAAACTGTGCCCTAGTTGCGTGACGTAGCTGTGCGTAACGGAAGAACATCCATCCCGGGAATCCGTATGTCCTTGACATGATGGCAAAAGACATCAGTTCCCCATTAGGCATAATGTCTCTGAGGGTTTTAATTCCGAAATCCGCCCAGAGCTGAGGATCAGGTATTGTGCGGAAGTGGGGCAACTGAGGGTTACCCCAAAGAGGCTGGACAGGCGCCCATCGCCCCCCAAGGGAAAACCTCCTTCTAGCCATCCTCCACACTTGAAGTGTAGCCCTGGACGGAGCAGGAAGCTCTTTGTATGCCCCTGTCCCCCTAAAGACCACGTTTTGCAGATCTTGTATAGAGCCCAAATGTGCTGCCTCCACACAGACCGCGGCGTTGGATCGTTTTCCCTCAAACCACCAGTACGCCGTCACAAGCATCGCCGCCCAATAATACAGTTTGAAGTTGGGAAGGGCAAGCCCCCCCAACTGGATCGGTAGTTGTAGGGTGGATTTGGCTAACCTTGGAATGGCTCCATTCCAAATAAAAGAGATAATTTGTTTGTCTATTTCCCGAAAGAAGGACGCAGGTAGCCAAATCGGGCTATTTCTAAAAAGGTAAGTAAATTTGGGTAGAAGCATCATCTTTAGAATGCTTATACGTCCTAGTAAGTTAAGCGGTAGCTCAGACCATGCGCTACATCTTTCTTTAAGGAGACGGAGCAGAGGAGTCATATTTAATTTATAATAGTGGGCAGTGTCCCTGGATACCCGGACCCCAAGGTACTTAAAGTCAGAGACCCACTGTAGGGGCGTACCTCCCGCCGCATCAGGGATCCCGCCATCCAGAGGGAACAGGACTGATTTAGACCAGTTTATACGAATCCCCGATGCGTCCCCAAATCTATTGAAAATATCCAAGGCAGCCAGAAGAGATGATCCCGCATCATTCAAATAGAGCAAGGCGTCATCTGCATACAGAGATATTTTCTCCTCTAGTCTACCAATCTGCAGCCCTCTGACATCCGAAGATTCTCTAACTAATATCGCTAGGGGCTCCAAGGCGAGAGCAAATAAACTAGGTGACAGCGGGCATCCCTGGCGAGTACCTCTGTGGAGTGGGAAGGGATCAGAGACCCTATTATTGGTGCGTACCCTAGCTCTCGGTGCTCGGTATAGCAACTGGATCCAGCGGAGAAAGCCAGGGCCAAAACCAAATCGCCCCAGCACTTCCCAAAGGTATTCCCACTCCACAGAGTCAAACGCCTTTTCAGCATCTAAGGAGGCGATCACCCTACTCCCACAGTTTCTATGCGTAATGGACAGATTTAGGAAGAGGCGTCTAATATTAATATCTGTCCCCTTACCCGGCATAAAGCCAGTCTGGTCATCATGAACTAATGTCGATATAATTGAAGATAAGCGAGTGGCAAGAATCTTGGCCAAGATTTTCATATCCACATTAAGTAGTGAAATGGGCCTGTACGACGCGCATTCTTGGGGGTCCTTACCCTGCTTATGAATTAATACAATGACCGCCTCCTCCATGGACTCTGGGAGAGCACCCCCATCGACCAGTTCCGCAAAAAGGGATGTGAGTTTGGGTGCAAGGAGCTCTATATTTTGAGAGTAAAACTCCGTAGGGAGTCCATCCGCCCCAGGGGTCTTTCCTATCTGCAGGCCCCCGATAGCAGTTTGGACCTCTTCTAAAGAGATATCCTTATCCAACATTGCCCTATGTTCGTCAGACAGCGTAGGAAAAGGGACACTGTTTAAGTACTCCTGCAATGACAAGGGGTTGTCACTAGCTCTAGAAGCGTATAGATCCCTGTAGTAGCAGGAGAATCTATCATTAATGTCCTCTGGTAAGGTCAGCAGTTCCCCACTGTCACTCCTTACACCCGCTATATGTGTAGTACTCGATTGTCCACGTGCTAGCCAGGCTAACAGTCTACCATTTTTATTGCCGTATTCAAATATCCTCTGTGTAGAGTGTAGCATAGACTTCTTAGTTTGATCTATATTAAATAAGGAGAGTTCCCTCAATGCCCCCTGCCATGTGTAGTAGTTTGGTTCAGATGGGGCCCTTACATAGGCTACCTCAGATTCCCTCACCGCCTCCTCGAGCCGCTCCAGGGACCGAGCAGCCTCTCTCTGCATAGAAGATATACGGGATATATATTCCCCCCTAACCCAGGCCTTGAAAGTATCCCAGAGGGTCTGTGGGTCCGCTGACTCCCTATTTCTCAACCAAAAATTGCAAATGGCTTCCGGCATTACCTCCTGCATCCTTTCATCCAGCGCCCAGAATCTGGAAAGACGCCATAGCCTTGGGCCTGATGATCTACCCAGGGAGATAACAAGATTTAGGGGAGCATGGTCTGATATACCCCGTGGCAGGTGTTTGACCTCTTTTGTCCAGCAGAGTGCATTTCTAGACACGTATGCTAAATCTATTCGGGACAGAGCTCTGTGTGAGGCAGAATGGCAAGTATATTCTCGATCCCTGGGGTGAAATTGTCGCCATGCATCCGTCAGAGCAAAAGTAGTCGCCCAGCTCTGTAGCTCCGACGAGGTGCGGGCCCCAGGGTTGAGTCTATCCGCCACCTGGGAGGGTACTAAGTTAAAATCACCAAAGATAAAAACTTCTTGAGTATGGTATCCCATAACATTCTGCATGATCTCATATAGAAGTTGGACCCTCGCAGGGGGGGGAAGATACAAGCCTACCAATACCATCCGTTTGGAGTGGACAGACATATGTATGATCACATATCTACCTTCAGTGTCAGTTTTAACATCAAGGATCTGAGATGGGAGGGATCTGCGGACCAACACGCTCACTCCCCTGGCATAACCGGAATAAGTTGAGTGGTAATGCGTCCCCACCCAGGCCTTTTTTAACCCAAGAATTTTGGATCCCACCAGATGTGTCTCTTGTAAAACGCATATGTGAGGGACGTATTTTTGTATATACCTAAAGACAAGAGATCTCTTAATGGCTGAGTTTAATCCTCTGACATTCCATGAAATAATAGAAATGTCAGTCATCTAACCAAATCCACAAGTATAGCGTGTCGGATCCACAAGTCCCACCCATCCCCCAGTCTGCACAAACATCAATACCTCCGTTCTGTCTAGCATTTTGAAAACATGTACTCCAAACAGTAATAAATCCAACTGTAATTCAAGAATCCTCTGGAATGGTAATATAGGGCATAAGAGCCCAGTTGTGTCAAAAGCAACTCCTTTGTCTAATGAACTAAGACATCTAATTCCCCTGTATCTGCAACGGCAGAAAACTCCCTTCCCTCCCCCACACCCCCTTGAAACTGGTGATGTGTAGATTCCCATAAATCCCAACTGTTACAACCGTGAAAGGGGCGTGAACTTAGATACGATAAAGTTGTCTAGCCAGACAACAGAGATGCTGGAAGTCACTTCGAAATATAGAATTCGATTCTCCTGAACTAATGCAGGGGCACAAAACTTAGTTACAGTATAAGGGTACTGGGCACCCACACTCATACCCAGTTACCCGCAAAAACCATCTCTTGAATGCATGAACAGTATTTCACCTGCGCTGTTGCAGGGGCACATTTCTTAGTTACAAACAACTGAGGTTCCAGTCATATTAAACATTAACCCAATGCTTGCAAAAATAAAAAAATAAACGGTATAAAAAATCATTTCTTCTATAAAGCCATAAGAGCTCCTGTCTTAGTTAGCCAAGTGAGACTCTATACTTATATAATTAAGACCATACAGTAGCAAGAATAAAGGTGGTTATGGAGGACATTTCTCCTGATCTATTACAGGGGCACATTCCTTAGTTACAGACTAGGGCTCCGGAATCACTCGCTTTTTGCCCCCAAACCTTAGTGAAAAATAATAATAATAATAACATGAGTTAAACGAATCTCTTCTCCTGGAGTGTTGCAGGGGCACATACCATGGTTACAGTACTGACATACTAAGCTTGTTCACTCGCAGCACACTAACCAGTCTAGTGAAGTAAAATGAAGCGATCATTTCTCCCGGAATGTCCCAGGGGAACACAGCTTAGGTCAGGCTCCTGCAGTTTCTGTGCTTTGAGCCCGGGCTCAGAGGCTGACATTAAAGGACATGTGTTCGGTAGGAATCCTTTGTCGAATGTAGCCAGAAGAGCATCAGCAGGCGTGAATTGATGAGATGTAGTAGGTCATCTGCGGTTGAAAAAGCCAGCAGGTTGATCGTCTGTTGTCCCAGGTGTATAGCAGAAGTTTTCGATCCGCCAGAGCGAACAATAGATTGCAATTGCATAGCAACAAGAGCTTGTACCAGAGTCACTAGTAGGTTGAGGCAATCCCCAAGTGGGTCCAGAGAGAGATAGGAAAATCTGTGGCTTTAACGAAGCTGTGGCAGTGTCTCAAGCCAGGTGGCAGCCTCACGGGGGGATGTAAAGAATTTCACTGACTCCCCGTCTTGCACCCGTAGTCTGGCCGGGAAAAGTATACTGTACTTGATGTTCCGCGCCCGCAATGACGCTTTAACTTGATCAAACGACCTGCGTAGTTTCTGTGTCTCCACAGAATAGTCCGGAAAAAAGAGTAGGTTGGCATTTTGAAATTTTACCTCTCCGGCCCTGCGCGCTTCCCTTAGAACAGCATCCCGGTCCCTGAAGTTAAGCATTCGGAATATTAAGGTGCGGGGATGAGAACCAGGTGGACCGGGAACAGGGGGAATCCGATGTGCGCGTTCCACAGTGTAGAAGGGGGAGAACTGCGCAGCTGGGAGCAGCGTTCTCAGCATCTCCTCCACAAAAACCGTGGGATTCTTTCCCTCAGCCCCCTCTGGCAGGCCTACGATCCGAAGATTGTTCCTTCGGTTTCGGTTCTCGGAGTCATCCACCTTATATTCCAGGGCGCGGACTTTAGTCTGCAGTGTGCGGATAGATGCAGCATGGTCTGTAACCGCATCCTCCGCAAGGCCCACTCGCTCCTCCACTTCAGTCACCCTCGATCTGAGTTTGTCCTGGTCCTGCCGAATCAGGCCAACATCCAGCTGTACAGACTCGATTTTGCTGGTCAGGGCAGCCTGGCAGGAAGCGATCGCAGCCATTACCTCCGGGAAGCCAATCTGTGCTGTCTCGGCCTGGTCCGCGGCCTCGGTCTGCGACGCCATATTGGATAACTGCCGGGAAGAGTCAGCCACGCGGTGTTTCACAATTGGGGCTGTATCGTCCAGGTTCTGCGGGAAATGTAACTTTCGGGCCCGCTGCCGTGTTCTGTGTGACATTCAGAGTAATTGTGGTGAATCTCTTCCCCAAACAAGAGTCAGGAATCAGGATCTTAGGGAGTCTTCCAGCAGAGCTCTGGAACACACGTCCTCCTAGGTTGCCATCTTGGCCACGCCCCATAGCAAGGCATGTTAATTTAAGTTTTCCTTAAATATACAGGATTCCTTATGTTCACATAGGAAGAAGTGTCTGCATGGATACATGTTGTGTAATGTTGCACAACACGTTCATAAAGCGCATGCTTGCTTGCAAGATGCCTGTTCCATAGCACACGTGTTATATGTATGCGTGTATACAGCGCACACTTTTTTTGTCCTTGCCTAAAACATATTTGTACGAATTTATGCTTCCGTGAACGCACGCTTCCATAGAGGCATATGGTGTTAATACTTGCCTCATACTCACATGGGCCATTTGCATATGTGTTTTATTTGCATGGGCTACAGAGGATGTCTGCGCTTCGCAGGGGAACAGCACCTCTTCCGGTTGGTGGTCTGGCCCTTCGGGTTAGCCACTGTGCCCAGGGTAAAGGCCCAGGGTATAGCCGTAATGGCATACCGAGGCAATCTGCTGCTGATAAGATCAGTCAGCAGCATGGCTGGACCTAGGTGGTCAAGTATCTGGAACTCCTGGGTTGGGATCCCAGTCTAAAGGTACTTTCTTATGGTCGGTAAGGAGCTTGGAGTGTTTGGGACTCAGCCCAAAAGGGGGTCAAGGCAATTTAGAGTTCCTTACATTTACCTTTGCTAATGTGCTAGGGAAGATGGCTTTATTCAAAGCGGTATCCCTATGCTCAGTTTCGTTCAAGGCTGCTATAAACATTATTCTGTCTGCCTGGAACAAGTAGATCCTAACCTACGCATTATCCAAAGGGTCTGGAATACGCCGGGACCTCAGCAAGATGGCAGAAGGGAAGATCCTTCATGCTGATTACCTGGGAGATGGTGGCTGTGAAGGCTGGCCTCTAGGGATGGAGACCGGTCCTGATGGAGACCACTGCCCAGGGGAAGTGGTCAAGCTCAGAGAGCCTTGACTGTCAACATTCTAGAGCTTCCGATGGCACGTCTGGCTTAATGGCCTGGGCGTTTAGATTACAGGATTGTTCTGTCTAGGTACAATCCGACAATGCCACATCAGTAATTTACTTCAGTTGCCAAGGGGGCACTAGAAGCCACGCAGCCAGCGGGAAAGCCATGTTCTGGTTTGGGCAGAGGAGCTTGTACCTTGCCTATTGACAATCTTCATATCGTGAAATGGAGCATTGACAGGCGGCTCTCTGGAGCCGTCAACAATTGTTCCCGGGAGAATGGCCTCTGCACCCCAACTTTTTTCTGCCCAGATAAGAATTTTGGGCATCCAGGTTCAACAAGAAGTTGGACAGCTTTGTGTCAAGGGCTAGGGATCCACTATTTATACGTTCTCCCCAGTTCAGATGCTTCTACGCAGGATCAAAGTGGAAGGGAAGCCGGTAATACTACTAGCCCAGCATGGCCCAGAAGATCCTGGTATGTAGAGATTGTAAGGTTGGCAGTAGCGAAACCGTGGACTCTTCCATCTAGTCCAGACTTGCTTTCGCAAAGGGCCGGTATTCCATCTGGCCTTACAATTGCTAAATTTAAAGGTCTGTCTATTAAAGCCCACATGTTAAACAATCGGAGCTTTCAGGTTCTGTGGTAACTGCCCTGATTAATGCAAGAAAGCAGGCCTCTAGGACCATTTATTATAGGGTCTGGAGGGCCTATGTTTCCTGGTGTGAAACCAAAAGATGGCCTCCTCGAAGGTATGTCATAGGTAGAATTCTTGCCTTCCTACAGTTGGGGGTAAAAATGAAGCTAGCCTTGAATACCATCAAGGGTCAGATCTCGGCCTTTGTCATTGTTTTTCAAAGGCCGCTTGCTTCGCATTCTTTGATCCATGCCTTTTTTATACAAGGGACAATGCATATAAATCCTCCAGTTGGGTCACACTTGTGCCGTAGGGTTGAGTCTAGTTTTGTTGGTGTACAAGGACAGCTCCTTGGGCCGATGCATCATATTCCTTTTGATCCTCCTAATGGGGGGAATAGGTGTTCTCCCTTGCGGTAGCCTCCACAAGAGTTTCAGTGTTGGCAGCTTTCTTTGTATAGTGCCATACTTGATTATTAAGGATAGGGTGATGTTAAATCCTCACTCAGCCTTTTTCCTTTTTTTCTAAAAGGATCTAGCTGTCATTTGAATCAAAACGTTTCTTACCTTCCTTTTACCAGAACCTTGTTCTGCGGAAGGAAAGTAATTAATTCCTCTCAATATAGTGAGAACGGTTAAAGGTATATCTGAATGTTTCAAGATACGGGAATCTGACGTTGTTGTGCTGCCAGAGGACCCTAAGAATGGGCAGGCAGCGATCAACTCGGCTATTAAAATGGTTGCACTCTCTCGTTGTGGTGAGAGCAGTCAACGCTTATCTGAAGCGACTACTCAGATATGGAAAACTAATGTTTGTGGCGCTACCTGGAGGTCCCAGGATAGGGCAGATAGCATCTAAATCAACTGTTTTAATGCAGATTCGTCAAGTTATTATTCAGGCTTGTGATTTGAAGAAAATGTTTTCTTCTTAGAGTGCACTTTACCAGGGCAGTAAGCGCTTCATGGGTGGTGCGTTACCAAGCCTTTATGACTCAAATTTACAAGACCACCACTTGGTCGTCTATACATACGTTCACTAATTTCTAACAGGTGAATGTAAGACGGCAAAAGGATGCCACTTTTGGCGCAGTGTACTGCAGACAGCAGTATAGGTCCTCACGTCTGATGGTAGTCTGCGTTTATTTGTGTCGCCCTCCCCTCAGTAGGCATTGCTTTAGGACATCCCATTTAGTAATTACTATGAGCCTCTGTGTCCCGTGATGTACGATAAAGAAAGTAGTAGGATTTTTTATAACAGCTTACCTCTAAAACCCTTTTCTTGGAGTACATCACGGGACACAGAGCTCCCGCCCCTCTTGTGGGACACTTATTGCTTTGCTACAAAAACTGAGGTATTCCCTGTAGGGGAGGGGTTATATATGGAGGAAACTTCCTGTCTAATTACACCAGTGTCCAGCACCTGAAGGTGAGATATAACCCACTTAGTAATTACTATGAGCCTCTGTGTCCCGTGATGTACTCCAAGAAAAGGATTTTACAGTTAAGCTGTTTTAAAAATCCAATTTTTTTTTTTTAGGTTTAGGAGATATTAATTTTGCTTACAGGTAAGCCTTATTATAGGCTTTAAGTATGAAACAATGTCGCGCTACTAGTGATAAAACTTAAAAGCAGGTAAAAAAATAGAAAAGCAGCTAGCATAAACAGTATAGTAAACTGCACAAACAAGTGAAAAGATAAAAAATGCGGTGCTAGTGTGTAACAAAGAGCGAAAGTGAAGTATCCCCTCACATGCAAATATAAAGCTGATAGTAACTTGTAGGTCAGATATCAATGTGAACAATATACAACAACAAAAGGACAAACAAATCAGGAAAGTTTGTCACAGATGGGTAAAAATATCCATGTAAGACAGCAAAAAAAAAAAAAATACTGCAAAAAAATAGGAGCTTCTTCAGTAAAAGAAAAATGTATAGTATACAAACAATTTATTCATTTTGAAAACATCAGTAGCAATATAACAGTGAAAGGAATGCGATTCATGCATTTGTACATATATGAGATATTGGTACGAATGTACTTGCACCCGACGCGTTTCGGAGTTGTTTAGCCTCCTTCTTCAGGGGTGGATGTAAGTTTAGCAAAGGTTTCTAAATTGAAAATAGTGTGTTTAACAAAGAAATAATGAATATGTGTACATATCAGACCATAAGGACATAAGTACATGCTATATTTTTCATTCCATTTACACTTACATTGGCACTATGTAAGCTAGCTTCGCATTCCAGAACAGTTTAAAAACAAAGGCGCTAACACTGTCTGCCCATCCAGCGTATTCCCGATTGTGATAAATAAAGGTTGATTAACGTATCCAAGGTGTTGATACTTCATGCATATCAGATGAAGATTGACTAAGTATGAATGTATATAGATAATTTGGTTCCTCAAAAATTAGAGGAAGGGCCCACAGATGTGGGGCGTAAAGAAATTTTAGACCTGGAATTCCACTGAGGCCGAATGCGGGTCCTGTAGAATGTGAAAATATAGAGGTATGTAATGGCCAATCGTTGATTGAAACTTCATAGTTAGATGTGAAAGAGAAAAATCTTTTAGTAGTAGAGGTACAACATACCTGATAGACCTACTGTAGAAGGTTTAAAGGAACATGAGGGGAGTACCTGGTGTAGGCTGAATGTATCTTGGGTGGCTAAAGATATTGACACAAGGGGGAAGGAAGATATGGAAATATCATTAGATAGATGTATTGTTTATCCAACTATATATTACTGACCGTTTTTTAAATGTAAATATATAAGTATATTTCAAAGGTTTGTGCAATCCAGATACATCTAAATTGTCCTTAGTTTGATGGTAATAGTTAAATAGTATTCAAATCAGTGGGGGGGGGGGGGGGGAGCGAGGGGAGAAAGTCCCAAGTTACAGCCATATAGTAATGCCTTCTGGCTAGAGCGGTACAACCTTCTACAATAACAAATTATTGTTTCTCCAAGCGTCTTCCAGGACAGCCCATGAGACCTTGGGCTCCTCCTACCAGGACAGGAAACACGTCACCCCCACCAGATAAAAGGGCGGTCCTCCAGGCCCATGTCAGTTATTTGTGTTTCCTCCGGACGGGGGTAACATGTTCATGGAACCTGCTCCCATAGGCCTTATAAGCAGGGGCTTTGTATGGCTTTTTTCTGGGGCATATCACTTACCGCTTCCTCTGCCAGAAGCAGCACACCGCTGGGGAGGTTGGCTGTGTTGCTGTTCTCTGTCCTCAGTGCCTGGAGAGGGCCAGGACCGGTGTGAGGTCGTGCCCCTAGCGCAGTGCATTGCACTCTAGCTCAGCTGAGCTTCAGTTGTCCTTCCCTGCCGACAGCCTGGCTGATCTGAGCAAGGAATGGAGGAAGCCGCAGCGTTCGAGGGGGCGGAGCTATTGCGCTCCAAGCTGGCCCACAGGAAGTGCCTGGAGAAGGTTACTTCCGGGGCATATGACATCCTCATCGGGCGCCGGAGACGAGGTTCCAGTCTTCATAAACGGCGCGAACAGAGAACGCTGGCTGCTGGTGTTTCTTGGTGTTAAGCAGCCAGGCTGTGGATGACCAAGAGGGGCAGAATGGATCCTCCTGTAGTACCTGCACAGGCAGCGGATGCAGTTCCCAACACCAGCACCTCACAGGTAAGCCTGGGGTGTTCTGTCACCACCTTGCTATCCCTGTGAGTGTTCCCTCCCCCTCCCCCCTCTGTAGTAGTGGGTGTAAGGGGACACATTTCCTCCCTCCTGCACGTGGTGTTACGGAGTGATTGTGTGGCTTTAATTACATTGTGGGTCATTTATTTTGTCTTGCAGACCAAGACTCAGGACAAGGCCCAAGCGCAGCCACTTAAAAGGAAATGTGCGGTTTGCGCAAACAAATTGAGCTCCTCATGGAGCAAAGCAGTTTGTCGCACCTGTATAGAAGGCCTGGTAAAGGATGACCCGGTTGCCTCTTGCCAGAAGATGCTTACTTCTGTTAGGGATGAGCTTGCGCCACCTTCCTTTAGAACGCTTATTGACAAGCTCCAGACTCCAGCAGAGAGTCCGTCTTCACTGAAGGCGTCAGTAAGCACTCCGCAGCAGGCAGAGAGTGAAGACTCTGAGGCTGAGGTCAGATCTACCCGTTCTTCTCTGGAAGAATCAGGGTCAGATACAGAGCCCAGAGATAGAGAATCCACTCGAGGCTCAAGATTTAAGTTATCTGTTGAGGATGTAGATGACTTATTAAAGGCTATCTATACTACCCTTGAATTAAAAGAGGAAGAGGTTCAGTTATCCAAACATGATCTTATGTATAAAGGATTACATAAGAGAAAATCAAGAGTGTTTCCAGTTCATAGTTCTTTGGTTGATACTATTAAACTGGAATGGGATAATCCTGAGAGAAAACCATTCTTCTCTAGTAACCTAAAAAGGAGGTTTCCTTTTGATGAGGACACTGCGCAGCCATGGAATAAGAATCCCAAGTTAGATGCACCTCTTTCAAAAGTTTCAAAAAACTCGGACCTGGCGTTTGATGATATGGGTACGCTTAAAGATCCGATGGACAAGAGGGGGGATATCCTTCTCCACAGAGCCTGGGACTCAGCAGTTGGAAACATGAAACCAGCTTTGGCTTCCACTTGTGTGGCCAGAAATCTGGAGGTTTGGTTGACTCGGATTCAGTCACATCTGTCAGCAGGTACCTCCAGAGAGCAAATTTTAAAGTCTTTTCCTCTCCTATTTCAGGCAGTGGTTTTTTTTTGGCAGATTCTTCCGCTGAGTCGGTAAGAATGTCAGCCAGGACTTCGGCTCTAGTGAACTCGGCTCTAGTGAACTTAAGACCTGGTCAGGGGACTCGGCCTCCAAGTTGCGCCTTTGTGGCCTTCCTTTAACTGGCGATCATTTATTTGGCCCAGGTCTACAAGAGGCACTGGAACGCACGGCTGATAAGAAAAAGGCGTTTCCAGAGAAAAAGAGTTCAGACAGCCAGAAAAATTTTTTCGTGGCCAAAACAGGCAACAGAGTCCTAGAGAAAAGGACAGCAGGCCGAAAAAGCATTGGACTGGGCACAAAGGCAGAGGCAAAGGGGGAGTGCTATTTAACCCTCCTCAACAGCCCGCCAAGCCGCAGTGACTTGTGTTCCCCGGTGGGAGGGAGATTGAGGGCCTTCATCCCACAGTGGGCAGCAGTCACTCTGAGCCCCTTCGTCCTGGACCTAGTGACCAACGGGTACAGGCTGGAGTTTGTTCACCAACCACCAGAACGTTTGTTGGTCACATTTCCTCCACAAGATCGGGAGAAAGCGAGGGCTCTGGGTCTCCAGATCGGAGACTTATTAGATCAAAAAGTCCTGATTCCTGTTCCTCGATCGAAGCGGGGCAAGGGATTCTATTCCCATGTATTTGTGGTCAGAAAGCCGGCAGGAAAGTTTTGACTTATCCTGAATCTCCGGACCTTAAACAAGTCCATCAGATACAAGCATTTCCGTATGGAGACGGTTTTTACAATCAAAAACCTACTATACCCAAACTGCTTTATGGCCACGTTGGACTTAAGGGATGCTTATCTTCACATCCCTATCCATCCAGCCTTCCAAAAGTTTTTGAGATTGGCAGTGAAGACGGGTATGGGGACCCGACATTTTCAATTTCAGGCCCTCCCCTTCGGTCTTTCCTCAGCCCCACGCATCTTTACGAAGGTGTTGGGGGAAGTGCTGGCTCCTCTAAGATTAAAGGCAATAACGGTTATCCCTTACTTAGACGACCTCCTGATAGTGGCAAAATCATACCAAAGGCTGTTGGAAGATCTCCAGGCTGTACAGGACTTCTACAGTCCCTAGGCTGGCTAATAAACAAAGAAAAATCGTCCTTGATTCCGGCCCAGAAAGTAACTTATCTGGGTTACGATTTTTGCTCCGTGAACCAAAGAGTTTTTCTTCCTCAGGAGAAGATTACCAAAGTGTTCCAGACTATGTCAACATTGCAGACCAACCAGTCGGTCTCTCTGAGACAGGTGTCGAGGGCAGTGGGTCTTATGACCTCATGTTTTCCCGCAGTACCATGGGCGAGACTCCGTCAGCGTCCGTTACAAAGGTTTCTTTTAAGAAACTGGGACGGGGACGTAAGGTCCCTGGAGTCAAGGATCTGGCTTCCCGACAGGATAAAAAGAAGCCTGTGGTGGTGGAGAGCTGGTCAGCACCTAGCAGGAGGTCTCCCATGGTCCTTTCCCATTTCCCGAAGGATTACCACGGATGCGAGGTTCCTGGGGATGGGGGGCCCACCTCAGCAATGCAGTAGCACAAGGAGAGTGGTCCCCAGAGGAGGCAAGGGCCTCATCCAATCAAAGAGAGCTGCTTGCAGTCCAGAGAGCCCTCCAGTCTTTTCAGATGGAGATCAGGGGTCACAACCTCCAAATCCTGTCAGACAATATAGCGACAGTCGCGTATATCAACAAGCAGGGAGGCACGAGAAGCCGGAGGCTTCAGTCCATTGCCCAGGAGATCCTTTCATGGGCAGAGGGGAATCTAGCCTCCATTTCTGCTGTACACCTGAAGGGGAAAAACAATTGCCTGGCAGATTATCTCAGCCGTCACAGGATAGACCGAGACAACTGGTCCCTTCATCCCGAAGTCTTTGCAGACCTCACCAAGAGATGGGGTTATCCGGTAGTGGATTTGTTCGCAAACCGAAACAACCGCAAGACGGAGATATTCTTTTCCATGAACCCGGCAGACCAAGCCTTGGGGATCGATGCTCTGGCGAACCCGTGGCCTCCAGGCCTATGTTATGCCTTTCTGCCAATCAGGCTGATTCCAGAAGTCCTCCGGAAGTTTCGGCTGGAAGAGACAGATCTGATTCTAATTGCCCCGTTTTGGCCCAAGAGGCCATGGTTTTCCCTGCTACAGTCTCTGGTTTCAGAGCCTCCGTGGAGTCTTCCGAAAAGGGAAGACCTATTATTGCAGGGTCCAGTATCACACCCTCAGGTGGTTTACTTAAACTTGACGGCCTGGTATCTGAAGAAAAGATACTGAGCGCCCAAGGGTTCTCTGACAAAGTAGTCAGGACTCTCGTTAATTGCAGGAAGCCAGTTACTAGAGCCATATATTCCAAAGTTTGGAAAAGGTTTAACTCATGGTTATCTGAAAATGATAGATTAACTCATGATATTCCGTCTATTTTGGAATTTTTCCAAGAGGGTGTCGACAAAGGTCTTTCTGTTAGTACCTTAAAGGTACAGGCGGCAGCTATTAGTGTGTTCCTCCAGTTTTCTCTCCTGGAAAATCCCACTATAGCCAGATTTTTCAAATCTATCTCTAGGGCCAGACCAGTAGTAGTGAGAAGTTGTCCAACGTGGGATCTGTCCCTAGTACTTCAAACTCTGGTAGAATTTCTGTTTGAACCTCTGGAAAGTATGTCAGTTAAGTTACTTACATTAAAAACTGTGTTCCTTATAGCTGTTACCTCAGCTCGTAGGGTAAGTGAGTTGCAGGCCCTATCAGTTAGGGAGCCCTTCCTCACGATTTTTGAGGATCGAGTTGTGTTACGAACCGATCCAGGTTTTTTGCCCAAGGTGGCAAGTATATTCCACCGATCTCAGAACATTGTATTGCCAACCTTTTGTAGTTCGCCACAGGGCGACTTAGAAAGAAAATTTAGTTTTCTAGATGTAAGAAGGATTCTCTTGGTCTATCTTGAGGTCACGAAGACCTTTAGGAAAACTGATGCCTTGTTTGTCCTCTTTTCTGGAGTTCACAAGGGGAATAGTGCATCTAAAGCCACATTGGCTAGATGGATAAAGCAAGCCATCTTGGAAGCTTACAAAATTAGGGAGGTCCCTACACCTTTTGTTACTGCGCACTCAACTAGAGCCTTGTCTACGTCTTGGGCTGAGAGGGCTGGTGCCTCACCGGAACAAATTTGCAGGGCTGCCACTTGGTCCAGTTACTCGACCTTCATTAAACATTATCGCCTGGATCTCCTATCAGCTCAGGAGCAGGCGTTTGGTCGTAAGGTCCTTCAGGCAGTTGTCCCTCCCTAGACTGGTAAGTTCTGGCTCATCGTCTCATGGGCTGTCCTGGAAGACGCTTGGAGAAAAGCTGAGTTAGACTTACCGGTAACTCCTTTTCTGAGAGTCTTCCAGGACATCCGGATTCCCACCCGGTATTGTCTGAAGTTATGTGTATTATGCATATGTTTTGCAGGGTCCTACGGTTCTTGAGAATACTGACATGGGCCTGGAGGACCGCCCTTTTATCTGGTGGGGGTGACGTGTTTCCTGTCCTGGTAGGAGGAGCCCAAGGTCTCATGGGCTGTCCTGGAAGACTCTCAGAAAAGGAGTTACCGGTAAGTCTAACTCAGCTTTTTGTATACTATACATTTTTCCTTATGTTTCTCCATATGTGCCTTTTTAAAGTCCACCACTAGGGGAATTTTCTTCTTGCTTGAATGTTTAATTATAGGATGTGGCACAACCTTGCAGTTAATTAGCCGACCTACAACCTCTGCTTCTTCAGTAAAATGAAATAAAGTCCCACGTGTAGAATGATGCCTGTAGATGATAGTAAATCAACCACTTTATTATTTTTTTCTGTTTTGTTGGTGTTGTCGCACTGTTTACTGCTGCTTATCCTTTTGTGCTTCTAGCGCGGAATTTTTTGTTTTACAACCACTATATGTGACAGGAATAACCTCTTCATAAGATATTTGCGGCATCGAGATGGAAATATTGAAGGAATGGGTACGCTGACCATGAGAAGTAGACACACTCGCCATACGGTGGTGGGTCAATCAGGTGTTTGAATTCAACAATCCGGCAGATATTTCATGGAAGGAGCTGGTGTGGAGATATGCCTCAATACTTCCGTCAAAATCCATGGTAAGCAAATGGTGTAGCTAAGACAGCCCTGCTAACGAACTTGGACTCCCATTCGATGGTCACACTTGATAGGATGTATGAACTCCAAATGGTGTCACATCAAACCATAAAAAAGGAAAGAAGAGAAGGGCCTCCACAGTGCGTAAATCCAAAAATAAAAATGTATTAAAACAGCAAAAGCTTAACAATACAATCCACCCAGTCGGGTGGGTACAGGGAGTGATCACATAAAAAGTAAAGGATAAAAAACAGTATCGCGTGGTGTCAAAAAGCACAAAGGCTCAGCAACCCTTGGGTTGCACATCCTATCAAGTGTGACCATCGGATGGGAGTCCAAGTTCGTTAGCCGGGCTGTCCTATCTACACCATTTGCTTACCATGGATTTTGATGGAAGTATTGAGGTGTATCTCCACACTAGCTCCTTCCATCAAATATCTGCCGGATTGTTGAATCCAAACACCTGATTGACCCACCGCCATATGGTGAGTGTTTCCACTTCTCATGGTAAGCGTACCCATTCCTTTAATATTTCCATCTTGATGTGGCAAATATCTTATTAATTTTGCCTACAGGTAAGCCTATAATATCTACTAAACCTGTATGGTTCAGGAGATATTCACTTTGCGTGCAGCCGCTGACTTCAGCGGCGCATGCGCTGTGAATGCCCGGCTGAAGGTCCAGTAGACCTTGCCGGGAAGAAGACTCCCATGCGTATGCACGGGAGTGACGTTGTTGCGGCCACTCACAGCGCTGGAGCTGCTAACCCGCAAAGACACGCCAAGGGCAAAATGTCAGCTCCCTCGGCGTGGACCGGGATTAGATACGTAGGTAAGTATTTCATAATGAGCTAGTATGCAGTGCATACTAGCTCATTATGCCTTTGCCATAGATGCACATCAAACGCCACCCCCCTTCTCCAGGGTACCTGGCACCATCCCCTCACCTAGCCGGCTCCCCTCACACAGGTAGTTAACTCTTTGCTAATCACCCTGGAATACACCCGCAACTGGCAGTGATCTCCACTGTAAAGAAGGTACTTTTTCCTTGTCACAGTTCACTGTAATAGCCTTATCTTGGACCAGTATACACCAAAAAGTCCACACAAAGTTCCTGAATTTAACTCTCCTGTTGGTTGCCCATAGTAATGGCCTCATACATCCACTGGGAAATCCCGGACGTGCCCCCACATGTAGCGTTACTCTTGCAAGGGCCTTTGATTTATGTCCCAGGTTTTCTATCTGTAGACTGTGAAGCAGCAGCCAAGCAAACAGCAGCATTTACTACTCTGTCTCAGTAAACAGTCTAGAGGTTGCCATTTTCAAGTTTGTTGAAAAGTAACTTGGATGGGCTTAGGGAAGCTGTGGAATACTCCAGAACACTAACAGGAATGTAAGGACATTCTTCCCTTTTGTAGCTGAACAGAACAGTCCCTTTAGCAGTGAGACATGAAGTGGACATCACTGGGACACCATAAACAATGTTCCAGAACAGACAAGCCTTAATACTAGTGCACCAGGGGTTAACAGCGGCCACAGTCATTAGGACACCTCTCTCTGGATAGATTTTGTAAAAATAAGATTCTGTGCTATTACAGACATCGATCACTGTCCATTCCATGCCAAGTTATCATTTAAAGTCCAATTAGCACCTTCCTGCCTGGCCTATAGTAAAAAGACAAGCAGGAGCACCGTTGCTCTGCAAGGAGGTCATATTACGTCCTCCTGAGAACACGCCTCTGCGGGGCCACACAGCGGTGCGATCTGTCACTGTCTGTGTACACCGTACACAGCCGATGACTGATCACTGTACTGGCCTACTGCCAGTGTCATGTGGTCGCTGTGACCAATCACAGCAGATCACATGACAATTGTAAACAATGGATGGCTTCCTTTCATGCCATCCATTATATACAATTGTGTTGCTAGCTGTGATTGGTCACAGTGAACACATGGTACAGACAGGCCAATCACAGCCCTACATGTGATTTTAGCTTTGACCAATCACAGCTAATCACAACAAAAGTCACTGAATGAATTTGTTTCATTCAGTAGAAATGCTTGCTTATACCAAATAAATTCATTGGTATATGCAATCATAATGTGTAAAAAAAAATAAATAAATAAATGATCACTTCCCCAGAGTAGTACAGTGTTACTATGGTAACACTGTATTGCTCTGGTCACAATATATTAGAAAAGAAATTGTAAAAATAATTAAATAAAATAAATAACTAAATAAAATATATATAATTTTTTTTTACATTCTGTCACCAATTTGTGTGTGTGTGTGTGTGTGTGTGTGTGTGTGTGTTTTTGAAAGGCAGCCACAGCCTGAGTAGAAATGCCTTTCCCCTGCCAGCATACTGGAGAGAAGGACCCTTGCTCTCTGTGTGGTAGCAGTGATCTCTCTGCAGGGGTCTAACACAGACCTCAAAGGGGAGAGAGCAAGGGGGTGGGACTTTATATGAAGCACCTGGTTGCGAAAAGGTAGATTGGTGAACATAATGGGTTTCATTGATTGCCATATGATACAACCAAACATAGCAGGTAAATACACATGATAATAGTATATATAATACAGTACATAAAGACATAAAATTAGTATCACATAATATAGCAAGCAACAGCCTTCCAGAGTTCACCAGAATAATCGTTGAATAAAATAATGCATCATGGTACTTGCAGAGCCTATGAACTTCTTGGCCCTAAATGGGGGTATTGAACGTAAACTTGGTGTTCGAGTAGTATTAAATGAAAACATGGCGTATGGCAGCTCTACGTGTTTCATGGCTGGGAGGCCACTCGTCAGGAGCGAGCACAAGATATATCTATGAGTAAAAAATTAGGTTTAGATGAACAAAATATAGGCGAACATGTATAATGGTGGGGTGTGAGACCCTCAGACCAAATACCTGTTACTACAGAGTAGTACGTATGGTGGTGGCGTGATACTGGATACCATGACCGTCCGAGCAGATGCTCCCACCGGGAGCTTCGGCAGGCATCTCGTCCAGAGCGCCCTAACAGGCATCGGCCAGAGCAGGCATGGGAATGCAAGGCAACCTGGAGGTGAGTTGAAATGGGGGTGAGCCAAAGTTAACTGGACAGGAAGGAACAATAGGGGAGTGAGTGAATAGAGCCAAGCTGTGGGATAGGTGAGAGGAGTGAGAAACAAGCAGCTGAAGGCTGAGTTGTGAAGAGCAGTAAAAGGTAAGGGGGGTTGGAACAAGTGAGTGACCACCAGTGAGAGTTGGGAAGTGAAGGCCAAAGAAAAGGTGGTGTGATTGAACAAAATACCTGTGGTGAAAATGACTGACAGAAAAGGAAAATTCCTGAACTTGCGTGCAGGTCTAGGTGAGAGGGAGCCCTGAATGCCAGTACCTACCCGGGGGACGCCCATATAGGCACCGGAACGATGATGCCGCCGATGTCACGCTAGCGCAGCAGAGTGGAAGGGGTGAGATGGGGGGCAGGAGGAGTCAGGTAATGATGCTCGACCCTCCGCCACCGGAAGTCCCCCAATCTGCTCGCGAGCGTGGTCACCGCACACGTGGGCGTGACAGCGCTCTACGAGCACCACACATCCAGCCTGGGATGCACGACGTTGACATGCAGTGGCGCGCGCCCACGCCCCCCCAGGTGTCAAAGGCCGGGGGTGGGGGGAGGGGCCGCCAGATACGTCACAGCTCCCGGAAGAGGAGAACCAACCAGGCGGCAGGTTAACCCAGCTAGGTTCACACCACCTCCAAAACCGAACCTGAGCACAATCAATTGGCATTGAAAAAGATAAATGGTGAATGAAAAACATACAATTGGTTGTCAAGATAACTAAAGTTAAAAAAAATAAAAGGATCAAAAAGAATTATCATAGGGAAAAGGTTGCAAAGGAGATAATGCTGTTAGATATGGTAGAGCATTCCAAGTGCTTCCATCCCTGTGACTAATATTAGATAAAGGTTAGAAGGTAATGTTTAGGGACTTTGTATGAACACATGGCCTGGTAAGGCCCATTGTTCCATCCCTCGGGACTTTGAAATTGTGGCCTGGTAAGGTCACACATTTCCATCCCTATCATAAATCAAAGGTGAGAGAGCAAGGGGGTGGGACTTTATATGAAGCACCTGGTCGCGAAAAGGTAGATTAATGAACATTATAGTTTTATTGATTGCCATATGGATGGAAATGTGTGACCTTACCAGGCCACAATTTCATTCAAAGTCTCGAGGGATGGAACAATGGGCCTTACCAGGCCATGTGTTCATACAAAGTCCCTAAACATTACCTTCTAACCTTTTTATCTAATATCTAACACAGACCTGTCTAAGTCAGAGCTATAACTTGCAAATCAGCAGGGGGCATACAAAGCGCTAACTCTGACTTGGCAAGGGGCATGTCAGACCTCTACATAAAGACCACTGCTTCCACACAAAGAGTAATGCCGCGTACACACGAGCGGACTTTACGGCGGACTTTGCCCGGCGGATTTTTCGACGTACTTTACGACGGACTTTCTGAATGAACGGACTTGCCTACACACAATCCACCAAAGTCCGTCGAATTCGTACGTGATGACGTACGACTGGACTAAAACAAGGAAGTTCATAGCCAGTAGCCAATAGCTGCCCTTGCGTGGCTTTTTAGTCCGTCGAACTAGCATACAGACGGCGGACTTTTCGACCGGACTCGATTTCAACGGATAAATTTTAAACAAGTTTCAAATCTAAGTCCGTCCAACTTTTGAGAAAACAAAGTCCGCTGGAGCCCACACACATCGAATTGTCCGACGAAATCCAGTCCGCCGGGCAAAGTCCGCCGTAAAGTCCGCTCGTGTGTACGCGGCATTAGAGTCCTTTTTTACAGCATGCTGGCAGAGGGCAGGCTTTTCTACTCGGGTTGTGGCTGCTTTCCAAAGGAACCAAGTTTGTTTTGATGCAGGTGAAATATTTGGTCGATTTCATCATTGGAAGACCCTAAACTTGGGAGAGAAGAACTAAACATTTTCATCCAAGATTGTAAGGCATTTCTCCAATGCTTCGTTCATCTCTCCCATTCACTCACAACTATTACCAGTAATTCCTGCCATGTCATAATGATAACTGGAAATTGCTATGTATTTATTAAATGTATTTCTACCAAAAAAAACATAATTTCAGTGTAATTTTAACCTCTGGAAGGTTTTACCCTATTCAAGCCACTTTTTGCTATTCAGCACTGCGCTACTTTTAACTGGTAATTGCTTGGTCATGCGCTGTAATGCACCCTAATCACCCCAAGTGGTGCAGATTCCCCCTGCTGATATTTTACCAAGCCCCTCCAATTAAAAAAAATATAAAAAAATAATTAGAATAAAAAACTACTGACACTGTCCCCTACTGACACCAACCTCCTGCCCTACTAACACCATCCATGTTTTAATACATTTGGGGTGCACACCCTAATGCAATAGGCTGCGCACACCTATGGTAAGAGGCGTGGTGAGTAAAAAAAATATATATATATATATATATATATATATATATATATATATATATATATATATATATATATATATATATATATATATATATATATATATATATATATATATATATATATATAAATAATATTTAATTAATAAAAATAATATTTTTTAAGCATTTTGTTAATTTTTTTTTAATTTTTTTTGCTATTTTTAAAAATATTTTCATCAGGGTGTCACCATAGTGACACTGTACTATGGGTGATCAGGGTTTTTTTGTATTTCTTTTACAGTGATGATCACTGTAACAGCAATGTTTTGAACTGTCATGAATGGGTTACATTCAGAACAGCCGTGATTTACTATTGTGTGCTGTGATTGGCCCACAGCTATCACATGGTACAGGGTGCTGTGATTGGCCCAGATACCATGTGATAGCTGTGGGCGAATCACAGCATGACTATAGGATACATAGCTCTTATGAATGAAATTCATTCATAACAGCTTTGTTGACATCGTGATCACATGATTCCCTGGCCACTTACAGCAGCTGGCTACTGGGAGCCGCAATCCGCTGTGTCCGGTGAGCACAGCAGTCGTGGGAGCGATGCAATTAAATATATTTGTACATGGTGATCATATCCCCCCCCTTAATCTCCTCCTTCTCAAGAGAATAAATTCAGTTCCTCTAATCTTTCCTCATAGCTGAGCTCCTCCATGCCTCTGATCAGTTTGGTTGCCCTTCTCTGCACTTTCTCCAGTTCCCCGATATCCTTTTTGTGAACTGGTGCCCAAAACTGAACTGCATATTCCAGATGAGGTCTTACTAATGATTTGTACAGGGACAAAATTCTCTCTCCTCTCTCCTGATATTTCCAAGCCTGTAGACTTTACACATGAGCCATGTGTGGGGAAACTGCGTCAAATGTTTTTGAAAAATCCAAGTATACCACGTCCACAGCCACCCTTCTGTCCAAGTATACCACAGCCACCCCCCTGTCCAGGGTTTTACTTGCCTCCTCATAAAAAGAAATCAGGTTTGTTTGACAACCTCTGTCTTTCATGAATCCATGCTGTCTGTTGCTTAAAATATTTTTTTCCAGTAAGAACTCATCTATGTGGTCTTTTATTAAACTCTACAGTATTTTCCCCAGTATAGAAGTTAAACTAACAGGTCTATAGTTACTTGGTAAAGACTTTGATCTCTTTTTAAATATGGCCACCACATTGGCCCTGCACCAATCCAGTGGTACCATTCCAGTCATTAACTTGTCCCTAAATATTAGAAACAATGGCCTTGAGATGACAGAGCTCAATTCTTTAAAGTGGAGTTCCACCCAAAAGTGGAACTTCCACTCATTAGATTCCTCCCCCCCCTCCGGTGACACAGTTGGCACCTTTCAGGGGGGAGGGGGGTACAGATACCTGTATATTACAGGTATCTGTACCCACTTCCGGCATAGATACCCGCAGAATCTGCGGGTATTTACGCCACTTCCTGCTCCCTCCCCGCTGCCTGCTGGGAAACACACGGGTCCCAGAGGCAGCAGGGACCATCCGGATTGCGCTGCGCGACTCGCGCATGCGCAGTAGGGAACCGGGAAGTGAAGCCGTACGGCTTCGCTTCCTGATTCCCTTACCGAAGATGGAGGCGGCAGCACCCGAGGACGGAGAGACGCTTCGGCCTCGGGTGCCGACATCGCGGGCGCCCTGGACAGGTAAGTGTCCATGTTTTAAAAGTCAGCAGCTGCAGTATTTGTAGCTGCTGACTTTTAAAAATGTTTTTTTCGGTGGCGCTCCGCTTTAAGTATCTGTGGGGGGATTCCATCTGGTCCACATTTATTCTGTCTATTTCTGGACCATATCACTTTTGAGCCATTGTGCCATGCCAAAACCATTCCCATTATGGACATGAACTCCCCCATGCTCCTTTGTATACACAGAGCTGAAGAAAGTATTTGATAAATTTGTTTTCTCTTTGTCCCCAGTCACCCACTCTAGATTATTTTGTAAAGGGTCTGCATGCTTAGACCTGATCTTTTTTTATTAATATATTTGAAGAATTTTGGGGGGTTTGTCCTACTATCCTGTGAATTTTTGCATCCTTTATTTCCTTTTTACATAATCTGTTATATTCTTTGTAACGTTTAACTACCTGGCATCTGCGCTATAGCCGAATGACAGCTACAGCGCGGACCTACATTTCCGGGAGGCCGTCATATGACGGCCTCCCCTGTGCACGCTCCCTGCGCGCGCCGGGCGCGTTGTGATCACCGAGTCACTGAGACTCGGCTGATCACCGATCTGTGTAAGGGGCCGGTCCCGGCCCCTTACCATGTGATCAGCTGTCAGCCAATGACAGCTGATCACATGATGTAAACAAAAGATCGGTAATCGTTTTTTTTTTTTTTTTTTACTCACGCTGACAGCGCGAGTAGAAAAAAAAGCCGATCACCGGATCGGATGTGAGGGACATCAGTCCCCAAGTGGAAGAGGCACATCTGCCTCATCAGTGCCCAATAAAAGTGCCACCTATCAGTGCCCACAGTGCCACCTATCAGTGCCCACAGTGCCACCTATCAATGCCCACCTGTAGTGCCAATCAGTGCCACCTGCCAGTGCTGCCCATCACTGCCACCCATCACTGCCGCCTATCAGTGCCCATCACTGCCGCCTCATCAGCATACATCAATGAAGGAGAAAAATTACCCGTTTAAAATTTTTTATAAAAAAAAAACTTTTTTTTTAAAAAAAATTCAGTTTTTTACATTTTTTTAATAAAAAGTAAAAACCGCAGAGGTGATCAAATACCACCAAAAGAAAGCTCTATTTGTGGTGAAAAAATGATAAAAATTTCATTTGGGTACAGTGTTGTATGACCGCGCAATTGTCATTCAAAGTGCGTCAGCGCCGAAAGCTGAAAATTGGTCTGGATAGGAGGGGGGTTTAAGTGCCCTGTAAGCAAGTGGTTAAACGATGATAGTGTTTCTTTATTTTTATATTTTTTAGAAGCTGTTTTCTTATTTATAGCTTTTTAAACTTTGGATGTGAGCTATATTTTATTTTTAGCTTTTTAAAGGTATTGTCCGTGGGAATATACTTTGCCGTGTGTACAGTCCCATTTCTGTTCTGTGTTGCCAATAATAATAAAGAGCAGCCCTCATCCTTTGAAAATGTGCCCTCTTAAAGTTAAGTGTTTTTATCTTTCCCGTATGTGTTTGTTGCTTACAGCTAACATTAAATGAAATCATGTTATGGTCACTGCTACCCAGATGTTCTTTTTATATGAATATTAGTAATAAGCTCTGCATGGTTAGAGATTCCCAGGTCCAGCAGAGCATCTTTCCTAGTTGGGATTCCTCAAAAAAACTGGACCATAAAATTTGTCTTTTAATACATTTATACATTTTTGCTCTTTAACTGTTCCTGCAGTGCCATTACTCCAGTCAGTTTCCGGGTAGCTGAAATCCACCATTATTCTCACCATCTCCGCCCTTGCAGCCTTTTCCATCTGCGCAAGGAGCTCATTTTCCACCTCCTCACTAACATTGGGTGGCCTATAACGAATTCCAAAGATAACCTTTGTAGAACGCACACCCCTGTTCAGTTACTCATAATGCTTCAGCCTCATCACACTCTCCATCAACTAGGTCCACTTTCACACTCGATTTGAGATCACTTCTCACATAGAGACAGACAAAGCCACCTTTCCTTTTTACATGAGGACTTGTGGGAGTAACACAGACCCGGTTTGACAGCACACATGAGTGGCTTGCTACTGTCCAGGGGAACTCCCTGTATAGAAGGGACAGGATGGGTAGAAGAGAGGGGGTGTACATATGTCAAGCGTGATTTTCCAGTGAACACGAGGGATGGCATTACTAACAGGGTAAAGGAGGAAGCTGAATCCTTGTGGCTGGAGCTTCAAAGTGAAGAAACAAAAGGAAAATTATTAGTGGGGTGTGTGCTACAAGCCCCCTACTCTGAAGGATGAGGAGAAGACAGATCTCCTCTTGCAGTTATAAATGGCAGCAAGGCAGGGCAATATAATCATCATGGGGGACTTCAGTTATCTAGATACTGACTAGTCAAATGGAGCTGCTCACTCCTCTATTTCTTAACCTGTTACCGCCCGGCCTATGGGTGGATGATGCCTGCACAAACCTCTCGTCATAACATGTTCACCATCGTGCCCTATGCGCAGCCACTGGGGCATGCATTGGCGCAATCTGTCACAGGCTGCGTCCACCGGACACAGCCGATGACTGATCACTGTACTGGCCCGCTGCCAGTACCATGTGACCAAAAGCATCAACAACTGCGCAAAAAACAGTGCAACCCAGTGCTGTCTCTTGGCCTAGGCCAACAAGGCCTAGGGTGGCACTTTGCGGGGGGCGGCAGAATAGCCGCCCCCACACGAAAAAAGCCCCCCCACCCATCGTCCCGAGTCACGGCCGCCTCCCGCACATATACAATCCCCGGCGGCCGGCAACTTGCTGTACTGCGGCACTTATGTGCAGTACAAGTGTATGAAGCGTACTTGGCCAGGTAAGGGGGGAGGGACTAGTACCCCCATAGAGCGGCTGGTGACTGGCCATGCAGCTGGCGGAGCTTAATGCTCCACCCACTCTCCTTCACTGTCATCCTTACATATTGCGGGGCGAGTCTGTGTCCAGGGGAGGAGAGCGAGGAGGACGTAGGGAACCCCCAGGCAGGGGGAGGCGGAACGCCTTCAATGACACCCTCCAGGAAGCGGGTGCTGTCGAGCCCCCCCCCAGCTGTGAAGCGGTGACTGCGTCTGAAGGTACTGACACTGTAACAAGGAAGAGGCAGCCTGTCAGACAATCCCCCCCCCGCTCATCCCCCTCCTCTTTTTCTGTCAGCTGTGCAGGATAAGAGAGGAGGGGGCTCTTTTCAGATTTGCCACCCAGCTTCCTGCTCGTTTTTTCCCCTCCCCATTGGCCACAGCAGAGGCCAATCAAAAGCCCAGGGGAGCCGAGCATCATGGGAAATGTAGTCCCAGAAGATTAAGCCATTTACTTTCCCTTTCATTACACCCCATCTCCTCCAGCGTCGCCAGAGAGCGTGCCGCGCTGCCCAGCGTCGCCAGAGAGCGTGCCGCGCTGCCCAGCGTCGCCAGAGAGCGTGCCGCGCTGCCCAGCGTCGCCAGAGAGCGTGCCGCGCTGCCCAGCGTCGCCAGAGAGCGTGCCGCGCTGCCCAGCGTCGCCAGAGAGCGTGCCGCGCTGCCCAGCGTCGCCAGAGAGCGTGCCGCGCTGCCCAGCGTCGCCAGAGAGCGTGCCGCGCTGCCCAGCGTCGCCAGAGAGCGTGCCGCGCTGCCCAGCGTCGCCAGAGAGCGTGCCGCGCTGCCCAGCGTCGCCAGAGAGCGTGCCGCGCTGCCCAGCGTCGCCAGAGAGCGTGCCGCGCTGCCCAGCGTCGCCAGAGAGCGTGCCGCGCTGCCCAGCGTCGCCAGAGAGCGTGCCGCGCTGCCCAGCGTCGCCAGAGAGCGTGCCGCGCTGCCCAGCGTCGCCAGAGAGCGTGCCGCGCTGCCCAGCGTCGCCAGAGAGCGTGCCGCGCTGCCCAGCGTCGCCAGAGAGCGTGCCGCGCTGCCCAGCGTCGCCAGAGAGCGTGCCGCGCTGCCCAGCGTCGCCAGAGAGCGTGCCGCGCTGCCCAGCGTCGCCAGAGAGCGTGCCGCGCTGCCCAGCGTCGCCAGAGAGCGTGCCGCGCTGCCCAGCGTCGCCAGAGAGCGTGCCGCGCTGCCCAGCGTCGCCAGAGAGCGCGCCGCGCTGCCCAGCGCCGCCAGAGAGCGCGCCGCGCTGCCCAGCGCCTCCAGAGAGCGCGCCACGCTGCCCAGCGCCACCAGAGAGCGCGCCACGCTGCCCAGCGCCACCAGAGAGCGCGCCACGCTGCCCAGCGCCACCAGAGAGCGCGCCACGCTGCCCAGCGCCACCAGAGAGCGCGCCACGCTGCCCAGCGCCACCAGAGAGCGCGCCACGCTGCCCAGCGCCACCAGAGAGCGCGCCACGCTGCCCAGCGCCACCAGAGAGCGCGCCACGCTGCCCAGCGCCACCAGAGAGCGCGCCACGCTGCCCAGCGCCACCAGAGAGCGCGCCACGCTGCCCAGCGCCACCAGAGAGCGCGCCACGCTGCCCAGCGCCACCAGAGAGCGCGCCACGCTGCCCAGCGCCACCAGAGAGCGCGCCACGCTGCCCAGCGCCACCAGAGAGCGCGCCACGCTGCCCAGCGCCACCAGAGAGCGCGCCACGCTGCCCAGCGCCACCAGAGAGCGCGCCACGCTGCCCAGCGCCACCAGAGAGCGCGCCACGCTGCCCAGCGCCACCAGAGAGCGCGCCACGCTGCCCAGCGCCACCAGAGAGCGCGCCACGCTGCCCAGCGCCACCAGAGAGCGCGCCACGCTGCCCAGCGCCACCAGAGAGCGCGCCACGCTGCCCAGCGCCACCAGAGAGCGCGCCACGCTGCCCAGCGCCACCAGAGAGCGCGCCACGCTGCCCAGCGCCACCAGAGAGCGCGCCACGCTGCCCAGCGCCACCAGAGAGCGCGCCACGCTGCCCAGCGCCACCAGAGAGCGCGCCACGCTGCCCAGCGCCACCAGAGAGCGCGCCACGCTGCCCAGCGCCACCAGAGAGCGCGCCACGCTGCCCAGCGCCACCAGAGAGCGCGCCACGCTGCCCAGCGCCACCAGAGAGCGCGCCACGCTGCCCAGCGCCACCAGAGAGCGCGCCACGCTGCCCAGCGCCACCAGAGAGCGCGCCACGCTGCCCAGCGCCACCAGAGAGCGCGCCACGCTGCCCAGCGCCACCAGAGAGCGCGCCACGCTGCCCAGCGCCACCAGAGAGCGCGCCACGCTGCCCAGCGCCACCAGAGAGCGCGCCACGCTGCCCAGCGCCACCAGAGAGCGCGCCACGCTGCCCAGCGCCACCAGAGAGCGCGCCACGCTGCCCAGCGCCACCAGAGAAAGTGCTACACAACACAGGGTGAGGGATCGCTGCTGCTGTTTCACTGGGTCTGGTAAGATGGCCTGTTGGCCATTATGCATTACTGATCCCAGGGACTGAGGGGGGGCGGCACCATGTTTTACCGCACCAGTTAATATCCGATCTCCCCATAGAGGAGAGCAGAGCTCTGACAGGTCTGTCTCCGCACAGTGAGCGGAGACGGACCTGTCATCTACCTGCTCAGCGGCGATCAATGGAGCGATCCCCCACTAAGTTAGCGGTGTCCGTCAAAACAGATCGACCCCATGTGAAAGGGGCTTTACAGTGTCGCCTCATGAGATAATTTATGAGAGTGTGTTTAGGGGCAGGGGAGGGGTTGGGTGGGAAAAGTGGTAGTGAGTAACTATTAGGCTGCTTTCATACTGGGGCGTCAGCGGTAAAGCACCATCGTTTTTGCAGAGGTTTTCGGCCACTAGCGGGGCGCTTTTAACCCCCACTAGCGGCCCAAAAAGGGTTAAAACGACCCGCAAAGTGCCACTACAGCGGCACTTTGCCAGCGATTCAGGAGCGCTGCCCATTCATTTCAATGGGCAGGGGCGCTTTAGGAGCAGTGTATACACCGCTCCAAAGATGCTGCTTGCAGGAGTTTTTTTAATGTCCTGCCAGCACATCGCCTCAGTGTGAAAGCCCTCCGGCTTTCACACTGAGACTGCAGGGGAGCCATTTTTCAGGCGCTAAAAAATGCCTTCGTGTGAAATGGGTCTTAAGGCCTGGCTAATGGCTCATGACTTGAAATTTTGAGGCCTGCATTCTACATTCACATCGGTCCCTGCCCTCAAGTAGCTTACAAGTAGGCACTTGGTACCCACTTTTAATGTACAGAGAGGAAGAGGTGGACCCTAAAGAGGAAGGGGTGTGGTTTATAGATGACTGGGTGGGTCTTAAACAGAAAGGGGTGTGGCCTTGTCAGGAAGGGGTGGGGCATATTTAAATTAGGGGGTGCACAAGTTTAGTCAGGCCTAGGGCAGCACAAAACCTAAATACACCACTGGTGCAACCAAGACAGAATGCAACCTATAAGCAGTTCATAATCAGTTAGTCAGTCCATGGAGTAAGATGGTGGAGTATAAAAGGCGACTGCTGTCCTTCAGAAGGAGCCAACTCTGTATGCAGACAATAGGAGAGAAAAACCAGGAAGCGCCACCTAAGTGCAGTATTAAAATCACTATTTAATGGCAAGGTACTTAAAATCACTCACAGGAGAGAAGTAAATAACAGGCTTATCTGTTCCCAGTAGTTCAGGGGGCTCCCAGTGTCTGGAATCTGCTCTATGCATGGATGTGTGTATGTAGAATCCTCAGCGCGTCCTGTGGTCACCAGGAAGGCACCCAGAACCAGCATGGATCGCACGGAAATGATGTCACGGACAGCGGAGATACATCCGGAGGAACAGTGTAGTGGAAGGAGATGGACAGATAGACTACGCGCTCGGAGCATCAGCTTCTTCTACAGGCCTGTGGACTGTCCTTCCTTTTTTTTTTTTTTTTTTTCTAGTTATGAAGAGAAGAGAGTCTCAACTCTCAACCATCATTTAAATTCTTGGTGATATACATAATCCGTGAGGAAGAAAAAAAAAAAAAAAAAAAACTCCCGCACTCTTTTACTTGAGTAATATGTCCAAACCAATCTAGTACTTCCCTCCAGTATGGTTGAATTAGGGGACACTGCCGCCATATATGTGCAAGTGTTCCAACCCCCCCCCCCCCCACATTCCCTCTAATATAGAGGAGATAAGTTGGGATTCATTTTATGCAACTTTATTGGGACACAGTACCACTCAATTAATAATATAATTAATTTCCTTCATCCTTGTGTCCATTGAAGACGAGTGAACATAATCAAAAACGGTGCTTCTCATTATTTCAGGCACTAGCTGATTGAGTTCTAGTTCCCAGCCCTCCAAAAGACACATGGACTCCATATCTGGGGCAGTCATCAACAGCCTATATACATTGGAAATCCCCTGTCTATTTATTTCCCCCTTGGTTGACTAGTCTTTCCCATGGGTTAAACCCGCTGACTGAATGAAGAGGCTTCGGGAGAGATTCTACAAAATGTCCCATGGCGTTTCACCATATTTTTCTCGTAAATCCGATAATGAACGGAGAACATTTCCTTTCAAAACATCTCTTAGCCTCAGATGATCTGAAGAGGTCCATTTTAAATACAATTTATTTTCCCTACCTGGAGTAAAATAATTATTACCTATCAGGGGGCATAATAGGGCTATTATATTGCCAAGATCTACTTTTGAGAAGCTTATCCCATATTCTGAGTGTTTCTATGGCAATTTGGGCCATTTCTCTAGAGCAGTGTTTCTCAACTGCAGTCCTCAAGACGCACCAACAGGTCATGTTTTCAGGATTTCCCTCAGATTAAAACGGCTGTGGTAATTACTAAGGCAGTGAAACTGATCAAATCACCTGTGCAAAATAAGGGAAAGCCTGAAAACCTGTTGGTGCGCCTTGAGGACTGGAATTGAGAAACACCGCTCTAGAGAGACCTCTATATTGCCTTGGGATTCAAATAATCTGATTCAGAGCTGATTTACTCAACTCTGCCTCAGGTGACACCCATTTTTTATACAGGGAACCATGGACTCAGTCCATAACTCTCTGCAATACTGCCGCCACGTGAAATTTTTCAAAATCTGGGAGAAATAGCCTCCCTCTGCTTTGATCTATTCAAAATTTTATAGGCAATGCAATTACCCCTGCTATTCCATATAAACTTTTGTAATATCAAATTTTTGCCCCATACACACGATCAAAAATTCCGTCAGAAAAAACTTGGATGGTTTTTCCGACGGAATTCCGCTCAAGCCTGCCTTGCATACACACGGTCACACAAAAGTTCTCTGAACTTTCGACCGTCAAGAACGCGGTGACATACAACACTACGACGAACCGAGAAAATGAAGTTTTAATGCTTCCGAGCATGCGTCAAATTTGTTTCTGAGCATGCGTGATTTTTTGCGCGTCCGAATTGCATACAGACGAACGCATTTTCGGATAGGAACTTTTTCCGACGGAAAAATAGAGAACCTGCTCTCAATCTTTTGCTGGCTGGAATTCTGCCAGCAAAAGTCCGATGGAGCATACACATGGTTGGAATTTCTGACCAAAAGCTCTCATCGGACTTTTGCTGGCGGAATTTCTGAACGTGTGTATGGGGCATAAGAGTTATAAAGTAGGCCACAGGGATGTTTATCAGAAGACACTGAAAGATATACAAAGCTTTCGGGAAAGTCATCATTTTAATTATGCTTATCCTGCCAAACCATGACAATCTATGTGTAGGATATCCTTTCAGATCTTGTTTAATTTTATTGAGTAGGGGCATATAATTATCCTGATATAAATCCATTGTTGATATTGACAGAAACACTCCCAGGTATTTCAATCCCCTCTTCCTCCACTTAAAGGGATATAGGATTCTGAGATCCCTACCTTCATCTGAGGAAAACGAGATGTCCAATATCTCGGTTTTCTCCGTATTTATCTTGAGGTTTGATACCGCCCCGTAATTACTTATTTCCATCCAAATCTCTGGGAGCGTTTGTGTGGGATTCGTTTTGTACAACATAACATCATCCGCAAACACAGATATCTTATGTTCTTGTCCTGCAACTTCTATACCCTCAACTTTATAATTATCTTTTATAGAGGCTAGAAGGGGTTCTAGAGAAAACACAAAGAGTTGGGGCAAAAATCGGCAACCCCGTCGTGTACCGTTATATAACCGAAAGGTCTCAGAGTTCCATTTACTTGAATTTTAGCCGTAGGTATCGAGTATAAAGCTTCAATCCACCTCATCGTTCGCGGCCCCATGCCAAATCTATGTAGTGTCCGTAACATAAAGTCCCAATCTAATCTATCAAAAGCCTTTTCGGCATCTATTGATAGAAAAAGAGCGGGTTTCTTTCCCTTTTTTGCAACATGCATCAATAAAATTGTTCTTAATATATTATATTATCTCTAGCCTCCCTACTGGGGACAACCTGCTTGATCTTTCTCGATGCAGTCAGCCATAAGTGGTCTCAATCTTTTAGCCAAGATCCTTGTGTATATTTTAATATCCTCATTGATCAGGGACATTGGCCTAAAGCTGGAGCACAATGTTGGATCCTTCCCTTCCTTACATAGAAGTGATATATGGGCCCCCAAAGCTTCTTGACGAAGATTCAGGCCCTCCCTAATAGAATTCATATATGGATGATAGAAGGGGGTCAAAGTACCTAAGAAACTTTTTTAAGGATATATAACCGTCCGGACCCGGACTTTTACCAACCTTACTTTTCCTAATTGCCTGCTCAATTTCATCCCTAGAAATTTCTTTTTCTAGTTTACTTGAATCCTTCTCTGATATCACCGACAACTTTATCTTCCATAGGTACTGTTCTATTTTATTTCTTCTATTTTGTCTATCATCGTAGTTTTGAGTATCGTTTACTTTATATAATGATTGATAGTACTCCAAAAAATTTTTACTATTGTCCCTGGTAGAGTATTTCATCTCTCCCTTTTTATCATCTTTCATTTTTGCAATATAGTTTGGATTCCTTCTAGGTTTGATCACTCCCGCCAACACAGTCCTAATAAATGCTCGTTTAGCTATTTGCTTCATCAATTCCCTTAATGCCTCACATTTTCCTATTCATTCCACCTTTATTTTATTATCGTTTAAGTTTTTATGTAACTGTTCCAAATCGTGGATTTCTTGTAAGAGATTGTTTTTGAGCAGACCAATTTTTTTTTTCCCTCTTCACCCCTTCTGCTATTAATCTCCCTCTCATAAATACTTTATGGGTTTCCCACAATACAGTTTGTGCAATATTCTCTACATTGTTCTCTTTAAAAAAACAAATTAAAATCCCTTTCCAATTCCTCCACTATACCATGGTCCTATAAGTGATTCATCCAACCTCCAGGATCTTTTGCCTATCCGCTATATTCTTTTCAAGCTGACTAAAGCCGGGGCGTGATCCGAGAGGGTGATGGATTTCACTTCTGCCTAAAATAGCCCCTCTAGAAGCTGATGATCTAAAAAAAACGTAGTCAATTCCCGAGTAGGAAGAGTGTACCTGAGAGTAAAATGTAAAGTCCCTTCGCCTAGGGTGCATAATTCTCCAGGCCTCTACCAACTGTTGCTGGTGTGGTTTCTGTTTAATTGCCCTGAGATGTTTGCCCTCTGAACGTAGGGAGAGGGGCTGGATATCCAAGGTTGAATCAAGCACAAAATTGAAATCCCCTGCCATAATTACTTTCCCCTCTTTAAAATTTTCCAGCTTGTTCATTACCTTCCTCAAAAAAGGGACACAGATGGATATTAGGACTGTATATGTTCACCAATGTATATTCAATGTTAAACAAAGATCCATAAATGAACAAATACCTTCCTTCGGAATCAGATTCCGTTACTTTTAAATTAAATGGTGTGTTCTTATCAAAACCTATTGCTATTCCTTTAGATCTCTTATCAGAGAAATATCCATGAAACCAAACTGGGAAATCTTTAGAGTTCTATCCAACCCTGGATGACCATTTAAAATGATAGATAATATTGAATGACCAACTTTTTAATTCCTGCAGTATTTGATGCCGTTTACTAGGGCTATTTAGGCCCCTGACATTATATGTCACTATCTTCAAGGGCACCATAACTAAGTGGAGGATACACACCAATACACTTTTTGTATAAGATAGAGATAAAAGGCTTCTAATTTACCAGAGATGATCCATTCAACTAACGCACAATTTGACAATACATAACAAAACAATACAACACCCTCTAATCTATCCCCAGTAGGGTTCCTCATATGAACCTCCCCCCTCCCAGCCTCCCTTCCATTGACTATCAATGTAAAAAAATGGTGTAGTGCTTAAAATCATATGCAAAGTTCATAATAGGAGAATGTTCCAAGCATAAGTAAAAGTGGAGCCAATCAGAGCCATCACCACCGAAGAGAAAAAAAGCTTCTATTGGACAAGATCCACCATGAAGGGAACTTCAGAAGGGAATAGAAAAACCATCACTAAACTAACTGACCCTTACCATCTGTGTATGGGTTATACACATAAAATGTAACCAAATAATGAGAACGATCTTCCTAGAATCAGAAGCCATCATCTGCTCATGCAATCCCAACACATCCCTCTCTCTCTGGACCAGTTGGAAAATCCTAGGAGACCCTCCTCTCAACAGGATAAAGTGCCAGGAACATTACAATGGGCGTATGGTAGCTCAAGAGTCATATGCATGTAGGGAGTATAAAAGGAAAGCTCATTGCGCAAACTTCTTAACAAGGGGTATTTATTGTATAGATAAGTAAAACAAACTCACATTTGATAAGAAATATGAAGCGACCAGCGCTTATTCTGTCTACTACGATTCTCCTGATCCTCCAGCCTATATCGAATATTCCTCATTTCCAGCCAGTCCAATTCAGCCCTCACCCGCAGGTCCAAAATCGCTTTTTTGTGTTCATCTAAATGTGCTTCGGATTCTTCAACCCTTTGTAATACATTCTGTATGTGCATTCTAGTGGCATTCAATTCTCCTTTGATCATACACTTTAAATGGGACATCATCTCAACCATATCCTGCTTTGTAGGGAGGGCCTGTGAGCTATCCGCATCCTTTTCTCCTGCCATCTTTTGTTGATGATCCTTCTGTTGGCTTACTCCTTCCCCAGACCCAGTATTTTTATTCATTTGACCTTCTGGGGAGGAGATTATTGCCGCTGCACTTTCAACTACTTGTTCCATTCTTTGATCCACTTTTTCCTGTACCATATATGTTTTTATAGAGTTACAGTTCAGGCTATCCGCTTGATTAATTTTTACCCCCTTTCTCTCCATATTTTCTTTTCCCAAGTTGTTGTTCAGTCTATGCATATATCAAATCATATATAAAAAGTAATACAGTGGAACCTCGGATTGCGAGTAACGCGGTTAACGAGTGTTTTGCAATACGAGCACTGTATTTTTAAAAATCGTAACTCGGTTTGTGAGTGTCTCGCAAAACGAGCACGATTCAGGCCAAAGCATGTGCAGTACCGCGTTTGGCCTGAGGTGGATGGGGGGCACCGGAGCCGAGCGGCGTGCCGATCACAGCCGATCGACGCCATTCAGAAATGCACAGAAAGGCTAGAGGATAGCTCGGCTGACCTTGGCAAACCTCGGGAACAGAGTCTTTTGAGGTTTGCCGAGGCCAGCCGAGGTGTCCTTGGCCTTTCCGGCCGTTTCCGAGGCTCTCCGGCGCCCCCCACCTGTGCCCCGATGCGGTATTGCATGCCATTGAAGTCAATGAGGAACAAATTATTTTCGTTTCCATTGACTTCAATGGGGAAACTCGCTTTGTTATGCGAGTACTTTGGATTACGAGGATTCTCTTGGAATGGATTATGCTCGTAACCCGAGGTTCCACTGTATATGGGAGATATATGGGGGATCTGCAAGTCAATATGTTGATAATACAGGCAATAACAGAGGTAAAGGTGCTAATGAAAAGTAATTTATGTTAAGTATTCAGCCTTCTCTTCCAGATTGTTCTTCAAAATGCCTTCAGACCCACCTTTTAACCACACAGTTCACAGTACATACAGTAATCTGATTAATAGGTTATTGTAAATATTTAAACGGCTACTGGAAGAGCAGATATAGGGATCTTGTGTAAACTGAAGCCTTCAGATGCACAGTTCGCATTTGTACCTAACAGTCCATGTAATGAGTATAATGGGTATTTGCAAAAAGCAAGCAGAAAAAGATAAACGACAGCTGGCAAGCAGAAGAAACGGGTCTGAAATGCAGATGTGGATTCAAGCCTCTACCAATATGAATTTTCTATATATTGGTATAGGCTTTATATACAGTGCCTTGCAAAAGTATTCGGCCCCCTTGAACTTTTCAATCTTTTGCCACATTTCAGGCTTCAAACATAAAGATATAAAATTTTTATTTTTTGTGAAGAATCACCAACAAGTGGGACACAATTGTGAAGTGGAACGAAATCTATTGGATTGTTGAAACTTTTTTAACTAATAAAAAAATGAAAAGTGGGGCGTGCAAAATTATTCGGCCCCCTTGCGTTAATACTTTGTAGAGCCACCTTTTGCTGCGATTACAGCTGCAAGTCGCTTGGGGTATGTCTCTATCAGTATTGCACATCGAGAGACTGAAATTCTTGCCCATTCTTCCTTGCAAAACAGCTCGAGCTCAGTGAGGTTGGATGGAGAGCGTTTGTGAACAGCAGTTTTCAGCTCTTTCCACAGATTCTCGATTGGATTCAGGTCTGGACTTTGACTTGGCCATTCTAACACCTGGATATGTTTATTTGTGAACCATTCCTTTGTAGATTTTGCTGTATGTTTGGGATCATTGTCTTGTTGGAAGATAAATCTCCGTCCCAGTTTCGGGTCTTTTGCAGACTCCAACAGGTTTTCATCCAGAATGGTCCTGTATTTGGCTGCATCCATCTTCCCCTCAATTTAACCATCTTCCCTGTCCCTGCTGAAGAAAAGCAGGCCCAAACCATGATGCTGCCACCACCATGTTTGCCAGTGGGGATGGTGTGTTGAGGGTGATGAGCTGTGTTGCTTTTACACCAAACATATCGTTTTGCATTGTGGCCAAAAAGTTCGATTTTGGTTTCATCGGACCAGAGCACCTTCTTCCACATGTTTGGTGTGTCTCCCAGGTGGCTTGTGGCAAACTTTAGACGAGACTTTTTATGGATATCTTTGAGAAATGGCTTTCTTCTTGCCACTCTTCCATAAAGGCCAGATTTGTGCAGTGTACGACTGATTGTTGTCCTATGGACAGACTCTCCCATCTCAGCTGTAGTTCTCTGCAGTTCATCCAGAGTGATCATGGGCCTCTTGGCTGCATCTCTGATCAGTCTTCTCCTTGTCTGAGCTGAAAGTTTAGAGGGACAGCCAGGTCTTGGTAGATTTGCAGTGGTCTGATACTCCTTCCATTTCAAAATGATCGCTTGCACAATGCTCCTTGGGATGTTTAAAGCTTGGGAAATCTTTTTGTATCCAAATCCGGCTTTAAACTTCTCCACAACAGTATTACGGACCTGCCTGGTGTGTTCCTTGGTCTTCATGATGCTCTCTGCGCTTTCAACAGAACCCTGAGACTATCACAGAGCAGGTGCATTTATACAGAGACTTGATTACACACAGGTGGATTCTATTTATCACCATCAGTCATTTAGGACAACATTGGATCATTCAGAGATCCTTGCTGAACTTCTGGAGTGAGTTTTCTGCACTGAAAGTAAAGGGGCCGAATAATTTTGCACGCACCACTTTTCAGTTTTTTATTTGCTAAAAAAGTTTAAAATATCCAATAGATTTCGTTCCACTTCACAATTGTGTCCCACTTGTTGGTGATTCTTGACAAAAAAAAAAAAAAATTTATATCTTTTATGTTTGAAGCCTGAAATGTGGCAAAAGGTTGAAAAGTTCAAGGGGGCCGAATACTTTTGCAAGGCACTGTAGGCTTTGAAAAACAGTCCATAGAGCAGTCTTTGCAGACAGCCTTTTGCAAACCGGTTAAGACAGGATGAAGCAGGACAAGCAATAGCTGCAATGGCTTTTGCAATGGCTTTAAACTAAATGTTCCTATTAGTCATCCCTCTGCTGCATTCAGACATAAAGTCCTCCAATTTATCCAGAGGCACTATAAGACAGGTAAGCTCTATAATCTATAATTTACTCTGAGAATTACTTTATTTTAGCCAACTTTTTTTTTTTTTTTCAATTGTTCCTACCGGGTCTTCAGTCCTCCCCCTGTTGGCACCGCTAGCAGGTCCCCATTGTAAACTTCTCTACCTCCTCGGATTCCTGTTCCCCTCCAAACCTCAGCGATGAGTCTTTCAATCCTCACAGGACTTCTGAAGGACCCACTGTCCCACTACACAGCATCCCACCGGCTCCTTCGCTGTCTCAGTCACGTCTCGACCACGTGACACCCTCCGCTCCGCACAGCCACCTCCCTAGCCTCTCTCACAGGCATGATAGGGGGCTACATTCACCGGCTTCCTCGGGCATCACAGCGGATTCCTTCCTACGCTTACTGCGGTTTTGACTGACAGACCTCACCGTCCACGATCAGGCGTGCCCTCCCACCAGCCTGTCTCACAGGCAGGGAGCCGGACCAGCAACCACAGACCACCTGAGCAACTCCGGCTTTCTCTCGCACCTCCTGTGTGTACCCAGCAGGAGAAGATATCACCTAAAGCGAAGGGGAAGTCCAGCCAGAGACCTATAGGAGCAGGTAACAAGTCTCAGTCTCAGTCTTTCTGTGTTAAGTCGGCGCAGCTTCACTTCTTCGATCCCAAGCGGCATGCACAGCGTAGGGGTTTTGTCAAAATGGCAACATAAGCCAGCTTAAATAGAGTACGATGGAGGTTACATACAACCTCCTACTCGCTCAGGGTAACGCATGGAGCTTCACTATAAGTTCCTACTTGTGGCTCCACCCCCCACAGGAGAAATTTATGTGTCAATTGCTGGATGCCCCAACTAGATTCAAGGCTCTGCTTGACCTGCTAATCACAAACAACCCAGAGCTGATATCGGACATGGAAGTAAGGTATAACTTAGGAAACGGCAATCACAGGGAAATTACGTTCACTGTGATTCATAAGAAATGCAGACACGAGGGTAGGAGAAGTGCATTCAATTTCAAGAGAGACTATTTTACCAAACTGCACTCCATACTTCATGACATTAAATGGGAAGATATTCTGAAGAGAAAAAACACTGAGAATAAGTGTGAGTGCTTTAAAAAACACTTAAGGACCAAGACAATTTTTCAAATTTGGTTGAAGTTAAAATCAATTTTTTTTTGCTAGAAGATTACTTAGAACCCCCAAACATTATATATATTTTTTTTCAGACACTAGAGAATAAAATGGCGTTTGTTGCAATACTTTGTCACACGGTATTTGCGCAGCAGTCTTACAAGTGCAAATTTTTTTTTTGATAAAATACACTTTTTTGAAATAAATAAGAGAACAGTAAACTTGGCCCATTTTCCCCCTAATCGTCTTTCAGGACAGCCACCTGAGAGCTTGGCTCCTCCCCTCTGATTGGAAACACCTGCGCCAGCTTCTATAAATTTCCTCCTCCCCTGCTGGCTCCTCATTTATTTGTGTTTCCTGCAGAGGGGAGACACCACAGGAACCAGCCAGGAGAGCCAGGGAGGCTCAGGCAGCATGTCCTGAAAGAGGAGTAGACTCCTAGGACAAGACCAGGGGGAGAATGTTAGTGTATACACCCGCAGCGGTTTAAACACTAACCTGGTCAGAAAAACTTTCTCTGGATATTGCCACCCCCGCATCCCTGAGCGCAGGTTGAGGTCGGGGGGTTTCCCTTTCATCACCGAGCGCGGTGAAGCGGAGCGCAGCTCCTGCAGTCTTATGCCCCCAGCAGCGTGTGGAGTAGAACACGTCGGGTACTGGGATTGCACGGCCTGTGGCGGGTGACGTCATTTCTGGCCAGAAGGGGCGTGCACTTCCGGGTTCGCGGCTTCCCGTTCCGGCCGCGACCGTTGAAAGGGAGCCAGGCATGGGGCTGGAGAGGAGCTGTACATGCTGTAGAGACAGCAAAAGCTCCATAGGTGACACAAGGATGGCGGATGCAGAGGATTTGGACCGCACTGCTCCAGCAGAGACCAGCTCCAGCCATGTTGGTAAGGGGAACCTAGGGTGGAGCTCCCCTGGCCTGAACCACCCCCCTCCCCCCCCACCCCCCATCATTAGTGTGGGACAGGTGCAAGGGGGTGGAGCAGGTTAAAGACCCTCAGGTGTCAGGGGGTGGACTCATAGGGCCCCTGGTGAGGCAAGCCCGAATGAAAATGTTGCACTCCTGCAATTATGCAGGAAAGGGTACTGTGTGTTAATGGTTGGGGGTTTTTTCTTATGTCTTTTCAGAAAAAAGAGAAAACCAGGGCCTATCATGTTTCAAAAAGGAGGTGCCCTTCCTGTAAAATTACCCTTAGAGATTTTTGGGAAAAACCATTATGTAAAGATTGTATTAGCAAACTAGTACAAGAACATTCTTCAGAGCAGGGTGAACTAGCGGCATCTGTTAAAGAATTGTCTAGTACGTTCGAATCCTTCAAAAACTTTTTTGAGGGGTTTTAGATGCCACAGTTTCAGACTGCTCCTCCGACAACGGTACCGAAAGCTCAGGCAATACCCTCCACTAGTGCAGGTCCTTCAGTAGCCCCTAGGGAGGAGGTGGAAGAGGAACCTGACAGTGCAACTTCTGGCTCCCAAGATTCTGAAGGGGAAGCTCTGGATGGGGAATCCAGAAAGCCATCCCGATACAAACTCTCATTTTACATTTTAGGGGCCATTTATACCACACTAGGTATATCAACGGAGAAGAAACCGTTATCATTGCATGATCAGATCTATGAGGGCCTAGGGGAACGGGAAAAGAGGAATTTTCCTGTTCATGAGGTCCTAGTAGAGGCTATTAAGAGAGTGAAAGAGGCATTCTTTTCTAAGGCCTTAAAGAGACGGTTTCCCTTTACAGAGGATCCAGCATCAGTGGGGAACAAGGTTCCAAAACTAGATGCAGCCTTCTCGCAGGTGTCAAGGCACACTGACTTGGCATTTGAGGACATGGGGGTTCTTTCTGAGCCAATGAATAAAAGAATGGACTCATTGTTAAAAAAAATCATGGGACTTGATGGTGGGAAGCCTGAAGCCAGCTATGGCGGTCACGGTGGTGGCTAGGAACGTAGAATTCTGGTTAAATCAATTGCAGGCTCACATTGAAGAAGGAACTGCGAAGGAGCAGATTATGGCTATATTTCCCACACTCCTGCGAGGTCTTGCGTATATCGCAGACGCCTCCGCAGAACTGGTTCGGATGGCAGTCAGGTCCTCCGCACTGGCCAATTCCACAAGAAGGGCCCTTTGGCTTAAGACATGGCAGGTGTGTGGGATTCCCTTTACAGGGGATCTGCTGTTCGGACCAGGGTTAGAAAAGGTGCTGGACCGAACTGCAGATAGGAAGAAGGCGTTTCCATTGAAGCGTAAAGCTAATTGGAAACAGCCACAACAAAGTAAGAAGAGGCAAAGAGGGAATACAAGATCCCGTTTTACAACTCCCAAGATGGAGACCCAGAGGAGACCTTGGGTTCAGAGAGGAAAAGGCAAGGGAGGGGCAATTTTTCGTCGTCCTGAGCAAACCCAGAAGAAATGACAAAGTAGTCGCAGTGGGAGGGAGACGGGGCCTTCCTCCCGCAATGGGAAGGAATATCTTCCAACCCGTTTATTCTGAGAACAATAAAGGAAGGATATTGTTTAGAGTTCTCAAGATCACCCCAAACAAGTTATACATCACCAAACTTCTGAGGATCAAGGAGAAGGCCAGAAGATTAATGAGATCCTTAAAGGAACTCAAAGAACAAAGGGTGATTATCGAGGTACCAAAAGGGGAAAGAGGGCAAGGTCTCTACTCCCACATATTCGGAGTGCAGAAGACTTCTGGGAAGGTCAGACCAATCCTCAACCTCAAGCCTCTAAATTTGTCCATAACCTACAAGAGGTTCAGAATGGAGTCCATATATTCAGTAAGGGCACTTCTGCCCCCAAACTGTTATATGGTCTCCCTAGACCTAAAGGACGCATACCTCCACATCCCGATACACCAGGAGTGTCATAAATTCCTGAGGTTAGCAATAAAGACTGAAGTAGGAATCGTGTACCTTCAATTTCAAGCTCTACCCTTTTGGCCTCTCCTCATCGCCCAGAATTTTTACAAAAATTCTGGCCGAAGCTCTGGCACCATTACGGGTCAAAGGCATATCCATCATTGCCTACTTGGACGACCTTCTCTTGTGGGCAGAGTCGCCCAGGAAGTTACTACAAAACCTCCGCTATATGCAAATGTTTTTCGAGAGTCTAGGTTGGCTGGTAAATTTGGAAAAATCAAATTTACAACTCAGTCAGCAAATAGTATACTTGGGGTATGTCCTAGACTCAGCGCAACAAAGGCTGCTTCTTCCCAAAGAGAAAATAGGGAAGATTCAGAAGGAAGTAGGCAGTTTGCAAGCCAACTTACCATGTACCATAAGGCAGATAATGTCAACACTGGGACTGTTAACATCCGCAATCCCAGCAGTGCAATGGGCAGGCCTGCATTTCCGGCCACTGCAGGTGTTCCTATTAAGGATATGGGATCACAGGCAGGAGTCCTTAGACACCAAGGTTCTATTGCCAGCAAGGGTAAAAAGAACCTTATGGTGGTGGAGGAGGACAGAGAACATGAACAAAGGACGGCTGTGGAGCCTACCCATTTCCAGAATCTTAACCACAGACGGGAGCGGCGTAGGGTGGGGAGCACATTTAGGATCTCAGATATCACAAGGGACTTGGGGAAAGGAGGAGAGGATGAGATCATCCAACTGGAAGGAATTGAGAGCAGTATGGTATGCACTTCAAACCTTCCAGGAAGAGCTGAGGGGTCATCATTTGCAGGTCAGGTGCAACAATGCGTCGGTGATCGCCTATATAAACAAACGGGGGAACAAGAAGTGGAACCCTGTGGTCCTTAGCAGAGGAAATCTTAAAATGGGGAGAAGAAAACGTACTCTCATTGTCAGCATTCCATTTGAAGGGGGACCTAAACAAAGTGGCGGATTTCCTCAGCAGGAAAAAAGTGAAGGAGGGCGATTGGGTGCTGAAGCAGGAGGTATTCAAGCAGATTGCTCAGAAATGGGGAATACCTCAGGTGGACTTGTTTGCCTCAAAGGAAATCAGGAAAGTCAGAGCGTTCTTCTCCCTGAAAAGAGAGGACGGAGCGCTTGGGGTAGATGCGTTAGCACAAACGTGGGCATTCAACAAATGCTATGCCTTTCCCCCACCGGTACTTCTACCAGCGGTACTAAGGAAATTACGTACAGAGAAGACCACACTAATTCTCATAGCGCCCTATTGGCCCAGGAGACCATGGTTCTCTATGCTCAGAGAACTCGTGGTGGAACCCCCCTGGTTATTACCAATCCAGGAAGATCTACTCTCCCAGGGTCCAGTACACTGCCCCCAAGTTCAAAGATGGAACTTGGCCGCATGGTGTCTGAGGAGCAGTTGCTAGAAGCAAAGGGGTTCTCAGACCGTCTAATAGACACAATGCTGAAAAGCAGGAAGATTGAGACATGGAACATCTACCAGAAGGTATGGAGATGTTTTAACAGATGGTGTACAGACAAGGAAGTTAATATTCAAAGCTCAGTAGCCGTCCTGGAGTTTCTACAGGACGGGATAGACAAAGGACTAAGTCTTAGCACGCTTAAGAGTCAAGTGTCAGCACTTTCAGTTTACCTGGAAAAGAGATTGGCATCTGATCCGTGGGTAATCAGACTCTTTAGATCACTAAGCAGACAAAGACCAATACAAGGTACAGTCTTTCCAAAGTGGGATCTGTCATTAGTGCTGCAAACTATGACAGCAGACCCCTTTGAACCGGTGGATAGTTGCAACCTGAAGATGTTGACGCTTAAAGCAGTCTTCTTGGTGGCAATTACTACAGCAAAAGGTCTGTGAGTTGGAGGCCCTGTCAATCGGGCCCCCCTTTTTTCAGATTTTTCCGGATCTCATAATCTTTAAGATGGATCCGGCATTTCTGCCTAAAGTGGCCTCGAAATTCCACAGAGGCCAGGATATTGTGTTACCATCCTTTTGCCCAAATCCATCTAAAGAACAGGAAGTAAGGTTCCATAGTCTAGATGTGAGGAGATGCGTCTTGCATTATTAAGAAGCAACAAAAGAGATTAGGAAGACTAATTCCTTATTTATTTTGATTTCTGGAGTAAGAAAAGGGCATAAGGCCTCAAGACGCACCATAGCCAGATGGCTAAAAGAAGCCATTGAACGGGCTTATAGGTTAGGAGGAATGCAGGTCCCAGAGGATATCAGGGCACACTCCACCAGGGCAATGGCTGCGTCGCAAGCAGAAGGAGCTGGAGCAGTGCCGGAACAGATTTGTAAAGCGGCAACCTGGTCCAGCTTTGCCACCTTTTGTAAGACACTATATAGTGGATCTTTGGGCAGCTAAAGATCAGACCATTAGAGGCAAGCTCTTACAAGCCATGGTCCCGCCCTAGGGGTAAGTGCTCGTTTATCCTCTCAGGTGGCTGTCCTGAAAGACGATTAGGGGAAAAACGAAGTTACTTACTGGTAACGTTTTTTCTTGTAGTCTTTCAGGACAGCCGGGTACCCACCCAATTGTGTAATAAGACATAGAGATTTCCTTACAGGAAATGTGATATAATGAATTATGTGTATCATATGTTCTTGTGTCTCCCCAGCGGACTGGAGGTGCTCTTTAAAGAACTGAGGAGCCAGCAGGGGAGGAGGAAATTTATAGAAGCTGGCGCAGGTGTTTCCAATCAGAGGGGAGGAGCCAAGCTCTCAGGTGGCTGTCTTGAAAGACTACGGGAAAGAACGTTACCAGTAAGTAACTTTGTTTTTTTTTTTTTATATTGTGAAAGATAAGGTTACGCCAAGTAAATTGATACCCAACATGTCATGCTTCAAAATTGCGACTGCTCATGGAATGGCGACAAACTTTGACCCTTAAACATCTCCATAGGTGATGCCTAAAAATTTCTACAGGTTACCAGTTTTAAGTTACAGAGGAGGTCTTTTGCTAGAAGTATTGCTCTTGCTCTAACAATTGCGGCGATACTCCACATTTGTGGTTTGAACACCGTTTTCATATGTGGGTGTGACTTACGAATGCGTTCGCTTCTGCGCGCGAGCTGGATGGCATGGGGCACTTTTATCAGAAAGAGGACCGCCCACCATTTAAGAATATACAGGGGTTATGGCAGCTATCTACTGCCATAACCCCGGTATTCTACGTCAAAGTACCGATGTATAACAACGGCAGGAGGTCTGCAAGTTGTTAACATTTTATTGATAGCATTGGCCAGTGTATTCCAGTGGGAAACAAATATAAAAGAATTAAGGTTAAACTTGGGTGGCTAAATTTGCGTGTAAAAAGGCACATTAAAGAAAAAAAACTGTATGTGTATAAATATAAATATAAGGCCGACGGGACATTGTCAGCATTCCAGCACTATATAGGTTGCAATAAGAAATGTAAGAGCACAATCAGGGCAGCAAAAATAGACAACGAGGAGGAGAGTAAAAAGAATCCCAATTTTTATTTAAATATATAAATAGTAAAAAGATCAAGTCAGAGCATATTGGCCCCATAAAGGATGGTCAGGGGAAGTTGGTTACAAGTGATAGGGAGAAGGCAACTCTATAAAATACATTTTTCTCCTCATTATTTACTAGCTGGGGTATAATATGCAAGAAGGTAGTGTTAGAAACACAGCAAGGAGTGTATCTTAAAAGATTAGAAAAACTTAAAGTAAACGAATCACCAGGACCAGATGGTTTACACCTGACAGTCCTCAAAAAAACAAAGCCAGGTCATTGCTAGACTGTTATTCCTAAGCTTACTGACCGGAATGCTACCAGCAGACTAGCGAAAAGCTAACTTGGTATCAATATTAAAAAAAAAAGGCTGAGATTCATACCTGGAAACTACAGGCCAGTCAGCCTAACATCAATAGTTTGCAAACTATTGGAAGAGATGATAAGGGACCATATCAAAGAATTTGCTGATAAGAATGGTATCATTAGTAGTAACCAACATGGATTTATGAAAGACCACTCTTGCTAGACCAAGTTTTTAACATTTTATGAGGAGGTAATGTGACATTTGGATAGAGGAAGGCCTGTGGATGTAGTATATCTAGATTTTGCTAAGCCATTTGATACAGTACCCCAAAGATGCTTAAATGACAAATTTAGGTCTTTTGGCATTGATGATATCTTATGTACCTGGATAGGAAACTGGTTGCAGGAGTGTGGCCAGAGGGTGGTGATTAATGACATACCTTCTAAATGGCCTAGAGTTGGAAGCAGGGTGCCCCAGTTCTCTGTCCTGGGACCAATTCTTTTTGACTTGCTCATAAATGATATAGAGGATGAGACAAAAAGTTCAGTCTCAGTGTTTACCGTCCATACAGTGTTAAGCAGGGTAATAACGTCACAACAGGTTATAGAAACTTTACAAGAAGGCCCCAGGAAAATAGAGAAGTGAGCAACCATATCGAAGATGAGGTTTAAGATGTGAAAAATGTAAAGTAATGCACTTGGGAGATACAAATTTGAATGTAAGTTGCTCTCTAGGGGGAGACGCTCTTCAAGAATCGAGGATGGAAAAGGATCTGGGGGTCCTGGAAGATAACAGACTCGGCAATAGCATACAATTCCAGGCTGCTGCAAGCAAAGCTAGTAGACTATTGGTATTCATTAAAAATGTATTTACTCAAGAGATACGTCTATAATTCTACCACTTTACAAAACAAAAAATTGTTTCAGAAAGTGAGATAAATAAAGCAAATTTGTTTTTTGTTTTTTTGTTTTTTATTGTATTAAAATTCTTGCTGTCTCTATTCAGGGCACAATGAGACTTAAAGGAATCCTCATAAGCGCCTCCTTGTTCTCCATCATGACTTTTCTGATGGCAAGATGGTTCATGAACACCAGAGGGATCCCCCAAAGGATTTGCCTTGCCCCAACACCAGCCAGAACGCCGCTCCCCATAATGAGGCAGTCCGTAACCCTGTTGAATGGCACTTACACTTATCATCTGAACCTAACCAGGTTTGAGGCAGAGTTCCCCCACCTACAGAGTTACAGTTGCACACTCATCGAGGAGCCAAACCAAGAGGAACTAGAAACAGCCAACCAAAAACTGCTGATCCTGGCGGTTAAATCCCAACCCAATACTGGGACAAGGAGGTCAGAACTGCGAAAGACATGGGCTAAAGAGAGAGAGATAAACGGATACAGAATTAAACCGCTATTCTTGTTGGGAAAGACAGATGTGAAAAAACATATGGAAATGGCCAAACGTGAGAGCCGAGTGTACGGTGACATTCTACAATGGGACATGACCGAAGGACACCATAACTTGTCCTTGAAAGAACGCTGCTTCTTGGAGTGGCTGTATCTGAGGTCACCTCAAGTGGATCACATTTTTAAAGGTAAGAGAGGAGTGCCCAAACTAGGCACACTAAATTATTTACACATTCTCAACAAGCACTTTAAACAAGCTCTCATTCACTTCTGTGATTATGGACATTGTGGAGAAATTCATCCCCAAAATTCAAAACATAGGCACTGAAATCTTAGCTCTATTGCTATTTCTATGGAAACAGATTGTTGGCAGCCTGCTAGTCCTGTACACTACTACTCTACACAGTTGGTATTTCCATGCTGTTAGACACCAAATGAAACCAAATTTAGAATGTTTGTTACGACCTTTAAAGAACTTCACATTACAAGCAACGAGGGAGGTCAGTGACAGCTTGTTTTAAATATATTTTACTGCTTATTAAAGCAGACATTAACTGCACTGAGCATTGGCACCTTAAAGTGATATTAAAGTCTTGTTTTTTCCTTTAAAATAACCAACATTGGTGGCGCTCCTGGCCCCTCCCTCCTGCCAAGTGCCCCTACAGCAAGCAGCTTTCTATGGGGACACCCAAGCCACTGCTCTGTGTATCCATTCTGATACATGGAGCTGCAGTTCAGCCCCGCCCCCTCTCTCTCCTCATTGGCTCACTGACTTTGACAGCAACTGGAGCCAATGGCACCTGCAGCTGTGTCTCAGCCAATCAGGAGGAATAGTCCCAGACAGCCTAGACTCTCGTGCAACATCGCTGGAATGAGATGGGGGTCAGGTAAGTATAAGGGGAGTGAGGGGGGCTGCTGCACACAGAAGGTTTTTTATCTTAATGCATAGAATGCAATAAGATTAAAAACCTTCTGCCTTTAGAACCACTTTAAAATCTTTAAACTTCTCCCTGCCCCTCCCTCCCACAATATAAATTAACGATATTTTTTTTTTCTCTTTTTTTGTCTTCTGCTGGTCCTTGCCCCATGCTGCCATTCTCGCGTTGGTGACAATGACTTGTCCTGCTCACTTATGCCGCGTACATTTGAGCGGACTTTACGGCAGACTTTGCCCGGCGGACTTTTCGACGGACTTTCTGAATGAACAGACTTGCCTACACACAATCCACCAAAGTTCGTTGAATTCGTACGTGATGACGTACGACCGGACTAAAATAAGAAAGTTCATAGCCAGTAGCCAATAGCTGCCCTAGCGTGGCTTTTTGTCCATCAAACTAGCATACAGGCGAGCGGACTTTTCGACCGGACTCGAGTCCGTCGGATAGATTTGAAACCTGTTTCAAATCTAAGTCCGTCCAACTTTTGAGAAAACAAAGTCCGCTGGAGCCCACACACGATCGAATTGTCCGACGAAATCCCGTCCGCCGGACAAAGTCTGCCGTAAAGTCCGCTCGTGTGTACGCAGCATTAGCCTCCTTGGATTACCCCATTACATATCCCTGAAGAGGTTGCGGGGGTGTCCTACATAACAGCTCCTATTCAACCCCGCCTGCCGGTGGTGCTCCCCCCTTTGCTCAGAGGCAGCCCCTGCTGGCCAGAAATCATTTTCCACTCGCAAACTGTGAGTAGGCGAGTGAAAAATTTGAGGGCTGCTCTAGAGTTAAAACTATAATTCTGCCACTTTATAAAACTTTGGTCTGGCCATATCTGGAGTATTCCGTCCAGTCCTGGTCACCAGTCCTCAGAAGGGATGTGTTGGAGCTGGAGAGAGTCCAAAAAAGGACAACTAAATTAATAAGGGTACTGGAGGACCTCAAATATGAGGAGCGACCACAAGCGCTAAATTTTATTCTCGCTGGAGAAAAGACTCTTGAGAGGGGACATAATGGTGATTTACAAATCTCTCAATGGTGATCCCAGCATAGGAAAAAGATATTTAGTCATAGGGGGTATGAGAGGACACGGGGCCACACAATGAGAGTGGAGGAGAAGTGGTTTAACCTTTAGTGGCGCAGGAGGTTTTTCACTGTCACGGCGGTAAGAATGTGGAACTCTCTTCCACGAGTGGTGGTGGCAGCGGGGAGTATTGATATTTTTAAAAGACTCTTGGATGAGCATTTTAAAGAACACAATAATATACAGGGATATGGGAAATTATTATCGACACTGACTCACGTACACCTACACAGGTTGAACTGGACTGTTGTCTTTATTCAACCTTACCTACTATGTAACTATAATATATATGGTTAGTGATCTTCATACATAATAAGTAACTTTTTCCTCCCTACAGTTGACGATGATGAATTTGTGAATCCAGACGTGATTGTACAGTATATTACAGAGTATGGATCCCCAGATACAATTCATGGTTTCCACCAGCATAGGCCACCTGTCATGCGTGAGACCAAATACAGCATCACAGAGACTCTGTACCCTCAGGAATATTATCCAGGTTTTGTCTCCGGTGGCGGTTTTTTGTTCCCAGGAGCCTCAGTGAATGGTCTGTACATGGGATCCCTGCTTCTGCCTGTTTTCCCATTGGACGACGTATATTTTGGATTTCTCACTGTGGCAGCTGATCTAACCTTTCGACATGACAGTCGCTTCTACGTGCAGGGATTAAAGTACGATGTGTGTAGGTACAAAGAAGCACTGGTGGTCCATGGTAATGATGAAGAGAACATGACGCGGATATGGGAGGAAGTACAGAGTGGCGAATGCCCCAAGGTCGAAGTCTCACCGAGCTGACAGACAGACGTACAGACATGGGACTGCCACAAACTGGGGAAAAAAAAAAAAAAACTTTCCTCAATACAAGGACTAAAACACATCTGACTGAACGTTAGGAGCTAAATAATGGGCCTATTTTATTAGAATATTATTTAATATTTATATATGTAAAGCACTGTGTAAATTTATGGCGCTATTTAAGTATCTGAAATAAATAAATAAATACAATTTATGGAAATGCAATTTAGGAAGGTCCTTATGAGCCCCATATTGTGGCATTGTTATTGCACTTTTTTTTTAAAGGCGATAGTTGACTTAGAAAGTATGGTGACCAATGCTGGGGCACTTTGCTGGATAAGATCTCTAAATGACGTGGGTACTAAATGTACTTTTTAAAAAAAAATTATTAATTTTATTATATATTAACATGTATTACTCTATTTGTGTCATTTAAAAAAAAAGAAACAAAATAGGTATGGAATACCCCATTGTTCAGTAAGGGATGCTTTGCTTGCTCATCCTTTCTGAAATGTGGTTGAATTATTTTTTGAGCTTCTTTCAATGTCCATGTGCGTGTCTGTGTAGCTTCTACACGGTCTCGTGTCATCTTTCAAATCATGTCAATGACTTTTTTTTTGTATGTTTGACAAACATTTTGATGAGCCCGCTTATTACACATTAGGGTGTACACAAATGTCATATGTAGAGATGAGAACTAGCCATAAAACAAATGGGATGTCTATTTAAATAAATGTATTTGAATGCCTTATATCATGGGCATAGATGAGGAGCCCTCAGAGATCCCTTTGTGCTATGAAACTCGAGTTCCTCCTCAATTTCTATCCAGGAGGAGGACTCTTTGCGACAGAAATAGGTGCCAGTAATATTGGTGGGATTTCATAGGTATTAATACCAATAAAACAGTCCACTAATCTTCTAGAAAAGTAGCTATACAGATCTTGGGGGCTTAGGGATGCCTCTTCATCAGGGCTTTGAGTGTTTCTTGTACTGTAGAAGCTAGGCTCTGAGCCAGCTGCTGTGTAGAGCCGTAGAGACTTGAGATGGATGGAATGGAGAACAGTGTGCTGGCAATTGCATTTAGCCACACATCGACTCTCCCATAGAAACTATTAAGTGCTCTGAAAACCTCAATAGTCTGTATATGCCTAGAAGAAAATGATCGGTAATAAAAACTATTTTACTATTTTTTTAGATCCCAGTATACAACCAGATGTTACTATAACCTTCAATGCCTTAGCCCCCTACCAAATACACTAAATAACAAAACGTTTGTGGACTTTTAGTTTGCCTAATCCCTGAAACATATATGGCTTTGTTAGATACATTTCTATAGAAATTTCCTGTCCGTTCCAGGTTAGGATGGGAATAGGATCTTGGCCCTATCTCTGGGGAGGTTTGGGGGCAGATCCCTCACTCCCTCCCTTGTGTTTCTCTTTCCTCACTGCATAGAATAACGTTTTTTTTCTTCATAGGGTATATGGAACCCCCCGATTTCTGCATGGGCAGAGTCAATACTTTGTAGAACCACCTTTTACTGCAATTACAGCTGCAAATCTTTTTGGGGATGTCTCTACCAGCTTTGCACATCTAGACATTTTTGCCCATTCTTCTTTGCAAAATAGCTCAAGCTCTGTCAGATTGGATGGAGAGCGTCTGTGAACAGCAATTTTCAAGTCTTGCCACAGATTCTCAATTGGATTTAGGTCTGGACTTTGACTGGGCCATTCTAACACATAAATATGTTTTGATCTAAACCATCCCATTGTAGCTTTGGCTGTATGTTTAGGGTTGTTGTCCTGCTGGAAGGTGAACCCCCGCCCCAGTCTCAAGTCTTTTGAAGACTCTAACAGGTTTTTTTCTAAGATTGCCCTGTATTTGGCTCCAGCTTCCCTGTCCCTGCTGAAGAAAAGCATCCCAACAACTTGATGCTGCCACACCATGTTTCACGGTGGGGATGGTGTGTTCAGGGTGATGTGCAGTGTTAGTTTTCCGCCACACATAGCATTTTGCTTTTAGGCCAAAAAGTTACATTTTGGTCTCATCTGACCAGAGCACCTTCTTCCACATGTTTGCTGTGTCCCCCACATGGCTTCTCGCAAACTGAAAACAGAACTTCTTATGACTTTCTTTCAACAATGGCTTTCTTCTTGCCATTCTTCCATAAAGGCCAGATTTGTGGAGTGCTGTCAGGGCTGGGCTCAGCCCATCCTTCTCTGAGCTGGCCTCTCAGCTGTCAGCTAATTGCCAGCTCCTATCTCTCCACAGTGACTCACCTGTTGATGATATCCTGCTTGTCAGTCTTGCCTACTTAAGCCGTCCAGCCCAGATCTCTGCCTTCACCTTGGTCACATCTCTAGAGATGCTCTCCTGTGTTCCTGTTAAAGACTTGCTTGGCTGACATTCAGGGGAGGGCTGGCAGCCTTAGGCCTTGGGGCAAGTCCAGTCAAGTGGCTCATAGAGCTGGTGATGTAAAGTGATGGATCAAAGAAAACAGTCTAAGATTTTCCATGATCACAAAGGTGGGGGAAGGACAATGTGGCCCTCCAGAGCCCCTGGCAGGGGCTGACTGGCAACTTTTGGCCCAGGGCAAGTATAACCCAGAGGCCCATGGCGGAGCGACTCCGCCCCACTCTCCCTCTTCCCTGCCTCCTCCCAACTCCCACTTTTGACATTCATGTAAATTTACCTTTTCATTGCCAGAGCCATTTTTGAGGTTTTTGCACCCATGTTTAAAAAAATCATTTTAGGCCTGAAGATTACACAGACCCCCAAACATTATATATTTCCTGAAAGCAGACACCCTAGACAATAAAATAGTGGTAGTTCCAATTTTTTATGTCACACGATATTACCGCAAAGGTCTAGGAAACGCAAAATTTCTGTAAAAAAAAAAACACACTAAAGTGAAATTTAGGGCCAACAAACACAATAAACTACCTACATTTTTGGTAATATATAAAAGAGGATGTTGCACCGAGTAAATAGATTCAACATGTTAAACCTTAATTTTGTGTGAAATGGCGGCAAACTTTAATACTGCATATTTTCTATAGGCGAAGGTTCAAAGGCCCCCTATAGGTATTAGTTTAGTGTTAAGGAGGGGGTCTTGTGTTGCTCTCATTCTGGCGTGCGTGGTAATATGTAACGTGTATCGCAATCAACGTTTTCCTGCGTAGGTGCCCCTGAGGCACGCGTTTACGTTCGTACATGTGTTTAAGTGGGGGTGGGGGGGCTTCAAAAAATTTTTGTGGGAGGGGGGTTAATGTGCTTGGGTGTAACTTTTTTTTCCATAAGTTATTTTTTTTTCATCACATAGGGGACAAAAAGTCCCCTATGTGATGATTTTAAGGTGACAGGCGGCGGGATGAAGAGAAGGAGCCTGGAGTGCCAGCGGGGGACCCCAGAAGAAGAGCCTAGGTTGTTCTGTGCAAAACCCAGGTAAACATGACAAGTTTGTTATTTTTGTAAATACAAAAAACAACCACTTTAATCTACAATATTTGCTATATGCAGCACGGAGGATTTGTTGATGTATTGCTATTGTTCACTGCAGAGCCGATCCTAGGATCACAGACGCCTGGGTGCAGAAATATTTCTGGCGCCCCAACATGGGCGTGGTCATCTTACCAACTCCTCCCCTTTAGAAATGTTTCTATGGCAATGACTCAAACACAGAGATGCTCCCCTAAGAAGTCTTCGTCACCCTGGGATCCTCCCATGATCTTTTAACAATAAAGAAAATACAGGAAGAGAGTACACTGAGACCTAGAGGGGAGTCTTTCTGATACACACAGAGAGGGCTTCTGTTAGAGAGTCTGTTAGAAAGAGCCCCCAGACATAGTACAGGAGACGGTCAGAGACTGCAGACATGGTACAGGAGATGGTCAGAGACTGCAGACATGATACAAGAGATGGTCAGAGACTGTAGTTATGATTCAAGAGACGTCAGAGACTGCAATCATGGTACAGGAGATGGTCAGGGACTGCAATACAGGAGATGGTCAGAGACTGCAGACATGGTACAGGAGATGATCATAGACTGCAGACATGGTACAGGAGATGGTCAGAGACTGCAGACTTAGTACAGGAGATGGTCAGAGACTGCAGTCATAGTACAGGAGATGGTCAGAGACTGCAGACATGGTACAGGAGATGATCAGAGACTGCAGACATGATACAAGAGATGGTCAGAGACTGCAGACATAGTACAGAAGATGGTCAGAGACTGCAGACATATGACAGGAGATGGTCAGAGACTGCAGACATAATACAGGAGATGAAGAATATTAATACCTACTATTCTTGTATCTCAAGGGCGTTTCCGGATGAATAGCATTGATTGTCAAACTGACTTAAAACAAAATGTGAGTTTATTGTCACACAGTTGGCATCATAAATACAATGTAAAAAGTATAATAGTTCAGTTCAGTGTGGATAAAAATATATGAAATAGAATAAATAGTTATAAAGCTGTAATAAGCTTATGAAAGAATGTGTGCTTCATGGCTGCTGCCTTCTGTCCATCCTGTCTCGTGTGTGCTAAAAAGAAGCAGGAAATGACGTTCTTAGACTTCTGGAAGCATTCAGCTGTTTCAACTTGTCAAAGTATCTTCATAAACATGTCAGTGTCATCAGAGGGTGTGTGTGTCTGTCTGTCTGACCTTCAATATCGAAGCGTTGGCTTTATATGTTCCATGTGTACGTCATAACCTCACAAAAACTTAGAACCTTGTATGGGACACATTCATTTCTGCTAACTTCAGCAATATGCTATACAAAAGGAGATACTAACTCATATGGAGCTTGATTGACAAGCCCACATGTAACATTTGTAGTAATGTGCTGATCATGTAATGTCATATAACTAAACCTCTACTAATATGAACACATATTACCAACTTTAACTACATTAAGTAGCTATATACTAATACATATTGATATGACTAAGACTATTCTAAACTTAACTTAACAGGATATAATCCACAATGTATTATTCCTTTAGCTACGTAGACACGTGTCTATTTTTGTCTTCTCATGACATTCTATACCAAGATACCTGATATGTCATACTCCTACACCAGAAACTCCCAGCAATACTCAGCTTTAGATGAAGAATCATCAAATCAATTGATCAAGGTCATTCACACATACTCTATTTATTATGACTAATCATAAAATCAAATATGTTTTGCAAGCTTGCCATGAATATAATATAACACCTATAAGTGCGAATTAGAAATTTGGAATAATATTCTAACAACCCCCCCCGAATTATGATTAATCATATTAAATTAATTTAATACATTCAAAACATCATTCATGTCACATATATACATCCTTTTATCAAATGATCGGACACAATATTCCTCAGAACTGAAGCAGCTAGAAATAACTCTCCTTCTAAATGCTTTTCTCTTTACTTTTAACTCCTCTTAGATCTATCTATTCAACATCTTAAAATAATGGGATAGATTTTAAAAAAGTATAACATAATGATGACTCATATCAATTATTATTATTAATAATAACAATAATAATTATTAAAATAAATGATGCAATAATATATTTCCATATTTGTGCTCAAATAATATTTTAGCTCTTTGGAAATATACTTTACACTCTAAAACCATAACTTTCATAACTAGTCATAACTTTCCATAGTTCTATTAAGAGTGATATGTTTCTTAAATTATAAACAAAAGATGCTCTATTAACTACAATGATTGTGCAGTTGTTACCTAAAAATATTAAATATATGAATAAGGAAAAATAAATAAAAATAATAATGATAATCCTAACTTAAAATGAACATTAATCAGAATAATTGGATTATCAAAAAATGTATATGTGGACAAATGTCCTAAATGATTTATCTATAGTAGAAAGATAGTTTCTTCCGATTTCATTTCTTTTAATCATGATATGTCTTTAAAATTTCTTCTTCAAGTTCTGATGGGTTAGAAAAATATTGTTGCATAAGATAAAACAGTCATAAATATAAAGTATAAATCTTTTATCCAATATTCTTCCCGAGAGGATTCCTTCTTTAACTTTGAATTTCCTGATATTCTCTTTGTTCTTCATAGGAGCTTGTTATCCTCCATATTTATTTGATTTTAGATGCCATATCTGTAAAGGAGATGCAGTATCATTATTAGGCATAAAATATTTACATTAAATTCTTGTAACTTTTTTTTTTTCAACAAATGTTAAAACATTATGGGACAATAACTTTGTGAATTTGTTAAACTATATAAAAAATAACACTATCTTATATTTTCTGTCAAAGAGAACTTCTGTATGACAATGGTACTGTCCTTATCCTGTCTACGATGGCCTAAACTATAAAACATATATATTGTGAAGTTTAGGTATGACAGGGCGCCACACCTCCTTTTGGTCATGATACAAATCCTTGTCTTCACAAAGAAAGGTTTTGTATCACCCCAGAGATGACAATGGACTATGCCTTTCTTCTCATCTCTAAAAGATTAGAAATGTGCGTAACTGTATTCTGTGTTGAAGCTCTTATTCTAGTGTTATACTATTCTGCAGTAACAAGTATTTGTTCAATGTCTTTCTCTGTTCTTATGCTGGAAACCTGAGATAAAGACTTCTCAGATACAGCTGTATAAACATGTGCTGGTGTACATTCCTGAATATGTTTTTGTTTTACATCCATCTGAATGTGAAAGCTCTGAACCATAGAGGATATGCTCTATGACATTCTTTAAAACTACCTTCCTCAAAAATACCTTTTTAGTGAGCAGTCAGGTGTCTGTACAATGATTTTGTTTGATTTCACTATGCTCTCTGTAGCTTTAATTGCCTAGTAAACACTTAGCAGTTGCTTTACACCTGGTTCAAAAGTTTTTTCCAAAAATGATAAAACTCTGGAGAAATAGTCAATTATTTTCTCCTTACCTTCTTGTAATTGGGACAACGTTACTGAGATGGCATTCTCAGATACATGAGTTTTCAAAACAAAAAGATGCATCAGAACAAATCTCTATTATATTTAATGATGGAGTATTCTGCAAATCTTTTTTCAACACTTCAAAAGCATTTTTGTCATTTGGATCCCATTGGTCAACTATATTACCTTTATTCCTCAAAAGATTATATAGTGGATTAACTTTTTGTGCGAAACAGTGTACAAATTCTTTGCAATTATTTATTTTATGCAAAAATCGATGCAATGCCTTATGAGTTGTTGGGATTGCAGTGATATCTCTGTTTCTTGCAACAATTGTCTCTTTCCTTGACTTGACTTGCAAATTGCATGTGAAGGTATTTCACTTGACTTTTCATCAGCTGAACTTTTGTTGTGTTTAATTTTAGACCTTCAGCTTGTAACATCATAAACAACTCAGACAAAAGAGCCATATGTTCATCGATATTCTGAATACTCAGCAGAATCGTATCCACATGCTGACCTATACAGTCTGGCCTAGAAAATTTTGAAAGTATTTTTGCTATAGTTTCATGAACTACACTATCACCAATACCATGGCCAGGTATTAATCGAGTGAATGTATACATTTCTTTTCTGAATGTGAATGTGAGTTTGTACTGACAGCTATTCGTTAAAGGAACAGAAAACTGACTATTAGAGATATCTAGTACAGAGAACACTTTGTCCTCAGCATTCAGATTTAACTTTATGTTAGATTTATCAGGAAGAATTGAGTTATTTGTGATGTGTTTATTCAATGTCCTTAAGTCAACTGATAAAGAATATGAATTATCAGTTTTTTTGATAGGCCAAATACACTTATTTTCCACTGATTTGGCTTTCTTTACAATTCCAAGTTGTACAAACTCTTCAATAATGGCAGAAAGTGGACCAATTGATTGTAGTGGTAACTCATACTGATTAAGGGGTTCTGGATCTTTTCCCTCCATATTCAATTTGGTATTTTCCAAAGTTCCAATGTCACTTTGACCACAAACTTGGAAAACGTTGTACCACTTCCTTTGAAACACAATTACCATCAATATCAGGCCACTTTTGTTCTGTAGACATATTGGTAATGGAACCAACATTACTGTATACAGAGGGATCAATAAGCACTGATTTGTGGCTAGATGGATCTTTCCAAATACTTTTATTAGCCAAATCAATCACCCACTTTTGTTTGATTACATCAATGCCAAGTATATTCTCTGCTTCGTGACAGACCCAAATGTTAATATTAGTTTTCACTAACCCAGGTACTTCAAATGTTACATTAGATACCTGTCTAGCAGTGGAATTACCTGTATTATTAAAACCCACTATATTACACATAGGAGAATTGGGTTTCACAGGTATGTTTTCTCTGGTAAGGCTAATCTCAGATCCACTGTCAATGAGACAATTAATATTTTTACCACTCGGCAAACCTTGTATATATGGTCTACCATTCTCATCCAATATAATTGGTGCTACATATTGTGATGGCAGAGAAATTGAATCTCGATGTGATTCTATTTTTGGCAATGGCAATAAACGCTCTCTTTCAGTGACAGCTCCTTCCGTCATGTTGTCTGAACGGCCGTTAACAGTCAAATTACTGATCTGTTTGACTTCAGTGGCATAAGGCAATTCAGTCAAAATTTTATCTTGACATGAAAAAGAAGGTTGTACAAAAGCTGATTTTTCATTCTCCATCTCTTTAGTTTTTATTTGTGAGTCTCTCTTAAATATACAGCAATGTTTTCTCATATGACCAGATCTATGACAGTAAAGACACGTGATAGACTCTCCTTGTCTCACTTCCCTGCACCTGTCATCATCATTCCTTATAAGAACTGTCATTTCTGACATGTCTAGCCTGACTATTTTTGTCACATTGAATTATAGCTACCTCGTATGCCACACAAAAGTAGATACTAACTCCGAGAGTCATATGGAGCTTGATTGACAAGCCCACATGTAACATTTGTAGTAATGTGCTGATCATGTAATGTCATATAACCAAACATCTACTAATATGAACACATATTACCAACTTTAACTACATTAAGTAACTATATACTAATACTAATATGACTGAGACTACTCTAAACTTAGCTTAACAGGAATAAATCCACAATGTATTATTCCTTTAGCTACGTAGACACGTGTCTATTTTTGTCTTCTCATGACATTCTCTACCAAGATACCTGATATGTCATACTCATACACCAGAAACTCCCAGCAATACTCAGCTTCAGATGAGGATCATATCAAATCAATTGATCAAGGTCATTCACACATACTCTATTTATTATGACTAATCATAAAACCAAATATGTTTTGCAAGCTTACCATGAATATAAAATAACACCTATAAGTGCCGAATTATGAATTTGGAATAATATTCTAACAGGAGATGGTCAGACTGCAGACATACTACAAGAGATGGTCAGACTGCAGACATACTACAAGAGATGGTCAGAGACTGCAGACATACTACAGGAGATGGTCAGAGACTGCAGACATACTACAGGAGATGGTCAGAGACTGCAGACATACTACAGGAGATGGTCAGAGACTGCAGACATAGTACAGGAGATGGTCAGAGACTGCAGACATAGTACAGGAGATGGTCAGAGACTTCAGTTCCTATGGACGTTAGTAGATAATGACCGATCGGCCCTCTCACCTGACCCAGCAATACAGCAATGGTTCCTCTGATCAGGAGTCTGCTGACACTGAATTGCCTGTGTCGACTCCGCTGGGTAGCACCCAGATCTGTATTCCTGCAATGACTCCATTCTTTTCTCCACCAGGGATGCCGCTAGGCTGTGTGGCTTTCCTTCTGGTGGCGCAGGGCAGCCGGGTTCTCTCTCTGATAGTGTTCTCTCATCACTGTCCTCTCCCTCTGGAGTCCTGGGTGTACTTCCCTGAAAGCTTTCCCGGGCTCCTGTCTCTCTCTCTCTCTCTCTCCCATTCAGCTGAGCATGCTGTGTGGGCTGCAGTTTCGTGTTACAGTGGGGCTGCCAGTCCTCGGGACTACATGTCCCACAACCCTCTTCTCTGCTCCTTTTTCTATTCCATTTCTTCCCTGGCTGATATGAAGGCGGGGGAAGAAACATAGTGGGCAGCTGTGCTGGCAAGCGCCGCTCACTAGTACAGCAGCGCATGCGAGGAGGAGAGGGAGAGGGAGGGGGGAAAGAAAAGCCCGCAGCTGCATTGGCATCACCAGGGTTGGGGTCACCCCCCCTTCCACCAACTACTGTATAGTCGCCGCTCAGTATAGACCCCCTCCACTAAGTAAAGACCCCCCTCCGTCAGTGCAGAATCTGCACTAAGTATAAACCCCTCCCTCAGTACACACCTTCCTCAGTACAGACCCCCATCCATCAGTATAGACCCCCTGCAAGACAAACCATCACCCTCCATTAGTGCAGACCCCCCCAGGAAAACTCCCCTCCATTAGTACAGACCCCCAGGACAGACCCCTCCTCCATTAGTACAGACCCCCCCAGGACAAACCACCCCCCTCCATTAGTACAGACCCCCCCAGGACAAACCACCCTCCATTAGTACAGACCCCCCTCCATTAGTACCGACCCCCCCTCCATTAGTACAGACCCCCCAGGACAGACCACCCCCCTCCATTAGTACAGACCCTCCCCAGGACAGACCCCGTTCCATTAGTACAGACCCCCCTCCATTAGTACAGAACCCCCGGAACAGACCCCCCCTCCATTAGTACAGAACCCCCCAGGACAGACCCCCCCCTCCATTCAGGTACATAAAAACAGTTCACAAGCAGGCAGGAGTGAGAGACACATAGAGGAGGAGGAGAACGTGTTAGGCATGGACCGCCCCCCCCCCCAGCGACGTTACTGCGCGGCTGGTCTCTGTCTACACAGAGACCAGCTGCTCTGCCTCTGATCTCATCTCCGGCTGCTCTCCTTCTCTGACAGGAGGGAGGAGGGGGGCTTGAGCAGGAAAACACAGCGACGTTGACCGGCGGAGAGATTCGCCTCTGGACACGAACAAGAGGAGGAGGAGGGAAGGGAGCACTCTGGCGCTGGCACTGCACCCCGAGCACCCGCCTAGGATCGGCCCTGGGTCACTGATGCATTAGTGACCAGTGGCAGTTAATTAACCACTTTATGCTGCATTAGTTAAAGTGGAACCAGTGTCAGTGCTTATTAACCCCTTCATGCTGCAGCCTGTAAATTACATACTCCCGATTCCTGTACATTATGTTATGCATGGTATTATGTAAGAGTCCCTTACATCAGAGTCCGTACAGAGGTCGCACAGAGGTTCCCCTTACATCAGAGTCCGCACAGAGGTCGCACAGAGGTCCCCCTTACATCAGAGTCTGTAGAGAGGTCCCCCTTACATCAGAGTCTGCACAGAATTTCCACTTACACTGTAATGCCCGTTACATACGAAAATGTTCGATGGGAGCTTGTTGTCGGAAATTCCGACCGTGTGTAGGCTCCATCGGACATTTTCCATTGGAATTTCCGTCACCCAAAATTTGAGATCTGGATCTCAAATTTTCCGACAACAAAATCCGTTGTCGTAAATTCCGATCGTGTGTACACAATTCCGACGCACAAAGTTCCATGCATGCTCGGAATCAAGCAGAAGAGCCACACTGGCTATTGAAGTTCATTTTTCTCGGCTCGTCGTATGTGTTGTACGTCACCGCGTTCTTGACGTTCGGAATTTCCGACAAGATTTGTGTGACCGTTGTCTTGACCATGTGCAAGACAAGTTTGAGCCAACATCCGTCGGAAAAAATCCATGGATTTTGTTGTCTGAATGTCCGATCGTGTGTACGGGGCATAAGGGGGAGCTCTGTGGACCCTAATGTAAAGGGGAACCCTGATTTAAGGGGGGGATCTGATGTAAGGGGTATTTTGGGAACCTTGATTTAAAGGGAAATGCTGTGGACTCTGGTGTAAAGGGGGTCTCTGCTCACCAAAGCCTGCCCCTCTCCTCCTCTCCCTTATCAAAGTCCACAGAGCACCCCTTAAAATAATTTTATACACTGGGAGGCAGAAGAGAGGATGGAGGTGCAGACTGTCTGCAGCTTTTCTTTTCTGGGTTCCAACATGTTCAGGAAAGGTGGGTGGGGCAGACCCAGGAGAAGGAGGAGCTGATGACCCCTATCTCTTCTCGCGTCCGTGCAGAGAGAGGAGGGGATGTCAGTGCCAGTGTGCTCTGAGGCTGAGCTGTGTGAGAGATTATAATTAATTAATAAATAATAAACCAAAAACAGCCAAATAGGTGTATCCGTTATAAACTAAAGACACACACCAGCTCTTAAGAAGTACGGGAAAACAAAATTCTCACTCCTTCCGCTGCAAACTACACTTGCACCGCTGACTGAGCAGGCAAATGTCACAGGGTATTAACCAGTGCCGTTCTCCAAAGGGGAGTATATACCTCCCCCTATCCCTCATTTTATGTCACTCCTTGCTTTGCTAGTGGTGTTAATGCTGCTTGCAGCGATAGGAGTGAGACTCCCGTCCCTCAGTATACTCCCCTTTGGAGAACGGCACTGGTTAATAGTGGAGGTTGTAATCTCGTTGAGATGGGAATTCATCAGTATTTTCTGTGCAATCTTCAAATGTAAACTTGTTGATTAATGGATATTAAATTTCTTTTTGCCCATTACTCATCACATGGATATATTGCACCATTTTTTCCAGTCCCCTGTGACATTTTCCTGCTCAGTCAGCGGTGCAAGTGTAGTTTGCAGCGGAAGGAGTGAGAATTTTGTTTTCCCGTACTTCTTCTTAAGAACTGGTGTGTGTCTTTAGTTTATAATGGATACACCTATTTGGCTGTTTTTGGTTTAGTATTTATTATAAAGCTAAGGGACCGGCCTTTTTTACACTTGTTACAGGCATTCGTTTTTGAATTTTTATTTTATTTTGACTCTCTCTCTTTTCTTCTTTTTTAGAAACGTTACTGCTATTTGGTGTAGAGAGCCACAAGTAACAGTGTAACTAAGACAACAGCACTTTTAGAAAAGAATGTTTTTGATACTTTTTAAAACTTGGTATCACTTTACATTATTCCAACCTAATACATTTTATTTACATTATGCATATACATATTCTCTTTTATTGAAGTACAACAATATGCTTTGTTACAGTTTGTATATGATACTCATTGAATGGGATCAAGTTAGTATATATAGTGTTTATATGTATGTTTTCTACTTTTTGTATCATATGTATATTCCTATGCGCTTCCTGTCTCATCATGCTATAATAGACTTTTGGTACTTTTTTGTTCCATCATGCAATAATAGGCATTTGGTATAACCTAGAATAATTTGTATTTTTCTGTTGTCTTCCCTGCTTTACTCCATTCATGAATGCACTGTAAAGGGTCACCTATATATATTTACATTATATCCTTGTTATTATAGTTTCCTTAACACAGTTTGTTTTTTCATATCTAATTATACCATTTTAAACCCGCAAGTGCATTCTATTTTTGGAAGTTCAGCTTTAATCATGTAGCAGGTGTGATTACCTAATTGCCTGTCGATATGGATTGGGCGTTTCACCTTTTCCCTCCCCTTCCTTTTCTTTTATATATACACTTTTGCTTTTTGATTAAATTAGCTATGAGTAAGCATCTTTGAATGTGAAACGCGTTAGCTATTTTATTCCCGCTGTGTCCACTTTTTTGTCATGTCTGCAATTTTGGATTTTGATCCCATTTTTCAATAAAGATGTTTTTGTATGGAGTGCGGCAGTCCAGGATTTTTCTATCTCCGCAGACTTGAGCGTAGCCAGCACCCAGTATTGTGCAGTAGGGCGGGAGTACTTACGAAAGCACGGAGACTTCACAGAGCGGCATTTCCTTTGTACCCAACAATTCTGGTGGCCTAGTCTTTGTGCTGATGTAACTGCCTGTTCCATGTGTGCTCAGAGTAAGATTTCACGAAACCTTCTAGTGGGCCTCCTACAATCCATACCCAATTGAGAGAGGCCCTGGACCCACCTGTCTATGCATTTTATTGTGGAGTTACCCAACTCCCAGGGCAACACAGTTATCCTTATGGTGGTTGACCGGTTCTCGAAAATGTCTCATTGTATTCCACTTAAGAAGTTGCCCACTTCTAAGGAACTGGCTTCCATTTTTGCTTGGGAGATCTTTCGCTTACATAGACTACCCAAGGCGATTGTCTCGGACAGGGGTAGTCAGTTTGTGTCCAGGTTCTGGCGAGCCTTTTGTGTACAGTTGGGAATTCAACTTGCTTTCTCCTCTGCGAATCACCCACAGTCTAATGGGGCCGCAGAACGAGACAAGCAGTCCTTGGAGCAATTCCTACATTGCTATATTTCTGACCATCATAACAACTGGTCAGACCTCTTACCGTGGGCAGAGCGAACTATGGTTTCCAATCTTCCATGTTGCCTGACTCATTTGTTCCGCAGAGTGTTCCGCAGAGTATTCCTGCGTTAGAGGAGCATCTCCATGGTCTTCGTTCCACTTGGGCACAAGTCCAGGAGGCTTTGTGACATGCTAATGATAGGTACAGACTCCATGCTGATCGCAGACGCCTGCCTGCGCCTTCCTACCAGGCTGGGGACAGGGTCTGGCTGTCATCTCGCAACCTCTGACTTCATGTTCCCTCTCTGAAGTTCGCACCTCGGTTTATTGTAAAGTACAGTCCATTGTTAACTCCTGTAGGTTCCGTGGATGCATACAGTACCTGGTGCATTGGAAAGGGTACGGTCCGGAGTAACGCTCTTGGGTCTCATCCTCGCACATACATGCCCCTGTCCTCCTCCGTGATTTCCATATAAGTTTCCCCTCAAGCCTGGTGGTCCTCCAAGGGGGAGGGGTCATTGAGGAGGGGGTACTGTCAGGGTTGGGCTCAACCCTTCCTTCTCTGAGCTGGCCGCTCAGCTGTCCGCTAATTGCCAGCTCCTATCTCTCCACAGAGACTCACCTGTTGATGATATCCTGTTCATCAGTCCTGCCTACTTAAGCCGTCCATCCTAGAAGATCTCTGCCTTCACCTTGGTCAACATCACAGAGATGCCAGCTCCCCTCACTCCTGTATATTGTTGTAAGTTGTGATAGTACCATCGATCTATGAAACCGGAATTGCTGCCCACATCCCTGAAAATTGAATACAAAATCAAACAGGTTCCTCTGTGGGACTTTTAAAGGCAGAAATTCCTTGACAATAAATATAATGAAAATATATTGATATTTTATTAGAAAAGTTTAAAAATTAATTGGTGACTTATGGGAAGTCACAATAGGATGCATATATCTATTATACAAAATACAATATTAAGAAACATATGTTTGTATGTATACAGACAACCACTTGAGACTGGCCAGTAGTGAACTTGGTCAGACGATGCCCGACGCGTTTCAAGGTTTGTAGTTATTAAACCTCTTCTTCAGGGGCTAGTGGTTCATTGGTTGTCTGTAAATTAATAAAAAGCAAAAACAAATATAATAAGCAATGATCATACAAAATATATGAATAAGCATTACATATTGAACATATAACAGAATAACAACATGAGATCTTACCATGTTTCTTGAAATGTCAGGAAAAATGCATCCGGTTAAAAGAAATGGAGAGAAGTATTCCGCTGTCCCAGATCAGCCAAAATGGAAAAGCCAGGGAGGTCAGAAATGATGGGCCCAAGCCAAAAAAGATCACACACAGAGGGTGTCTAACCTCCAATCAAGAAAGGAGGGGGGTATTTCCTTAGAGTGAGCGATCTAAGGAAAGGCCCAACATGTAATGGTCCCCAACTGACTGTGGGTGAAAAAAAGAGGGGACTACAATCAGTTGGGGACCATTACATGCTGGGCCTTTCCTTAGATCGCTCACTTGGCGCACAGGGGCCTCCTACGCCAATCACCTATGGTTCTGGTGTAGCCGGCCTTCCTCTATATTGGCGCATTTGGATGAGTGTCGCCCGTTGCCATGGCGCCAATTGTGCGCCGCGGGTCTCTGATGCGGACTCCAGCCACCCAGACAGTACGCCTCTGCCCCGTTCCTTCGTGCGGATGACCTCACGGCACTGATCGTCAGTGCCACCTTCATCCCTGCAATTCTTTGTTGGGCTGCTGTCTGGGGGGTGGACCTCCGCGCCACAGATTAAGAGGGCGCCTCCTCCTCCCCTGTCCCCATCCACACCCAGCCTGTACAAGAGGGCAGGCTTATACTAGGAAGTAGTGAATGGGAGGATATTTCTGCTCCCTTCAGCTGCACAATCATCCTGCCCATCTTCCCTTCTATTCAGCTTCCAGCTGATTAAGATTAAATCAATTAGCAGGACCCAATGCCTCATGTTTTTTACTATAGACTGTTGGTGGTTGGAGGTTAGACACCCTCTGTGTGTGAACTTTTTTTGGCTTGGGCCCATAATTTCTGACTTCCCTGGCTTTTCCATCTTGGCTGATCTGGGACAGCAGAATACTTCTCCCCGTTTCTTTTAACCGGATGCATTTTTCCTGACATCTCAAGAAACATGGTTAGATCTCATGTTGTTATTCTATTACATGTTCAATATGTAATGCTTATTCATATATTTTGTAAGATCATTGCTTATTATGTTTGTTTTTGCTTTTTATTAATTTACAGACAACCAATGAACCACTAGCCCCTGAAAAAGAGGTTTAATTGCTACAAACCTCGAAACACGTTGGGCATCGTCTGACCCAGTTAGGAGAACAAGAGAATATTGGTGGGCTCAAGACTTTATAGGCACAATAATGAAGATGATATGTAATTAAAATTCTATTTGATTTCGAAATTATTTTTAAAAAAAGAGGGGGGATAGGGAATAAAGTAGAACATACATAGTTTACAAATTATGCACTCCATACACAGTTGGTTGGTTTAGGTAAAAAAGATAAGCGAAACTTTGGAACCAACAAGAGACATGCAACTTATTGATCTATATAATTACAGTACATTTCGTTGAACCAAACGCTATGTGATGGTGGCAATCAGATTCTGTTTGAGCTCGACATGTTACGTGCCGCATGCGCTTCTTCAGGAGCACAGAATTAGGATACTGTAATGAATAATATAATTTGTAAAGAAAACAACATAAGTTTATGTCTACATGCAAACTTGTATTTAAACAATATAGTAGAGTGGTAAAGGAGAGGCTGTTCCTAAAACATCAAGGGGGTATCCGTCCTGCAGTGATCAGGTGGAGCAAAGGCAATGTGGGGACGAATGTAACATGGTACAAATCAATAGTATGGAGATAAAGTAGGTTGTAGAGTATATCGTAAGACATAGAGTCAGGTAGGGTTGAGGTACGAAGCGAAGGAAGTGGGGGGGGGGGAGGGGAAGGGGGGGGAAGGGGAAACGGGAGGGGAGGGAGGGGGAGAGAGAAGGGGAGAGATGGGGAGAGGGAAGGGGAAGAGGTATGGAGGGAAAGACTGGGGGGGGGGGAGAAGGGGAAGGGGGGAAAAAAAAGGGGGGGGGGAAAGGGAAGGGGGAGGGGGAAAGGGGGGGAAAAAGGGAAGGACAAGGGGGGGAAAAAGGGAAGGGGGGGGGAAGAGGGGAAGGGGGAGGAAAGAGGGGAAGGGGGGGGAGGGGGGAAAAGAAGAGGACTCCAATTAATGGATAGTGTATGTAGATGTCCATATATATGTAAAAAGATATTTTCAAATAATCAAAATGACTAATAACGAGAGACTCAGAGGAAATTGTATTATTAAATAGTAAAATATGTAGCAGGTGGTACATGATGTGCACCCTGGTATTATATATTAAAGATAGCATTAATGTTAGAAAATGATAAAAGAGAAAAAAATGTTGGAACTTTATATGAGGCCATGACATGTCGTGCATTGGTCTCCATTCCATATTAGTTGAGAAAAAAAATAGGAAAAGGGGAATTGGAAATTTAGGACTTTATATGATACACATCACTTAGGTTGAATCAATCAATCAATTAAATAGGTGGAATATTTATTGTTAGCCATAATTAGGCACTGTGTGCCGGTAACATTAATAGTAATTGACCAATATGTACAATATAAAATAAAGAAGGACATGATAAATACATCACATAACAATCCAGGTAATATAATAGAAATTATTGCACACATGAGATAATGAACCGGCAACATCCCTAATGTATGAAAAGACATAATAAAGAATAAAATAGCATATAAGGTTACATGATTGATTCAAACAGTAAAACCCTAGTAAACCCATGATTAATGTGGCATAGCATCAAAAATTCATGCTCGACGCGTTTCGTGGGTTGTTTCCACTCATCAGGAGCAGCTATACATTGGAGGTATCTATAGTGGAATAAAGTAAAAGTCTTTCATCAATGGTAATTGATCAAAGAATAGGGAGAAGAGGGACATAGAACTTATGGTCCAATCATTCTTACCTATGGGTGGCTAATGTAGAGTATGGGTAATGATGATGTTAAGGATACATCGGAGGTACCAGGAGGCGAAAGACAACCCCCCCGGGAGCTGAGGTGATGACTGTGCAGGCGGCAATAGGGCCAGGTGTATAATAATAAGTGTTGGCCCGTAGGGCTTCTGTATCAATAAATAAATAGGGAAGAGGTGTTAGCATAAAATAAGAGAGGTGCCATGGTAGTGATTAGAGGAAATATAAGTGAAACGGAAAGGGGGGGGGGGGGGTATTATGGTGATATAAAGTGATGGGAAATAGAGGGATGAGGTGTGTAAAAACACAATGATAGTGAGGAATAAGTGAGAGAGATAGCAGAGTAAGGAGAGTCCCCAGGTAGAATAGTCAAGATATATGAAGGTAGTAACCATAAAAAAAGTAGTAAAAATACTATGAAAGTGCACCTGCCACCATAAGGCCAAAGGTAACATCCGTAGGATAAGGATTACCTGAAGTTCAAGTGTACCTGGGGAGATCCAATTGGAAATAGATAGTGCAGACCGAGTGGACCAGGATAAGCCATATCTGGTGTATACCAAGGGGGATGTTACCTTTTGGCCTTATGGTGGCAGGTGCACTTTCATAGTATTTTTACTACTTTTTTTATGGTTACTACCTTCATATATCTTGACTATTCTACCTGGGGACTCTCCTTACTCTGCTATCTCTCTCACTTATTCCTCACTATCATTGTGTTTTTACACACCTCATCCCTCTATTTCCCATCACTTTATATCACCATAATACCCCCCCCTCCCTCCTCCCTCTTCCCCCCCCCCTTTCCGTTTCACTTATATTTCTTCTAATCACTACCATGGCACCTCTCTTATTTTATGCTAACACCTCTTCCCTATTTATTTATTGATACAGAAGCCCTACGGGGCCAACACTTATTATTATACACCTGGCCCTATTGCCGCCTGCACAGCCATCACCTCAGCTCCCGGGGGGGTTGTCTTTCGCCTCCTGGTACCTCCGATGTATCCTTAACATCATCATTACCCATACTCTACATTAGCCACCCATAGGTAAGAATGATTGGACCATAAGTTCTATGTCCCTCTTCTCCCTATTCTTTGATCAATTACCATTGATGAAAGACTTTTACTTTATTCCACTATAGATACCTCCAATGTATAGCTGCTCCTGATGAGTGGAAACAACCCACGAAACGCGTCGAGCATGAATTTGTGATGCTATGCCACATTAATCATGGGTTTACTAGGGTTTTACTGTTTGAATCAATCATGTAACCTTATATGCTATTTTATTCTTTATTATGTCTTTTCATACATTAGGGATGTTGCCGGTTCATTATCTCATGTGTGCAATAATTTCTATTATTACCTGGATTGTTATGTGATGTATTTATCATGTCCTTCTTTATTTTATATTGTACATATTGGTCAATTACTATTAATGTTACCGGCACACAGTGCCTAATTATGGCTAACAATAAATATTCCACCTATTTAATTGATTGATTCAACCTAAGTGATGTGTATCATATAAAGTCCTAAATTTCCAATCCCCCTTTTCCTATTTTTTTTCTTAATGTTAGAAAATAACTTAATTAAGTTAAATTGCACTTACCCTGATAAATTTATAACTATGCTTGGAAAGAAGGGGAGGTAAAAACAGAACCACAGCAATCTCATTAGTCAGTATTGGTAATTCCCAGCACTGTCAGCGGTTATTGTTTGATGGAAGGGGATATGGTATCAGTCAGAGGCAGAAATAGGTGTTGCATCAAGCTGCATAAAGGATTTTTTTCCTTAGGAAGCTATTCAGTCTGATCCCCAATCCTGCTGAGTCTGTTGAATCAGTAAAACATATTGTAAGGATGAGCCATGAGTGAGCTGTTATGGAAGATGGTAGGGATGCAAACTTACCTGGATATGTAGCATATAGTTGATAAGTGGAGGAGTTGGTGGTAAGAAGCCGCACAGCCGTCTCGCAAAGAGCGGCTTGTGGTGTGGATAGTACAAGCAGGCGTCTCTTGTACATCCGCCCCGCCTGTAGTCACCAATCGGCGTAGCCGACGTGACGTCATTCAGGCCGGCCGCTGGCGCGTACTGCGCATGCCTCGATCCCCGGCGTAATCCGAACAGCTGACGGATATTTCTGCTCCCTTCAGCTGCACAATCATCCTGCCCATCTTCCCTTCTATTCAGCTTCCAGCTGATTAAGATTAAATCAATTAGCAGGACCCAATGCCTCATGTTTTTTACTATAGACTGTTGGTGGTTGGAGGTTAGACACCCTCTGTGTGTGATCTTTTTTTGGCTTGGGCCCATAATTTCTGACTTCCCTGGCTTTTCCATCTTGGCTGATCTGGGACAGCAGAATACTTCTCCCCGTTTCTTTTAACCGGATGCATTTTTCCTGACATCTCAAGAAACATGGTTAGATCTCATGTCGTTATTCTATTACATGTTCAATATGTAATGCTTATTCATATATTTTGTACGATCATTGCTTATTATGTTTGTTTTTGCTTTTTATTAATTTACAGACAACCAATGAACCACTAGCCCCTGAAAAAAAGGTTTAATTGCTACAAACCTCGAAACACGTTGGGCATCGTCTGACCCAGTTCATATATATATGTCAGCCCCCCTCACTCCTGTATATATGTCAGCCCCCCCCCCACTCCCGTATATGTCTGCCCCCCCTCACTCCTATATATATGTCAGCCCCCCTCACTCCTGTATATGTCAGCCCCCCTCACTCCTATATATATATGTCAGCCCCCCTTACTCCTATATATATGTCAGCCCCCCTTACTCCTGTATATATGTCAGCCCCCCTCACTCCTGTATATATGTCAGCCCCCCTCACTCCTGTATAAATGCCGGCTTCCCCCTCACTCCTGTATATATGCCGGCTTCCCCCTCACTCCTGTATATATGTCAGCCCCCCTCCTCACTCCTGTATATATGTCAGCCCCCCACACCTGCATATATGTCAGCCCCCCCACACCTGTATATATGTCAGCCCTCCTCACTCCTGTATATATGTCAGCCCGCACATACACAAATCTATAAACACACAAAGCTCTGGCCCTTCCCTGTACACAAACCGCCCCCCTCCCTACAAGCCCCTACTTGCAAATGAGGTCTTCTGAGAATGCTGAGACACAGAAAAGCTGCAGTTGATCACAGTACATAACACAGTACAGGCAGCACACACAAGGGGTGCACATGCACATAGTAGCCGGAGCTTGATGTCTGAGCTCAATGACACAGAGCAGCAGAAGCTGCCGATATTGTTTCCGTATTGCACAACATGACTCCCCTTCACCTGCGTCTGCCTTCTCCTGGCCCAGCTGGGCCCCTTAGAGTTGCATTGGCTGTCCCCCCCCCGATGGCGGCCCTGATAGTATGTCATGTACATATGATTTTGCCTTTAGTACTATTTTAACCCCCCCGGGAGCGCTCTTTGCTTGGCTAGCGATTGAGCAATCTTTGACTGTATTCATACAATAGCTTGCATCAGATCTGGACATATCAGTATGAAGGGTGAACTGTACTACGTTGGCTCTAACTTTTCCTGCCAGGTAACTCTTTGTTTTGTTGCTGATGAAAGGAATGACATTTGCTACATTGTGTCATTTTCGAGTGAACTGCGTGTAGAGGGAATAATTGCAATAGATACATTCTATAAACTGTGATTGTCAGATATTATATCTCTGAGACTTAGAGCAGTATTAACCCCTTGACCGCCGGAAGATTGTACCCGGTTCATGACCAGACATGTGCAATTCGTTTCGTTCCAAATTCGTTTTTTAACAAATTTTTGACAAGTTCGTTAATTCGGAAATATCCGAATTAACGAAAACCCGTTTAACTAATTTTTTCGTAAATTCGTTAATTCGAAAATTCATACATTCGTACATTTGTTCATTCATTCATTCATTCGCTCATGCGTACATTCGTACTTTTGTACATTCGTACATTCGTAGTTTCTGAAATTCGGAAATCTGAAATAATAATTAACTAATAATAACTTAACTATTAATAAATTATAGGTATTGTAATTTCCTTTAAAATTTGGCTGTTAGTGGAGGTAACAAATACAAATTTATCCGAAGTTACGAATTATCCGAAATAACGAATGCCGTATCCAAACAAATGGAATGTAATGAATTAATAATAATAAATAACAATCATAAAAACGTATTATTATTATTATTAATTTGTTCAGTTCCATTTGTTTAGATGCGGCATTTGTTATTTCCGATAATTCGTAACTTCGGATAAATTTGTATGTTTTGAAAAAAAAAAAAATTCATGAAACAAATATGAAAACGAACAAATTTTTTGGCAGTGCACATGTCTATTCATGACCAGGCCATTTTTTGCTATTCAGCGCTGCCCTACTTTAACCACTTGCCGACCAACTGCCGCCATTATACGGCGGCAGGTCGGCTCGTTCCCGTGAATTGCCGTACTGGTACGTTGGCTCCTTTAAGAGACATAGCAGGCGTACATTCGCCCGCTGCCACCCGCCAGAACGGGGATCTGTGTATGTAAACACACAAATCCCTGTTCTGACAGGGGAGGAGAGACAGATCTGCTGTTCCTAGGATTAAGGAACAGCGATCTCTCTCCTCCTCCAGTCAGTCCCATCCCCCCACAGTTAGACACACCTCCCAGGGAACACATTTAACCCCTTCATCGCCCCCCTAGTGTTAACCCCTACCCTGCCAGTGACATTTATACAGTAATCAGTGCATTTTTATAGCTCCAATCGCTGTATAAATGTCAATGGTCCCAAAAAAAAGGCCAAAAGTGTCTGGTCTGTCTGCTGCAATGTCGCAGTCCCGCTAAAAATCGCAGATCGCCGTCATTACTAGAAAATAAATTTTAAAAAAAATGCCATAAATCTATCCCCTTTTTTGTAGACGCTATAGCTTTTGCACAAACCAATCAATATAAGCTTATTGCGATTTTTTTTTTTTAACCAAAACTATGTAGAATACATATTGGCCTAAACCGATGAAGAAATTTGTTTTTAAAATGCTTTTTTTGGGATATTTATTATAGAAAAAAGTAAAAGATATATTTTTTTTTTCAAAATTGACGCTATTTTTTTTGTTTATAGCGCAAAAAATAAAAACCGCAAAGGTGATCAAATACCACCAAAAGAAAGCTCTATTTGTGGGAAAAAAAAGGACGTCAATTTTGTTTGAGTACAGCGTCGCACGCCTGTGCAATTGTCAGTTAAAGCGACGCAGTGCTGTATCGAAAAAAATGGCCTGGTCATTAAGGGGGAAAAAATTCCGGGGCTGAAGTGGTTAACTGGTAATTGTGCGGTCATCCAACGCTGTACCCAAATGAAATTCATAAAAAAAATTTCACACAAAAAGAGCTTTCTTTTGATGGTATTTGATCACCTCTGCAGTTTTTTTATTTTTTTGCGATATAAATGGAAAAAAAACAGAAAATTATAAAAAACAAAACAAAAAAAAAACAATATTTTTTTACTTTCTGCTACAGAACACATCCAATAATTAAAAAAAAAAAATCTAATTTCTTCATGAATTAAGGCCAATATGTATTCTGCTACATATTTTTGTTAAAAAAAAAAATCCCATTAACTTATATTGATTGGTTTGCACTAAAGTTATATCGTCTACAAACTATGGTGTATATATACTGGAATTTTTATTTATTTGATTTATACTAGTAATGATGGCAATAAGCGACTTGTAGCGGGACTGCAATATTGTGGTGGACAATCTGACAGTGACACTTTTGACACTTTGTGGGAACCAGTGACACTAATACAGTGATCGCTGCTAAAAATATGCACTGTACTAAGGACACGGGCTGTGAAGGTGTTAAACAGCTAGGACGATCAAAGGGTAAATGTGTACCTAACCAGTGTTTTTGTGTTTAGTGTGAGGTGCCTTCACTAAGAGATGTGCTTTGCAGGAAAACAAAATCCAGCACATCCCTGCTGACAGGACATAGCTCTGCCTTGTTTGCATACCCTGTTTCCCCGAAAATAAGACCTAGCGTGATTGTCGGTGATGGCTGTAATATAAGCCCTACCCCCCAAATAAGCCCTACCCTGTTTCCCCGAAAATAAGCCCTACCCTGAAAATAAGACCTAAAAGGACTTTAACTAGGGCTTATTTGGGGGGGGGGTAGGGCTTATATTGCAGCCGTCACTGACAATCACGCTAGGTCTTATTTTCAGGGAAACAAGGTAGACAGAACTCCGTTCTGCCTTTCTCCTCACCGATCAATGGGTGCTGGCGGACATGCATTAGCTGACACCAGTGGTGGCCGATGGAATATTTTTTTTTGGGGGGGGGGTCGGTGGGACGGTCGGTCGGCCGGCGGCGGCGGCCTCCCGTTCCCCTGCTCTCCACAGGTCTCCGCGGCGATGGCTTCCGCTTCCTCCCTCCTTCTTGGTGGTCAATCGGTAGTCTTCTATTTTCGGCCAATCAGAAAACGGGTCTCACACCCACTTCTGATTGCTAGAATTGAGGATCAGTGTAATATTCATTCACTGTTGTAACACTTGGGTGGGCTCATGGCGCAATGCTCTGCATCACCCTATTTTGAAGCCTATTAGAGCCTATGTAATTCAGGTGCCAGGCTTCCTGAAAGAGGCTGGACGCCTGAATAGGGGGTGGCCATGGCCATGGATAGATGCTATGCATGAATCTATTATTCATATAGGGGGTGGCGAGGATAGAGGGGGCGGCACCCGGGTGCCCCTAATGGATGGGCTGCCACTGGCTGACACCCACTGATTGGCTTGTGCTGTGATTAGTCAGCACTGGCAATGCAGGCGCATGCAGAAGCGGGTGGAATGACAATAGGTAGTCTTCAACTTGGAAGATGGGCCGAACTGGACCTCAGAGAGGATTTTCTTACAGAGAAGAGATGAGTATTGCAGGGAGTCTGGGGGGATTTAAAGCTAAAGTCCAACTTGCTTTTAGTTGCCTTCCCTGGTTCATCCTTTTTCTTCCCTCATCAATATGCTGATGAAATTTTTAAATGAAGCCTTTCCATTTTCATGATATACCCTACATTACACCCACCCAGTGATGGAGAACTGTGCTTCTCAGTGCAATGCAGACAGACCATGGCTGGTGGTCCTGATGTTAGCAATAAGCCAGGTCATGGGGGGAGTTATGCAAATATCCATGCCTTAAGGAGGGGATGCCAGTCTGGAGGAGTGGTCGTTCCTCATGGAGACCACCCTAGGTAATACCCACAGGTGATGCCGAGCCTCTGGAAACACTGAAACCCAATGAATCAATGGGGCAGGCCAGGGACAGTCAGGCTGGGAAGGAAAGATGCTGGACGTTCTCCAGCCAGGAAATGAGGTGGTCTCCATCCAGGAAATGAGGCAGGCTCTCGACCTCCTGTAGGTTTTAATGCACATTGTGGGAAGCCATTTCAGTACAGGAGAGGAGCCGGTACAACTGTGCAACACTGAATGGAGGGCTGGATGTCAACTTTAACCACTTGCTTACTGGGCACTTAAACCCCCCTCCTGCCCAGACCAATTTTGAGCTTTCAGCACTGTCGCACTTTGAATGACAATTGCGCGGTCATACAACACTGTACCCAAATGAAATTTTTATCATTTTTTTCCCACAAATAGAGCTTTCTTTTGGTGGTATTTAATCACAGCTGGGGTTTTTATTTTTTGCTAAACAAACAAAAAAAGATGGAAATTTTTGAAAAAAAAAAATCATGTTTAATAGTTTGTTATAAAATTTTGCAAACAGGTAATTTTTCTCCTTCATTGATATGCGCTGATGAGGCGGCACTGGTGGACACTGATAGGCTGCACTGATGGGCACAGATAGGCACATATAAGGCGGCACTGATAGGCACAGTTAAGGCGGCACTGATAGGCACAGTTAAGGCGGCACTGATGGGGACAGATAAGGCGGTACTGATGGGCACAGATAAGGCGGCACTGATGGCCACGGATGGGCGGCAGGGATGGTTGGCACGGATGGTTGGCACAGATGGTTGGCACTGATGGGTGGCACTGATGGGTGGCACGGATAGGTACCACTGATGGGGGGGCACTGATGGGCGGCACTGATGGGCACTTATGGGCACTGGTAGGTGACACTGATGGGCACAGATAGGTTGCACTGATGTGGGTTGCACTGATGTGGGTGCTGATGGGTGGCACTGATGTGGGCGCTGATGGGTGGCACTGTGGGCACTGATGGGTGGCACTGTGGGCACTGATGGGTGGCGCTGATTGATGGCACTGTGGGCACTGATGGGTGACGCTGGTGGGCACTGGTAGGCAGCACTGCTGCCTATTGCCTTGTGTTAGATGATCGCCGTGATCGGGACTGATGTCCCGATCACGGCCGCCGGTGATCGGGTTTTTTTTTTCCTCCTCGCGCTGTCAGCGCGAGGAGGAAAAATAGCCGATTACCGGCTCTGTTTACATCACATGATCAGCTGTCATTGGCTGACAGCTGATCATGTGGTAAGGGGTCGGGACCAACCCCTTACTCTGATCTGTGATCAGGCGAGTCTCATAGACTCGCTGATCACCGAGCGCGCCCTGCAGGGGGCGCGCAGGCCGCTCGTGCACGGGTCGATGTCAATGGACGTAGTCCCGGCAATTTAGATCCGCGCTGTTGCCGTCATTTGGCAATGGCCCGGATCTAAAGCGGTTAAATACCAAAAAGACAGACTACTGTACTAACAATAATTCGCAGAAATGTTTATGGAAAAATATAAATTTTAATTAGAATTCTGAACAGTTGAAAGTGTGTAATATTATAAAGTAACTGAATGTCTTTCCATAAATATTCACATTTTAGAGCAGAACAATATCAGTACTAAAGAACGTTAGAAATCAGTGCAGGGGTCAATTTACCTTCTTGCCCCTGGAAATTGAATAGTTGGGAGCTCTAGACCTTGAAGATAAATGTGGACCATGGCGGCATCAATGCCGTTATGGTAATTCCAGGCAGAAAAATCTTGCTTTGTTTAATTTGTGAATTGCTGTAAGTCCAAGTGATCTTGTTTTTAGGATAGATTTGTTTTAATGATAAACTCCCCTAAGCCCGATTTGTATGTACCTTGCCCTACTATAATTTTAGAAAACCTAAGAAAAACATTCTGTTAGGGCCCTTTTTTGTTCCAGCATGATTGTGCACAAAGTTAGCTCTATAAAGGCTTTGACCACTTTAGTATGGAGGAAATTGAATATCCTGCACAGAGCCCTGACCTCAAACTTACTGAACACATCAATTGCTCGCCAGGTCTTCTTATCCAACATCGCTACCTGAACTTACAAATTGTGTGGGAAGCCTTCTGAGATGAGTGGTGCCAGCTCTGTAAGGACATGGATTGACCAGTTTGCTGTGGATGAACTTGGGTGGTCCACACAGAGCATTGACCTCAACCCTACTGAACACCTTTGGGATGAACTGTAACGTCAATTGTAAGCCAAGTTTTTTCATTTAACATTCGTACTTGACAAATGTTCCTTTGGCTGAATGGACACACATTCCCCCCAGACACACTTCAGAATTGTGTGGGAAGCCTTCCCAGATGAATGCACCCATTTCCATAAAGACATGGTTTGACCAGTTTGGTGTGGAGGAACTTGAGTGGCCTGCATGGAGCCTTCGCCTCAACCCTAATGTACACCTTTGGGGATGAATTGGAATGTCAATTGAAAACCAGGCCTTCTCATTTAGCATTCATACCTTACAAATGTTCCTTTGGCCGATTGGGTGAATGCAATCAGATCCATAAAGACATGGTTTGTCCAGTTTGGTGTGGAGGAACTTGAGTGGCCTGCATGGAGCCTTCACCTCAACCCTACTGTACACCTTTGGGGATGAATTGGAATGTCAATTGAACACCAGGTCTTCTCATTTAGCATTCGTACCTTACAAATGTTCCTTTGGCCGATTGGGTGTATGCAATCAGATCCATAAAGACATGGTTTGACCAGTTTGGTGTGGAGGAACTTGAGTGGCCTGCATGGAGCCCTGACCTCAACCCTACTGAACACCTTTGGGAAGGAATTGGAATGTCATTTGTAATCCAAGTCTTCTCATTTACCATTCGTACCTGACAAATGTTCCTTGGACTGATTGGACACAAATTCTCCCAGAAACACTTCAAAATTGTGTGAGAAGCCTTTCCAGATGAATGGAACCAGCTCAATAAGGACAAGGTTTACCAGTTTGGTGAGGAGGAATTGAAAATGTCCTACATAGAGCCCTGACCTGACCCCTACTGAACACCTTTGACCTTTGGGATGAATTATAGCATATTGCGATGCTGTGATTGGCCACAGCTATCAGATGGTACAGGGTACTGTGAATGGCCCAGGTGCAATGTGATCACTGGTGACCAATCACAGATCACACAGTAGTAAACATTGATCTCATGAATGGATTCCATTCATGACTGTTTACTAAGTAACATGTGATCATACAGAGATCATGTGGTATTGGGGCCGATCACATCGGGCCGATACGATCATGCTGCTGCGTGCCCCAGGGGGCTTGCACAGTGCGCATGAGCAGGGCGATGTACTGGTACATAACGGTGCCTGCTCAAGTTGCCAGTCAGCAGTAAAATTACTGTTGGTCAGTCGGCAAGTGGTTAAATAACATGAATAGATTAATGAATTTGAACATATAAAAAAATAAAAAAAATAAATTGTGATAGTTGTCCTATAGAAATGTGAATGCTGCTGAGTACAGGCGGTAACCACATCATTTAGAGGTCTTATCCAGCGAAGTGCCCCAGCATTGGACACCATACTTGCTCAGTCAATTATCACCTTTAAAAAAATGCAATAATAATGCCACAATATGGGACCTTCCAATCTGCCTGCCCATAAATAATTACTAATATTATAAAAATATGGACCCATTATTTAGCCTCCACCATCCAGTCAGATGTGTTTTAGTCCTTGTTTTGAGCAATGAGTTTTTTTCCCTGTCTGTTGCAGTGCCTTGTCTGTATGTCTGTCAGCTTGGCGTGATTTTGACCTTGCGGCATTCGCTGTTCTGTACTTCCTGCCATATCCGTGCCATGTTCTCTGCATCAATACCATGGACCACCAGTGCTTCTTTGTAGTTACACACATCGTACTTTAATCCTCGCACATAGAAGCGTATGTCATGTCGAAAGGTTAGGTTGGCCGCCACACTAAGAAATCCAAAATATACGTCGTCCAATGGGAAAACAGGGAGTAGAAGGGAGGCATTGTACAAGTCGTTCACTGAGGCTCCTGGGAACAGAAAACCGCCACCAGATACAAAAGCTGGATAATATTCCTGAGGGTACAGAGTCTTTGTAATGCTGTATTTGGTCCCACGCATGACAGGTGGCCTATGCTGGTGGAAACCATGAATTGTATCTGGGGATCCATACTCTGTAATGTACTGTACAATCACGTCTGGGTTCACAAATTCATCATCGTCAACTGTAGGGTGGAAAAAGTCACTTATTATGTATGAAGATCACTAACTATATATATATATATATATATATATATATATATATAATCTATCTACAGTATCTACCTAGAAAGCAGAAACATATTATTTTATTAATTAAAACTTCCCCTCAGCTCTTGTGTGTAACCATACCTCTGCAAGCTCTCCTCACCCTCCTATCATGTGTGATTACATCTCTGCATCCCCTCAACTTCTCTGTTCTGTGCATCTGTGAGAGGTTGCAGAGACATAGACACACAGGAGAGGAGTGAGAGGTTGCAGAGACATAGACACACAGGAGAGGAGAGGGGTGAGAGGCGTCAGAGACATAGACACACAGGAGAGGAGAGGAGTGAGAGGCTGCAGAGACATAGACACACAGGAGAGGAGAGGGGTGAGAGACTGCAGAGACATAGACATACAGGAGAGGAGAGGAGAGGAGTGAGAGGCTGCAGAGACATAGACACACAGGAGAGGAGAGGCTGCAGAGACATAGACACACAGGAGAGGAGAGAGGTGAGAGGCTGCAGAGACATAGACACACAGGAGAGGAGAGAGGTGAGAGGCTGCAGAGACATAGACACACAGGAGAGGAGAGAGGTGAGAGGCTGCAGAGACATAGACACACAGGAGAGGAGTGAGAGGTTGCAGAGACATAGACACACAGGAGAGGAGAGGGGTGAGAGGCGTCAGAGACATAGACACACAGGAGAGGAGAGGAGTGAGAGGTTGCAGAGACATAGACACACAGGAGAGGAGAGGGGTGAGAGGCTGCAGAGACATAGACACAGGAGAGGAGAGGCTGCAGAGACATAGACACACAGGAGAGGTGAGAGGCTGCAGAGACATAGACACACAGGAGAGGAGAGAGGTGAGAGGCTGCAGAGACATAGACACGCAGGAGAGGAGAGGGGTGAGAGGTTGCAGAGACATAGACACACAGGAGAGGAGAGGGGGGAGAGGCTGCAGAGACATAGACACACAGGAGAGGAGAGGGGTGAGAGGCTGCAGAGACATAGACACACAGGAGAGGAGAGGAGAGGCTGCAGAGACATAGACACACAGGAGAGGAGAGGGGTGAGAGGCTGCAGAGACATAGACACACAGGAGAGGAGAGGAGAGGCGGCAGAGACATAGACACACAGGAGAGGAGAGGGGTAAGAGGCTGCAGAGACATAGACACAGAGGAGAGGAGAGGAGAGGAGAGGCTGCAGAGACATAGACACACAGGAGAGGAGAGGGGTGAGAGGCTGCAGAGACATAGACACACAGGAGAGGGGTGAGAGGCTGCAGAGACATAGACACACAAGAAAGGAGAGGAGTGAGAGGCTGCAGAGATATAGACACACAGGAGAGGAGAGGGGTGAGAGACTGCAGAGACATAGACACACAGGAGAGGAGAGGGGTGAGAGGCTGCAGAGACATACACACAGGAGAGGAGAGGAGTGAGAGGCTGCAGAGACATAGACACACAGGAGAGGAGAGGGGTGAGAGACTGCAGAGACATAGACACACAGGAGAGGAGAGGAGTGAGAGGCTGCAGAGACATAGACACACAGGAGAGGAGAGGGGTGAGAGACTGCAGAGACATAGACACACAGGAGAGGAGAGGGGTGAGAGACTGCAGAGACATAGGCACACAGGAGAGGAGAGGGGTGAGAGACTGCAGAGACATAGGCACACAGGAGAGGAGAGGGGTGAGAGGTTGCAGAGATATAGACACACATGATCGGAAAGCTCCTAGCTTTCCCTTACCCGCTGGTACCTGTGCTGGGAGAGCGCAGGGTGCGGGCTCTCGGCACACCTTTGTTAACAATTTGGTTTCGCAGATCATATGCAGCCTCTCTGCGTTAAGGCCCACACGCCGAGAGGCCACATAAATGCGTATGGCTGGCGCAAAGATTCTCTGCCTAAAAATGTCTGTCAGAACACACAGCAAAAAATAGGTGTCCCTGAATTTTTTGGAAAGGTTCGCTACTATGCAGGAAGCGGGCTTGCTGCAGAACACATGAAAGGGTTCTGCTGTGGGACCATAATAAAGGGCCCCTGCAACGTTAGTAAAGGGCCCTGGAATCAGTGGAAAGGGCATCGGGACCAGTGGCAAGGGCCCTGGGACCGATGGAAAGGGCCCCGGGTCAGGGTTAGGATGACCCTTCATGGTTTCTTGCATCGGAGCCTTAAAGGTTCTAGTTATGCCTCTGTTTTTTTACATGTGATCAGTGCAGTCTCAGGAATCATGAAGTTACCTAGGAGGGGTAATTCCTTTTTGAACAAAAAGTTAGATAACTCTACATATCTTCAAAGATTTGTGTTTTCTGGGGCAAAAGATCTGATATAACAGCGACTTCAATGCAATCCAAGCTTAGTTATTGTAATGAGTGTAGGGTAGGAAGGACTCAACCTAAACCCATTTACTTCTTGGGGGAACAATCACTCCATTGTCCAACAGGTGTCCTGGAAGTTATATCAGCTTATAATTAATGCAGTAGTAAACCGCAGATGAAGAAAAAAAAAATTCCCCTGCAAAGCAATGTCATAATGTGCTAGCATGCATTGCATACTAGCACATTATGAGAAACTCACCTTAAAACGAATCCCCCTAGCGCCGCGCTGTCACCGCTGAGAGGGCTTCCATCTTCCCCTGGTCTTCCTTCCGGGTTCGCAGCCTCCAGCTACATGAGTGGCCGAGGGAGCAAAGACATGAGCTTGCTCTGAAGGCATGGGCTCTGAAGATGGTCCAGCATGGACCATCCATACCATGCACATGTGCCGGTGATCGTCACTGGCTGCATGCACTCTGAATATCTTCTATACAGTGCAAATTTAGGAGATATTCACAGTACCTATAAGTAGGTCATATTATAGGCTTACCTGTAGGTATAAGTGATAAAACAGAGTTTACCACCACTTTAATGCCTAAATTTGGTTTTATTTGGTTATTAACAGCATGGAAATGCCAACTGTGTAGAGTAGAAGTGTACAGGATTGGCAGGCTGCCAGCATTCTGCTTCCATAGAAAGTAATAGCAATAGAGCTAAAATTTCAGTGCCTCTGTTGTGAATTTTGAGGATGAATTTCTCCACAATGTCCATAATTACAGAAGTTCTTGCTTTAAATGGCTTGTTTGGAAATACCTTAGTGTGCCTAGTCTGGGAACTTACCTTTAAAAATGTGGTCCACTTGTGGTAACTTGAGATACAGCCACTCCAAGAAGCAGCGTTCTTTCAAGGACAAGTTATGGTGTCCTTCAGTCATGTCCCATTGTAGAATGTCACCGTACTCTTGGCTCTCACGTTTGGCCATTTCCATATGTCCTTTCACACCCGTCTTTCCCAACAAAAATATCGGTTTAATTCTGTATCCATTTATCTCTCTCTCTTTAGCCCATGTCTTCCGCAGTTCTGATCTCCTTAACCCAGTACTGGGTTGGGATTTCACCGCCAGGATCAGCAGTTTTTGTTTGCTTGCTCCTTGTTCCTCTTGGTTTGGCTCCTGGATGAGTGTGCAATTGTAACTCTGTAGTTGGGGGAACTCCGCCTCAAAACTGCTTAGATTCAGATGATAAGTGTAATTGCCACGGAGCAGGGTTACTGACTGCCTCATTATGGGGAGCGGCGTTCTGGCTGGTGTTGGGGCAAGGTGCATCATTTGGGTGTTGCTCTTGCTGTTCGCGATCCATCTCATCAGAAAAGTCATGATGGAAAACAAGGAGGCGCTTATGAGGATACGCTTATGCCTCATTGTGCCCTGGATAGAGACAGTAAGAATTTGAATACAATCATTTAAAAATTTATTTATTTAATTCACTTTTCTAAACATACGTGTCCTATTTTCCTTTTCTTTATTTTATAGTTTTTTACATTTTTCTCAACAGCTGTTTAATCCTGAATTGAACATTCAGTTTAAATCAGCCATACATTCCAGTTGGTTTTCTTCAGAAATAGCCACAGCCTCAGTAGAAATGCCTGAACTCTGCCAGCAAACTATAGAGAAGGACCCTTGCTCCCTGTGCGGAAGCAGTGGTCTCTCTGGAGAAGTCTGACATATCCCCTTCTGAGTCAGAGCTAGAGTTCTCCAATCAGCAGGGAGCATGAGAGCTACATATTGCACAACTATAGGTTGGACTCAGTAGGGCAGTGATGGCAAAACCTTGGAACCACAGATGTTTTGGAACTACATTTCCTATGATGCTCAACTACACTTCTGAGTGCATGAGCATCATGGGAAATGTAGTCTCAAAACATCTGGGGTGCCAAGGTTCGCCATCACTGCAGTAGGGTGTGTGGTGGACCTCTGTAGAGGGACCACAGCTTCCACACATTAAGCAAGAGTCCTTCTCTGCAGCATGTTGGCAGGAAACAGGCTTTTCTACTGTGACTGCTTTCTGAAGAAAGTCTACTAAAGGACTGTACTCAGCTTTTGTTTTGATGCACCTGGAATGTATTTCAAGTATTAAAACTGAAAGTTCAATTGTTCTTTAGGAGTTGGATCCTTCTTGTTTCCTGTTCATAAAATAGGCAAAGAAATAAAAAAAACAAAAAAACAAAAACAAAAAACAACTTAGAGCACAACCTTCCCATTTGGTTGAGTGGGTGAGTTTTTCAGAGACAAAAGGACAAAACATGATTTCAATGGGCGCTGCAAAGATTCTGCTTGCAGGACTTTTTTTTACTGTCCTACAAGCGCACCGCTCCAGTGTGAAAGCACTCGGGCTCTCACACTGGAGAGACAGGAGCAGCACTTTACAGGCGCTATGCAGGCACTTTTTTTTAGCGCTATAGCACCTGTAAAGCACCTCAGTGTGAAAGTAGCCTTATGTCAGTATTGCAAAAATAAATACAGGGGATAGTGGCGCAAAACTGTGGCATACAATGTAAACGTAAGTCCATACAAGAGTCCTTTGAGCTGTGTTGCTCTAGTTATGAGATGACAGTCTTTTGTACCCAGGGCAGCCTTGCAGGGGGGAGTTGAAGCAAAACTCCAGAACATGTGAAAAGAGAAACAGAGAAAAAGGCGCCACTTAAGTAAAATTGTTTTTGTTTTTGAAGGAGCAGTGATTTTAATGATGCTTAGAGTGGAGCAATAAAAATTTAAAAATGTAAAGTAGCGCATCTGTACCGTGTATAGAACCTGCTGCAGCAAAACTGACATAAGAAAAGGGAAACAAAGAAAAAGGCGCCACTCAAGTAAAACTGTACAATTTTAATGAACAAGGTGCATTAAAAAACTCAAATTGAAGTTTCTTTATAGAGGCATAGAGAAGTCCAGTGAACATCAATCTCCGTTCTGGCTGGTAGCATCAGTCTCTTCCTGTGAAGCTGTGTGAATCAGAGCCGGCCCCATGTCCACCAGGTGTCTTCCGGCTCTCGGACGGGAACCAGAACGAGGTCTGGAGCACAGTCAGCAGGTCTCAGGAGAGGGCTTGAACGCAGCGCATGGCAGGATGACGTCATGGACGTGATGCAATGCGTTTTAGAGCGTGGGCAGTGATGAGATGGAGGCACTGCACGCTCCTTTATCAAGCTGATCTGTATAGGTTGTGAACAGCCTTTTTTTATGCCTCGGTGGTATCGCCCCCTGGTGGGGATGCTTGTAAGTGCACTCTATACAACAATAGAGGCTTACAATTGTAGGTGCAAGGATGAAACATGTGCAATAAGCAAACAGGGGACCGCATAATTAAAAAAAATATGTAAATACATATACACACAGACACACATGTAATATTTCCCAAAAACAGTACTATATGGATTAAATGTCAATCTGTACTTAAATAAAATAAGAATAATAAAAATAAAAAAGTAAATAAATAGTAAAATATGCACTTTTAAACGTATAAACAACCAACCGATGATACCCATATATTGGGAGACAACTAGTGAGAATATATATATAAAAAAAAAAGGATATTCACATGGGAAGGACAAAGATATATGTTAATATTTCAAATATTAATGCCCAAGAAATATATAAAACGGAAAAAACTATTATTAAAATAAATTTTATATTAAAAGGGCATATATATATATATATATATATATATATATATATACACACATATATGGGGGAAAACTTGGCCCCCATTGCCGCACCCTTCTTCTGCAAGAAAAACTGGTTATTATACAAGAAATAATTGGTCTGTGTAGCAAAACAGAGTAATTCCATAATGTAACATTGTTGGAACAGCAGGGATCTATTTACTAGTGGACATGAAATGTTCGACCGCTGACAAACCCAATCTATGTGGAATGCAAGTATAGACATCGGCCGTGACCAAGAGAAGGTCATCTTGATAATCAATACCCTCCAACCGGCGTATGGTGTCGCCTGTATCCTTAAGGTACGAAGGGATTGTTCGTACAAGTTGCTACAGATGGAAATCAATGTAGCGGCCTATGCGAGATGTCACAGAGTCTATCCCGCTCACAATGGGTCTACCTGGGGGCTGTGTGGCATTCTTGTGCACCTTGGGGAGATAGTACATAATGGGGATACGGGGAGCCACTGGTACTAAAGAATCTCTCTCCTTTTTGTCTAAAATCCCTTGCCGAAAGCCTTTTTCCATCAAATCAATCAATCTGGTCTTGAAATCCTTAGTGGGATCATTGGGCAATAATGTGTAAGTGTTATCATCACTCAAGATCTGACACATTTCAATGTGGTAGTCATTTTTGTCTAGAACCACAAGGCCTAGACAACCACAAGGCCTGGAGGGTATTGATTATCAAGATGACCTTCTCTTGGTCATGGCCGATGTCACAGCTCTCTACACCTGCATTCCACATAGACTGTGTTTCTCAGCGGTCAAACATTTCTTGTCCACTAGTAAACAGATCCCTGATGTTACATTATGGAATTACTCTGTTTTGCTACACAGACCAATTATTTCTGGTATAATAACCAGTTTTTCTTGCAGAAGAAGGGTGTGGCAATGGGGGCCAAGTTTGCCCCCAGTCTCGCCAACCTTTTTATGGCCCTGTGGGAGGAGGATGTGGTCTATGCTTTACAGTGACCAGAACTGACCTTATGGGCCAGGTACATAGACGACATCCTCCTCCTATGGAAAGGTGACGAGGAATCCTTACATGATTTCATGGCCATTCTCAATGATAATGAGATGGGGATTGTGTTGACTTATGACATTAGTCCTACTACCATTCATTTTCTTGACCTAGAAATCTCCATTGTTGATCATCGGCTTGTAACTAAAACATTTTTCAAGCCGACTGATCGCAATGGATATATTCCCATTGACGGTTGTCACCACAGTACTTGGTTGGAATCCATACCCCGTAGTCAACTACTGCGGATTAGAAGAAACTGCACTGACTTACCAGATTTTTTCCAACAAGCGCAGTCCCTTAAGTCGCGTTTTGTTGAGAAGGGATATCTTCCCACGGTCATTGATGAAGAGATCAATAAGGTCCCTTCACTAGATCGACATACGCTTACCACCGAACAACCTAAGCGTGTGCCTGATACACAGTTTAAATGGTCCTTTGTTACACAATTCTCTGTGCAGCATAAGCAAGTAAAAAGCATCCTTAATCGTCACTGGAATGTATTGAAAAATTACCCACTCTTGGGTACAGTACTCCCAGATAAAGCGGGAGTTATTTACAGGGGCGCTCCGTCCTTAAAGAGTCGGATTGCCCACAATGTGATTAACCCTCCAAAGAAACCCACCTTTTTTCAAGATTCCAAAGGATATTATCCATGTAGGAAATGTAATGTTTGCATACATAATGTTTGTGGATGGAAGAAAACTGAAAGTTTTGAATCTACCACCACTTCTACTATTTACCAAATGGGGCACTTCACTACATGTGCTACACGCTACATTGTTTATCTGATCACATGCCCATGTAAAAAGCAGTACGTGGGACGTACAATTAGATCATTCTCTGTCAGAGTCAATGAACACATTACCTGTATTAAACAAGGCCTTACTAATCACAGTGTTCCCAGACACTATTTACATTTTCATGACAAGAACCCCATTGGCACCAAATTTTAAGTAATTGACAAATTTATTCTACACTGGACGGGTGAATCATGCATTAGGGGGGTCTCTAAACTAGAGACCTTCTGGATATACCAGCTCAAGTGATATTCCCCTCATGGGTTAAATATCGAGTGGGATATTAATGCGTTTATTAATAAATCTTGAATTAGCAGAATACCCCTTTGTGAGATGGACCATCTAGTTATAGTTGTGTTTTTTCTTTTGCCATTTTTAAGATTCATGGTTCTGATGTATTGCAGCGCTTTCCATATTTGTTTTCTGTCTAGTCTAACAGTATGTGATGATAGAAATCGGGGGGTCTTATTGGGGGGATATCAGTTATCGAGTCATTGGGGTTAGATCCATCTTAGGGGTCATTGTGGCATTATCTTTCCCTTTGATATGCACATACATCCAACCATTAGTTGTGATTGACATCATCCATTGCCCCCAAGATTTATACCATCACTCGGTTATTGTTTCATATTTTAAGATGTTCCATTCATTGTTTTTTATAGATATCTTTTTGTACAGGCCGTTTATTACTGGTGATTTGTTGGGGTCAACATTCCTCGATCATGCTATGTGTGTTTACATCCATGCGAGATTTACGTCTACGAGAATTTCTCTGCCCATGGCAGACATGGCCATTGATGACCTTAGCCATCATGTGATGTTTACCAGGGGCCATGGGCGCCGCGATTGGTCAGTATCCTGTTGTTGCCCAGCCAACCTAGATGTGACTTCCGGGTACTGGAGTCAACACGAGGTTTGGAGCGCAAACGCCGTTGATGGCCGTGCGCGATGACATCATGTGGTTACAATGGGGCGACGTGATCATGTGGTGGCGGCGCCTTCCGCTCCTGATTGGCCGCTCAATCTCGAGTAGACGGTCACATGGCATGGCGAGGAGGGGTCTAGCTTTCCGTAGACTCGTGATTGGATATTGCAGTTTGTAATGCTAGCAAGTACCAGCTGTCACGGTTTAATTATCACTTGATTCATACAACTCCATATATTAGCGTGGTATTCAGTAACAGGTTTATGCCCCAGTAGAAGAACATTAGTTCAAAACATGTCGGGTACATAGCCTGCTGTGCTTTTTATACCACACTGTTCCTTCTATTTTTTGTGATCACTTCATGTACACATCGTGATTGATGGATTGTACGTTTTTTATCTTTGTTTTTATCAAATAAATATTTTTTATCCTGGATTTATCTGCACCATGTGGAGGCCCTCTTTTTCTTTCTTCCCATGATTTGCGCTGTTGATTGGATGTCAGCCCGATGACTACAAGCACCTGTCAGCTGGAGCCCTTTCTGTGGACATCTACCATTGATCCCCTTGGATATAGACTCAGGTATACACCATCTAACTGCAGAGGTCCTGGTTGGAGAGCCTGTTGGAAACGATTGTTTCATGCTTGATCGACCCACCGCTGTCTGGCGTGTGTGTCCACGCTTTGGGGTGAGAGTATCCATTCCCTCTGTTGTTTTTGATGCACATCTCTGATTGCTGTGTGGGGAAGTCGTTTCCCATATTTGTCATCATCAGAAGAAATATCTTCTACTGCCTTCTCCAACAGACTATACATCTCTATATAGAGGAGTTTATGGATGTGCTTGTGTTTTTTGCAGACTCATCGTCATCTTGATTAGCTTATGCCATGCGATCACATGTACGCCAAGTACTTGTCTATGCCATGTTAATATGAGTCCATTCATCATCATTTATGCACTTGTCACTTTTAGTGTATTTTAGCACATTCATACAATTTTTCACCACTTATGATTCACCAGTCAAATACTTACCCCTAAGGTGATCCTTGGGGCGTTTGTATTTCCTAAGCGCTGCATTTCCTATTTTCTATTTTCATACACAATTTGTCACGCCGTTGATGCTAGCTGCTGATTTGGAGTAATTTTTCTTGTGTCACTAGTAGCGCAACTTTTTTCACATATTTTTTGTTAATCTATTTTTTCCCCTTATTTCCCCATATACCTATACACATATCTCATATATATGCACACCTTACAAGATACACACGTATCTTACAAGATACGTTTGCTTATTAACTTTGTTGCTTACCATTACATTCCTCTAATTAATATATTTATCCCATATATATATATATTATATATATAGTGGGGACGGAAAGTATTCAGACCCCCTTACATTTTTCACTTGGCCAGATCTGTGCCTTGCCACAATTCTGTCTCTGAGCTCTTCAGGCAGTTCTTTTGATCTCATGATTCTCATTTGCTCTGACATGCACTGTGAGCTGTAAGGTCTTATATAGACAGGTGTGTGGCTTTCCTAATCAAATCCAATCAGTATAATCAAACACAGCTGGACTCAAATGAAGGTGTAAAACCATCTCAAGGATGATCAGAAGAAATGGACAGCACCTGAGTTAAATATATGAGTGTCACAGCAAAGGGTCTGAATACTTAGGACCATGTGATATTTCAATTTTTCTTTTTTAATAAATCTGCAAAAATGTCAACAATTCTGTGTTTTTCTGTCAATATGGGGTGCTGTGTGTACATTAATGAGGAAAAAAATGAACTTAAATGATTTTAGCAAATGGCTGCAATATAACAAAGAGTGAAAAATTTAAGGGGGTATGAATACTTTCCGTCCCCACTGTGTGTATGTATATATATATATATATGTATATATATATATATATATATATGTATATATATATATATATATATATATTCCCTCTTTTTTTTTTTTTTTTTTAAATATATTTTTATTAAGATTTTGAGACAAACAAACAGTAACACTTGGTTGCTACAGTACATCAACACCACATCTAGTTAAACAAGGCGTCCGACAGCGTGAGTTGCCAGGTTACATAGCAATAATAAAAGTATACAAATGGTCCTCCTCAGAGGGAAATAGTCTGTTAAATACCATAAGATATACAAGCCTGGAATTGCAGACAGATGGGTCTAGAAGCACGCTATTCTAATCAGTATTTTGACCTGAAAATTACTGTAAATCTATGTTTATTATGAAATATTCATTTTCTCCATCCATTTACGCCAGACTTTATCAAATTTCAAAGGACAACCTCTGTTAGCATATGTGTCTTTGTATAGCGGGAGGTTCCCATTAACTAGATGTTTCCACTGCGTAATTGATGGAGGGTTAGATTTTTTCCACTGCATTGCGATATTTTCTAACAAGCCCAGTATACATATCTCCATCAGAGGAGAAAGGTTGGTTGAGGCCACCTTGTTAGTTAGATCAAGTACCTCTCTCCAGTATTGTAATCTTGGGCAGTGCCAGAAGATGTGTGCGAAGTCCCCTGGAGATATGCCACATCTCCAGCATTCCGGAGAATGCTGAGGGTTCATCAGGTGTAGTCTATGTGGGGTAAAATAGGCCCTATGGACAATTTTAAATTGTACCACTCTGTCTCTTATGGAAACGAGTGACCTGAAGGGGAAATCCCAGACGTCATCCCAGTCATCGTCATCCAACGCAGGGATATCGTGTTGCCAACGGGACCAGAGTCCATCCAGAGATGGTAAGGACGCAAAGATCAGATGCGCGTACAAACGCGAAGTAGGTTTTTCAGCGCAGCCGTATCGGAGCGTCCTCTCCAGCTCGGATTGAGTCAGGATGCAAGAGGAGTGAGGAAATTGGGCAGCAAATGCATGTGCCAATTGAAAATAGTGGAACTGGTAGTGTTTCGGTAGGTTATACATTACGGATAATTGATCGAAGGTAAGTAACGAAGTCTGTGATATAACATGTGATATTAGTTTGATGCCGTATTTAGTCCATATTTGGGGGTCTGAGAGCTTAAGGAAATGTGGTAGATTGGGGTTTGACCATAACGGGGCATTGGGGGAGGGTTCAGAGTGTTTGTGTTTACCAATATTAAGACCCGTTCGCCATGCTCGCAGGGTAGTGTGCATGGATGGGGTTAGTGGGTGTGGGGCGCGTGGACCTCTATGTATTAAAAGCTGGAGGGTCTCCCAGGAACCCACCACTGTAGCCTCCAAGGCTGAGGCCACATTGGTTTTGTCAGGGACTAACCACCAGACCACCGTCACTAACTGTGAGGCTAGGAAATATTTATAACAGTCCGGGAAAGCCATGCCGCCCTGAGATGTTGGCCTCATCAAGGTAGACAGTTTGTATCTAGGTGGGGTGGGGCCCCACAAGAAATCTGAGAATTTTTGGTTGAGTTTGGTGAAGAATGATTTGGGGATCCACTGTGGGGAGTGACGAAAAAGGTAGGTGAATTTGGGAATAATTTTCATCTTGAGGAGATTTACTCTACCCCAAACTGATAGAGGTAAATTGCTCCATGATTTGAGTTTAGGTCTCATATCATCCAACACTGGGTCAAGATTTAGTTTAATGAAATCTTGGGCATGAGATGAGACCTGAACCCCAAGATATTTGAAGGTGTCTACCCATCTTAACGGGCTGTCAGGGGGAGAGGTGTTCTTAGCCTCCTGATCTATTGGAAATAGGGTGGATTTTGACCAATTAACCCGCAAACCCGTAACTTCAGAGAATGTGTCTAGAACTGAAAGTGCTCCTTGGAGCGATGGACCAGCATCTGCAAGAAAAAGGACCATATCATCTGCGTACAGGGCTACCCTCTCTTCCAGCAAGCCAACACGCAGCCCCTTAATATGGGGCGATGTACGTAGGGCTTCAGCAACTGGCTCAATGGCTATGGCAAACAAGGCCGGGGAGAGAGGGCAGCCCTGTCTAGTTCCCCTAAACAGTCTGAAGGGAGATGACAAACTGGAGCCAAGACGTATCGAAGAGGTGGGGCACTTGTATATCGTCTGTAACCACGAAATGAACTTTAGTGGAAAGCCCATCCTCCGGAGAGTTTCCCAAAGAAAGGGCCACTCCACCGTATCGAAAGCCTTTTCTATGTCCAATAGAGCAATGGCCCTTGTCCCCGAATTATCATGCTGGGTATGGATATTTGTGAAAAGTCTTCTGAGATTTACATCAGTAGACATATATTCCCTCTTTAATATAAAATTTATTTTAATAATTGTTTTTTCCGTTTTATATATTTCTTGGGCATTAATATTTTAAATATTAATATATCTTTGTCCTTCCCATGTGAATATCCATTTTTTTTTTATTCTCACTAGTTGTCTCCTAATATATGGGTATCATCGGTTATTAATGGTTGTTTATAAGTTTAAAAGTGCATATTTTACTATTTAATTTGTATTATTATTATTTTATTTAAGTACAGATTGACATTTAATCCATATAGTACTGTTTTGGGGAAATATTACATGTGTGTATATATATATTTTTACATATTTTTTTTTTAATCTTGCGGTCCCCTGTTTGCTTATTGCACATGTTTCATGTTTCATCCTTGCCCCTAGAATTGTAAGCCTCTATTGTTGTATAGAATGCACTTACAATCATCTCCACCAGGCGGCGATACCACCGAGGCATCACTGCCCATGCTCTGAAACGCGTTGCATCACGTCCGCGACGTCATCCCGCCATACGCTGCGTTCAAGCCCTCTCCTGAGACCTGCTGACTGCGCTCCAGACCTTGTTCTGGTTCCCGTCCGAGAACCGGAAGACACCTGGTGGACAGGGCGCCAGCTCTGATTCACACTGCTTCACAGGAAGAGACTGATGCTGCCAGCCAGAACGGAGATTGATGTTCACTGGACCTCTCTATGCCTCTATAAAGAAACTTCAATTTGAGTTTTTTTTAATGCACCTTGTTCATTAAAATTATACAGTTTTATTTAAGTGGCGCCTTTTTCTCTGTTTCCCCGTTTGTTATGTCAGTTTTGCTGCAGCAGGTTCTATACACGGTACAGATGCGCTACTTTACTGGCAGACTAAAGAGACCCCCACAGGCACTATATTTAAAGAAATTTTTCAATTTTTATTGTTCTCTAAGCATCATTAAAATCACTGCTCCTTCAAAAACAAAAACAATTTTTTTTTGCATTGATACATGTCCCCCAGGGCAGTACACAGGCCCCCATACCTTGTTTATGACCAATAACTTGCATATAAGCCTTCAAAATGGGCACTTTTGATTTTTCAAGTCCCATAGACTTTAATAGGATTTGCGGTCCGGGTTCAAATGTTTGTGATGTTTGAGAGTTCTGGCACAAACCAACCTGGGGGGGGGGGGGGGGTGTTCTGCCCAACTCTAGTCATAACCATTTATGTGGCCATAATGTTGTATTTTTCATGAAGTACCTCAGTGAGGAAAATATCACATTTTGGCCAATAGATAGAGCTGTCGATCATAGGAAAACAGCATATTATGCATATTATGCAAATATGCGGTTAGAATTTGTGATGGCTGGGTAAATGATTGTGAAATTCGCACAGATTTTTTTTTTTAATAAACAGATCCCTTAGTAATTAATGATCAAAAAGCTGAGTTCATTTATGTCCTTTTATATCTACCTGGAGTTCACCTGAAATTAGGGTTGCCACCTCATCCCTTTAAAACTGAACACATACGAATTACACAGGTTCTGTGGCTGATTAAGGTGGTAAATAAACTCACTTAGTGCCTTATCTTAGCCTCAGAACCTGTGTAATTCAGATGTGTATGGTTTTAAAGGGATGAGGTGGCAACCCTACATGTAATCCTCCATCAGTTGGTCACACCTTCCCGTACTCAGGTTTCTTCTCTGCCGTGTTATAATTACACGGTGTATTGTCATGTAATTACAAGTGTGGAACCTAATTAGCCTTTGGATGGATTGTATTTCCAGGATTCCTCCTACCACCTTGGACTGGAAATACCATCACAAAGCATCATTATTACATTCACGAGATCAGGGCCCACTGCCAGCATCATTCGTACCAGGGCCAGGCTGACAGGTAGGGCACCTTCACTATATTAGTTTTCATTTAAAGTGGTTGTAAAGGCAGAAGGTTTTTTATTTAATCGGGAGTCTCTGTGCTCGCTGGTAAGCGGCTTTGTATGCCAGGGTTCCGCCTTGTCTCCTGTACATGCCATCAGTTGGCTGTGTGTGGACTGGAACAGGATGGAGGGCTAGAACACACGTGGACCTCAGTGGCGGGTGTGTGACGTCACAGGAGATGACCACAACGCGTTTCTGAGCGTACGCTCCGACGATGGTAGTGACAGGCACGCTCCTTTCTCGAGCTTGACTTACCAGTGAGCACACAGACTCAGTCAACAGGAATCCCTGATGTGCCTATCTCCACTTACTAAGATGTGAGTGTTTTTAAACTTTGTTATAATAAATGCCATACAGTTTTTACTTAAAGGAGAAGTCCAGCCAGAGCTTTTTAGGCTGGGCTTCTCCTCTGGGTCACAGGAGTGCAATTCGTTTTGCACTCCTGTGACCCGTTTTCAGCAGAGAGCGGTCTGAAGTCTGCTCTCCACTGACGTCACTGCCATCAGTCGAGGCACCACGTCATCCCGACTTCCAAGTCTGGATTCACCAGCTGCCTCGATTGAGGCGGCTGCTCCCTGCTCCTCCACAGCTCAGAGCTCCAGTGAGCGTGGAGGAGGAGAGCAGGAGAGATGCTGACTGACGGTCAGCAGCTCTCTGCTCGGGGAGGTGAGAGAACCGAGCTATCGGCGGTGTTTGGTAGCTTGGCTCTCAGTGCAGAGACGCTGGGGGACAGATACAGCATTGGTCTGATGCTCCATCCACCTAGGTAAGTATGAATCTAAAAAATATATATATATATATATATAACATACTCTTTTAAGAGGCGCCTTTGCTTCTGTCTTTGAAATAAAACAAAATCCCCTGGTGGTGGACTTTTAAGGCACAGAGATAATAAAGAATATTCTAAAATGAAAAAATATTTATTAGAGTATGAAAAATACAAAACATTTAATAAAAAACACATTTAAAGTGAACATTCCAGTGTTGTCATGGAATACTTATAGCAAGCTAGTATTGATGGTGCTTGGAGGAATGTATGAGCCTCAGTCTTGGGGTGGATGCTGGAGCGAGCGTCCAGCGGTCACAGGATTTCACCAGTTGTGGCGTTTGCAAACAGCCCCTATACTTATACAAATAACAACATTCCTCCTTGTATAGCCGAGCAACCTCCATGCACCATCTTGCAGGGTCTTTTCCTGTTTTTCGGCCCCAGTGGGTCCTCTGGTTTTCCCCTTTCGGATCGGTGTTGTGTGGGTGTAGGGGAGCTGGACCAGCATTTATGGGCGAGGCATTCTTCTGTTCCTGAAGTATGCCTCTATGTTGAACTCTCTGGCTCAAGCAATTTGGAAACAACCATCCTTAGTACCTCCATGTTTTTAATCGGCAACAACTGTCATTCCAGTCTATAATACTGGTTTTCTTGTTTAAACTTTACCCCTGAAGAAGGAGAACCACATGTTCACTCCGAAACGCGTTGGGTACAAGAAATACTAGCTTGCTTTATGTATTCCATGACAACACTGGAATGTTCATTTAAATGTGTTTTTTATTAAATGTTTTGTATTTTTCATACTCTAATAAATATTTTTTCATATTAGAATATTCTTTATTATCGCTGTGCCTTAAAAGTCCACCACCAGGGGATTTTGTTTTATTTCTTGTAAATACTGGACGTGGCACAACTATATGCCCAATCTTAACCGACTTACCTCTGTTATTGCTTCTGTCTTTCTGCATGTTCCTGGAGTATGCTTCTACTTCCATGAAGAGGCCTGCCCCAAAGTTTTTGAAACCTCCAACGTCATTGCAGGATTACCATCTGCTAAATCATCCTCATGACTTTCTTCTCCACTGCCCACTGCCCACCCATAGACTGATGATCCCTATTATTAATGATCACAAGTTTGCGCCAGTACCATTCCATTGTATGTCTCTTTCTTATCTTAATGCATTATATGCCCTGATTTTGAGGGACCGTCCCTGATTTGGAGCAATGTCCCTCTGTCCCTCCCCCCCCCCCCCCTCATTTGTCCTTCATTTTGGTCTGATCTATATAGTTGTATATAAAATGCACTTTTTTCCTTTCAAAAAGTGTTTCTCAGTGCTAAACCTTTCATCCAAAAATTCTAAATTGCTGCATTTGTAAATTTTAAAAGTCAATTTAAAGGAATAGTAGTGTTAAAAGAAAAAAAGTCCTTGTGGAGTTAATTAACCTTTTGTTTTTGGTTAATTTCCCTTTAAAGTGGTAGCAAACCCTGGTAAAAGACAAAAACCAAAAACCAAAAACCCTGCAAGAAAAAGGCATGATGAGCTGGTATGCATACGACAGGACGACAGGGCCGGGACAGTTTGTCTTCCGGAACGCCGGGTGTGTTACAAGTGGAGTGCCGACATGTCGACACTGTCCCTGGATAGATGGGGCGGGGTGGGGGTGGCCAGCAAGCACCTACAGTCCATCATGATAACCAACCAGCGGACAACCTTCCCTATTTATGTTGGAGGCAATTTGGGGGATTTTCATTTGATCCCTATCGCTCCAACAGGAAGGTTACACATTGATAAGCAGTCTTATGACAGATAATGCTGCCACAACCTTTTAAATTTTTACATAATACCTGATGGTGTTTAATTCAACCTTTGGACATTCCAGACTTGGCAGTTTTTTTGCCTACAACATCCATCCTTGGATAATTCCAACATTGTCTTTTCTCTGTTGGCATACCTTCCATGTTCCTTGTACTGTCTAGGTAATTCTCTTATTCCTTTCCTTTCTATCAGTCTTTCATCACATTTACACACCTCTCATGTTGACTTGATCTTCCACTCCTTGCACCTAGTGTGTGTTGTTCTCACGGTCTCCACTTTTTTTTCACTTTTCATCACTATGTCATTAGTTGGATCCCAACCACTGGCCATATTCACATCACCGCACCACTCCATATACATACACAATTTTTAGTTTCATCACATTTAGTCTTGGTCTGCTTTTCCACCATAATGCCGCGTACACACAAGCGGACTTTACGGCAGACTTGGTCCGGCGGACTTTGACGGACTTTCCGACGGACTTTCCGAATGAACGGACTTGCCTACACACGATCAACCAAAGTCCGACGGATTCGTACGTGATGAAACAAGGTAGTTCATAGCCAGTAGCCAATAGCTGCCTTATGCCGCGTACACACGAGCGGACTTTATGGCAGACTTTGCCCGGCGGACTTTTCGACAGACTTTACGACAGACTTTCTGAATGAATGGACTTGCCTACACACAATCCACCAAAGTCCGTCAAATTCGTACGTGATGACGTACGACCGGACTAAAACAAGGAAGTTCATAGCCAGTAGCCAATAGCTGCCCTAGCGTGGCTTTTTGTCCGTCGAACTAGCATACAGACGAGTGGACTTTTCGACCGGACTCGATTTAGACGAATTGATTTAAAACATGTTTCAAATCTAAGTCCGTCCAACTTTTGAGAAAACAAAGTCCGCTGGAGCCCACACACGATCGAATTGTCTGACGAAATCCAGTCCGCCGGGCAAAGTCTGCCGTAAAGTCCGCTCGTGTGTACGCGGCATTAGCATCTGTTTTTGTCTGTCGGACTAGCATACAGACGAGCGGATTTTTTGACCGGACTTGAGTCCATCGGAAAGATTTGAAACATGTTTAATTTCTAGGTCCGTCAAACTTTGGAGCCCACACACGATCGAATTGCCTGATGGACTCCGGTCCGCCGGACCAAGTCTGCCGTAAAGTCCGCTCGTGTGTAAGCGGCATTACACTCATCATAATCGTATCCTTTTTCTCACATCACTTGCACCCTTCACCTTTTTTCATTATTCACTTATTTTTCACTGCTCGTTGCTCCTGCACTCACTGTCATTTTCTCTTTTACCATTTTCCGCTGACTGTTACCTCTTCCTTGTTTCCTTTTTATCTTCTTACTTTTTTTTCTTCCTTTTCTTTTACCTTCCCTCCCCTCTCCCCTTTTTCTTTTCCTCTATCATTTTCCCCCCTCCCCCTTCCCTCTCACCTCCCTACCCCCCCTTTTTTTTTTACCCTTCCCCCTCACTTGTTGGGTTTCCTTTTCCCCCCCTTCCTTTCTGTATCTTCTTATCTATCCCTCTTTCCATTTCACCTACTCAGTTCCATTAACATGCTCGCTGATATATAGGTACTTTTGGACACCCCTTCATTTTGAACTATTCTTATTTATTTTTCTTATTTACTTTTATATTACCATAAATATCCTTCAACCGCTGGTTGCTACTATCAGATATAACAGCTAAATCCAACTAAAATTACACATACCATATTTATCAATCCCTATATATATTTTATATTTTCTATCTGTGCTTTTTCAACAAGCACTGACAGCGCTGTTACTTGATGTCCTGATTGTAGGTGCTGCTTGCTCGCCCTGAGGCCCTTTACCGATCTTAGGGAATTTTTCCACAATTGTAACTCTCCACAAGTCTCGCAGTTGTGCTCGGCTCCCTCCGGTAATGTGTCGGCTAGCTGGGGACCCCTGCCGGTACCGAGTAGTGGGAATTTTAGAGGACCTCAGGTTCAGGAGAAATAGCTACACACATGTGATTGGTAACTATGCCTCAAAATGCTTATCAGTTTTTACATTAATTATTCATAACTGTTTATGTACGGTTATATTGATGTGTCTTTATACATGCGATTTCCCTACAACGCATGCATATCCTCTGAAGAAGACCCGATGGGGTCGAAACGCGTTAGCATCTACCCAAGCACTTAAATATTTTGTACAAATGTGTTTAGTTTCCCATGTGCGGTTATGCTGTTTATATATTTACTGTATCACAGCTCATATTTTTACTTTACTGTCATTCTTGTAACTATGTCTTTAATAAAGTTCAGTAATCCCATATCCCCTGAAATCATTCTACTATCGCTTTGCTGCCTAGAAAACCCCTTCCCATTTGGGGGAAAATGTCCCCTTTTTTTTTAGCTCATTATGAATTACTTACATGAGAACAAAGCCCTGCAGCCGTCCTCGTCTCCCCCTTCGGCCGACGACATCCCCCCCGGTTGTTACTTCCTGGTATCGTGGCTCCGGCACTGTGATTGGCCACGGTGACGTCACTCCCGCGCATGCGTGTGGGAGCTGCCAGTAACGGCACACAGACTGAAGCAACGGCACATGCATGCCATTGCTTCAGTTTGCCCTAGTGCGCATGTGCCGATGTCATCGGAACATGCAGGGGACAGGGGATATCTCATAAACCGTGCAAGTTTAGGAGATATCCTGGGTAGCTACAGGTAAGTCTTATTATAGGCTTACCTGTAGCATAAAGTTGTTTCAATGGGTCTACAACCACTTTAAGAGGGTGTGGCAGGGGGCCTGTCCTATGCCTGCATACATTTGCTAGTAGGTGTCCCTCATTCCCATCTCTAAATGTTGGGAGGTATGGGTCAGAGACTGCAGACACAGTACAGGAGATGGTCAGAGACTGCAGACAGAGTACAGGAGATGGTCACAGAGTGAAGACATGATACAGGAGATGGTCAGAGAGTGAAGACATGTTATAGGACTTGTTGGAGACTAGGGACCTGATTCAGGAGACTGTCAGAGATTGGAGATACATTCTTCAAGACTACTAGACATCACTGCTATAACAGCCCTTTTACAAATCAATGCTTCCACATTTGTGCTCTTTACAGCCTTCTTAATAATTTCCTGTGACTAGGAAGGAGATGGGTTCAGATATGACCTCAGTCTGAACCCAGTTTGCTGGATCCTGTGGTATGGCAAACTTATACATGTTCCCATCTCTGCCAGTCCAATAAGCCACAGGCAGAAGATTGTCCATGCTGCAGCTGCACAATATAGTACTCTATAGTATTTGAGAAAAAACAACAAAATCACAGCCACTTAGTGCAAAAATATTACTACAATCAACCTAAAAATCAGTAATAAAATTCATTCACAATGAAATGAGATAGAAAGCACTTAACTGTGGCCCAAAATTGTGATTCTGCTAAGAGCATGTCAAGAAATTTCTATACTATATGCAGTGATTCTTTGATTTACAAAATAGCGGCATCCTAGCTGTTGCAGCTTGCTCTTAGCTGTCCTTGTCTGATTGAAACCTCCTACTCAGCCTTCTGAAGGGCTGCAATAGCTGTACACATGTGGCTTTTTTTCAGTCTTTACATCAAAGCCGCAAACTGAGAGTCTGGAAAAACAAACAGTAGATTAGAGCGCATTAGAGTAGAACATAAAATGCGTTGAGATTTGGGCCACATTTGTGTATTTAGAAACTGTAGAAAATACTGTAGCTTCTGACTTTTTAGACACAGAAACGCCACAGTCGATTCTTTGCTGGACTTCCACTCTCTGGAGCTGCCATCATGAATTTTGGAGCCGGGCATGACTTCATGAGGTGTCACAGCTGGCTCCTGGCTAGGGCTACTGTTAGAAATTATGGGGCTCTGTACAGCCTGATAGCGCCCACCCCCAGAAAAAACATCAAATTATATTTTTTTGCTTTAACTACACTAAGGTCAATATTAGTGGCAGCCAATGAAGGGATTGGCAGAGAGGGGTACTAGACACTGAGTGGTTTATAAGGTGGAGGAGTCTGGCAGCAGCGTTTATGATGGACTGAATGGGGGATAGCCTATTTAGAGGTAAGCCAATGAGATGGGAGTTGTAGTGACAGGGTGGCACACAGGGGGGGGGGGGGGGATTAGTGTTGGGGAAGCAATCACAGGAACGATACCCTATGTCTATGTCTCTCCCTGCAGCAGCTGAAAGCCGTCAGGAGGGGGAGTAACTGGCTTTCAGCTGGTACAGAGAGCCGCACAGGGCATCCTTCTGTTATTGCCCCGACCTCACTAATTCCTACTGCTGTTTGGGACCCTCTGTGTGCCCGAACACCCTACAGGAGGACTGGTGCCCCCCCTATCAGCGGCCCTGTCTGCACCTTGCCTACTGCCTGCCACAACCCTTCGCCACAACCTCTGCCTGAACTTTGCTATTCTTCTGTTTATCATGTAGCACCCTCTAGTGCTAGAAGCGTAGTTTCTTTTTGTGTACGTGTAGGTCAATTTTTGAAGGCTTGGCTGGCAGCCAAGCCTGTCTATGTTTTGTCCTGGGTTGGGCCGAAATTTAGGGAAAGCTGGATGACTCACAGGTAGCATCACTGAGACCACCGCCCTACTTCTCGAATATTCTGTAACCTTCTAGAAGAATTGGAGGGGAGGGGAGGTAAGGTGGAGCTGCCTGGAGTGTTCTGAGGACCCTGACCAATCCCTTACTTGGATTGGCAGGGGGCAGGCCCCCTCAAATACTCTGGGTCAACCCAGCTGGGGAGGAGAGTTCGGATGGAAGCTGGAGAGGAGGTGTTAGACTGTTATGGCCTTTGAGGGAGCTCCCCAGTCTGGGGGGGGTGACATTGGGTCTGGGCTCGGGTCCGGACGGGACCTTGCCAAAACTACGGAGGTGTCCTGGCCAGGAGGCACTGGGAGCAAGGAGAGATCACTGCTGGGCAAGTCTCCAGGAGCAACAGGAACAGCCAGGAAGGCTGGTGAGTGTCACACAGTAAGGAGGACTGGGAGGCACGCCTGAGAGGACTGGGGTGGAGCAGTCTGGGATGTGTGCAGAGTCAGTCAGGAAACTGTGGTGGCACGGGCAGTGGAAATGGGCAGCTGCAGCCATGCAGATTGGCAGTCCCTGAAGAGGTAGTACTGGGAGCAGTAGCCACATGTAGGACAGCTAGCACCAAGGGCTACCATTTTTTTTCTATACCATGGGGGCCCCGTGGTCCCTGCCTGCAAAGGGCATTTGCTTTGGGCCTGAGAGAGTCATTGTCAGGTCCCCACATCAGTTCTAGCTGGTCCTGGGATTGATAGTCTGCAAGCAAGTGTATGCGCTGGGGGTTAAGGAGAAGAGGCTGTATATACCGAAATGTATATAGTTCAGTCCCTGTGTAAATTTTTTCAAATCAAGTGGGCATCCCATATGTACCCCGCCCAAGTTTAATTCCCCTAATAATATAAAAAAAACAAAGTGCAAGGACTTCTTGAGTGCGTTTTGAAATTCGCGTGACTGGCTGTGCAGGGTGAGAAACGAAACCACATTCACCAGCGGCTCCTATGGGGGTAGCGCTACAACCACATCATGAAAGTCCCCACACCATAGCCAATAACCCTTTGGTGGATTAATCCTGAGGACCATGACCTGGTGCCATTTTGCAGCAAAGAAAACCAGAGGCCATTAGGATTTCCCACACATTTCTACCTTCAGGAGCTCTGGTGAAGACCAACTTGTACTTAGACTTGGGTGAGCCCACGTTTCCCTGTCAGGGGTCACCATAACCTCCCCAATGATCACCTGGTCTTTTTTCAATCACTCTTCTATGTTTCTATGGTACAGTATGTATGATTTGGGCTTTAGCTTTCAATGAGAACTAGACAATGAAGAAGCAAAGCAATAAATGGTGCCTAGGATAAAGTTGGCTTATGCTGGGCCCTGGCTATCTCCACCGCTCTGTCCAAGGAACGGGAATGGGGCTCTATGACTGGATTGGCAGACAAAGACGATGGAAAGGTTAAGCAAGCTAACAAACCGCAACTAATTTGTCTTTTCAAGCACTTTTTTTTTTTAAAGCGGGACTTACAAAAAAGTAATAAGGGTCTTTGAAGAGCCAGTGGCTTATACAATATAGGAAGAAAATGCCAAGTATTCCATCTCATAATACTACTAAAATTAGAGTTAGGGGAAACAGTGTAGCGAATTTCCGTCTGCATGACATATGGTTTTCTATAACAATACTGGTGTTATTTATGCCAACAAAAGGCATTACACATTTTATGGTGTGGGTGGCTCTACCATTCGGCTCTTCTTTCCTCTCATTTTCTCAGGTCCCTGCTTTGTAAACTGTGTTCTCTTGTGAAAACACACTACAAATACCATTAGGATTGATGCCCCTATCAGTACATTCCAGAACAAACACACATACAGATCGTATCTATCAGCTTTTACTGTGGAATTTGTTTAAAGTCAACATGCTAGGTTCTGACTATGTGTAGGTATACTGTATTTTATATATATATATATATATATATATATATTTTATATTAATAATATAATATAATATATATACAACCACACACACATGTAGCACCCTGGTGTTTAGGCAGGGTTGCTCCTAAATTTACCTGCCAGGTATAGCTGCCTTGGCTAATTGTTGAGGATTAATTAATTTCACTCCAAGTCCGTAATTGCTGCACGTCTCTTTTGCCGCTAGGTGGCCGGGTACCTGGTGGCATTAGATATGACAAGGGTCAGATTAATCACTTCCGGACCACCCACCGTCCTTATACGTCGGTATTTTGAAGGAGGGTATCGTTGTTAAGGCAGCATTTAGCTGCCATAACCCCGGTATCCTCGTCTTCAGCGGGCGGTTCGGTTAAAATAAAAGTGGTCTCTGCGGTGGATTCGCAGCGAGATCACTTTTGTCGGCGCCCCCCTCCCGCCACGCTCCAGTGCCCTTCACTGCTTACTGGAGCCACCGGCAGTGGCGGAGGTGATCGGGTCCTTCCTGCGGCCTGACATGGAAACGAGTGAGGGGAAGATGGCCCCCACCTGTCTCCATATCATTGCAGGGCGGAAGCGACGTCAAAACGAGGTCACTTCCGCCCATAGCTCTTAAAGGGCCATTTTTTTTTCATTTTTTTAAATGACAACATTTTTTTTTTTTTTATTGCATTTTAGTGTAAATATGAGATCTGAGGTCTTTTTGACCCCACATCTCATATTTAAGAGGACCTGTCATGCTTTTTTTCTATTACAAGGGATGTTTACATTCCATTTAATAGGAACAAAAGTGACACATTTTTTTTAAACAGTGTAAAAATTAAAAAAAAGAGAAGGTTAAATAAGAAAAACAAAAAAAAAATTTTTTAAATGCGCCCCTTCCGACAAGCTCGCGTGCATAAGCGAACACATACGTGAGTAGCCCCCTCATATGAATACGGTGTTCAAACCACACATGTGGAGGTATTGCCGCGATCGGTAGAGCAAGAGCAATAATTATAGCCCTAGACCTCCTCTGTAACTTAAAATATGCAACCTGTAGAATTTTTTTAAACGTCGCCTATGGAGATTTTTAAGGGTAAAATTTGTCACCATTCCAAGAGCGTCTTTTTGGGGATGTCTCTACCAGCTTTGCACATCTAGGGAGCAGTGTTGCCAACCCCCCGAAGTGAAATTTACTGGCAGAACGTCATTTTTTACTGGCAAAAAACCCCATGAAATTTACTGGCAGATCCACATTTTTTACTGACACTGCGAAAAAAGTACCTACAATTACTGTTTTTAGTGCTAAACATTGCAAATATTAATATTTGAACTATAAACACATAGCTAGTGCTATTAGCAATGTGTTTAAGTTAAACAAAAGTCAAAAAACATATTTCTCAATTTACATGAAGGTCAGGTTACTATAACCCGGCCAGCAGAGAGTTCTCCCTTACATCAGAGTCTGCAGGATGGTGACCAGAGACCACCTTCCGCAGTGTGAATACACTAAGGTAAGGGGGGGATTACTAATATAGGGGGGGGGACCTTTATATCAGTGCCCCCTTACATTATTGTATTCACTCCCGCCTTACATCAGTGACCCCCCCAGACTGGCCTGGCGGCACTGTCACTGACCTCCTCTCAGGTGCACCCAGCAGGGCTCAGCCAGATGGCTCCAGCTTGGTGGCTATGCTATAGTCTCCTCTCCACAGTCCACACGTGTCTGTCTCTTCCCGTAACCCCCATCCCGGCAGCACGCCCACTCTTGAATCCTTTCTAGGATCCCCTCAAAGACTGCAGACATGATAAGAGACAAGAGATGGTCAGAGACTGCGGACATACTACAGGAGAAGGACAGAGGCTGCGGACATACTACAGGAGGTGGACAGAGGCTGCGGACATACTACAGGAGGTGGACAGAGGCTGCAGACATACAACAGGAGGTGGACAGAGGCTGCGGACATACTACAGGAGGGGGACAGAGGCTGCGGACATACTACAGGAGGGGGACAGAGGCTGCGGACATACTACAGGAGGTGGACAGAGGCTGCGGACATACTACAAGAGGTGGACAGAGGCTGCGGACATACTACAAGAGGTGGACAGAGGCTGCGGACATACTACAAGAGGTGGACAGAGGCTGCGGACATACCACAAGAGGTGGACAGAGGCTGCGGACATACCACAAGAGGTGGACAGAGGCTGCGGACATACTACAAGAGGTGGACAGAGGTTGCGGGCATACTACAAGAGGTGGACAGAGGCTGCGGACATACTACAAGAGGTGGACAGAGGCTGCGGACATACTACAAGAGGTGGACAGAGGCTGCGGACATACTACAAGAGGTGGACAGATGCTGCGGACATACTACAAGAGGTGGACAGAGGCTGCAGACATACTGCAGGAGGGGGACAGAGGCTGCGGACATACTACAAGAGGTGGACAGAGGCTGCGGACATACTGCAGGAGGGGGACAGAGGCTGTGGACATACTACATGAGGGGGACAGAGGCTGCGGACATACTACAAGAGGTGGACAGAGGCTGCGGACATACTACAAGAGGTGGACAGAGGCTGCGGACATACTACAAGAGGTGGACAGAGGCTGCGGACATACTACAAGAGGTGGACAGATGCTGCGGACATACTACAAGAGGTGGACAGAGGCTGCGGACATACTGCAGGAGGGGGACAGAGGCTGCGGACATACTACAAGAGGTGGACAGAGGCTGCGGACATACTGCAGGAGGGGGACAGAGGCTGCGGACATACTACAGGAGGGGGACAGAGGCTGCGGACATACTACAGGAGGGGGACAGAGGCTGCGGACATACTACAGGAGGGGGACAGAGGCTGCGGACATACTACAGGAGGGGGACAGAGGCTGCGGACATACTACAGGAGGGGGACAGAGGCTGCGGACATACTGCAGGAGGGAGACAGAGGCTGCGGACATACTACAGGAGGGGGACAGAGGCTGCGGACATACTACAGGAGGTGGACAGAGGCTGCGGACATACTACAGGAGGGGGACAGAGGCTGCGGACATACTACAGGAGGGGGACAGAGGCTGCGGACATACTACAGGAGGGGGGCAGAGGCTGCGGACATACTACAGGAGGTGGACAAAGACTGCGGACAGGACACATCCTCACAGCTGCCTCCTCCCCTGTCCACCATCATATTACTTCTCCAGTCCACATCAGATTCATCAGTGTGCTGTGTCCTCCTCCTGTACCCCTTTCACCTCTGCCCTGACCTGTGGAGAGGTGAAAGGGGCACAGGAGGAGGACACAGCACACTGATGAATCTGATGTGGACTGGAGAAGTAATATGATGGTGAATAGAGCACATCAGTCTCTGTCCCCTGCATATGCCATGCAGCCAGGGCCCAGGGACAGAGACTGATATGCTCTATTCACCATCATATTACTTCTCCCGGCTCCAGTCCCAGTAATGTCCTCCTTTAGATCCCAATACCATCCCCCCCACAGCTTCACTCTCCGTACCTCCTGTGTGTGCAGCCAGCCAAGTCATGCACTGCATGACAGGACAGAGTCGCCTCGTCGCCTGGCTCAGCTCAGCTGTCAGCTTGCCTTGCCGCCGCGCTCGATCGATTCGAAAATGACGCCGGGCGGCGGTATTACGTTACTGCGCATGCGCCGCCCGGCCGAGCGCGTACGAGCTTTCCCGAGCCCGGCCGGCTTCGGAACGGCGCATGCGCAGTTGCGTGGCCGGCTCGCGGCCATCATTTTTACGGGCACCGGTGCCCGTAACGGGCATTCACGGGCGCCCCGAAAAACGGGTTGTTTTTACGGGCTGCCCGTAAATCTACGGGCGGTTGGCAACACTGCTAGGGAGTGACATTATGCCCATTCTTCTTTGCAAAATATCTCAAGCTCAGTTCGATTGGATGGAGAGCGTCTGTGAACAGCAATTTTCAAGTCTTGCCACAGATTTTCAATTGGATTTAGGTCTGGACTTTGACTGGGCCATTCTAACATATGAATATGCTTTGATCTAAACCATTCCATTGTAGCTCTGGCTCTATGTTTAGGGTCGTTGTCCTGCTGGAAGGTGAACCTCCGCCCCAGTCTCAAGTCTTTTGCAGACTCTCATGCCGCGTACACACGGTCGGACTTTTCGTCTACAAAAGTCAGACGGACGCCGACGGACTAAAGCTGGCTGACAATCCGATCGTGTGTGGGCTTCCCCGGACTTTCAGCGGACTTTTCCAGCCTCAAATCTGACGGACTTTAGATTTTAAACATGCTTCAAATCTTTACGTCGTAACTACGCCGGACCCAAAAATCCGCTCGTCTGTGTGCTAGTCCGACGGACAAAAACCCACGCTAGGGCAGCTATTGGCTACTGGCTATCAACTTCCTTATTTTAGTCCGGTGTACGTCATCACGTACGAATCCGTCTGACTTTTGTGTGATCGTGTGTAGGCAAGTCCGTTCGTTAGAAAGTCTGCCGCAAGTCCGCCAAAAGTCCGACAAAAGTCAGTCGAAAGTCTGTCGGGCAGGCTGTCGGACTTTTGTAGACGAAAAGTCCGACCGTGTGTACGCGGCATAACAGGTTTTCTTCTAAGATTGGCCTGTATTTGGCTCCATCCATCTTCCCATCAACTCTGACCAGCTTCCCTGTCCCTGCAGAAGAAAAGAATCCCCACAATATGATGTTTCACGGTGGGGATGGGGTGTTCAGGGGGATGTCCAGTGTTTTGCTTTTAGGCAAAAAAGTTAAATTCAAGATCTGACCAGAGCACCTTCTTCCACATGTTTGCCGTGTCCCCCACATGGCTTCTCGCAAACTGCAAACAGGACTCCTTATGTCTTTCTTCTTGCCACTCTACCATAAAGGCCAGATTTGTGTAGTACACGACTAATAGTTGTCCTGTATACAGATTCTCCTACCTGAGATGTGGATCTCTGCAGCTCCTCCAGAGTTACCATGGACCTCTTGGCTGCTTCCCAGATTAATGCTCTCCTTGCCCGGCCTGTCAGTTTAGGTGGACGACCATGTCTTGGTAGGTTTGCAGTTGTGCCATACTCTCTCCATTTTAAGATGATGAATTGAACAGTGCTCCGCGAGATGTTCAAAGCTTGGGATATTTTTTTTTTTTTTTTAACCTAACCCTGCTTTAATCTTCTCCACAACTTTATCCCGGACCTGTCTGGTGTGTCCCTTGGCCTTCATGATGCTGTTTGTTCACTTAGGTTCTCTAACAAACCTCTAAAGGGCTTCACAGAACAGCTGCATTTATACTGAGATTAAAATTACACACGGGTGGACTTACTAATTGGGTGACTTCTGAAGGCAAATGGTTCCACTAGATCTTAGTTAGGAGTATCAGAGTAAAGGGGGCTGAATACAAATACACGCCACACTTTTCATATATTTATTTGTAAATAGGACTTATCCCCTCAAAGGATTAATTCAGCCAGATATTTCAGCTGCATCAAAACAAAAGTGGTGCAAAAGCTTTAGAAAACAGCCACAGCCTGAGTAGAAAAGCCTGTCCTCAGGTTTGCCGCTTTTGGATGAGGGTTTACTCATTAATATTCTCAGTCACGATGGTAAAGATCATCAAAGACGCAAGCATTGCCCTCCTAAATAAGCCAGCCGAAAAATGTGACGTACCCAGACTTTAATATATTTTATGTTCCCAGCAGCCAAAATCACTATCGGTACTGTGTGGAAAAGCCCTGTTAAAAGATATCGCATTCTCCTAGGGGGTTATCTAATGCGGGGAGGAGCTGTTGGGGGACCCCAGAAGAGGATGTTCTGGGGCACTCTGTGCAAAACGAGCTGCACAGTGGAGGCAAGTATGACATGTTTGTTATTTTTATTTATTTAAATAATCAAAGCTTTACAATCACTTTAAGAAACGCAGAACAATGCTATGTTGGAATTGCTGAAAAATATACAATTACATAAAGTCATGTAGTACATTATTCCTATTTATCCAGGAATAAATCCACCTCGCTGACACATTCCTTCTTCTAGAAGTTGGAATGCATGTTAACTTTGAGAACCAGTTTCTATAAAATAGATGACAGCAATAAGGAAACCATAAAAAAGAAAGATACATTATATACACTTATACCATATAATCAAAAGGTTCATTGAAAAAGAAAATGATAAAAACGTACTTTATCACACTCATTAACACCTTCTCATCCAGTCCACGTCAACTCTTCTCTACCTTCAACACTTTACTCTGTCCTCCACTGCCTCCACCCACCAACTCTCTCACTGCCCCAGAGATCACCAATCACTTCAAAACTAAGATTGATACAATTCATGAGGAGATCTCCAATGTGAAAAAACCTCGCCCATGCAAACACCCCATGTCCACAGATACAATCATTACTTCCCTCATTCAACCCTGCTACTATTACTGAGGTTGCTAAACTTTTATCTAACAATCATCTAACCACCTGCCCCCTGGATCCTGTTCCCTCGCAAATGCTACGCTCACCCTCTGACTCAATTCTACACTCTCTAACTCACATTTTCAACCTCTCCCTCTCTTGTGGCATCTTCCCAAACTCTCTAAAACATGTGCTAGTCGCCCCCATACTTAAAAAGCCCTCACTGGACCCCACCAATCTTAACAACTTACGTCCTATCTCCTTACTAGCCTTCTCCTCCAAACTTCTTGACAGACTGGTCTACAACCAACTGAGTGACCATCTGACCATGAATAAACTTCTTGATCCCCTTCAGTCCGGATTTCGCCCTCAACACTCCACGGAAACTGCTCTCCTCAAACTCTCAATGGACACTATTCTGTACTACTTCTCCTGGATCTCTCTGCTGCCTTTGACATGGTGGACCACTCCCTCCTCCTCAAACTCCACTCCTTTGGTCTCCGTGACTGTACTCTTCGCTGGTTCTCATCCTACCTATCCCACCGCTCCTTCAGTGTCACTTAGAACTCTACTTCCTCCTCTCTTCTTCCTTTCTCTGTTGGGGTCCCCCAAGGTTCTGTTCTTGGACCTCTCCTTTTCTCAATCTACACCACCTCCCTGGGTCAGTTGATTGCCTCCCACGGCTTTGAATATCATCTCTACGCTGATTACACCCAAATCTATCTCTCCACCCCCCCAGCTCTCTCCATCTGTCTCCTCACGCATCAACAACTTACTAGAAAACATATCAGCCTGGATGTCACATTACTTTCTCAAACTCAACCTATCCAAAACCAGGCTCATGAGATTTCCTCCCTCAGGTTCCACTTCCCCTGATTTCTCTGTCAATATCAACATCTCAACTATCAACTCCCCCCCCCCCCCCCCATGCCAAGGTCCTAGGTGTAATCCCAGACTCTGAACTAACCTTTCAGCCCCACATCCTATCGCTATCGAAAATTTGCCTCCTCAACCTCCGCAACATCTCCAAGATATGCCCCTTCCTAAACAATGTCACCACAAAGCTTCTAATCCACTCCCTGGTCATCTCTCGCCTTGACTACTGCAACTCCCTCCTCATTGGTTTACCTCTAAATAGGCTATCCCCACTTCAGTCCATCATGAACGCTGCTGCCAGACTCATCCACCTCACAAACCGCTCAGCGTCTGCTATACCCCTCTGCCAATCCCTCCATTGGCTGCCACTTAACCCCCAAATTAATTTCAAGATACTAACTATAACTTACAAAGCCATCCACAACCTGGCCCCCAGCTACATCTCTAACCTAGTCACAAAATACCAACCTAAACGTTCTCTTCGCTCCTCCCAAGACCTCCTGCTCTCAAACTCCCTTGTCACCTCATCCCATGCTCGCCTTCAGGACTTCTCCAGAGCCTCTCCCATCCTCTGGAATGCTCTACCCCAATCTGTCTGATTTTCTCCTACTTTATCCACTTTCAGACGATCCCTGAAAACTCATCTCTTCAGAGAAGCCTATCTGGCCCCCACCTAACAACTGTACATTTATCTTCTCAATCAGCACACCGCCCACAGTTATTACCTCTTGTATCTCTTGCCTTCCTTCTTAGATTGTAAGCTCTAAGGAGCAGGGCCCTCTACTTCCTGGAATATTTACGCCCCTTTATGACCAGCCCATTTTTTGCAATATGGCACTAAGTTACTTTAAAGGGGTTGTAAAGGTTCACGTTTTTTCACCTTAATGCATCCTATGCATTAAGGTGAAAAAACATCCGACAATACTGGCCCCCCCAGCCCCCCTCTTTTACTTACCTGAGCCGTTCACCTGCTGCGCTCGCCCCCGATTTCCTCTTCGCCGCTCAGCCTGGTCGTTGATTGGCTAGAGTGGATGGATTGAAAGCAGCGCAGCCATTGGCTCGCGCTGCTGTGAAACACATCCAATGACGCGGCGCGCTGAGGGGCGGGGCCGAGTGATACAGTCAGCGGCTATAGCCGCCAGCTGTATCACGGGAGCGCGCCCGCAAGGACTAAACACCATGCGAGAGACTTCGCATGAAGGTGTTTAGTTCTTGGGGGGAGGAGCTGAGACAGCCGCCGAGGGACCCCAGAAGACGTGGTTCGGGGCCACTCTGTGCAAAACGAGCTGCACAGTGGAGGTAAGTATAACATGTTTGTTATTTAAAAAAAAAAAAAAATTACCTTTACAACCCCTTTAACTGACATTCGAACGGTCATTCGACGCTCTAACCAAATAAAATATATGTCCATTTTTCCCCACAAATAGAGCTTTCTTTTGGTGGTATTTGATCACCTCTGCTGTTCTAACTTTTTGCGCTATAAACAAAAAAAGAGCAAAAACTTTGAAAAAAAAAAAAAAAAAATAATAATATTTTTTACTTTCTGCTATAAAACATATCCAATAAAAAAAAAATGTAAAAAAAAAAAAAATCTAATTTCTTCATCAATTTAGGCCAATATGTATTCCACTATGTTTTTGGTAAAAAAAAAAAATCCCAATAAGTGTATATTGAACGGTTTGCGCAAAAGTTATAGCGCCTACAAACTATGGGATAGATTTATTGAAATTTTTTAATTTTTTTTTACTAGTAATGGCGGCGATCAGCGACTTATAGCAAGACTGCGATACTGCGGTGGACAAAATCGGACAGTTTTTTTGGGGACCAGTGACACTAATCAGTGCTAAAAAAAATATGCAGTGTCACTGTACTAATGACATTGGCTGGGAAGGGGTTAACATCAGGGGCGATCAAAGGGTTAAATATGTGCCTAAAATTAGTTCTCTTACTGTGGCTAAGGTGCTTTTACTAAGTGGAAGGCATAGAGAGATCCTTGTCCCTGCTTTGCAGGAACACAGAATGGATGTCTTCAGGGCCGTCTTTAACACAGGGCAAAAGGGGCAGCTGCTCCGGGCCCAAAGCAGCTGCCACTTGAGCCAACACTTCCACGCAAATAGTTGATAAGTCGATTCGGGACGGCCCGAGAAAATGTTTGCCCAGGGTCCAATCAATTTTAAAGATGGCCCTGTATGTGACACACTGTGACAGATAATTTTTCTCCTTTATTGATATGCGCTGGTGAGCACTGATGGGCGCAGATAACGTTACGTGGCACTGATGGGGACAGATAAGATGGCACTGATAGGTGCACTGATAGTTGGCACTGGTAGGTGACACTGATAGGCAGCACTGTTGATGAGGCACTGATAGATGGCACTGTGGGCACTGGTGGGTGGCGCTGGTGGGCACTGGTAGGCGGCACTGTTGTGAACTAGTAGGTGGCACTGGCAGGTGGCACAGGTGGGCACAGATGAGATGGCGGTAGCTCTCCTTGATCGGGACCGATGTGCCTCTGAGAGCCGCCGGTGATTGGCTTCTTTTTTTCTCCTCCCGCTATCAGCGGGAGGAGAAATAATAGCCGATTACCGGCTCTGTTTACATAACATAATCAGCTGTCATTGGCTGACAGCTGATCACGTGGTAAGGAGTCGGGATCGACCCCTTACTCCGATCTGTGATCAGCCGAGTCTCATAGACTCTCTAATCACAGAGCATGCCGCGTGCGCCCTGCAGGGGGCGCGCAGGCCGCTTGGGCACGGGAGGACGTCTATTGACATCCTCCCGGCAAAGTAGGTCCGCGCTGTAGCAGTCATTCGGCTCACATAACATGGCTAAATTGGTTAACTTATTACTAATAAGTTGACAAAATCAGTACCCAACAGACATGTCATGCGACACACGGCGACAGAGCCATGATGGAGTGCCTGCTGCCTGTGTGTTCCTCTCTGTTCCTGCCTCTCCCTGGACACTGTGTCAGCTGAGCTGCCTGTGTCTGCCGCCGCCTCACCGACATCACTCTAGTAAGGATGAGCTCCGGCGTGTCCGCACACTCCACGTGCACAGCCCGCCAGGAAGTCGGCAGCCGCACATCGGGAAAATGTCTCAGAGCACAGAGATGGTGGGAACCCCTCATAATGGGCACAGCAGGTGTACAGACCTGGGAACTCAGCACAGGGATGGTGGGAACCCCTCATAATGGGCACAGCAAGTGTAAAGATTCAGGAACTCAGCACAGGGATGGTGGGAACCCCTCATAATGGGCACAGTAAGTGTACAGACCCGGAAACTCAGCACAGGGATGTTGGGAACCTCTCATAATGGGCACAGCAGGTGTACAGACCCAGGAACCCAGCACAGGGATGGGGGGTGTCCCGGACTTTGGGCTGCAGGAGAACCATTGCCTGGAGAACTCGTTGTTTTAATGTGTTTTTAAGTTATCCAGACAGAGCTGGTCACAAATTGCTTTTGGCTTCTTTTGCATAAGTTAGTCCTATGGGGGAGCCGGACTGTCTGGGGTGGTCATTGTCATGATAATGAGATTATGTGTACAGATCCAGGAACTCAGCACAGGGATGCAAGGAACCCCTCATAATGAGCACAGCAGGTGTACAGACCTGGTGGGAACTCCTCATAATGGGCACAGCAGGTCTACAGCCCTAGGAACTCAGCACAGGGATTGTAGGAATCCCTCATAATGGGCACAGCAGGTGTACAGACCCGGGAACTCAGCACAGGGATGGTGAGAACCCCTCATAATGGGCACAGCAGGTGTACAGATCTGGGAACTCAGCACAGGGATGGTGGGAACCTCTCATAATGGGCACAGCAGGTGTACAGATCTGAGAACTCAGCACAGGGATGGTGGGAACCCCTCATAATGGGCACAGCAGGTGTACAGACCCAGGAACTCAGCACAGGGATGGTGGGAACCCCTCATAATGGGCACAACAGGTGTACAGACCCAGGAACTCAGCACAGGGATGGTGGGAACCTCTCATAATGGACACAGCAGGTGTACAGATCTGGGAACTCAGCACAGGGATGGTGGGCACCTCTCATAATGGGCACAACAGGTGTAAAGATCCAGGAACTCAGCTTACGAAGTAAAATCCTCCCTGTTGAAGTGGTGGTGCAGGACATTCTGGGTGAGGTTGGGAAGATTCAGGGTCTTGAGAAAGGCAGGTGGCAGCAGGAGGCCTGGATAAGGGCGTGGAGGAATATCAGGACTCTGTAGCTGCTGCCTGTTGATCTCGGGGTGTGCGGCTTTTCTTTGTATTCTTGATGCACTCCCCTAGATTTTCAAGATCAAATATATTTTTGATAAAAGGCTACATGCATGGTGACGGTGATGTTCCTTAGTCTGGCTCTCCCGTAGGGATTGTGTTGTGCGCAATTTGGTTTGCACCATTTATTTTTTCTTCATTCTGTTTTGTATAGTCATATTCAATTATTTTGTAAATCTGTTTTATTTATTTATTATGGTTTTATTGTATATAAGTTGTTGTTTGTAAGATTTTTCAATAAACAAAATGAACCCCTCATGATGGGCACAGATCCAGGAACTCAGCACAGCGATGGTGGGACCCCCTCATAATGGGCACAGCAGGTGTACAGACCCGGGAACTCAGCACAGGGATGGTGGGAACCCCTCATAATGGGCACAGATCCAGGAACTTGGCACAGGGATGGTGGGAACCCCTCATAATGGGCACAGATCCAGGAACTCAGCACAGCGATGGTGGGACCCCCTCATAATGGGCACAGCAGGTGTACAGACCCTGGAACTCAGCACAGGGATGGTGGGAACCCCTCATAATGGGCACAGATCCAGGAACTTGGCACAGGGATGGTGGGAACCCCTCATAATGGGCACAGATCCAGGAACTTGGCACAGGGATGGTGGGAACCCCTCATAATGGGCACAGATCCAGGAACTTGGCACAGGGTTGGTGAGAATCCCTCATAATGGGCACAGGAGGTGTCCAGACTCGGGAACTCAGCACAGGGATGGTGGAACCCCTCATTTTGGGGACAGCAGGAGTACAGATCCAGGAACTCAGCACATGGATGGTGGGAACCCCTCATAATGGGTACAGGTCCTGAGGGAGTCTATTCCACGTATGTCCACAGCTCTTACTGCCTTTCTGTATTTGGAGATAAAATCTCCTTTCCTCCAGACGTAAAGAGTGCCCCCTTGTCCTCTGTGACAAGCTTAAAGTGAATAACTCAACACCAAGTCCACTAGATGGACCACTTCTGTATTTATACATAGTGATCATATCTCTCCCCCCCCCCCCCCCTGCGCTATTCTCTGTGGTTCTATTTGTATCTTGGTCTACGTGTTTGGTTTTTTTAAAGGGATGAGGTGGCAACCCTAGCCACCAGCTTTAGAAATGCATGTTTAGGTTGTGCCGCTCCCCCCCCCCCAATCTTTTGTTTGTTACCTATTGAGTCCTGACCAGACTTCCCACCCCATCCTCCCACATCAGTACTTCATCATCATTGTCCCCCAGTAAGTAGTTAATACAAGGAGTTCCTTATTAGTGCAGTTTAGCAGTGGAATCTGCAGCTAGTACTTTTTCTCCCATGTAAGGAGCGAGGATCTCCCCATGGAGAAGAGAAATGCGTTTTATCTTTCATTCTATGAATAGTGTAGGACCCACTGAAAATGGGCTACTTTGACGCAGCGGTGGGCTTAAGCACGGTATGGCCGTACGGTGTAACTAAATCCCCATTATTTACTTATTAAGATGTTTTGAAGTAGCCTTGCAAGATTCAAAAGGACCTTTTTTTTGTATGTGTGCGCTTTTCTCTGTGATTCCATTCATATCCCCCCCTTAGTCTCCTCTTCTCAAGAGAGAATAAAAAAGTTGGTAAAAAGTTGTAATTTAGAAATAAATGTGCAAGAAAAAAAAATCTATTTTAATTTACAAGACTCTAAAGGCAAACACTGGAACCGTGTAGAATCACAAGTACAACAACAGTTGCAAAAAAAAAAAAAAAAAACGTTACAATCATCTCTCAGGAACATAAAGAAATTCTATGATAATTACTTTGTTACTTTGTATCTCTCCAGTATTATCTTCTACAGATTACCAAATAATCAATAAAAAAATGTATTTTCACCCATAATAAAGCATAAACTCTACAGAGCGTTGTAAGAAATGTAGTAAAGAGAAGATTGTCTGGTTGGGATGGAGCTCCCCCCTCCCGTGTTGTTCCTACCTGTCCGTCCTGTGCTGTAGAAGACAATGAGCTGTGTTCTGGGACACCTTTAGCCTTTTATATGAACCAGGAAATCCTATGACTGTCACTTTCTGAGAAATATGCCGTATGGGGATTTTAAGTCATCATAAAATACAAATGATCCTAAGAAGTTATGCTCTACAACAACAACAAGTACAGTACATCTAGGAAAGTATTCACAGCGCTTGACTTGTTCCACATTTTGTTATGTTACAGCCTTATTCCAAAAATCAATTAAATTCATTATTTTCCTCAAAGTTCTTCAAACAATACCCCATAATGACAACGTGTAAGAAGTTTGTTTGAAATCTTTGCAAATGTATTAAAAATTGGAAAAAAAAATCCCATGTACGTAAGTATTCACAGCCACTGATCATCGTTAAAGTGGTTGTATACCCTAATTTGTCATTTTTACCTACAGGTAAGCTTATAATAAGGCTTACCTGTAGGTAAAATTAATATCTCCTAAACCTGTACGGTTTAGGACAGGGGTCTTCAAACTATGGCCCTCCAGTTGTTCAGGAACTACAGTTCCCATGATGCCTAGTCATGTCAGCAAATGTCAGTTTTACAATGCCTCATGGGATATGTAGTTCCGCAACAGCTGGAGGGCCGTAGTTTGACGATCCCTGGTTTAGGAGATATTCCCTTTGCATGCAGCGCTCTGAATGCCCGGATGAAGGTGCGGCAGACGCTGTGGGACCTTGCCGGGAAGAAGACTCCCGCGCGCATGTGCGGGAGTGATGTCATCGCGGCTCCGGCCACTCACAGCGCCGGAGAGCCGCGAACCTGGAAGCAGGTACACTCTTTATTCATCAAATTCATTTGGGCGCCTAAACGTCCTCGTACTCCCCGGCGCCAACTTTCATTGCCTAAACAGTATGGGGGAATAGTACTTCCCAACGTTCTGAAATACTATCAGGCAGTACATCTAGGTAGGCTTATAGACTGGCGCTGTCATTCTGCCGTCAAGCTTTGGGCACAAATAGAGCAGGCTCAAACGTATGTAGCATTGAAGGGTGCTCCTTGGTGTTATGACACTCTACCATCTGACAAAGTCGCATCCCCTAATAGGACCCACCGTCAGCATATGCTCCCATCTTTTTACGCAGGCTTCTCTCTCTATTACAGACTCTCCCTCATTTCCAATCCTAAGGAACCCACAGTTTATCCCGTTCCTTAAGCCTGGTACACACCAGCAGATTGTTGGCCAACAAAGCGTCAGACTTTGTCCGAAGGAAAAAGTTCCTGTGCCAGGAACTTGTCTTGTGTGCCAGGAACTTGTCTTATGTGCCAGGAACTTGTCTTATGTGCCAGGAACTTGTCTTGTGTGCCAGGAACTTGTCTTGTGTGCCAGGAACTTGTCTTGTGTGCCAGGAACTTGTCTTGCATACAAACGGTATACAATTGTCAGCCAACAAGCATAAACATAGTGACGTACGACGAGGAATTTCAGCTCTTGAGCGCCACCCTTTGGACACCTTCTGCTAATGTCGTGTTTGGTGAGCATTGATTCCGAGCATGCGTGTTTGTACTTTGGACTTTTGTGTAACGGATTTGTGTACACACTATACGAAAATCTGACAACAGACCGAAAATTTACTAGCCTGCCATCCAACATTTGTTGGCGGAAAGTTGGACAAGAATTGAAGAAGCGTACTAACGGTCGGATTTTAGGCAAACAGTCACCTGTCATCACACAATCCCCTGCCGAAAATCCGATCATGTGTACGAGGCTTTAGAGACCAGACTCTTCGAATCCTACGGCAAACTGATCGTTATCAAGCATTACAATTGCTGACAGCGGAACAATGGCCCGCCCTTACATCGTTAATGGAGGCCATAGGTCTCTTCCATCTACCATTTTGGAGTTCCCTGAAACGACATAATTTTTTCCACTCCTTGCCAAATCCACAAAGGTTTAGTCAACACCGAACCACCTTTGAGGAATATTGCTCAGACGAAGGGATATTACCAAAATGTATTACCACAAGTGCTTTCAAAAACATACAACCTATTGATCACCCCTCCGGAAAAGCCACATTTACCTTGTATGAGGAAGAGGGAAGCGGTGCTAAACCGGACTTTCACGCTAGGCCAACAACAAAATATTATTAGATTCTCGTTAAAATCGTCCATCTGTACAAAGATTCAGGTAACCAATTTTAAAATTCTGATGAGGTGGTATCAAAGCTTGGGGTTTTTTTTTTTTTGATAACCTAACCCTGTTGTAAACTTCTCCACAACTTTATCCCAGACCTGTCTGGTATGTTCCTCAGGTGGACTAATTAGGTGACTTTTGAAGGAAATTGGTGCCACTAGATTTTAGTTATTGGTATCAGAGTAAAGGGGGACTGAATACAAATGCCCCCCACACTTTTCGCATATTTATTTGTAAAAAATGTTGAAAGCCATTTATCATTTTCCTTCCACTTCACAATTATGTGCCACTTTGTGTTGGTCATTCACATAAAATTCCCCAAAATTACATTTACGTTTTTGGTTGTAACATGACAAAATGTGGATAATTTCAAGGGGTATGAATATTTTTTCAAGGCACTGTATGTAAAACCACAAATTGTATCAAATCAGCGGCATGTTTTTTTATGTATTTATTTTTATAACAATGTATTTGTTACATAGTTAGTCAGGTTGAAAAAAGACACAAGTCCATCCAGTTCGACCATAAAAATAAATAAATAAAATTAAAAATATCGTACAATCCAGTATGCCCAATTCTATCCCCACAGTTGATCCAGAGGAAGGAAAAAACCCAGCAGAGCATGCTCCAATTTGCTACAGCAGGGGAAAAATTCCTTCCTGATCCCCCAAGAGGCAATCGGATTTTCCCTGGATCAACTTTACCTATAAATGTTAGTACCCAGTTATATTCTGTACGTTTAGGAAAGAATCCAGGCCTTTCCTAAAGCAATCTACTGAGCTGGCCAGAACCCCCTCTGGAGGGAGTCTATTCCACATTTTCACAGCTCTTACTGTGAAGAAACCTTTCTGTATTTGGAGATGAAATCTCTTTTCCTCTAGGCGTAAAGATATCCTTTTTGAGAACTGGTGCCCAAAACTGAACTGCATATTCCAGATGAGGTCTTACTAATGATTTGTACAGGGGGGCAAAAAGATATCCCTCTCTGGAGTCCATACCTCTCTTAATACAAGAAAGGACTTTGCTCGCTTTGGAAACCATAGCTTGGCATTGCATGCTATTATTGAGCTTATGATCTACCAAAACCCCCAGATCCTTCTCCACTATGGATTCCCCCAGATCCTTCTCCCCCATGGATTCCCCCAGATCCTTCTCCACCATGAATTCCCCCAGTTGTACTCCCCCTAGCATGTATGATGCATGAATATTCTTAGCCTCCAAGTGCATAACTTTACATTTATCAGCATTAAACCTCATCTGCCACATAGTTGCCCAATTAGCCGCTTCCCGACAGCCTCACGCCGATGTACTGCGGCAGAAGGGCACGTACAGGCAGATTAACGTACCTGTAGGTTGCCCTTTAAGAGGCGGCTTGTGGGCGTGCGCCTGGAGCTCCGTGACCATGATAGTGGGTCCCGCGGACCCGATGTCCACAGGGATACCCATGATCGTCTCACAGAGAGGAAGAACGGAGAAATGCTGATGTAAACAAGCATCTCCCTGTTCTGCCTAGTGAGAGGACATTGATCACAGCTCCCTGTAATCGGGAGGGGTGATCAGTGTCGTGTCACACATAGCCCCTCCCCCCTACAGTTAGAAACACTCCCTAGGACACACTTAACCCCTACAGCGCCACCTAGAGGTTAACCCCTTCATTGCCAGTGACATTTTTACAGTAATCAATGCAATTTTTTAGCAGTGATCGCTAAAGACGCAAGGTATTGCGAAACATGTAGGGCGGCGCGTTGTGCTGATGCAATCACGCCACATGTTACCCGGCACACAGGTGATCTTTATCTGTTTGTTTAGCTAGCCGGCCTTTATTCATCTATGTAATTTTAAGCTTATGTTTATACCTGTTACCCCACGAGCATATGCTCGTTTTTTATTAGTATTAAAGACCTATTGTTTAAACCTACTACACGATCGGAGTCCCTCTCTGTCTGCTCACTCGTGGCTTTGAGCCCGAGTGTGTTTCTCTTTCAGATTGAGGGATCCAGCTGATAAGCATTTATTGCTATACGGCTACATCAGATGATTTCAGCTGACAAACATTCATTGCTATACGGCGACTCCCCACACTGAACACCTGAGACAACCTAAGACCGGAGATACTGAAGGATCCTATGTTCCTGCAGAGGGCTATTTCTGCCTGCCCATCTAACCCTGCTCTTTAGGGGGTCCATCATCTCCGGTAAGAGTCATCATATACAGAGTCGCACACCTGAGTCGCCTTTCGTTTGTTTACACTGAAGTACAGAGTTCATCATCAAGATTTTGCTATTGTGGACTTTATTACACATATATGTTTATACACTAGCCCTTCTCATCTAAGGGAAGACACGCTTTTATTGTATTACTTTATGGACACTTTGAATGATTTATTTTGGTTTTGATTTTCCTTATTTGATTTTTTGTCACCTGTATTCACTTTTTATTGATTCCTAGTTCACTTATAGGTGTCCACGTGTATCAATTTAAGATTTTATATGCCAGTCATTTTTGCATGGTATTAATTTAGCGCAACGTTTTTATTTTATTTTTATTTATCGCTGTATTAATGCCAATGGTCCCGAAAATGTGTCAAAATTGTCCGATGTGTCCGCCATAATGTCGCAGTCACGATAAAAATCGCTGATCCCCGCCATTACTAGTAAAATAAAAAATTAATAATAAAAATGCCATAAAACTATCCCCTATTTTGTAGACGCTATAACTTTTGCGCAAACCAATCAATAAACGCTTATTGCGATTTTTTTTACCAATAATATGTAGAAGAATACGTATCGGCCTAAACTGAGGAAAAAAAATGTTTTTTTATACATTTTTTTGGGGATATTTATTATAGCAAAAAGTAAAAAATAATGCTTTTTTTTTCAAAAATTGTCGCTCTTTTTTTGTTTATAGCGCAAAAAATAAAAACCGCAGAGGTGATCAAATACCACCAAAAGAAAGCTCTATTTGTGGTAAAAAAAAGTACGTCAATTTTGTTTGGGTACAACGTTGCACGACCGCGCAATTGTCAGTTAAAACGATGCAGTGCCGATTCACAAAAAGTGCTCCGGTCTTTGGCCAGCCAAATGGTCCGGGGCTTAAGTGGTTAGACAGTGCATTGAGGTCAGCTTGTAAATTGGAGACATCCTGTAAGGACGTTATTCCACTGCATAGTTTGGTGTCATCTGCAAAGACAGAAACTTTACTTTTGATGCCAGACCCAATATCATTTATAAAGATAATAAAAAGTAAAGATCCCAACACTGAACCTTGTGGTACACCACTAATAACAGACCATTCAGAGTAAGGATCATTAACCACTACTCTCTGAATTCTGTCTTTTAGCCAGTTTTCTATCCATTTACAAACTGATGTTTCCAGGCCTGTAGACTTTACCTTACACATGAGCCACGTGTGGGGAACTGTGTCAAACGCTTTTGCAAAATCCAAGTATACCACGTCTACCACCACTCCCCTGTCCAAGGTTTTACTTACCTCTTCATAAAAAGAAATCAGGTTTGTCTGACAACTTCTGTCTTTCATAAATCCATGCTGTCTGTTGCTTAAAATGTTTTTTTTCCAGCAAGAACTCATCTATGTGGTCTTTTATTAAACTCTCCAGTATCTTCCCGACTTTAGAAGTTAAACTAACAGGTCTATAGTTACTTGGTAAAGACTTTGATCCCTTTTTAAATATAGGCACCACGTTTGCCCTGCGCCAATCTAATGGTACCATTCCTGTCATTAATGAGTCCCTAAAAATTAGATACAATGGCTTTGAAATTACAGAGCTCAATTCTTTTAGGATCCGTGGGTGGATGCCATCAGGTCCAGGTGCTTTATGCACCTTTATTCTGTCTAAATACCATATCACTTTTGAGCCATTGTGGATCATTCGGGGCTGTGTCACTACCACCCCCATTATGGACATGAGCTCCCCCATGCTCCTTTGTATACACAGAGCTGAAGAAAGTATTTAATAAATTTGCCTTCTCTTTGTCCCCAGTCACCCACTCTAGATTATTTTGTAAAGGGCCTACATACTCAGACCTGACTTTTTTACTATTAATATATTTTAAGAATTTTTTTGGGGTTTGTCCTACTATCTTTTGCAATCTGTCGTTCGTTTTGAATTTTTGCATCCCTTGATTTCCTTTTTACATATTCTGTTAAAATCTTTGTAACATTTAATCGACACTAGTGTTCCTTCATTTTTATATTTTTTGAAAGCTCTTTTCTTATTGTTTATAGCTTCTTTAACTTTGGCCGTGAGCCACATAGGTTTTGTTTTTAGCCTTTTAAACTTATTGCCCATGGGAATATACTTTGCAGTGAGGTCCCAAACAGTCTTTCTGAAGAATTCCCATTTCTGTTCTGTGTTCATCGATGCCAGTATTCTCTCCCAGTCTAAATCCTGGAGAGCAGCCCTTATCCTTGGAAAATTTGCTCTCTTGAAGTTAAGTGTTTTTATCTTTCCTGTATGTATCTCTTGTTTACAGCTAACATCAAATGAAATCATGTTATGATCACTGCTACTAAAGGTGTTCCTTTATCTGGACATCAGTAATAAGCTCTGTATGGTTTGAGATTACCAGGTCCAACAGAGCATCATTCCTAGTTGGGGCCTCAATAAACTGGACCATAAAATCGTCCTGAAATAGGTTTATACATTTTTGCCTTTTAACTGTCCCAGCAATGCCATTACTCCAGTCAATTTCTGGGTAGTTAAAATCCCCCATTATTATCACCATCCCAGCCCTTAAAGCCCTTTCCATCTGTGCAAGGAGCCGAGTCTCCACCTCCTCGTTAACATTGGGTGGTCTATAACAAACTCCAATGATTAACTTTGAACTACGCACATCTACAGTGGGGATGGAAAGTATTCAGTCCCCCTTAAATTTTTCACTCTTTGTTATATTGCAGCCATTTGCTAAAATCATTTAAGTTCATTTTTTTTCCTCATTTAATGTACACACAGCACCCCATATTGACAGAAAAACACAGAATTGTTGACATTTTTTGCAGATTTATTAAAAAAGAAAAACTGAAATATCACATGGTCCTAAGTATTCAGACCCTTTGCTGTGACACTCATATATTTAACTCAGGTGCTGTCCATTTCTTCTGATCATCCTTGAGATGGTTCTACACCTTCATTTGAGTCCAGCTGTGTTTGATTATACTGATTGGTTTCCAATGGCTGTTTGCAACATGGGGACTTTCTTGTCACCTGCCATAACCCTCCCCCCATCTATCCCCATTCTACCCTCCATTAATGTCTGACCCCTAACTGACCTGTCTGTCCGATGTAATTCTAGTTCACCCTCTCCCCTCAATCCTAGTTTAAATACTCCTCCAGCCTTCCCATAAACCTTTCCCCCAGCACAGCAGACCCCCTTCCATTCAAGTGCAAACCGTCTTTAGCATATAGGTTGCACCCCAATGAAAAGTCAGCCCAGTATTCTAGAAATCCCTCCTCCCCACACCAGGTCTTTAGCCATGCATTCAGCTCTCTAATCTCCCCCTGCCTTTCCTGTGTTGCGCATGGCACATCCAATATTTCAGAGAATATCACCTTGGAGGTCCTTCCCTTCAACTTGCAGCCTAGTTCTTTAAATTGATTCTTAAGGAGCCTCCACCTTCCATGTATACTGTCATTGGTTCCAACATGGACCAAGACGGCTGGGTCATGCCCAGCCCAGTAATTTATCCACCCGGTCCACCACATGCCAAACCCTAGCACCAAGGAGACAGCAAACCATTCAGTTGAGGCGATCCTGGCGACAAATTATTCTATCAGTCCTTCTGATTATAGAATCCCCTATAAACACCAACTGTCTAGGCCTACCTGCACTCCCCTCACCACCTCTACTAGATGGGCTGTTCTCCTGGCTGTTAGGGGTAGCAGTGACATCTAGGGCTGCCACCTCTGTGTTTGCCACCTCCACATCTTCACCCAACTTGGCAAATTTGTTTTGATGCACAAATACAGGAATGGCCTTCCTATTCTGCAAGCCCCTTCCACTCCCTCTAACTACATTAACCCATCTTCCTATCTGATAATCCTGACTTGCCCCTCCACCCTCCACATCAACCCTACTGACCACCTGCTCAGCGAGCAGAGGACCCCTTTCAAGGTTGCCCTTTCTGCCCAGTGTTGCAACTTGCTCCTCCAGATCTCTAATGCGAGCTTCCAGAATGGCAACCTGCTCACATCTGTCACAGCGGTATCCATCCTGGAGCTGTTGCACCAATTTTGCATACATGTGGCACACTGTGCACTGAGCAAAACCTTCAACCCTGCTAGCGCTTATTTCCTAGTTGCAATACAATTACTTAAAGGAAGTTTAAGATGTTACTTACAGGTTAGAAGACTCCTGTCTTAACTCCTGTTTTCAACTCCTGGTTATTAACTCTCCACTTTAGTTCAAAATTCCACTTATGTTCACAAAATCCACATGCAAGCCACCATCAGCAGGGAGCAAGCTCCAGGGGAGTTTGTATAGATACTTTTATACACCTGTGAACAATTTACCACTCCCCTTAATTAGCAGGAAGAGAAAAAAAAAGCTGTTTAAAAAGTGTCACAAAAAAGGAGGGAAAAAATAATTTTAAAAACTGATAGCAAACGTATCAAATAAAGGAGAAAAAACCCCCCAAAAACAACATTTGAAAGCAGAAGCAGTCAGAAGTACAACTCCTGGTTATTAACTCTCCACTTTAGTTCAAAATTCCACTTATGTTCACAAAATCCACATGAAAGCCACCATCAGCAGGGAGCAAGCTTCAGGGGAGTTTGTATAGATACTTTTATACACCTGTGAACAATTTACCACTCCCCTTAATTAGCAGGAAGAGAAAAAAAAAGCTGTTTAAAAAGTGTCAGAAAAAAGGAGGGAAAAAAGAATTTTAAAAACTGATAGCAAACGTATCAAATAAAGGAGAAAAAAAACCCCCAAAAACAACATTTGAAAGCAGAAGCAGTCAGAAGTACAACTCCTGGTTATTAACTCTCCACTTTAGTTCAAAATTCCACTTATGTTCACAAAATCCACATGCAAGCCACCATCAGCAGGGAGCAAGCTCCAGGGGAGTTTGTATAGATACTTTTATACACCTGTGAACAATTTACCACTCCCCTTAATTAGCAGGAAGAGAAAAAAAAAGCTGTTTAAAAAGTGTCAGAAAAAGGAGGGAAAAAAGAATTTTAAAAACTGATAGCAAACGTATCAAATAAAGGAGAAAAAAACCCCCCAAAAACAACATTTGAAAGCAGAAGCAGTCAGAAGTACAACTCCTGGTTATTAACTCTCCACTTTAGTTCAAAATTCCACTTATGTTCACAAAATCCACATGCAAGCCACCATCAGCAGGGAGCAAGCTCCAGGGGAGTTTGTATAGATACTTTTATACACCTGTGAACAATTTACCACTCCCCTTAATTAGCAGGAAGAGAAAAAAAAAGCTGTTTAAAAGGTGTCACAAAAAAGGAGGGAAAAAATAATTTTAAAAACTGATAGCAAACGTATCAAATAAAGGAGAAAAAACCCCCCAAAAACAACATTTGAAAGCAGAAGCAGTCAGAAGTACAACTCCTGGTTATTAACTCTCCACTTTAGTTCAAAATTCCACTTATGTTCACAAAATCCACATGCAAGCCACCATCAGCAAGGAGCAAGCTCCAGGGGAGTTTGTATAGATACTTTTATACACCTGTGAACAATTTACCACTCCCCTTAATTAGCAGGAAGAGAAAAAAAAAGCTGTTTAAAAAGTGTCAGAAAAAGGAGGGAAAAAAGAATTTTAAAAACTGATAGCAAACGTATCAAATAAAGGAGAAAAAAACCCCCCAAAAACAACATTTGAAAGCAGAAGCAGTCAGAAGTACAACTCCTGGTTATTAACTCTCCACTTTAGTTCAAAATTCCACTTATGTTCACAAAATCCACATGCAAGCCACCATCAGCAAGGAGCAAGCTCCAGGGGAGTTTGTATAGATACTTTTATACACCTGTGAACAATTTACCACTCCCCTTAATTAGCAGGAAGAGAAAAAAAAAAGCTGTTTAAAAAGTGTCAGAAAAAAGGAGGGAAAAAAGAATTTTAAAAACTGATAGCAAACGTATCAAATAAAGGAGAAAAAAAACCCCCAAAAACAACATTTGAAAGCAGAAGCAGTCAGAAGTACAACTCCTGGTTATTAACTCTCCACTTTAGTTTGAAATTCCACTTATATTCACAAAATCCACATGCAAGCCACCATCAGCAGGGAGCAAGCTTCAGGGGAGTTTGTATAGATACTTTTATACACCTGTGAACAATTTATCACTCCCCTTAATTAGCAGGAAGAGAAAAAAAAAGCTGTTTAAAAAGTGTCAGAAAAAAGGAGGGAAAAAAGAATTTTAAAAACTGATAGCAAACGTATCAAATAAAGGAGAAAAAAAACCCCCAAAAACAACATTTGAAAGCAGAAGCAGTCAGAAGCACAACTCCTGGTTATTAACTCTCCACTTTAGTTCAAAATTCCACTTATATTCACAAAATCCACATGCAAGCCACCATCAGCAGGGAGCAAGCTTCAGGGGAGTTTGTATAGATACTTTTATACACCTGTGAACAATTTACCACTCCCCTTAATTAGCAGGAAGAGAAAAAAAAAGCTGTTTAAAAAGTGTCAGAAAAAAGGAGGGAAAAAATAATTTTAAAAACTGATAGCAAACGTATCAAATAAAGGAGAAAAACCCCCCCCAAAAACAACATTTGAAAGCAGAAGCAGTCAGAAGCACAACTCCTGGTTATTAACTCTCCACTTTAGTTCAAAATTCCACTTATGTTCACAAAATCCACATGCAAGCCACCATCAGCAGGGAGCAAGCTCCAGGGGAGTTTGTATAGATACTTTTATACACGTGTGAACAATTTACCACTCCCCTTAATTAGCAGGAAGAGAAAAAAAAGCTGTTTAAAAAGTGTCAGAAAAAAGGAGGGAAAAAAGAATTTTAAAAACTGATAGCAAACGTATCAAATAAAGGAGAAAAAAACCCCCCAAAAACAACATTTGAAAGCAGAAGCAGTCAGAAGCACAACTCCTGGTTATTAACTCTCCACTTTAGTTCAAAATTCCACTTATATTCACAAAATCCACATGCAAGCCACCATCAGCAGGGAGCAAGCTTCAGGGGAGTTTGTATAGATACTTTTATACACCTGTGAACAATTTACCACTCCCCTTAATTAGCAGGAAGAGAAAAAAAAAGCTGTTTAAAAAGTGTCAGAAAAAAGGAGGGAAAAAAGAATTTTAAAAACTGATAGCAAACGTATCAAATAAAGGAGAAAAAAACCCCCAAAAACAACATTTGAAAGCAGAAGCAGTCAGAAGCACAACTCCTGGTTATTAACTCTCCACTTTAGTTCAAAATTCCACTTATGTTCACAAAATCCACATGCAAGCCACCATCAGCAGGGAGCAAGCTTCAGGGGAGTTTGTATAGATACTTTTATACACCTGTGAACAATTTACCACTCCCCTTAATTAGCAGGAAGAGAAAAAAAAAGCTGTTTAAAAAGTGTCAGAAAAAAGGAGGGAAAAAAGAATTTTAAAAACTGATAGCAAACGTATCAAATAAAGGAGAAAAAAAAAAACCCAAAAACAACATTTGAAAGCAGAAGCAGTCAGAAGCACAACTCCTGGTTATTAACTCTCCACTTTAGTTCAAAATTCCACTTATGTTCACAAAATCCACATGCAAGCCACCATCAGCAGGGAGCAAGCTCCAGGGGAGTTTGTAAAGATACTTTTATACACCTGTGAACAATTTATCACTCCCCTTAATTAGCAGGAAGAGAAAAAAAAAAGCTGTTTAAAAAGTGTCAGAAAAAAGGAGGGAAAAAAGAATTTTAAAAACTGATAGCAAACGTATCAAATAAAGGAGAAAAAAAACCCCCAAAAACAACATTTGAAAGCAGAAGCAGTCAGAAGCACAACTCCTGGTTATTAACTCTCCACTTTAGTTCGAAATTCCACTTATATTCACAAAATCCACATGCAAGCCACCATCAGCAGGGAGCAAGCTTCAGGGGAGTTTGTATAGATACTTTTATACACCTGTGAACAATTTACCACTCCCCTTAATTAGCAGGAAGAGAAAAAAAAAGCTGTTTAAAAAGTGTCAGAAAAAAGGAGGGAAAAAAGAATTTTAAAAACTGATAGCAAACGTATCAAATAAAGGAGAAAAAAAACCCCCAAAAACAACATTTGAAAGCAGAAGCAGTCAGAAGCACAACTCCTGGTTATTAACTCTCCACTTTAGTTCAAAATTCCACTTATGTTCACAAAATCCACATGCAAGCCACCATCAGCAGGGAGCAAGCTCCAGGGGAGTTTGTATAGATACTTTTATACACCTGTGAACAATTTACCACTCCCCTTAATTAGCAGGAAGAGAAAAAAAAAGCTGTTTAAAAAGTGTCAGATAAAAGGAGGGAAAAAAGAATTTTAAAAACTGATAGCAAACGTATCAAATAAAGGAGAAAAAAAACCCCCAAAAGCAACATTTGAAAGCAGAAGCAGTCAGAAGCACAACTCCTGGTTATTAACTCTCCACTTTAGTTCAAAATTCCACTTATATTCACAAAATCCACATGCAAGCCACCATCAGCAGGGAGCAAGCTTCAGGGGAGTTTGTATAGATACTTTTATACACCTGTGAACAATTTACCACTCCCCTTAATTAGCAGGAAGAGAAAAAAAAGCTGTTTAAAAAGTGTCAGAAAAAAGGAGGGAAAAAAGAATTTTAAAAACTGATAGCAAACGTATCAAATAAAGGAGAAAAAAAACCCCCAAAAACAACATTTGAAAGCAGAAGCAGTCAGAAGCACAACTCCTGGTTATTAACTCTCCACTTTAGTTCAAAATTCCACTTATATTCACAAAATCCACATGCAAGCCACCATCAGCAGGGAGCAAGCTCCAGGGGAGTTTGTATAGATACTTTTATACACCTGTGAACAATTTACCACTCCCCTTAATTAGCAGGAAGAGAAAAAAAAAGCTGTTTAAAAAGTGTCATATAAAAGGAGGGAAAAAAGAATTTTAAAAACTGATAGCAAACGTATCAAATAAAGGAGAAAAAAAACCCCCAAAAGCAACATTTGAAAGCAGAAGCAGTCAGAAGCACAACTCCTGGTTATTAACTCTCCACTTTAGTTCAAAATTCCACTTATGTTCACAAAATCCACATGCAAGCCACCATCAGCAGGGAGCAAGCTCCAGGGGAGTTTGTATAGATACTTTTATACACCTGTGAACAATTTACCACTCCCCTTAATTAGCAGGAAGAGAAAAAAAAAGCTGTTTAAAAAGTGTCAGAAAAAAGGAGGGAAAAAAGAATTTTAAAAACTAATAGCAAACGTATCAAATAAAGGAGAAAAAAACCCCCCAAAAACAACATTTGAAAGCAGAAGCAGTCAGAAGTACAACTCCTGGTTATTAACTCTCCACTTTAGTTCAAAATTCCACTTATGTTCACAAAATCCACATGCAAGCCACCATCAGCAGGGAGCAAGCTCCAGGGGAGTTTGTATAGATACTTTTATACACCTGTGAACAATTTACCACTCCCCTTAATTAGCAGGAAGAGAAAAAAAAAGCTGTTTAAAAAGTGTCACAAAAAAGGAGGGAAAAAATAATTTTAAAAACTGATAGCAAACGTATCAAATAAAGGAGAAAAAACCCCCCAAAAACAACATTTGAAAGCAGAAGCAGTCAGAAGTACAACTCCTGGTTATTAACTCTCCACTTTAGTTCAAAATTCCACTTATGTTCACAAAATCCACATGAAAGCCACCATCAGCAGGGAGCAAGCTTCAGGGGAGTTTGTATAGATACTTTTATACACCTGTGAACAATTTACCACTCCCCTTAATTAGCAGGAAGAGAAAAAAAAAGCTGTTTAAAAAGTGTCAGAAAAAAGGAGGGAAAAAAGAATTTTAAAAACTGATAGCAAACGTATCAAATAAAGGAGAAAAAAAACCCCCAAAAACAACATTTGAAAGCAGAAGCAGTCAGAAGTACAACTCCTGGTTATTAACTCTCCACTTTAGTTCAAAATTCCACTTATGTTCACAAAATCCACATGCAAGCCACCATCAGCAGGGAGCAAGCTCCAGGGGAGTTTGTATAGATACTTTTATACACCTGTGAACAATTTACCACTCCCCTTAATTAGCAGGAAGAGAAAAAAAAAGCTGTTTAAAAAGTGTCAGAAAAAGGAGGGAAAAAAGAATTTTAAAAACTGATAGCAAACGTATCAAATAAAGGAGAAAAAAACCCCCCAAAAACAACATTTGAAAGCAGAAGCAGTCAGAAGTACAACTCCTGGTTATTAACTCTCCACTTTAGTTCAAAATTCCACTTATGTTCACAAAATCCACATGCAAGCCACCATCAGCAAGGAGCAAGCTCCAGGGGAGTTTGTATAGATACTTTTATACACCTGTGAACAATTTACCACTCCCCTTAATTAGCAGGAAGAGAAAAAAAAAAGCTGTTTAAAAAGTGTCAGAAAAAAGGAGGGAAAAAAGAATTTTAAAAACTGATAGCAAACGTATCAAATAAAGGAGAAAAAAAACCCCCAAAAACAACATTTGAAAGCAGAAGCAGTCAGAAGTACAACTCCTGATTATTAACTCTCCACTTTAGTTTGAAATTCCACTTATATTCACAAAATCCACATGCAAGCCACCATCAGCAGGGAGCAAGCTTCAGGGGAGTTTGTATAGATACTTTTATACACCTGTGAACAATTTACCACTCCCCTTAATTAGCAGGAAGAGAAAAAAAAAGCTGTTTAAAAAGTGTCAGAAAAAAGGAGGGAAAAAAGAATTTTAAAAACTGATAGCAAACGTATCAAATAAAGGAGAAAAAAACCCCCCAAAAACAACATTTGAAAGCAGAAGCAGTCAGAAGCACAACTCCTGGTTATTAACTCTCCACTTTAGTTCAAAATTCCACTTATGTTCACAAAATCCACATGCAAGCCACCATCAGCAGGGAGCAAGCTCCAGGGGAGTTTGTATAGATACTTTTATACACCTGTGAACAATTTACCACTCCCCTTAATTAGCAGGAAGAGAAAAAAAAAGCTGTTTAAAAAGTGTCAGAAAAAAGGAGGGAAAAAATAATTTTAAAAACTGATAGCAAACGTATCAAATAAAGGAGAAAAAAAAACCCCAAAAACAACATTTGAAAGCAGAAGCAGTCAGAAGCACAACTCCTGGTTATTAACTCTCCACTTTAGTTCAAAATTCCACTTATGTTCACAAAATCCACATGCAAGCCACCATCAGCAGGGAGCAAGCTTCAGGGGAGTTTGTATAGATACTTTTATACACCTGTGAACAATTTACCACTCCCCTTAATTAGCAGGAAGAGAAAAAAAAAGCTGTTTAAAAAGTGTCAGAAAAAAGGAGGGAAAAAAGAATTTTAAAAACTGATAGCAAACGTATCAAATAAAGGAGAAAAAAAACCCCCAAAAACAACATTTGAAAGCAGAAGCAGTCAGAAGCACAACTCCTGGTTATTAACTCTCCACTTTAGTTCAAAATTCCACTTATATTCACAAAATCCACATGCAAGCCACCATCAGCAGGGAGCAAGCTCCAGGGGAGTTTGTATAGATACTTTTATACACCTGTGAACAATTTACCACTCCCCTTAATTAGCAGGAAGAGAAAAAAAAAAGCTGTTTAAAAAGTGTCAGATAAAAGGAGGGAAAAAAGAATTTTAAAAACTGATAGCAAACGTATCAAATAAAGGAGAAAAAAAACCCCCAAAAGCAACATTTGAAAGCAGAAGCAGTCAGAAGCACAACTCCTGGTTATTAACTCTCCACTTTAGTTCAAAATTCCACTTATGTTCACAAAATCCACATGCAAGCCACCATCAGCAGGGAGCAAGCTCCAGGGGAGTTTGTATAGATACTTTTATACACCTGTGAACAATTTATCACTCCCCTTAATTAGCAGGAAGAGAAAAAAAAAAGCTGTTTAAAAAGTGTCAGAAAAAAGGAGGGAAAAAAGAATTTTAAAAACTGATAGCAAACGTATCAAATAAAGGAGAAAAAAAAACCCCAAAAACAACATTTGAAAGCAGAAGCAGTCAGAAGCACAACTCCTGGTTATTAACTCTCCACTTTAGTTCGAAATTCCACTTATATTCACAAAATCCACATGCAAGCCACCATCAGCAGGGAGCAAGCTTCAGGGGAGTTTGTATAGATACTTTTATACACCTGTGAACAATTTACCACTCCCCTTAATTAGCAGGAAGAGAAAAAAAAAGCTGTTTAAAAAGTGTCAGAAAAAAGGAGGGAAAAAAGAATTTTAAAAACTGATAGCAAACGTATCAAATAAAGGAGAAAAAAAACCCCCAAAAACAACATTTGAAAGCAGAAGCAGTCAGAAGCACAACTCCTGGTTATTAACTCTCCACTTTAGTTCAAAATTCCACTTATATTCACAAAATCCACATGCAAGCCACCATCAGCAGGGAGCAAGCTTCAGGGGAGTTTGTATAGATACTTTTATACACCTGTGAACAATTTACCACTCCCCTTAATTAGCAGGAAGAGAAAAAAAAGCTGTTTAAAAAGTGTCAGAAAAAAGGAGGGAAAAAAGAATTTTAAAAACTGATAGCAAACGTATCAAATAAAGGAGAAAAAAACCCCCCAAAAACAACATTTGAAAGCAGAAGCAGTCAGAAGCACAACTCCTGGTTATTAACTCTCCACTTTAGTTCAAAATTCCACTTATATTCACAAAATCCACATGCAAGCCACCATCAGCAGGGAGCAAGCTCCAGGGGAGTTTGTATAGATACTTTTATACACCTGTGAACAATTTACCACTCCCCTTAATTAGCAGGAAGAGAAAAAAAAAGCTGTTTAAAAAGTGTCAGATAAAAGGAGGGAAAAAAGAATTTTAAAAACTGATAGCAAACGTATCAAATAAAGGAGAAAAAAAACCCCCAAAAGCAACATTTGAAAGCAGAAGCAGTCAGAAGCACAACTCCTGGTTATTAACTCTCCACTTTAGTTCAAAATTCCACTTATGTTCACAAAATCCACATGCAAGCCACCATCAGCAGGGAGCAAGCTCCAGGGGAGTTTGTATAGATACTTTTATACACCTGTGAACAATTTACCACTCCCCTTAATTAGCAGGAAGAGAAAAAAAAAGCTGTTTAAAAAGTGTCAGAAAAAAGGAGGGAAAAAAGAATTTTAAAAACTGATAGCAAACGTATCAAATAAAGGAGAAAAAAAAACCCCAAAAACAACATTTGAAAGCAGAAGCAGTCAGAAGCACAACTCCTGGTTATTAACTCTCCACTTTAGTTCAAAATTCCACTTATGTTCACAAAATCCACATGCAAGCCACCATCAGCAGGGAGCAAGCTTCAGGGGAGTTTGTATAGATACTTTTATACACCTGTGAACAATTTACCACTCCCCTTAATTAGCAGGAAGAGAAAAAAAAAGCTGTTTAAAAAGTGTCAGAAAAAAGGAGGGAAAAAATAATTTTAAAAACTGATAGCAAACGTATCAAATAAAGGAGAAAAAAAAAACCCCAAAAACAACATTTGAAAGCAGAAGCAGTCAGAAGCACAACTCCTGGTTATTAACTCTCCACTTTAGTTCAAAATTCCACTTATATTCACAAAATCCACATGCAAGCCACCATCAGCAGGGAGCAAGCTCCAGGGGAGTTTGTATAGATACTTTTATACACCTGTGAACAATTTACCACTCCCCTTAATTAGCAGGAAGAGAAAAAAAAAAGCTGTTTAAAAAGTGTCAGATAAAAGGAGGGAAAAAAGAATTTTAAAAACTGATAGCAAACGTATCAAATAAAGGAGAAAAAAAACCCCCAAAAGCAACATTTGAAAGCAGAAGCAGTCAGAAGCACAACTCCTGGTTATTAACTCTCCACTTTAGTTCAAAATTCCACTTATGTTCACAAAATCCACATGCAAGCCACCATCAGCAGGGAGCAAGCTCCAGGGGAGTTTGTATAGATACTTTTATACACCTGTGAACAATTTATCACTCCCCTTAATTAGCAGGAAGAGAAAAAAAAAAGCTGTTTAAAAAGTGTCAGAAAAAAGGAGGGAAAAAAGAATTTTAAAAACTGATAGCAAACGTATCAAATAAAGGAGAAAAAAAAAACCCAAAAACAACATTTGAAAGCAGAAGCAGTCAGAAGGACAACTCCTGGTTATTAACTCTCCACTTTAGTTCGAAATTCCACTTATATTCACAAAATCCACATGCAAGCCACCATCAGCAGGGAGCAAGCTTCAGGGGAGTTTGTATAGATACTTTTATACACCTGTGAACAATTTACCACTCCCCTTAATTAGCAGGAAGAGAAAAAAAAAGCTGTTTAAAAAGTGTCAGAAAAAAGGAGGGAAAAAAGAATTTTAAAAACTGATAGCAAACGTATCAAATAAAGGAGAAAAAAAACCCCCAAAAACAACATTTGAAAGCAGAAGCAGTCAGAAGCACAACTCCTGGTTATTAACTCTCCACTTTAGTTCAAAATTCCACTTATGTTCACAAAATCCACATGCAAGCCACCATCAGCAGGGAGCAAGCTTCAGGGGAGTTTGTATAGATACTTTTATACACCTGTGAACAATTTACCACTCCCCTTAATTAGCAGGAAGAGAAAAAAAAAGCTGTTTAAAAAGTGTCAGATAAAAGGAGGGAAAAAAGAATTTTAAAAACTGATAGCAAACGTATCAAATAAAGGAGAAAAAAAAACCCCAAAAGCAACATTTGAAAGCAGAAGCAGTCAGAAGCACAACTCCTGGTTATTAACTCTCCACTTTAGTTCAAAATTCCACTTATATTCACAAAATCCACATGCAAGCCACCATCAGCAGGGAGCAAGCTTCAGGGGAGTTTGTATAGATACTTTTATACACCTGTGAACAATTTACCACTCCCCTTAATTAGCAGGAAGAGAAAAAAAAGCTGTTTAAAAAGTGTCAGAAAAAAGGAGGGAAAAAAGAATTTTAAAAACTGATAGCAAACGTATCAAATAAAGGAGAAAAAAAAAAACCAAAAACAACATTTGAAAGCAGAAGCAGTCAGAAGCACAACTCCTGGTTATTAACTCTCCACTTTAGTTCAAAATTCCACTTATATTCACAAAATCCACATGCAAGCCACCATCAGCAGGGAGCAAGCTCCAGGGGAGTTTATATAGATACTTTTATACACCTGTGAACAATTTACCACTCCCCTTAATTAGCAGGAAGAGAAAAAAAAAGCTGTTTAAAAAGTGTCAGATAAAAGGAGGGAAAAAAGAATTTTAAAAACTGATAGCAAACGTATCAAATAAAGGAGAAAAAAAACCCCCAAAAGCAACATTTGAAAGCAGAAGCAGTCAGAAGCACAACTCCTGGTTATTAACTCTCCACTTTAGTTCAAAATTCCACTTATGTTCACAAAATCCACATGCAAGCCACCATCAGCAGGGAGCAAGCTTCAGGGGAGTTTGTATAGATACTTTTATACACCTGTGAACAATTTACCACTCCCCTTAATTAGCAGGAAGAGAAAAAAAAAGCTGTTTAAAAAGTGTCAGAAAAAAGGAGGGAAAAAAGAATTTTAGAAACTGATAGCAAACGTATCAAATAAAGGAGAAAAAAACCCCCCAAAAACAACATTTGAAAGCAGAAGCAGTCAGAAGTACAACTCCTGGTTATTAACTCTCCACTTTAGTTCAAAATTCCACTTATGTTCACAAAATCCACATGCAAGCCACCATCAGCAGGGAGCAAGCTCCAGGGGAGTTTGTATAGATACTTTTATACACCTGTGAACAATTTACCACTCCCCTTAATTAGCAGGAAGAGAAAAAAAAAGCTGTTTAAAAAGTGTCACAAAAAAGGAGGGAAAAAATAATTTTAAAAACTGATAGCAAACGTATCAAATAAAGGAGAAAAAACCCCCCAAAAACAACATTTGAAAGCAGAAGCAGTCAGAAGTACAACTCCTGGTTATTAACTCTCCACTTTAGTTCAAAATTCCACTTATGTTCACAAAATCCACATGCAAGCCACCATCAGCAGGGAGCAAGCTCCAGGGGAGTTTGTATAGATACTTTTATACACCTGTGAACAATTTACCACTCCCCTTAATTAGCAGGAAGAGAAAAAAAAAGCTGTTTAAAAAGTGTCAGAAAAAGGAGGGAAAAAAGAATTTTAAAAACTGATAGCAAACGTATCAAATAAAGGAGAAAAAAAACCCCCAAAAACAACATTTGAAAGCAGAAGCAGTCAGAAGTACAACTCCTGGTTATTAACTCTCCACTTTAGTTTGAAATTCCACTTATATTCACAAAATCCACATGCAAGCCACCATCAGCAGGGAGCAAGCTTCAGGGGAGTTTGTATAGATACTTTTATACACCTGTGAACAATTTACCACTCCCCTTAATTAGCAGGAAGAGAAAAAAAAAGCTGTTTAAAAAGTGTCAGAAAAAAGGAGGGAAAAAAGAATTTTAAAAACTGATAGCAAACGTATCAAATAAAGGAGAAAAAAAAACCCCAAAAACAACATTTGAAAGCAGAAGCAGTCAGAAGCACAACTCCTGGTTATTAACTCTCCACTTTAGTTCAAAATTCCACTTATGTTCACAAAATCCACATGCAAGCCACCATCAGCAGGGAGCAAGCTCCAGGGGAGTTTGTATAGATACTTTTATACACCTGTGAACAATTTACCACTCCCCTTAATTAGCAGGAAGAGAAAAAAAAAGCTGTTTAAAAAGTGTCAGAAAAAAGGAGGGAAAAAAGAATTTTAAAAACTGATAGCAAACGTATCAAATAAAGGAGAAAAAAACCCCCCAAAAACAACATTTGAAAGCAGAAGCAGTCAGAAGTACAACTCCTGGTTATTAACTCTCCACTTTAGTTCAAAATTCCACTTATGTTCACAAAATCCACATGCAAGCCACCATCAGCAGGGAGCAAGCTCCAGGGGAGTTTGTATAGATACTTTTATACACCTGTGAACAATTTACCACTCCCCTTAATTAGCAGGAAGAGAAAAAAAAAGCTGTTTAAAAAGTGTCACAAAAAAGGAGGGAAAAAATAATTTTAAAAACTGATAGCAAACGTATCAAATAAAGGAGAAAAAACCCCCCAAAAACAACATTTGAAAGCAGAAGCAGTCAGAAGTACAACTCCTGGTTATTAACTCTCCACTTTAGTTCAAAATTCCACTTATGTTCACAAAATCCACATGAAAGCCACCATCAGCAGGGAGCAAGCTTCAGGGGAGTTTGTATAGATACTTTTATACACCTGTGAACAATTTACCACTCCCCTTAATTAGCAGGAAGAGAAAAAAAAAGCTGTTTAAAAAGTGTCAGAAAAAAGGAGGGAAAAAAGAATTTTAAAAACTGATAGCAAACGTATCAAATAAAGGAGAAAAAAACCCCCCAAAAACAACATTTGAAAGCAGAAGCAGTCAGAAGTACAACTCCTGGTTATTAACTCTCCACTTTAGTTCAAAATTCCACTTATGTTCACAAAATCCACATGCAAGCCACCATCAGCAGGGAGCAAGCTCCAGGGGAGTTTGTATAGATACTTTTATACACCTGTGAACAATTTACCACTCCCCTTAATTAGCAGGAAGAGAAAAAAAAAGCTGTTTAACCACTTGCCGACCGCCTACCGCATATATACTGCGGCAGAATGGCACGGGCAGGCAAAATCACGTACCCATACGTGATCTGCCTCCCGCGGGCGGGGGGTCCGATCGGACCCCCCCCCGGTGCCATCGGCGGTCGGCATCTGACTGGGAGCGTCGGGAGGCGAGGGGGAGACCATCCGATCGTGGCCCCCCCCTCGCGATCGCTCCCAGCCAATAGGAATCCTCCTCTGCCTGTGTGTCGTTTCACACAGGCAGAGGATGTGATGTCATCTCTCCCCGGTCTGGCAGTTTCCGTTCCAGCGCCGAGGAGAGATGACAAGTGAGTGCACAACACACACACACACACAGTAGAACATGCCAGGCATATTTACACCCCCGATCCCCCCCCCGATCGCCCCCCGATCCCCCCCCAATCACCCCCCCCCCTGTCACAAACTGACATTAGCAGTATTTTTTTTTTTTTTTTTCTTTTTTTTTTCTGATTACTGCATAGTGTCAGTTTGTGACAGTTAGTGTTAGGGCAGTTAGTGTTAGGCCCCCTTTAGGTCTAGGATACCCCCCTAACCCCCCCTAATAAAGTTTTAACCCCTTGATCACCCCCTGTCACCAGTGTCGCTAAGCGATCATTTTTCTGATCGCTGTATTAGTGTCGCTGGTGACGCTAGTTAGGAACGTAAATATTTAGGTTCGCCGTCAGTGTTTTATAGCGACAGGGGACCCCCATATACTATCTAATAAATGTTTTAACCCCTTGATTGCCCCCTAGTTAACCCTTTCACCACTGATCACTGTATAACTGTTACGGGTGACGCTGGTTAGTTTGTTTATTTTTTATAGTGTCAGGGCACCCGCCGTTTATTACCGAATAAAGGTTTAGCCCCCTGATCGCCCGGCGGTGATATGCGTCGCCCCAGGCAGCGTCAGATTAGCGCCAGTACCGCGAACACCCACGCACGCAGCATGCGCTTCCCTTAGTGGTATAGTATCTCAACGGATCAATATCTGATCCGATCAGATCTATACTAGCGTCCCCAGCAGTTTAGGGTTCCCGAAAACGCAGTGTTAGCGGGATCAGCCCAGATACCCGCTAGCACCTGCGTTTTGCCCCTCCGCCCAGCCCAGCCCAGCCCACCCAAGTGCAGTATCGATCGATCACTGTCACTTACAAAACACTAAACGCATAACTGCAGCGTTCGCAGAGTCAGGCCTGATCCCTGCGATCGCTAACAGTTTTTTTGGTAGCGTTTTGGTGAACTGGCAAGCACCAGCCCCAGGCAGCGTCAGATTAGCGCCAGTAGCGCTAACACCCACGCACGCACCGTACACCTCCCTTAGTGGTATAGTATCTGAACGGATCAATATCTGATCCGATCAGATCTATACTAGCGTCCCCAGCAGTTTAGGGTTCCCAAAAACGCAGTGTTAGCGGGATCAGCCCAGATACCTGCTAGCACCTGCGTTTTGCCCCTCCGCCCGGCCCAGCCCACCCAAGTGCAGTATCGATCGATCACTGTCACTTACAAAACACTAAACGCATAACTGCAGCGTTCGCAGAGTCAGGCCTGATCCCTGCGATCGCTAACAGTTTTTTTGGTAGTATTTTGGTGAACTGGCAAGCACCAGCCCCAGGCAGCGTCAGATTAGCGCCAGTACCGCTAACACCCACGCACGCACCGTACACCTCCCTTAGTGGTATAGTATCTGATCGCATCAATATCTGATCCGATCTGATCTATACTAGCGTCCCCAGCAGTTTAGGGTTCCCAAAAACGCAGTGTTAGCGGGATCAGCCCAGATACCTGCTAGCACCTGCGTTTTGCCCCTCCGCCCGGCCCGGCCCAGCCCACCCAAGTGCAGTATCGATCGATCACTGTCACTTACAAAACACTAAACGCATAACTGCAGCGTTCGCAGAGTCAGGCCTGATCCCTGCGATCGCTAACAGTTTTTTTTGTAGCGTTTTGGTGAACTGGCAAGCGCCAGCGGCCTAGTACACCCCGGTCGTAGTCAAACCAGCACTACAGTAACACTTGGTGACGTGGCGAGTCCCATAAGTGCAGTTCAAGCTGGTGAGGTGGCAAGCACAAGTAGTGTCCCGCTGCCACCAAAAAGACAAACACAGGCCCGTCGTGCCCATAATGCCCTTCCTGCTGCATTCGCCAATCCTAATTGGGAACCCACCGCTTCTGCAGCGCCCGTACTTCCCCCATTCACATCCCCAACCAAATGCAGTCGGCTGCATGAGAGGCATTTTTATGTCCTCCCGAGTACCCCTACCCAACGAACCCCCCAAAAAAGATGTTGTGTCTGCAGAAAGCGCGGATATAGGCGTGACACCCACTATTATTGTCCCTCCTGTCCTGACAATCCTGGTCTTTGCATTGGTGAATGTTTTGAACGCTACCATGCACTAGTTGACTATTAGCGTAGGGTACAGCATTGCACAGACTAGGCACACTTTCACAGGGTCTCCCGAGATGCCATCGCATTTTGAGAGACCCGAACCTGGAACCGGTTACAGTTATAAAAGTTAGTTACAAAAAAAAGTGTAAAAAAAAAAAAAAAAAAAACACAAACAAAAATATAAAATAAAAATAGTTGTCGTTTTATTGTTCTCTCTCTCTCTATTCTCTCTCTATTGTTCTGCTCTTTTTTACTGTATTCTATTCTGCAATGTTTTATTGTTGTTATGTTTTATCACGTTTGCTTTTCAGGTATGTAATTATTTATACTTTACTGTTTACTGTGTATTATTGTTAACCATTTTTTTGTCTTCAGGTATGCCATTCACGACTTTGAGTGGTTATACCAGAATGATGCCTGCAGGTTTAGGTATCATCTTGGTATCATTCTTTTCAGCCAGCGGTCGGCTTTCATGTAAAAGCAATCCTAGTGGCTAATTAGCCTCTAGACTGCTTTTACAAGCAGTGGGAGGGAATGCCCCCCCCCCCCAACATCTTCCGTGTTTTTCTCTGGCTCTCCTGTCTCAACAGGGAACCTGAGAATGCAGCCGGTGATTCAGCCAGCTGACCATAGAGCTGATCAGAGACCAGAGTGGCTCCAAACATCTCTATGACCTAAGAAACCGGAAGCTACGAGCATTTTATGACGTAGATTTCGCCGGATGTAAACAGCGCCATTGGGAAATTGGGAAAGCATTTTATCACACCGATCTTGGTGTGATCAGATGCTTTGAGGGCAGAGGAGAAATCTAGGGTCTAATAGACCCCAATTTTTGCAAAAAAGAGTACCTGTCACTACCTATTGCTATCATAGGGGATATTTACATTCCCTGAGATAACAATAAAAATGATTTAAAAAAAAAAAAAAATGAAAGGAACAGTTTAAAAATAAGATAAAAAAATAATAATAATAAAGAAAAAAAAAAAAAAAAAAAAAAAAGCACCCCTGTCCCCCCTGCTCTCGCGCTAAGGTGAACGCAAGCGTTGGTCTGGCGTCAAATGTAAACAGCAATTGCACCATGCATGTGAGGTATCGCCGCGAAGGTCAGATCGAGGGCAGTAAGTTTAGCAGTAGACCTCCTCTGTAAATCTAAAGTGGTAACCTGTAAAGGCTTTTAAAGGCTTTTAAAAATGTATTTAGTTTGTCGCCACTGCACGTTTGTGCGCAATTTTAAAGCATGTCATGTTTGGTATCCATGTACTCGGCCTAAGATTATCTTTTTTATTTCATCAAACATTTGGGCAATATAGTGTGTTTTAGTGCATTAAAATGTAAAAAAGTGTGTTTTTTCCCCAAAAAATGCGTTTGAAAAATCGCTGCGCAAATACTGTGTGAAAAAAAAAAATGAAACACCCACCATTTTAATCTGTAGGGCATTTGCTTTAAAAAAAATATATAATGTTTGGGGGTTCAAAGTAATTTTCTTGCAAAAAAAAATTATTTTTTTATGTAAACAATAAGTGTCAGAAAGGGCTTTGTCTTCAAGTGGTTAGAAGAGTGGGTGATGTGTGACATAAGCTTCTAGATGTTGTGCATAAAATGCCAGGACAGTTCAAAACCCCCCCAAATGACCCCATTTTGGAAAGTAGACACCCCAAGCTATTTGCTGAGAGTCATGTTGAGTCCATGGAATAATTTATATTGTGACACAAGTTGCGGGAAAGAGACAATTTTTTATTTTTTTTATTTTTTTTTGCGCAAAGTTGTCACTAAATGATATATTGCTCAAACATGCCATGGGAATATGTGAAATTACACCCCAAAATACATTCTGTTGCTTCTCCTGAGTACGGGGATACCACATGTGTGGGACTTTTTGGGAGCCTAGCCGCGTACGGGACCCCGAAAACCAAGCACCGCCTTCAGGCTTTCTAAGGCCGTAAATTTTTGATTTCACTCTTCACTGCCTATCACAGTTTCGGAGGCCATGGAATGCCCAGGTGGCACAAACCCCCCCCCCAAATGACCCCATTTTGGAAAGTAGACACCCCAAGCTATTTGATGAGAGGTATAGTGAGTATTTTGCAGACCTCACTTTTTGTCACAAAGTTTTGAAAATTGAAAAAAGAAAAAAAAAAATTTTTTTTCTCGTCTTTCTTTATTTTCAAAAACAAATGAGAGCTGCAAAATACTCACCATGCCTCTCAGCAAATAGCTTGGGGTGTCTGCTTTCCAAAATGGGGTCATTTGGGGGGGGTTTGTGCCACCTGGGCATTCCATGGCCTCCGAAACTGTGATAGGCAGTGAGGAGTAAAATCAAAAATGTACGCCCTTAGAAATCCTGAAGGCGGTGCTTGGTTTTCGGGGTCCCGTACGCGGCTAGGCTCCTAAAAAGTCCCACACATGTGGTATCCCCGTACTCAGGAGAAGCAGCTAAATGTATTTTGGGGTGCAATTCCACATATGCCCATGGCCTGTGTGAGCAATATATCATTTAGTGACAACTTTGTGCAAAAAAAAAAAAAAAAAAAAAAAATTTGTCACTTTCCCGCAACTTGTGTCAAAATATAAAACATTCCATGGACTCAACATGCCTCAAAGCAAATAGCTTGGGGTGTCTACTTTCCAAAATGGGGTCATTTGGGGGGGTTTTATGTCATCTGGGCATTTTATGGCCTTCAAAACTGTGATAGGTAGTGAGGAGTAAAATCAAAAATGTACGCCCTTAGAAATCCTGAAGGCGGTGATTGGTTTTCGGGGCCCCGTACGCGGCTAGGCTCCCAAAAAGTCCCACACATGTGGTATCCCCGTACTCAGGAGAAGCAGCTAAATGTATTTTGGGGTGCAATTCCACATATGCCCATGGCCTGTGTGAGCAATATATCATTTAGTGACAACTTTTTGTAATTTTTTTTTTTTTTTTTTTTTTTTGTCATTATTCAATCACTTGGGACAAAAAAAATGAATATTCAATGGGCTCAACATGCCTCTCAGCAAATTCCTTGGGGTGTCTACTTTCCAAAATGGGGTCATTTGTGGGGGTTTTGTACTGCCCTGCCATTTTAGCACCTCAAGAATCGACATAGGCAGTCATAAATTAAAGGCTGTGTAAATTCCAGAAAATGTACCCTAGTTTGTAGACGCTATAACTTTTGCGCAAACCAATAAATATACACTTATTGACATTTTTTTTACCAAAGACATGTGGCCGAATACATTTTGGCCTAAATGTATGACTAAAATTGAGTTTATTGGATTTTTTTTAGAACAAAAAGTAGAAAATATCATTTTTTTTCAAAATTTTCGGTCTTTTTCCGTGTATAGCGCAAAAAATAAAAACGGCAGAGGTGATCAAATACCATCAAAAGAAAGCTCTATTTGTGGGAAGAAAAGGACGCAAATTTCGTTTGGGTACAGCATTGCATGACCGCGCAATTAGCAGTTAAAGCGACGCAGTGCCGAATTGTAAAAAGTGCTCTGGTCAGGAAGGGGGTAAAACCTTCCGGGGCTGAAGTGGTTAAAAAGTGTCAGAAAAAGGAGGGAAAAAAGAATTTTAAAAACTGATAGCAAACGTATCAAATAAAGGAGAAAAAAACCCCCCAAAAACAACATTTGAAAGCAGAAGCAGTCAGAAGTACAACTCCTGGTTATTAACTCTCCACTTTAGTTCAAAATTCCACTTATGTTCACAAAATCCACATGCAAGCCACCATCAGCAGGGAGCAAGCTCCAGGGGAGTTTGTATAGATACTTTTATACACCTGTGAACAATTTACCACTCCCCTTAATTAGCAGGAAGAGAAAAAAAAAGCTGTTTAAAAAGTGTCACAAAAAAGGAGGGAAAAAATAATTTTAAAAACTGATAGCAAACGTATCAAATAAAGGAGAAAAAACCCCCCAAAAACAACATATGAAAGCAGAAGCAGTCAGAAGTACAACTCCTGGTTATTAACTCTCCACTTTAGTTCAAAATTCCACTTATGTTCACAAAATCCACATGAAAGCCACCATCAGCAGGGAGCAAGCTTCAGGGGAGTTTGTATAGATACTTTTATACACCTGTGAACAATTTACCACTCCCCTTAATTAGCAGGAAGAGAAAAAAAAAGCTGTTTAAAAAGTGTCAGAAAAAAGGAGGGAAAAAAGAATTTTAAAAACTGATAGCAAACGTATCAAATAAAGGAGAAAAAAAACCCCCAAAAACAACATTTGAAAGCAGAAGCAGTCAGAAGTACAACTCCTGGTTATTAACTCTCCACTTTAGTTCAAAATTCCACTTATGTTCACAAAATCCACATGCAAGCCACCATCAGCAGGGAGCAAGCTCCAGGGGAGTTTGTATAGATACTTTTATACACCTGTGAACAATTTACCACTCCCCTTAATTAGCAGGAAGAGAAAAAAAAAGCTGTTTAAAAAGTGTCAGAAAAAGGAGGGAAAAAAGAATTTTAAAAACTGATAGCAAACGTATCAAATAAAGGAGAAAAAAACCCCCCAAAAACAACATTTGAAAGCAGAAGCAGTCAGAAGTACAACTCCTGGTTATTAACTCTCCACTTTAGTTCAAAATTCCACTTATGTTCACAAAATCCACATGCAAGCCACCATCAGCAAGGAGCAAGCTCCAGGGGAGTTTGTATAGATACTTTTATACACCTGTGAACAATTTACCACTCCCCTTAATTAGCAGGAAGAGAAAAAAAAAAGCTGTTTAAAAAGTGTCAGAAAAAAGGAGGGAAAAAAGAATTTTAAAAACTGATAGCAAACGTATCAAATAAAGGAGAAAAAAAACCCCCAAAAACAACATTTGAAAGCAGAAGCAGTCAGAAGTACAACTCCTGGTTATTAACTCTCCACTTTAGTTTGAAATTCCACTTATATTCACAAAATCCACATGCAAGCCACCATCAGCAGGGAGCAAGCTTCAGGGGAGTTTGTATAGATACTTTTATACACCTGTGAACAATTTATCACTCCCCTTAATTAGCAGGAAGAGAAAAAAAAAGCTGTTTAAAAAGTGTCAGAAAAAAGGAGGGAAAAAAGAATTTTAAAAACTGATAGCAAACGTATCAAATAAAGGAGAAAAAAACCCCCCAAAAACAACATTTGAAAGCAGAAGCAGTCAGAAGCACAACTCCTGGTTATTAACTCTCCACTTTAGTTCAAAATTCCACTTATGTTCACAAAATCCACATGCAAGCCACCATCAGCAGGGAGCAAGCTCCAGGGGAGTTTGTATAGATACTTTTATACACCTGTGAACAATTTACCACTCCCCTTAATTAGCAGGAAGAGAAAAAAAAAGCTGTTTAAAAAGTGTCAGAAAAAAGGAGGGAAAAAAGAATTTTAAAAACTGATAGCAAACGTATCAAATAAAGGAGAAAAAAACCCCAAAAACAACATTTGAAAGCAGAAGCAGTCAGAAGCACAACTCCTGGTTATTAACTCTCCACTTTAGTTCAAAATTCCACTTATATTCACAAAATCCACATGCAAGCCACCATCAGCAGGGAGCAAGCTTCAGGGGAGTTTGTATAGATACTTTTATACACCTGTGAACAATTTACCACTCCCCTTAATTAGCAGGAAGAGAAAAAAAAAGCTGTTTAAAAAGTGTCAGAAAAAAGGAGGGAAAAAATAATTTTAAAAACTGATAGCAAACGTATCAAATAAAGGAGAAAAAACCCCCCCAAAAACAACATTTGAAAGCAGAAGCAGTCAGAAGCACAACTCCTGGTTATTAACTCTCCACTTTAGTTCAAAATTCCACTTATGTTCACAAAATCCACATGCAAGCCACCATCAGCAGGGAGCAAGCTCCAGGGGAGTTTGTATAGATACTTTTCTACACGTGTGAACAATTTACCACTCCCCTTAATTAGCAGGAAGAGAAAAAAAAGCTGTTTAAAAAGTGTCAGAAAAAAGGAGGGAAAAAAGAATTTTAAAAACTGATAGCAAACGTATCAAATAAAGGAGAAAAAAACCCCCCAAAAACAACATTTGAAAGCAGAAGCAGTCAGAAGCACAACTCCTGGTTATTAACTCTCCACTTTAGTTCAAAATTCCACTTATATTCACAAAATCCACATGCAAGCCACCATCAGCAGGGAGCAAGCTTCAGGGGAGTTTGTATAGATACTTTTATACACCTGTGAACAATTTACCACTCCCCTTAATTAGCAGGAAGAGAAAAAAAAAGCTGTTTAAAAAGTGTCAGAAAAAAGGAGGGAAAAAAGAATTTTAAAAACTGATAGCAAACGTATCAAATAAAGGAGAAAAAAACCCCCAAAAACAACATTTGAAAGCAGAAGCAGTCAGAAGCACAACTCCTGGTTATTAACTCTCCACTTTAGTTCAAAATTCCACTTATGTTCACAAAATCCACATGCAAGCCACCATCAGCAGGGAGCAAGCTCCAGGGGAGTTTGTATAGATACTTTTATACACCTGTGAACAATTTATCACTCCCCTTAATTAGCAGGAAGAGAAAAAAAAAAGCTGTTTAAAAAGTGTCAGAAAAAAGGAGGGAAAAAAGAATTTTAAAAACTGATAGCAAACGTATCAAATAAAGGAGAAAAAAAAACCCCAAAAACAACATTTGAAAGCAGAAGCAGTCAGAAGCACAACTCCTGGTTATTAACTCTCCACTTTAGTTCGAAATTCCACTTATATTCACAAAATCCACATGCAAGCCACCATCAGCAGGGAGCAAGCTTCAGGGGAGTTTGTATAGATACTTTTATACACCTGTGAACAATTTACCACTCCCCTTAATTAGCAGGAAGAGAAAAAAAAAGCTGTTTAAAAAGTGTCAGAAAAAAGGAGGGAAAAAAGAATTTTAAAAACTGATAGCAAACGTATCAAATAAAGGAGAAAAAAAAACCCCAAAAACAACATTTGAAAGCAGAAGCAGTCAGAAGCACAACTCCTGGTTATTAACTCTCCACTTTAGTTCAAAATTCCACTTATATTCACAAAATCCACATGCAAGCCACCATCAGCAGGGAGCAAGCTTCAGGGGAGTTTGTATAGATACTTTTATACACCTGTGAACAATTTACCACTCCCCTTAATTAGCAGGAAGAGAAAAAAAAGCTGTTTAAAAAGTGTCAGAAAAAAGGAGGGAAAAAAGAATTTTAAAAACTGATAGCAAACGTATCAAATAAAGGAGAAAAAAAAACCCCAAAAACAACATTTGAAAGCAGAAGCAGTCAGAAGCACAACTCCTGGTTATTAACTCTCCACTTTAGTTCAAAATTCCACTTATATTCACAAAATCCACATGCAAGCCACCATCAGCAGGGAGCAAGCTCCAGGGGAGTTTGTATAGATACTTTTATACACCTGTGAACAATTTACCACTCCCCTTAATTAGCAGGAAGAGAAAAAAAAAGCTGTTTAAAAAGTGTCATATAAAAGGAGGGAAAAAAGAATTTTAAAAACTGATAGCAAACGTATCAAATAAAGGAGAAAAAAAACCCCCAAAAGCAACATTTGAAAGCAGAAGCAGTCAGAAGCACAACTCCTGGTTATTAACTCTCCACTTTAGTTCAAAATTCCACTTATGTTCACAAAATCCACATGCAAGCCACCATCAGCAGGGAGCAAGCTCCAGGGGAGTTTGTATAGATACTTTTATACACCTGTGAACAATTTACCACTCCCCTTAATTAGCAGGAAGAGAAAAAAAAAGCTGTTTAAAAAGTGTCAGAAAAAAGGAGGGAAAAAAGAATTTTAAAAACTGATAGCAAACATATCAAATAAAGGAGAAAAAAACCCCCCAAAAACAACATTTGAAAGCAGAAGCAGTCAGAAGTACAACTCCTGGTTATTAACTCTCCACTTTAGTTCAAAATTCCACTTATGTTCACAAAATCCACATGCAAGCCACCATCAGCAGGGAGCAAGCTCCAGGGGAGTTTGTATAGATACTTTTATACACCTGTGAACAATTTACCACTCCCCTTAATTAGCAGGAAGAGAAAAAAAAAGCTGTTTAAAAAGTGTCACAAAAAAGGAGGGAAAAAATAATTTTAAAAACTGATAGCAAACGTATCAAATAAAGGAGAAAAAACCCCCCAAAAACAACATTTGAAAGCAGAAGCAGTCAGAAGTACAACTCCTGGTTATTAACTCTCCACTTTAGTTCAAAATTCCACTTATGTTCACAAAATCCACATGAAAGCCACCATCAGCAGGGAGCAAGCTTCAGGGGAGTTTGTATAGATACTTTTATACACCTGTGAACAATTTACCACTCCCCTTAATTAGCAGGAAGAGAAAAAAAAGCTGTTTAAAAAGTGTCAGAAAAAAGGAGGGAAAAAAGAATTTTAAAAACTGATAGCAAACGTATCAAATAAAGGAGAAAAAAAACCCCCAAAAACAACATTTGAAAGCAGAAGCAGTCAGAAGCACAACTCCTGGTTATTAACTCTCCACTTTAGTTCAAAATTCCACTTATGTTCACAAAATCCACATGCAAGCCACCATCAGCAGGGAGCAAGCTCCAGGGGAGTTTGTATAGATACTTTTATACACCTGTGAACAATTTACCACTCCCCTTAATTAGCAGGAAGAGAAAAAAAAAGCTGTTTAAAAAGTGTCAGAAAAAGGAGGGAAAAAAGAATTTTAAAAACTGATAGCAAACGTATCAAATAAAGGAGAAAAAAACCCCCCAAAAACAACATTTGAAAGCAGAAGCAGTCAGAAGTACAACTCCTGGTTATTAACTCTCCACTTTAGTTCAAAATTCCACTTATGTTCACAAAATCCACATGCAAGCCACCATCAGCAAGGAGCAAGCTCCAGGGGAGTTTGTATAGATACTTTTATACACCTGTGAACAATTTACCACTCCCCTTAATTAGCAGGAAGAGAAAAAAAAAAGCTGTTTAAAAAGTGTCAGAAAAAAGGAGGGAAAAAAGAATTTTAAAAACTGATAGCAAACGTATCAAATAAAGGAGAAAAAAAACCCCCAAAAACAACATTTGAAAGCAGAAGCAGTCAGAAGTACAACTCCTGGTTATTAACTCTCCACTTTAGTTTGAAATTCCACTTATGTTCACAAAATCCACATGCAAGCCACCATCAGCAGGGAGCAAGCTTCAGGGGAGTTTGTATAGATACTTTTATACACCTGTGAACAATTTACCACTCCCCTTAATTAGCAGGAAGAGAAAAAAAAAGCTGTTTAAAAAGTGTCAGAAAAAAGGAGGGAAAAAAGAATTTTAAAAACTGATAGCAAACGTATCAAATAAAGGAGAAAAAAACCCCCCAAAAACAACATTTGAAAGCAGAAGCAGTCAGAAGCACAACTCCTGGTTATTAACTCTCCACTTTAGTTCAAAATTCCACTTATGTTCACAAAATCCACATGCAAGCCACCATCAGCAGGGAGCAAGCTCCAGGGGAGTTTGTATAGATACTTTTATACACCTGTGAACAATTTACCACTCCCCTTAATTAGCAGGAAGAGAAAAAAAAAGCTGTTTAAAAAGTGTCAGAAAAAAGGAGGGAAAAAATAATTTTAAAAACTGATAGCAAACGTATCAAATAAAGGAGAAAAAACCCCCCCAAAAACAACATTTGAAAGCAGAAGCAGTCAGAAGCACAACTCCTGGTTATTAACTCTCCACTTTAGTTCAAAATTCCACTTATGTTCACAAAATCCACATGCAAGCCACCATCAGCAGGGAGCAAGCTCCAGGGGAGTTTGTATAGATACTTTTATACACGTGTGAACAATTTACCACTCCCCTTAATTAGCAGGAAGAGAAAAAAAAGCTGTTTAAAAAGTGTCAGAAAAAAGGAGGGAAAAAAGAATTTTAAAAACTGATAGCAAACGTATCAAATAAAGGAGAAAAAAACCCCCCAAAAACAACATTTGAAAGCAGAAGCAGTCAGAAGCACAACTCCTGGTTATTAACTCTCCACTTTAGTTCAAAATTCCACTTATATTCACAAAATCCACATGCAAGCCACCATCAGCAGGGAGCAAGCTTCAGGGGAGTTTGTATAGATACTTTTATACACCTGTGAACAATTTACCACTCCCCTTAATTAGCAGGAAGAGAAAAAAAAAGCTGTTTAAAAAGTGTCAGAAAAAAGGAGGGAAAAAAGAATTTTAAAAACTGATAGCAAACGTATCAAATAAAGGAGAAAAAAAACCCCCAAAAACAACATTTGAAAGCAGAAGCAGTCAGAAGCACAACTCCTGGTTATTAACTCTCCACTTTAGTTCAAAATTCCACTTATGTTCACAAAATCCACATGCAAGCCACCATCAGCAGGGAGCAAGCTTCAGGGGAGTTTGTATAGATACTTTTATACACCTGTGAACAATTTACCACTCCCCTTAATTAGCAGGAAGAGAAAAAAAAAGCTGTTTAAAAAGTGTCAGAAAAAAGGAGGGAAAAAAGAATTTTAAAAACTGATAGCAAACGTATCAAATAAAGGAGAAAAAAAACCCCCAAAAACAACATTTGAAAGCAGAAGCAGTCAGAAGCACAACTCCTGGTTATTAACTCTCCACTTTAGTTCAAAATTCCACTTATATTCACAAAATCCACATGCAAGCCACCATCAGCAGGGAGCAAGCTCCAGGGGAGTTTGTATAGATACTTTTATACACCTGTGAACAATTTACCACTCCCCTTAATTAGCAGGAAGAGAAAAAAAAAAGCTGTTTAAAAAGTGTCAGATAAAAGGAGGGAAAAAAGAATTTTAAAAACTGATAGCAAACGTATCAAATAAAGGAGAAAAAAAACCCCCAAAAGCAACATTTGAAAGCAGAAGCAGTCAGAAGCACAACTCCTGGTTATTAACTCTCCACTTTAGTTCAAAATTCCACTTATGTTCACAAAATCCACATGCAAGCCACCATCAGCAGGGAGCAAGCTCCAGGGGAGTTTGTATAGATACTTTTATACACCTGTGAACAATTTATCACTCCCCTTAATTAGCAGGAAGAGAAAAAAAAAAGCTGTTTAAAAAGTGTCAGAAAAAAGGAGGGAAAAAAGAATTTTAAAAACTGATAGCAAACGTATCAAATAAAGGAGAAAAAAAAAACCCAAAAACAACATTTGAAAGCAGAAGCAGTCAGAAGCACAACTCCTGGTTATTAACTCTCCACTTTAGTTCGAAATTCCACTTATATTCACAAAATCCACATGCAAGCCACCATCAGCAGGGAGCAAGCTTCAGGGGAGTTTGTATAGATACTTTTATACACCTGTGAACAATTTACCACTCCCCTTAATTAGCAGGAAGAGAAAAAAAAAGCTGTTTAAAAAGTGTCAGAAAAAAGGAGGGAAAAAAGAATTTTAAAAACTGATAGCAAACGTATCAAATAAAGGAGAAAAAAAACCCCCAAAAACAACATTTGAAAGCAGAAGCAGTCAGAAGCACAACTCCTGGTTATTAACTCTCCACTTTAGTTCAAAATTCCACTTATATTCACAAAATCCACATGCAAGCCACCATCAGCAGGGAGCAAGCTTCAGGGGAGTTTGTATAGATACTTTTATACACCTGTGAACAATTTACCACTCCCCTTAATTAGCAGGAAGAGAAAAAAAAGCTGTTTAAAAAGTGTCAGAAAAAAGGAGGGAAAAAAGAATTTTAAAAACTGATAGCAAACGTATCAAATAAAGGAGAAAAAAAACCCCCAAAAACAACATTTGAAAGCAGAAGCAGTCAGAAGCACAACTCCTGGTTATTAACTCTCCACTTTAGTTCAAAATTCCACTTATATTCACAAAATCCACATGCAAGCCACCATCAGCAGGGAGCAAGCTCCAGGGGAGTTTGTATAGATACTTTTATACACCTGTGAACAATTTACCACTCCCCTTAATTAGCAGGAAGAGAAAAAAAAAGCTGTTTAAAAAGTGTCAGATAAAAGGAGGGAAAAAAGAATTTTAAAAACTGATAGCAAACGTATCAAATAAAGGAGAAAAAAAACCCCCAAAAGCAACATTTGAAAGCAGAAGCAGTCAGAAGCACAACTCCTGGTTATTAACTCTCCACTTTAGTTCAAAATTCCACTTATGTTCACAAAATCCACATGCAAGCCACCATCAGCAGGGAGCAAGCTCCAGGGGAGTTTGTATAGATACTTTTATACACCTGTGAACAATTTACCACTCCCCTTAATTAGCAGGAAGAGAAAAAAAAAGCTGTTTAAAAAGTGTCAGAAAAAAGGAGGGAAAAAAGAATTTTAAAAACTGATAGCAAACGTATCAAATAAAGGAGAAAAAAAACCCCCAAAAACAACATTTGAAAGCAGAAGCAGTCAGAAGCACAACTCCTGGTTATTAACTCTCCACTTTAGTTCAAAATTCCACTTATGTTCACAAAATCCACATGCAAGCCACCATCAGCAGGGAGCAAGCTTCAGGGGAGTTTGTATAGATACTTTTATACACCTGTGAACAATTTACCACTCCCCTTAATTAGCAGGAAGAGAAAAAAAAAGCTGTTTAAAAAGTGTCAGAAAAAAGGAGGGAAAAAATAATTTTAAAAACTGATAGCAAACGTATCAAATAAAGGAGAAAAAAAACCCCCCAAAAACAACATTTGAAAGCAGAAGCAGTCAGAAGCACAACTCCTGGTTATTAACTCTCCACTTTAGTTCAAAATTCCACTTATATTCACAAAATCCACATGCAAGCCACCATCAGCAGGGAGCAAGCTCCAGGGGAGTTTGTATAGATACTTTTATACACCTGTGAACAATTTATCACTCCCCTTAATTAGCAGGAAGAGAAAAAAAAAAGCTGTTTAAAAAGTGTCAGAAAAAAGGAGGGAAAAAAGAATTTTAAAAACTGATAGCAAACGTATCAAATAAAGGAGAAAAAAAAACACCCAAAAACAACATTTGAAAGCAGAAGCAGTCAGAAGGACAACTCCTGGTTATTAACTCTCCACTTTAGTTCGAAATTCCACTTATATTCACAAAATCCACATGCAAGCCACCATCAGCAGGGAGCAAGCTTCAGGGGAGTTTGTATAGATACTTTTATACACCTGTGAACAATTTACCACTCCCCTTAATTAGCAGGAAGAGAAAAAAAAAGCTGTTTAAAAAGTGTCAGAAAAAAGGAGGGAAAAAAGAATTTTAAAAACTGATAGCAAACGTATCAAATAAAGGAGAAAAAAAACCCCCAAAAACAACATTTGAAAGCAGAAGCAGTCAGAAGCACAACTCCTGGTTATTAACTCTCCACTTTAGTTCAAAATTCCACTTATGTTCACAAAATCCACATGCAAGCCACCATCAGCAGGGAGCAAGCTTCAGGGGAGTTTGTATAGATACTTTTATACACCTGTGAACAATTTACCACTCCCCTTAATTAGCAGGAAGAGAAAAAAAAAGCTGTTTAAAAAGTGTCAGATAAAAGGAGGGAAAAAAGAATTTTAAAAACTGATAGCAAACGTATCAAATAAAGGAGAAAAAAAAACCCCAAAAGCAACATTTGAAAGCAGAAGCAGTCAGAAGCACAACTCCTGGTTATTAACTCTCCACTTTAGTTCAAAATTCCACTTATATTCACAAAATCCACATGCAAGCCACCATCAGCAGGGAGCAAGCTTCAGGGGAGTTTGTATAGATACTTTTATACACCTGTGAACAATTTACCACTCCCCTTAATTAGCAGGAAGAGAAAAAAAAGCTGTTTAAAAAGTGTCAGAAAAAAGGAGGGAAAAAAGAATTTTAAAAACTGATAGCAAACGTATCAAATAAAGGAGAAAAAAAAACCCAAAAACAACATTTGAAAGCAGAAGCAGTCAGAAGCACAACTCCTGGTTATTAACTCTCCACTTTAGTTCAAAATTCCACTTATATTCACAAAATCCACATGCAAGCCACCATCAGCAGGGAGCAAGCTCCAGGGGAGTTTATATAGATACTTTTATACACCTGTGAACAATTTACCACTCCCCTTAATTAGCAGGAAGAGAAAAAAAAAGCTGTTTAAAAAGTGTCAGATAAAAGGAGGGAAAAAAGAATTTTAAAAACTGATAGCAAACGTATCAAATAAAGGAGAAAAAAAACCCCCAAAAGCAACATTTGAAAGCAGAAGCAGTCAGAAGCACAACTCCTGGTTATTAACTCTCCACTTTAGTTCAAAATTCCACTTATGTTCACAAAATCCACATGCAAGCCACCATCAGCAGGGAGCAAGCTTCAGGGGAGTTTGTATAGATACTTTTATACACCTGTGAACAATTTACCACTCCCCTTAATTAGCAGGAAGAGAAAAAAAAAGCTGTTTAAAAAGTGTCAGAAAAAAGGAGGGAAAAAAGAATTTTAGAAACTGATAGCAAACGTATCAAATAAAGGAGAAAAAAACCCCCCAAAAACAACATTTGAAAGCAGAAGCAGTCAGAAGTACAACTCCTGGTTATTAACTCTCCACTTTAGTTCAAAATTCCACTTATGTTCACAAAATCCACATGCAAGCCACCATCAGCAGGGAGCAAGCTCCAGGGGAGTTTGTATAGATACTTTTATACACCTGTGAACAATTTACCACTCCCCTTAATTAGCAGGAAGAGAAAAAAAAAGCTGTTTAAAAAGTGTCAGAAAAAAGGAGGGAAAAAAGAATTTTAAAAACTGATAGCAAACGTATCAAATAAAGGAGAAAAAAAACCCCCAAAAACAACATTTGAAAGCAGAAGCAGTCAGAAGTACAACTCCTGGTTATTAACTCTCCACTTTAGTTCAAAATTCCACTTATGTTCACAAAATCCACATGCAAGCCACCATCAGCAGGGAGCAAGCTCCAGGGGAGTTTGTATAGATACTTTTATACACCTGTGAACAATTTACCACTCCCCTTAATTAGCAGGAAGAGAAAAAAAAAGCTGTTTAAAAAGTGTCAGAAAAAGGAGGGAAAAAAGAATTTTAAAAACTGATAGCAAACGTATCAAATAAAGGAGAAAAAAAAACCCCAAAAACAACATTTGAAAGCAGAAGCAGTCAGAAGTACAACTCCTGGTTATTAACTCTCCACTTTAGTTCAAAATTCCACTTATGTTCACAAAATCCACATGCAAGCCACCATCAGCAGGGAGCAAGCTCCAGGGGAGTTTGTATAGATACTTTTATACACCTGTGAACAATTTACCACTCCCCTTAATTAGCAGGAAGAGAAAAAAAAAGCTGTTTAAAAAGTGTCACAAAAAAGGAGGGAAAAAATAATTTTAAAAACTGATAGCAAACGTATCAAATAAAGGAGAAAAAACCCCCCAAAAACAACATTTGAAAGCAGAAGCAGTCAGAAGTACAACTCCTGGTTATTAACTCTCCACTTTAGTTCAAAATTCCACTTATGTTCACAAAATCCACATGAAAGCCACCATCAGCAGGGAGCAAGCTTCAGGGGAGTTTGTATAGATACTTTTATACACCTGTGAACAATTTACCACTCCCCTTAATTAGCAGGAAGAGAAAAAAAAAGCTGTTTAAAAAGTGTCAGAAAAAAGGAGGGAAAAAAGAATTTTAAAAACTGATAGCAAACGTATCAAATAAAGGAGAAAAAAAACCCCCAAAAACAACATTTGAAAGCAGAAGCAGTCAGAAGTACAACTCCTGGTTATTAACTCTCCACTTTAGTTCAAAATTCCACTTATATTCACAAAATCCACATGCAAGCCACCATCAGCAGGGAGCAAGCTCCAGGGGAGTTTGTATAGATACTTTTATACACCTGTGAACAATTTACCACTCCCCTTAATTAGCAGGAAGAGAAAAAAAAGCTGTTTAAAAAGTGTCAGAAAAAGGAGGGAAAAAAGAATTTTAAAAACTGATAGCAAACGTATCAAATAAAGGAGAAAAAAACCCCCCAAAAACAACATTTGAAAGCAGAAGCAGTCAGAAGCACAACTCCTGGTTATTAACTCTCCACTTTAGTTCAAAATTCCACTTATGTTCACAAAATCCACATGCAAGCCACCATCAGCAAGGAGCAAGCTCCAGGGGAGTTTGTATAGATACTTTTATACACCTGTGAACAATTTACCACTCCCCTTAATTAGCAGGAAGAGAAAAAAAAAAGCTGTTTAAAAAGTGTCAGAAAAAAGGAGGGAAAAAAGAATTTTAAAAACTGATAGCAAACGTATCAAATAAAGGAGAAAAAAAACCCCCAAAAACAACATTTGAAAGCAGAAGCAGTCAGAAGTACAACTCCTGGTTATTAACTCTCCACTTTAGTTTGAAATTCCACTTATATTCACAAAATCCACATGCAAGCCACCATCAGCAGGGAGCAAGCTTCAGGGGAGTTTGTATAGATACTTTTATACACCTGTGAACAATTTACCACTCCCCTTAATTAGCAGGAAGAGAAAAAAAAAGCTGTTTAAAAAGTGTCAGAAAAAAGGAGGGAAAAAAGAATTTTAAAAACTGATAGCAAACGTATCAAATAAAGGAGAAAAAAACCCCAAAAACAACATTTGAAAGCAGAAGCAGTCAGAAGCACAACTCCTGGTTATTAACTCTCCACTTTAGTTCAAAATTCCACTTATATTCACAAAATCCACATGCAAGCCACCATCAGCAGGGAGCAAGCTTCAGGGGAGTTTGTATAGATACTTTTATACACCTGTGAACAATTTACCACTCCCCTTAATTAGCAGGAAGAGAAAAAAAAAGCTGTTTAAAAAGTGTCAGAAAAAAGGAGGGAAAAAATAATTTTAAAAACTGATAGCAAACGTATCAAATAAAGGAGAAAAAACCCCCCCAAAAACAACATTTGAAAGCAGAAGCAGTCAGAAGCACAACTCCTGGTTATTAACTCTCCACTTTAGTTCAAAATTCCACTTATGTTCACAAAATCCACATGCAAGCCACCATCAGCAGGGAGCAAGCTTCAGGGGAGTTTGTATAGATACTTTTATACACCTGTGAACAATTTACCACTCCCCTTAATTAGCAGGAAGAGAAAAAAAAAGCTGTTTAAAAAGTGTCAGAAAAAAGGAGGGAAAAAAGAATTTTAAAAACTGATAGCAAACGTATCAAATAAAGGAGAAAAAAACCCCAAAAACAACATTTGAAAGCAGAAGCAGTCAGAAGCACAACTCCTGGTTATTAACTCTCCACTTTAGTTCAAAATTCCACTTATATTCACAAAATCCACATGCAAGCCACCATCAGCAGGGAGCAAGCTTCAGGGGAGTTTGTATAGATACTTTTATACACCTGTGAACAATTTACCACTCCCCTTAATTAGCAGGAAGAGAAAAAAAAAGCTGTTTAAAAAGTGTCAGAAAAAAGGAGGGAAAAAATAATTTTAAAAACTGATAGCAAACGTATCAAATAAAGGAGAAAAAAAACCCCCAAAAGCAACATTTGAAAGCAGAAGCAGTCAGAAGCACAACTCCTGGTTATTAACTCTCCACTTTAGTTCAAAATTCCACTTATGTTCACAAAATCCACATGCAAGCCACCATCAGCAGGGAGCAAGCTTCAGGGGAGTTTGTATAGATACTTTTATACACCTGTGAACAATTTACCACTCCCCTTAATTAGCAGGAAGAGAAAAAAAAAGCTGTTTAAAAAGTGTCAGAAAAAAGGAGGGAAAAAATAATTTTAAAAACTGATAGCAAACGTATCAAATAAAGGAGAAAAAACCCCCCCAAAAACAACATTTGAAAGCAGAAGCAGTCAGAAGCACAACTCCTGGTTATTAACTCTCCACTTTAGTTCAAAATTCCACTTATGTTCACAAAATCCACATGCAAGCCACCATCAGCAGGGAGCAAGCTCCAGGGGAGTTTGTATAGATACTTTTATACACGTGTGAACAATTTACCACTCCCCTTAATTAGCAGGAAGAGAAAAAAAAGCTGTTTAAAAAGTGTCAGAAAAAAGGAGGGAAAAAATAATTTTAAAAACTGATAGCAAACGTATCAAATAAAGGAGAAAAAAACCCCCCAAAAACAACATTTGAAAGCAGAAGCAGTCAGAAGCACAACTCCTGGTTATTAACTCTCCACTTTAGTTCAAAATTCCACTTATATTCACAAAATCCACATGCAAGCCACCATCAGCAGGGAGCAAGCTTCAGGGGAGTTTGTATAGATACTTTTATACACCTGTGAACAATTTACCACTCCCCTTAATTAGCAGGAAGAGAAAAAAAAAGCTGTTTAAAAAGTGTCAGAAAAAAGGAGGGAAAAAAGAATTTTAAAAACTGATAGCAAACGTATCAAATAAAGGAGAAAAAAAAAACCCCAAAAACAACATTTGAAAGCAGAAGCAGTCAGAAGCACAACTCCTGGTTATTAACTCTCCACTTTAGTTCAAAATTCCACTTATATTCACAAAATCCACATGCAAGCCACCATCAGCAGGGAGCAAGCTCCAGGGGAGTTTGTATAGATACTTTTATACACCTGTGAACAATTTACCACTCCCCTTAATTAGCAGGAAGAGAAAAAAAAGCTGTTTAAAAAGTGTCAGATAAAAGGAGGGAAAAAATAATTTTAAAAACTGATAGCAAACGTATCAAATAAAGGAGAAAAAACCCCCCAAAAACAACATTTGAAAGCAGAAGCAGTCAGAAGTACAACTCCTGGTTATTAACTCTCCACTTTAGTTCAAAATTCCACTTATGTTCACAAAATCCACATGAAAGCCACCATCAGCAGGGAGCAAGCTTCAGGGGAGTTTGTATAGATACTTTTATACACCTGTGAACAATTTACCACTCCCCTTAATTAGCAGGAAGAGAAAAAAAAAGCTGTTTAAAAAGTGTCAGAAAAAGGAGGGAAAAAAGAATTTTAAAAACTGATAGCAAACGTATCAAATAAAGGAGAAAAAAACCCCCCAAAAACAACATTTGAAAGCAGAAGCAGTCAGAAGTACAACTCCTGGTTATTAACTCTCCACTTTAGTTCAAAATTCCACTTATGTTCACAAAATCCACATGCAAGCCACCATCAGCAAGGAGCAAGCTCCAGGGGAGTTTGTATAGATACTTTTATACACCTGTGAACAATTTACCACTCCCCTTAATTAGCAGGAAGAGAAAAAAAAAGCTGTTTAAAAAGTGTCAGAAAAAAGGAGGGAAAAAATAATTTTAAAAACTGATAGCAAACGTATCAAATAAAGGAGAAAAAACCCCCCCAAAAACAACATTTGAAAGCAGAAGCAGTCAGAAGCACAACTCCTGGTTATTAACTCTCCACTTTAGTTCAAAATTCCACTTATATTCACAAAATCCACATGCAAGCCACCATCAGCAGGGAGCAAGCTTCAGGGGAGTTTGTATAGATACTTTTATACACCTGTGAACAATTTACCACTCCCCTTAATTAGCAGGAAGAGAAAAAAAAAGCTGTTTAAAAAGTGTCAGAAAAAAGGAGGGAAAAAAGAATTTTAAAAACTGATAGCAAACGTATCAAATAAAGGAGAAAAAAAAACCCCCAAAAACAACATTTGAAAGCAGAAGCAGTCAGAAGCACAACTCCTGGTTATTAACTCTCCACTTTAGTTCAAAATTCCACTTATATTCACAAAATCCACATGCAAGCCACCATCAGCAGGGAGCAAGCTCCAGGGGAGTTTGTATAGATACTTTTATACACCTGTGAACAATTTACCACTCCCCTTAATTAGCAGGAAGAGAAAAAAAAAAGCTGTTTAAAAAGTGTCAGATAAAAGGAGGGAAAAAAGAATTTTAAAAACTGATAGCAAACGTATCAAATAAAGGAGAAAAAAAACCCCCAAAAGCAACATTTGAAAGCAGAAGCAGTCAGAAGCACAACTCCTGGTTATTAACTCTCCACTTTAGTTCAAAATTCCACTTATGTTCACAAAATCCACATGCAAGCCACCATCAGCAGGGAGCAAGCTTCAGGGGAGTTTGTATAGATACTTTTATACACCTGTGAACAATTTACCACTCCCCTTAATTAGCAGGAAGAGAAAAAAAAAGCTGTTTAAAAAGTGTCAGAAAAAAGGAGGGAAAAAATAATTTTAAAAACTGATAGCAAACGTATCAAATAAAGGAGAAAAAACCCCCCCAAAAACAACATTTGAAAGCAGAAGCAGTCAGAAGCACAACTCCTGGTTATTAACTCTCCACTTTAGTTCAAAATTCCACTTATGTTCACAAAATCCACATGCAAGCCACCATCAGCAGGGAGCAAGCTCCAGGGGAGTTTGTATAGATACTTTTATACACGTGTGAACAATTTACCACTCCCCTTAATTAGCAGGAAGAGAAAAAAAAGCTGTTTAAAAAGTGTCAGAAAAAAGGAGGGAAAAAATAATTTTAAAAACTGATAGCAAACGTATCAAATAAAGGAGAAAAAAACCCCCCAAAAACAACATTTGAAAGCAGAAGCAGTCAGAAGTACAACTCCTGGTTATTAACTCTCCACTTTAGTTCAAAATTCCACTTATGTTCACAAAATCCACATGCAAGCCACCATCAGCAAGGAGCAAGCTCCAGGGGAGTTTGTATAGATACTTTTATACACCTGTGAACAATTTACCACTCCCCTTAATTAGCAGGAAGAGAAAAAAAAGCTGTTTAAAAAGTGTCAGAAAAAGGAGGGAAAAAAGAATTTTAAAAACTGATAGCAAACGTATCAAATAAAGGAGAAAAAAAACCCCCAAAAACAACATTTGAAAGCAGAAGCAGTCAGAAGTACAACTCCTGGTTATTAACTCTCCACTTTAGTTCAAAATTCCACTTATGTTCACAAAATCCACATGCAAGCCACCATCAGCAGGGAGCAAGCTCCAGGGGAGTTTGTATAGATACTTTTATACACCTGTGAACAATTTACCACTCCCCTTAATTAGCAGGAAGAGAAAAAAAAAGCTGTTTAAAAAGTGTCACAAAAAAGGAGGGAAAAAATAATTTTAAAAACTGATAGCAAACGTATCAAATAAAGGAGAAAAAACCCCCCAAAAACAACATTTGAAAGCAGAAGCAGTCAGAAGCACAACTCCTGGTTATTAACTCTCCACTTTAGTTCAAAATTCCACTTATGTTCACAAAATCCACATGAAAGCCACCATCAGCAGGGAGCAAGCTTCAGGGGAGTTTGTATAGATACTTTTATACACCTGTGAACAATTTACCACTCCCCTTAATTAGCAGGAAGAGAAAAAAAAAGCTGTTTAAAAAGTGTCAGAAAAAAGGAGGGAAAAAAGAATTTTAAAAACTGATAGCAAACGTATCAAATAAAGGAGAAAAAAACCCCCCAAAAACAACATTTGAAAGCAGAAGCAGTCAGAAGTACAACTCCTGGTTATTAACTCTCCACTTTAGTTCAAAATTCCACTTATGTTCACAAAATCCACATGCAAGCCACCATCAGCAGGGAGCAAGCTCCAGGGGAGTTTGTATAGATACTTTTATACACCTGTGAACAATTTACCACTCCCCTTAATTAGCAGGAAGAGAAAAAAAAAGCTGTTTAAAAAGTGTCAGAAAAAGGAGGGAAAAAAGAATTTTAAAAACTGATAGCAAACGTATCAAATAAAGGAGAAAAAAACCCCCCAAAAACAACATTTGAAAGCAGAAGCAGTCAGAAGTACAACTCCTGGTTATTAACTCTCCACTTTAGTTCAAAATTCCACTTATGTTCACAAAATCCACATGCAAGCCACCATCAGCAAGGAGCAAGCTCCAGGGGAGTTTGTATAGATACTTTTATACACCTGTGAACAATTTACCACTCCCCTTAATTAGCAGGAAGAGAAAAAAAAAAGCTGTTTAAAAAGTGTCAGAAAAAAGGAGGGAAAAAAGAATTTTAAAAACTGATAGCAAACGTATCAAATAAAGGAGAAAAAAAAACCCCAAAAACAACATTTGAAAGCAGAAGCAGTCAGAAGTACAACTCCTGGTTATTAACTCTCCACTTTAGTTTGAAATTCCACTTATATTCACAAAATCCACATGCAAGCCACCATCAGCAGGGAGCAAGCTTCAGGGGAGTTTGTATAGATACTTTTATACACCTGTGAACAATTTACCACTCCCCTTAATTAGCAGGAAGAGAAAAAAAAAGCTGTTTAAAAAGTGTCAGAAAAAAGGAAGGAAAAAAGAATTTTAAAAACTGATAGCAAACGTATCAAATAAAGGAGAAAAAAAACCCCAAAAACAACATTTGAAAGCAGAAGCAGTCAGAAGCACAACTCCTGGTTATTAACTCTCCACTTTAGTTCAAAATTCCACTTATATTCACAAAATCCACATGCAAGCCACCATCAGCAGGGAGCAAGCTTCAGGGGAGTTTGTATAGATACTTTTATACACCTGTGAACAATTTACCACTCCCCTTAATTAGCAGGAAGAGAAAAAAAAAGCTGTTTAAAAAGTGTCAGAAAAAAGGAGGGAAAAAATAATTTTAAAAACTGATAGCAAACGTATCAAATAAAGGAGAAAAAAAACCCCCAAAAACAACATTTGAAAGCAGAAGCAGTCAGAAGCACAACTCCTGGTTATTAACTCTCCACTTTAGTTCAAAATTCCACTTATATTCACAAAATCCACATGCAAGCCACCATCAGCAGGGAGCAAGCTTCAGGGGAGTTTGTATAGATACTTTTATACACCTGTGAACAATTTACCACTCCCCTTAATTAGCAGGAAGAGAAAAAAAAAGCTGTTTAAAAAGTGTCAGAAAAAAGGAGGGAAAAAAGAATTTTAAAAACTGATAGCAAACGTATCAAATAAAGGAGAAAAAAAAAACCCCAAAAACAACATTTGAAAGCAGAAGCAGTCAGAAGCACAACTCCTGGTTATTAACTCTCCACTTTAGTTCAAAATTCCACTTATATTCACAAAATCCACATGCAAGCCACCATCAGCAGGGAGCAAGCTCCAGGGGAGTTTGTATAGATACTTTTATACACCTGTGAACAATTTACCACTCCCCTTAATTAGCAGGAAGAGAAAAAAAAAGCTGTTTAAAAAGTGTCAGATAAAAGGAGGGAAAAAAGAATTTTAAAAACTGATAGCAAACGTATCAAATAAAGGAGAAAAAAAAACCCCAAAAGCAACATTTGAAAGCAGAAGCAGTCAGAAGCACAACTCCTGGTTATTAACTCTCCACTTTAGTTCAAAATTCCACTTATATTCACAAAATCCACATGCAAGCCACCATCAGCAGGGAGCAAGCTTCAGGGGAGTTTGTATAGATACTTTTATACACCTGTGAACAATTTACCACTCCCCTTAATTAGCAGGAAGAGAAAAAAAAGCTGTTTAAAAAGTGTCAGAAAAAAGGAGGGAAAAAAGAATTTTAAAAACTGATAGCAAACGTATCAAATAAAGGAGAAAAAAAACCCCCCAAAAACAACATTTGAAAGCAGAAGCAGTCAGAAGCACAACTCCTGGTTATTAACTCTCCACTTTAGTTCAAAATTCCACTTATATTCACAAAATCCACATGCAAGCCACCATCAGCAGGGAGCAAGCTCCAGGGGAGTTTGTATAGATACTTTTATACACCTGTGAACAATTTACCACTCCCCTTAATTAGCAGGAAGAGAAAAAAAAAAGCTGTTTAAAAAGTGTCAGATAAAAGGAGGGAAAAAAGAATTTTAAAAACTGATAGCAAACGTATCAAATAAAGGAGAAAAAAAACCCCCAAAAGCAACATTTGAAAGCAGAAGCAGTCAGAAGCACAACTCCTGGTTATTAACTCTCCACTTTAGTTCAAAATTCCACTTATGTTCACAAAATCCACATGCAAGCCACCATCAGCAGGGAGCAAGCTTCAGGGGAGTTTGTATAGATACTTTTATACACCTGTGAACAATTTACCACTCCCCTTAATTAGCAGGAAGAGAAAAAAAAAGCTGTTTAAAAAGTGTCAGAAAAAAGGAGGGAAAAAATAATTTTAAAAACTGATAGCAAACGTATCAAATAAAGGAGAAAAAACCCCCCCAAAAACAACATTTGAAAGCAGAAGCAGTCAGAAGCACAACTCCTGGTTATTAACTCTCCACTTTAGTTCAAAATTCCACTTATGTTCACAAAATCCACATGCAAGCCACCATCAGCAGGGAGCAAGCTCCAGGGGAGTTTGTATAGATACTTTTATACACGTGTGAACAATTTACCACTCCCCTTAATTAGCAGGAAGAGAAAAAAAAGCTGTTTAAAAAGTGTCAGAAAAAAGGAGGGAAAAAATAATTTTAAAAACTGATAGCAAACGTATCAAATAAAGGAGAAAAAAACCCCCCAAAAACAACATTTGAAAGCAGAAGCAGTCAGAAGCACAACTCCTGGTTATTAACTCTCCACTTTAGTTCAAAATTCCACTTATATTCACAAAATCCACATGCAAGCCACCATCAGCAGGGAGCAAGCTTCAGGGGAGTTTGTATAGATACTTTTATACACCTGTGAACAATTTACCACTCCCCTTAATTAGCAGGAAGAGAAAAAAAAAGCTGTTTAAAAAGTGTCAGAAAAAAGGAGGGAAAAAAGAATTTTAAAAACTGATAGCAAACGTATCAAATAAAGGAGAAAAAAAAACCCCCAAAAACAACATTTGAAAGCAGAAGCAGTCAGAAGCACAACTCCTGGTTATTAACTCTCCACTTTAGTTCAAAATTCCACTTATATTCACAAAATCCACATGCAAGCCACCATCAGCAGGGAGCAAGCTCCAGGGGAGTTTGTATAGATACTTTTATACACCTGTGAACAATTTACCACTCCCCTTAATTAGCAGGAAGAGAAAAAAAAGCTGTTTAAAAAGTGTCAGATAAAAGGAGGGAAAAAATAATTTTAAAAACTGATAGCAAACGTATCAAATAAAGGAGAAAAAACCCCCCAAAAACAACATTTGAAAGCAGAAGCAGTCAGAAGTACAACTCCTGGTTATTAACTCTCCACTTTAGTTCAAAATTCCACTTATGTTCACAAAATCCACATGAAAGCCACCATCAGCAGGGAGCAAGCTTCAGGGGAGTTTGTATAGATACTTTTATACACCTGTGAACAATTTACCACTCCCCTTAATTAGCAGGAAGAGAAAAAAAAAGCTGTTTAAAAAGTGTCAGAAAAAGGAGGGAAAAAAGAATTTTAAAAACTGATAGCAAACGTATCAAATAAAGGAGAAAAAAACCCCCCAAAAACAACATTTGAAAGCAGAAGCAGTCAGAAGTACAACTCCTGGTTATTAACTCTCCACTTTAGTTCAAAATTCCACTTATGTTCACAAAATCCACATGCAAGCCACCATCAGCAAGGAGCAAGCTCCAGGGGAGTTTGTATAGATACTTTTATACACCTGTGAACAATTTACCACTCCCCTTAATTAGCAGGAAGAGAAAAAAAAAGCTGTTTAAAAAGTGTCAGAAAAAAGGAGGGAAAAAATAATTTTAAAAACTGATAGCAAACGTATCAAATAAAGGAGAAAAAACCCCCCCAAAAACAACATTTGAAAGCAGAAGCAGTCAGAAGCACAACTCCTGGTTATTAACTCTCCACTTTAGTTCAAAATTCCACTTATATTCACAAAATCCACATGCAAGCCACCATCAGCAGGGAGCAAGCTTCAGGGGAGTTTGTATAGATACTTTTATACACCTGTGAACAATTTACCACTCCCCTTAATTAGCAGGAAGAGAAAAAAAAAGCTGTTTAAAAAGTGTCAGAAAAAAGGAGGGAAAAAAGAATTTTAAAAACTGATAGCAAACGTATCAAATAAAGGAGAAAAAAAACCCCCCAAAAACAACATTTGAAAGCAGAAGCAGTCAGAAGCACAACTCCTGGTTATTAACTCTCCACTTTAGTTCAAAATTCCACTTATATTCACAAAATCCACATGCAAGCCACCATCAGCAGGGAGCAAGCTCCAGGGGAGTTTGTATAGATACTTTTATACACCTGTGAACAATTTACCACTCCCCTTAATTAGCAGGAAGAGAAAAAAAAAAGCTGTTTAAAAAGTGTCAGATAAAAGGAGGGAAAAAAGAATTTTAAAAACTGATAGCAAACGTATCAAATAAAGGAGAAAAAAAACCCCCAAAAGCAACATTTGAAAGCAGAAGCAGTCAGAAGCACAACTCCTGGTTATTAACTCTCCACTTTAGTTCAAAATTCCACTTATGTTCACAAAATCCACATGCAAGCCACCATCAGCAGGGAGCAAGCTTCAGGGGAGTTTGTATAGATACTTTTATACACCTGTGAACAATTTACCACTCCCCTTAATTAGCAGGAAGAGAAAAAAAAGCTGTTTAAAAAGTGTCAGAAAAAAGGAGGGAAAAAATAATTTTAAAAACTGATAGCAAACGTATCAAATAAAGGAGAAAAAACCCCCCCAAAAACAACATTTGAAAGCAGAAGCAGTCAGAAGCACAACTCCTGGTTATTAACTCTCCACTTTAGTTCAAAATTCCACTTATGTTCACAAAATCCACATGCAAGCCACCATCAGCAGGGAGCAAGCTCCAGGGGAGTTTGTATAGATACTTTTATACACGTGTGAACAATTTACCACTCCCCTTAATTAGCAGGAAGAGAAAAAAAAGCTGTTTAAAAAGTGTCAGAAAAAAGGAGGGAAAAAATAATTTTAAAAACTGATAGCAAACGTATCAAATAAAGGAGAAAAAAACCCCCCAAAAACAACATTTGAAAGCAGAAGCAGTCAGAAGTACAACTCCTGGTTATTAACTCTCCACTTTAGTTCAAAATTCCACTTATGTTCACAAAATCCACATGCAAGCCACCATCAGCAAGGAGCAAGCTCCAGGGGAGTTTGTATAGATACTTTTATACACCTGTGAACAATTTACCACTCCCCTTAATTAGCAGGAAGAGAAAAAAAAGCTGTTTAAAAAGTGTCAGAAAAAGGAGGGAAAAAAGAATTTTAAAAACTGATAGCAAACGTATCAAATAAAGGAGAAAAAAAACCCCCAAAAACAACATTTGAAAGCAGAAGCAGTCAGAAGTACAACTCCTGGTTATTAACTCTCCACTTTAGTTCAAAATTCCACTTATGTTCACAAAATCCACATGCAAGCCACCATCAGCAGGGAGCAAGCTCCAGGGGAGTTTGTATAGATACTTTTATACACCTGTGAACAATTTACCACTCCCCTTAATTAGCAGGAAGAGAAAAAAAAAGCTGTTTAAAAAGTGTCACAAAAAAGGAGGGAAAAAATAATTTTAAAAACTGATAGCAAACGTATCAAATAAAGGAGAAAAAACCCCCCAAAAACAACATTTGAAAGCAGAAGCAGTCAGAAGCACAACTCCTGGTTATTAACTCTCCACTTTAGTTCAAAATTCCACTTATGTTCACAAAATCCACATGAAAGCCACCATCAGCAGGGAGCAAGCTTCAGGGGAGTTTGTATAGATACTTTTATACACCTGTGAACAATTTACCACTCCCCTTAATTAGCAGGAAGAGAAAAAAAAAGCTGTTTAAAAAGTGTCAGAAAAAAGGAGGGAAAAAAGAATTTTAAAAACTGATAGCAAACGTATCAAATAAAGGAGAAAAAAAACCCCCAAAAACAACATTTGAAAGCAGAAGCAGTCAGAAGTACAACTCCTGGTTATTAACTCTCCACTTTAGTTCAAAATTCCACTTATGTTCACAAAATCCACATGCAAGCCACCATCAGCAGGGAGCAAGCTCCAGGGGAGTTTGTATAGATACTTTTATACACCTGTGAACAATTTACCACTCCCCTTAATTAGCAGGAAGAGAAAAAAAAGCTGTTTAAAAAGTGTCAGAAAAAGGAGGGAAAAAAGAATTTTAAAAACTGATAGCAAACGTATCAAATAAAGGAGAAAAAAACCCCCCAAAAACAACATTTGAAAGCAGAAGCAGTCAGAAGTACAACTCCTGGTTATTAACTCTCCACTTTAGTTCAAAATTCCACTTATGTTCACAAAATCCACATGCAAGCCACCATCAGCAAGGAGCAAGCTCCAGGGGAGTTTGTATAGATACTTTTATACACCTGTGAACAATTTACCACTCCCCTTAATTAGCAGGAAGAGAAAAAAAAAAGCTGTTTAAAAAGTGTCAGAAAAAAGGAGGGAAAAAAGAATTTTAAAAACTGATAGCAAACGTATCAAATAAAGGAGAAAAAAAAACCCCAAAAACAACATTTGAAAGCAGAAGCAGTCAGAAGTACAACTCCTGGTTATTAACTCTCCACTTTAGTTTGAAATTCCACTTATATTCACAAAATCCACATGCAAGCCACCATCAGCAGGGAGCAAGCTTCAGGGGAGTTTGTATAGATACTTTTATACACCTGTGAACAATTTACCACTCCCCTTAATTAGCAGGAAGAGAAAAAAAAAGCTGTTTAAAAAGTGTCAGAAAAAAGGAAGGAAAAAAGAATTTTAAAAACTGATAGCAAACGTATCAAATAAAGGAGAAAAAAAACCCCAAAAACAACATTTGAAAGCAGAAGCAGTCAGAAGCACAACTCCTGGTTATTAACTCTCCACTTTAGTTCAAAATTCCACTTATATTCACAAAATCCACATGCAAGCCACCATCAGCAGGGAGCAAGCTTCAGGGGAGTTTGTATAGATACTTTTATACACCTGTGAACAATTTACCACTCCCCTTAATTAGCAGGAAGAGAAAAAAAAAGCTGTTTAAAAAGTGTCAGAAAAAAGGAGGGAAAAAATAATTTTAAAAACTGATAGCAAACGTATCAAATAAAGGAGAAAAAAAACCCCCAAAAACAACATTTGAAAGCAGAAGCAGTCAGAAGCACAACTCCTGGTTATTAACTCTCCACTTTAGTTCAAAATTCCACTTATATTCACAAAATCCACATGCAAGCCACCATCAGCAGGGAGCAAGCTTCAGGGGAGTTTGTATAGATACTTTTATACACCTGTGAACAATTTACCACTCCCCTTAATTAGCAGGAAGAGAAAAAAAAAGCTGTTTAAAAAGTGTCAGAAAAAAGGAGGGAAAAAAGAATTTTAAAAACTGATAGCAAACGTATCAAATAAAGGAGAAAAAAAAACCCCCAAAAACAACATTTGAAAGCAGAAGCAGTCAGAAGCACAACTCCTGGTTATTAACTCTCCACTTTAGTTCAAAATTCCACTTATATTCACAAAATCCACATGCAAGCCACCATCAGCAGGGAGCAAGCTCCAGGGGAGTTTGTATAGATACTTTTATACACCTGTGAACAATTTACCACTCCCCTTAATTAGCAGGAAGAGAAAAAAAAGCTGTTTAAAAAGTGTCAGAAAAAAGGAGGGAAAAAATAATTTTAAAAACTGATAGCAAACGTATCAAATAAAGGAGAAAAAAACCCCCCAAAAACAACATTTGAAAGCAGAAGCAGTCAGAAGTACAACTCCTGGTTATTAACTCTCCACTTTAGTTCAAAATTCCACTTATGTTCACAAAATCCACATGCAAGCCACCATCAGCAAGGAGCAAGCTCCAGGGGAGTTTGTATAGATACTTTTATACACCTGTGAACAATTTACCACTCCCCTTAATTAGCAGGAAGAGAAAAAAAAGCTGTTTAAAAAGTGTCAGAAAAAGGAGGGAAAAAAGAATTTTAAAAACTGATAGCAAACGTATCAAATAAAGGAGAAAAAAAACCCCCAAAAACAACATTTGAAAGCAGAAGCAGTCAGAAGTACAACTCCTGGTTATTAACTCTCCACTTTAGTTCAAAATTCCACTTATGTTCACAAAATCCACATGCAAGCCACCATCAGCAGGGAGCAAGCTCCAGGGGAGTTTGTATAGATACTTTTATACACCTGTGAACAATTTACCACTCCCCTTAATTAGCAGGAAGAGAAAAAAAAAGCTGTTTAAAAAGTGTCACAAAAAAGGAGGGAAAAAATAATTTTAAAAACTGATAGCAAACGTATCAAATAAAGGAGAAAAAACCCCCCAAAAACAACATTTGAAAGCAGAAGCAGTCAGAAGCACAACTCCTGGTTATTAACTCTCCACTTTAGTTCAAAATTCCACTTATGTTCACAAAATCCACATGAAAGCCACCATCAGCAGGGAGCAAGCTTCAGGGGAGTTTGTATAGATACTTTTATACACCTGTGAACAATTTACCACTCCCCTTAATTAGCAGGAAGAGAAAAAAAAAGCTGTTTAAAAAGTGTCAGAAAAAAGGAGGGAAAAAAGAATTTTAAAAACTGATAGCAAACGTATCAAATAAAGGAGAAAAAAAACCCCCAAAAACAACATTTGAAAGCAGAAGCAGTCAGAAGTACAACTCCTGGTTATTAACTCTCCACTTTAGTTCAAAATTCCACTTATGTTCACAAAATCCACATGCAAGCCACCATCAGCAGGGAGCAAGCTCCAGGGGAGTTTGTATAGATACTTTTATACACCTGTGAACAATTTACCACTCCCCTTAATTAGCAGGAAGAGAAAAAAAAGCTGTTTAAAAAGTGTCAGAAAAAGGAGGGAAAAAAGAATTTTAAAAACTGATAGCAAACGTATCAAATAAAGGAGAAAAAAACCCCCCAAAAACAACATTTGAAAGCAGAAGCAGTCAGAAGTACAACTCCTGGTTATTAACTCTCCACTTTAGTTCAAAATTCCACTTATGTTCACAAAATCCACATGCAAGCCACCATCAGCAAGGAGCAAGCTCCAGGGGAGTTTGTATAGATACTTTTATACACCTGTGAACAATTTACCACTCCCCTTAATTAGCAGGAAGAGAAAAAAAAAAGCTGTTTAAAAAGTGTCAGAAAAAAGGAGGGAAAAAAGAATTTTAAAAACTGATAGCAAACGTATCAAATAAAGGAGAAAAAAAAACCCCAAAAACAACATTTGAAAGCAGAAGCAGTCAGAAGTACAACTCCTGGTTATTAACTCTCCACTTTAGTTTGAAATTCCACTTATATTCACAAAATCCACATGCAAGCCACCATCAGCAGGGAGCAAGCTTCAGGGGAGTTTGTATAGATACTTTTATACACCTGTGAACAATTTACCACTCCCCTTAATTAGCAGGAAGAGAAAAAAAAAGCTGTTTAAAAAGTGTCAGAAAAAAGGAAGGAAAAAAGAATTTTAAAAACTGATAGCAAACGTATCAAATAAAGGAGAAAAAAAACCCCAAAAACAACATTTGAAAGCAGAAGCAGTCAGAAGCACAACTCCTGGTTATTAACTCTCCACTTTAGTTCAAAATTCCACTTATATTCACAAAATCCACATGCAAGCCACCATCAGCAGGGAGCAAGCTTCAGGGGAGTTTGTATAGATACTTTTATACACCTGTGAACAATTTACCACTCCCCTTAATTAGCAGGAAGAGAAAAAAAAAGCTGTTTAAAAAGTGTCAGAAAAAAGGAGGGAAAAAATAATTTTAAAAACTGATAGCAAACGTATCAAATAAAGGAGAAAAAAAACCCCCAAAAACAACATTTGAAAGCAGAAGCAGTCAGAAGCACAACTCCTGGTTATTAACTCTCCACTTTAGTTCAAAATTCCACTTATATTCACAAAATCCACATGCAAGCCACCATCAGCAGGGAGCAAGCTTCAGGGGAGTTTGTATAGATACTTTTATACACCTGTGAACAATTTACCACTCCCCTTAATTAGCAGGAAGAGAAAAAAAAAGCTGTTTAAAAAGTGTCAGAAAAAAGGAGGGAAAAAAGAATTTTAAAAACTGATAGCAAACGTATCAAATAAAGGAGAAAAAAAAACCCCCAAAAACAACATTTGAAAGCAGAAGCAGTCAGAAGCACAACTCCTGGTTATTAACTCTCCACTTTAGTTCAAAATTCCACTTATATTCACAAAATCCACATGCAAGCCACCATCAGCAGGGAGCAAGCTCCAGGGGAGTTTGTATAGATACTTTTATACACCTGTGAACAATTTACCACTCCCCTTAATTAGCAGGAAGAGAAAAAAAAAGCTGTTTAAAAAGTGTCAGATAAAAGGAGGGAAAAAAGAATTTTAAAAACTGATAGCAAACGTATCAAATAAAGGAGAAAAAAAACCCCCAAAAGCAACATTTGAAAGCAGAAGCAGTCAGAAGCACAACTCCTGGTTATTAACTCTCCACTTTAGTTCAAAATTCCACTTATATTCACAAAATCCACATGCAAGCCACCATCAGCAGGGAGCAAGCTTCAGGGGAGTTTGTATAGATACTTTTATACACCTGTGAACAATTTACCACTCCCCTTAATTAGCAGGAAGAGAAAAAAAAGCTGTTTAAAAAGTGTCAGAAAAAAGGAGGGAAAAAAGAATTTTAAAAACTGATAGCAAACGTATCAAATAAAGGAGAAAAAAAACCCCCAAAAACAACATTTGAAAGCAGAAGCAGTCAGAAGCACAACTCCTGGTTATTAACTCTCCACTTTAGTTCAAAATTCCACTTATGTTCACAAAATCCACATGCAAGCCACCATCAGCAGGGAGCAAGCTCCAGGGGAGTTTGTATAGATACTTTTATACACCTGTGAACAATTTACCACTCCCCTTAATTAGCAGGAAGAGAAAAAAAAAGCTGTTTAAAAAGTGTCAGATAAAAGGAGGGAAAAAAGAATTTTAAAAACTGATAGCAAACGTATCAAATAAAGGAGAAAAAAAACCCCCAAAAACAACATTTGAAAGCAGAAGCAGTCAGAAGCACAACTCCTGGTTATTAACTCTCCACTTTAGTTCAAAATTCCACTTATATTCACAAAATCCACATGCAAGCCACCATCAGCAGGGAGCAAGCTTCAGGGGAGTTTGTATAGATACTTTTATACACCTGTGAACAATTTACCACTCCCCTTAATTAGCAGGAAGAGAAAAAAAAAGCTGTTTAAAAAGTGTCACAAAAAAGGAGGGAAAAAATAATTTTAAAAACTGATAGCAAACGTATCAAATAAAGGAGAAAAAACCCCCCAAAAACAACATTTGAAAGCAGAAGCAGTCAGAAGCACAACTCCTGGTTATTAACTCTCCACTTTAGTTCAAAATTCCACTTATGTTCACAAAATCCACATGCAAGCCAACATCAGCAGGGAGCAACATTTGTAAATGTATTGCTTGAATTAATAAAATATGAATACATTTTAAAGCATAACTCCACTTTCGTATTGGAAAAAAAAATAGCAAGTAAAGAAAAAATAATATAGCGCATTTGATTGTGACACTAATCATATTGTAATTGAATGTTATTAAAAATGACCTTTCCTTTTCAATCTGCAGCCACTGTAATTTTATGAGAATGCAATGCAATATGACCACCTGGAGGAGTTCTATACACAGAATGTATACTGACCACTCCCCAGAAACATCATTTCCTGCTTGTGTGATTGGCTCACCCATTTTCCCAGAAGTCTGCACTAAGATACAAGTCAGATTTCAGGCATCCCTTGCAACAAAAATTTCATTTTGGAAGAGATACTTTCAATAGGAACACGTCTAAAGGGATGCAGGCCCAGCAGATTTCCTCATTAGTGCTCTGCAGCTGCCACACCTGACAGTTAATTATGAAACCACTCCCATTAGACTCACTCAGAACAGAGGCACAGACAAACCCTGAGGGATTTCTTCAGAAAAACAAAAGGTCTGCAACAAAGATTATTATAATCCTTGCAACGCACAGGCTTCACCCAGAGAGGAATATTTTTTTTCTCGACAAAAGTGGAGTTACGCTTTAAATATTGTTGAAAAGCGCTGCGTAAACTGTCGGCGCTATATAAATCCTGTATAATAATAATAATAAATATAGTGTGGTTGTAGTGTAACGGTCACAGCCAAATAATCAGACCAAAATAAAGAAAAAAAAAACTGCGCTTGGAAAAAGAAAAAACAAGCTGCGGTTATAAGCGTGGCCCACCAAAATAAATCAAAAAAAGCAAAAAACCGCGCTATAAAGTGATTTAAACAATAGTCCGACTGTGAAGTCTCATACAAAAAATAAATAGTCCCAATTAAGATCCAAAAGGAAGGAAGATAAGTTTGTGACATAAACTTCATCCAAAAAAAGAAACAGTGATAACGGACACAGTTTGCTGAACACACCAATAGGTATTGCGCTTACCAGAAGTAAGCCAAAAAAGGGCGAGTGGCTTAAACCCAGCCTGGGCCTTTAGATGAACAATCCAGATGAAGCAGGAAGGACGCCCTCGTCCCGTGGATCCACAGAGTATGGTCCGAAAAAATATATGACAAAAATATAGCGTAATATTGTTTACATAAACAGCACTCCAAAACAGAAAAAAAGTGACACTAAACTAGCCATAAATCATGTGTGATCATATAAAATCCTGTGCTAAATAGCTAGGACAATATAGTGAGTATCATGCAATCATGCAAAATAAAAGTGAATGGGTGAAAGCTACAAAGACTCCCAAAATCTGCTTACCAGATATAAATGGACAGTCAGCGTGTGTTAATCACCCCAAAGATATGTGAAAAGAAATCCCACCAGGTGCTGAAAAACTATTAGTGCGAACTGCTTACCAGAAGACAGACCCTTATGTGCAGATTCATTAGGACCAGGAACCAAACACCAGAGGAGCAGATACTGATAACGAACCTTAGGGAATGTCCCCTTACCAGATATGCAAAACAAAGAGGGCAGATATATTGCGGTCCCTGCCGGACTCCAGACCGGAACGGTGTTGATGCGTCTTGACCACTCAACCCGGGCTCAGCAATGCATATATAATGAAAGAGCCAATAGTGTAATACTGCGTATTATGGATTTATTAAGAAAAGAGTAACACTTACATAGATACGAAATTTAAAAGCTGTAGGAACGATAAAACGAAGCCGGCCGGCCTCCGGACACACTCCCGTCCTCAATCGAACGACGTGGTGACGTCAGCACGCCCCTCCCAGACGCGTTTCGTCATACGTTGACGTTCTTAATAAATCCATAATGTTCGACTAATGTCCACAAGGTGGCAGCAGCGTGTTCTGAGTCCAATCTACAGATAGAAATGAAAGCTTAAGAATCTCACGTGTCCAAAATAGTAATGGTTCGTTCCACAGGCTGTGAACTGAGTGGACCTCCTGCTGACACAAACTTCACGCTGGCACTGCTTTCTACTTGCTTAGGTCAGGGGGTTCTGGTGGCTGGAGATGGGGCCAACTCACTTCATGGATAGCTTCCACCAATGGACTGTTACAGAGTCCTCTCCAGTGACTGGGGCTTCGAAAGATGCTGCGTGCTCTTGTGCCCACTGCTGGTGGCCCGCACACCAGACTTGACACAGGAGGACCCAGCACCTGGGAACAGCTCACTTGCCCAGTCATTGATGTCCCATCAGGCAGGATCTCTCTGAGCACAGGAAGCTGGCTGAAGCTGCATTTTTTTATCTCCCGGGCGTGTCCAGGAGCTCAGAGGATTGTGGGGAGTTGAGTTAAAGGGACCTGCACCAGAATCTGGACAAAGGGGCCTCCCACTACACGGTTACTATACAAATGGTTAGGCTTCATGCACACTAGACGCTCAAAAAACACTAAAAAAATGGTGGATAAAAAACACGAATATTTAGCATTTTTGCAGTGTTTAGGAGTGTTTTTAAAAAGTGTTTAGGAGTGGTGACATTTTTGTCAAGGAGCGGGCGGCCGCCGGCATCCTTAACAACCAGTGAATAGTTGGAGTTGTTAAATAAAGGACTTCTCAAAAACGTTTGCGGTTTTTTATTTACTTTTTGACACTTTTTTTGGTACAATGCAGGGCTTTTTTTCAGGGGGAACTTGGTGGAGCTCAGTTCCACCACCTCTGGCTCAGACCCTTTGGTGCCTGCTCACCACAATCACTTGTAAACACAGAAGTCCGGTTTCTGTGTTTACAAGTGACAGCTCTGCACTCTGTGTGTAACCCCCATGAACTCTGCACTCTGTATGTAATGCAATCCTGATATCTAATGCCCCTTTAAGACCCTTCTACTGTTTGTGAAATATGACCATACCCACTATTTGATGTGATTTGGAGGGTGTGTGTGGGGGAGGGGTTTTGGGGGGTCGTGGTTGAGTTCCAGCACCTATTGTTTGAGAAAAAAAGCCCTGGTACAATGTACCCCTACGCATTCACATGGGTAGGGAGCTAGGATCTGGGGGCTCCCTTGTTAAAGTGGGCTTCCAGATTCTGAAAAGTCCCCCCCCACACCCCCACAACCAGCTATTTAGGGTTGTGGGGAAGAGGCCCTTGTCTTGATCAACAGGGGAACAAGGTGCTTTCGAGGGGAGAGCCCCCCTACCCCAAACCCACCCCCTCCATGTTGAGGGCATGTGGTCTGGTAAGGTTCAGAAAGGGGGAGGGGTGCTCGTTCACCCCCCCTCCTTTCCTGGGTTGCCAGGCTGCATGCTCAAATAAGGACCTGGTATAGATTTTTTTTTTGGGGGGACCTCACGCCATTTTCTTTTTTAAATTTTTGACATTGGGCTCACAATGCAAATGCAAATGTTTTTTTTTTTCTCATTTTTTATTGCTGGCAATTACTTTGTCTACACCAGCTATACACTGGTTGTTAAGGACGCTGGCAGGCTGCTGGCTAAGAAAAAAAAAATGCTGGAAACTGGTGGTAGGAGCTGTCAGCATTTCTTTCTGCTGGCGATACGCTCCCAAAAACGCAAAAAAAGCATTTCTTTTGCTCCTAGAAACTGAAACTTGAAAAATGCTTCTAGCTTACAATAGTATGCATGGACACATAGGATAATACTATTTGCTTCTATGGGCAAAAAAATATTCACTCCCCCCTTACATTAGTGACCCCCCCCCTCTAAGAGTGGCCTGTCACTGACCTCCTCTCAGGTCAGGGTTGCCAATCGCCAGTAAATTTACTGTCATTTTGTTAAAATCTGTTATTTTTTTACAACTGCCAGTAAATATCAGGGGCTGATAATTTCATGCTGTGTTGACTTTTTAAGTTTAAATCAAGCAAATTACTTTGTTTTAGGTATTATCAGTGTTTCCATATCATGTTTATACTGTTCAAATATTCAATATACTGTGTTAGTTTTCAATAGGAGTTCTGTAATTCCTATTCCTACTTCGCCAGTAAAATGTCCATGTTTTGTCAGTAAAAAATGCTGCAGGCGGTTGGCAACCCTGTCTCAGGTGCACCTTGCAGGGCTAAGTCAGTTGGCTCCAGCTTGGTGGCTCTGGTTTTCCTATAGTCTCCTCTCCACAGTCCACACACGTCTGACTTCTCCCATGACCCCAATCCCGGCGGCACTCCCACTCTTGACTCCTCTCCAGACTTCCTCAGAGACTGCAGACATGATATAAGACAAGAGATGGTCAGAGGTTGCAGACATAATACAAGATATGGTTAGAGGCTGTGGGCATAGTACAGGAGATGGTCAGAGGTTGCAAACATGATACAGGAGATGCCAGAGGCTGTTGGCATGGTACAGGAAATGTCCTGTTCCTGTGTGTTTGGCGGGCCCGCAGGAATGCTATCTGGATAAAGGGGGCCTTGAGAGGAAAGGAAGTCCCCCTCTTCCTCCCGCTGTTCTGCCTCAAGTGCCCCAGCAGGAAGACTAGAGGGACAGTGTCACTGATGCATGCATTGTCGCTGCTCACCATCCTTATGGCCTCCTCAAATGGTGACAGGATAGTGCATGCATCCTTGATCAACAGCCACTGATCAAAAAGAAGCCAAGCTCCCCTGACCCTGTCCTGGTGCCATACTCGCACAGGTACTCATTGATGTCCCTCTGCTGTGTGTGCAGCTGCTGCAGCATTGCCAACATTGAGTTCCACCTGGTGGGCATGTCACAAATGAGGCAGTTGGTGGGCAGGTTGCATTCCCTTTGAATGTCAACCAGCTGAGCACTGGCATTGTATGACCATTGGAATAGACCACAGACTTTTCTGGCCTACCTCAGGAGATCATGTAAGCCTGGTTACCTGCTCAAGAACCGCTGCACCACCAAATTCAGGACATGTGCCAAACATGGAACATGGGTCAAGTGTCCCTTTCGGAGGGCAGGGAGAAGGTTGGTGCCATTGTCGCGTACAACAATTCCTGGCTGAAGCTAGCGTGGCGTCAACCACTTCTGATCCTGCCCCTGCAGAGCTGACAGAATCTCTGCCCCAGTGTGGCTCTTGTCCCCTGGGTAGACCAACTCAAGCACCGCATTGCATCTTTTAGCCTGACTGCTTGCGTAGCCCCATGAACACTTAAGGAGCACCGCTAGTTCAGAGGACAAATCTGCAGATGAGGCTATAGAGGAAGAAGAAGAGGAGGGGGTGGAGGAGAGAGCTGTGGCAGAATCACCACTAGCATTTTGGCAGAGTGGTGGCGGAACAAGCTACAACAACACTGAACCCTGTCCTGCATCCTTCCCAGCTGCCAGTATAGTTACCCAGTGCGCCATGAAGGAAAGGTAATTTCCCTGCCCATGCCTGCTGGACCATGAGTCAGAGGTAATATGAACCTTACTGCTGACCGCCCTGTCCAACGAGGCCAAAACATTGTTTTCCACATGCCGGTAGAGAGCCGGAATGGCCTTCCGTGAAAAGAAATGACGTTTTGGAACCTGCCACTGAGGTACAGCACATTCCACAAATTCACAAAAGAGGGCAGAGTCTACCAGCTGAAAAGGCAGCAGTTGCAGTGCTAGCAATTTGGCCAAGCTAGCATTTAGATGCTGAGCATGTGGATGGCTGGGACCGAATTTCTTTTTACGGTTCAGCAACTGGGGTAGGGAAATTTGCCTGCTAAAATCAGATGGTGGTGTACTGCTAGCAGATTGGCTGCAAGTACTTGGGACACATATTGCTATACTTTCATTCCTCTCAGTGCAGGTTTTTGAGAGAACTGGAGGTATAGTAGGGTTGGAGATCCCAGATGAGAAGCAAGGAGAAGTCCCCCTTTTTCTTTTATGTGGGTCTTTCAAGTGCTGTTGTCAACGGACTGCATGGCAGATCATCATATGCCTAGTCAAGCATGTGGTGCCCAAGGGGCTGCTGTTCTGGCGACGCTTGATCCACTTCAGACATAGGTTGCAAACAGCAACGGTGCGATCTGATGCACACGTGTCGAAAAAGGCCCACACCAAGGAACTTTTAAAAGTCAGCGGGGAGTCAGCAGCGCCCTGCACCTGCGGAGCTCTGCAGTGTGATGCAATAGGGTGGCTGCCCTTAAGATGCCCCCTAGGGGACATACTGCCTCATTGGAGTTGTGCCTCTTCCTCCTCCTCTCTTCTATTAGGCACCCAAGTACAGTCAGTGACCTCATCGCCCCCTACCTCCTCGTCACTGGAGCAAACTTGGCAGTATGTTGCAGCTGGGGGAACATAACTGACTCTCTAGGCTCACATTACTCCCTTCCTCAACCTGGGAACCAACATCGGAGCCTCCAAATTGCTGTGCATCCTCCAGCAGCCTGTACCCGACACTGTGGTTGAATAATTCTCCTCCGTGCATGATGGTGGGGCTACAAAAGGCATGACTGTGGACAAGGAGCCGGTGGGATAAACTGCTTTGGAAGCTGCTTTGGAAGGAAAACTACTCTGAGCCTGGGTGACAGAAGATGAGGAGGATGAGGACGGCTTTGTTATCCACTCGACCAACTCTTTTGCATGTTGTGGCTCAATAACACAGCCAGCAGCAGAAACAAAGGACAAGCATGCCCCACGGCCACCTGCAGAGGATGCACCATGTCCATGACCACCACTGTTGACTGTAGACACAGAGGCTGCTTGCCCTCTTTTAGTGGCCTGTGAGCATCTGCCTCTCCTTGGCGGCCTTCCGGACATGATGTATTTTTGTTTTGCAATACCACACTACACTGTATTAGATACTGTGAACACTGCCTTAAGTGTATTAGGAACTGTACACACTTCATTAGATACTGTGTACACCGCCTGCACTGTATTAGAAATTGTACAATGGCTGCACTGTATTTTATACTTTGTACACCACCAGAAGTGTAGTAGAAACTATACACACTGTATTAGATACTGTGTACACCACCAGAAAAGTAGTAGAAACTGGACTACGGCTTCACTGTATTGTGTACTGTGTACACCACCAGAAGTGTATTAGAAACTGTACACACTGTATTAGATACTGTGTACACCGCTTGCACTGTATTAGAAACTGTACTACAGCTGCACTGTACTGTGTACACCACCAGAAGTGTAGTAGAAACTGTACACACTCTATTAGATACTGTGTACACCACCAGAAAAGTAGTAGAAACTGTACACACCGTATTAGATACTGTGTACACCGCCTGCACTGTATTAGAAACTGTACAATGGCTGCACTGTATTTTATACTGTCTACACCACCAGAATTGTAGTAGAAACTGTACACACTGTATTAGATACTGTGTACACCGCCTGAAGTGTATTAGAAACAGTACACCACCGAATGCACTGTAGATATAAGCTACACTGAATATATATATATATATATATATATATATATATATATATATATATATATATATGAGACTGTATATATATATGATGCGTGTTAGAAACAGTACACCACAGAATGCACTGTAGATATAGGTGTAGCACCCTCTATCAATACGTAGGTGCTAGTAAGGTTTATTTTACTAGGTTATCCAGCACAGGCAAATTTAGGCAGGCTTATGCTGCAAGCTAGGCCTGTCTGTTTTGATCTGGGGGCTGGGAGTGGTCAGAGTAGCAGTGGGTGTGACCACCTGCACTTCATTTCTGAGGCACCTCCCCTGTTCTGAGAAGAAATTTTCTAGAAAGGGGGCTGGGCCTAGAACTGGAGTGACAGGCAGCTTGTGTGTGAGCCCTGACCAATCCCCAATCGGTATTGGCAGGGGGCAGGCCTCATATATAAGCTGAGGTGATATGCCACTGGGGAGAGAAGTCGGCTGGGTGAAGTGAGGAATTGCATGTTAGACAATATCAGGAGGCCATCCCCATACCCATTGCAGGAGGAGGCCCGGGGAGAGCTGTGAGGGAACATTGCCTCTACATGGTCATTGGCAATGTCTCTGCCGCCACACGGTCGGATGGCAGGGAACTCCTGGAGCAGAGGGGCAGGTGAAACTGTCGTTACGCATGGTCCAGTCAAAGTTCCTCATCAAGGACTCAGGGTTGTTGGAAGGTCGGTGAGTGTTACCACAGTGGAGGGCTGGAGGTGCCAAGGAGTCTGTGAGGGAACTCTGCTAGTACAGGGTGACTAATGGAGACTTCATCAATACACACGGTGGATGATGGGGAGTCCCGAAGCAGAAAAGAGACTGTGGGGATCTGTGTCAAGTCGATGTTGCCTCCGGGCATATCATTTGCAAGTTGGGCTGGCTGGGAACAGTAGTCCATATTTCCTAGAAGATATGCTTTGAACCCATTGGGTCTCCGGGGAGAGGTTCTACAGGTCTCAGGCCTATTGGCAGCGAGCAACCAGAGCCAGTGGAGAGGCTTATTTAGAGTGGGCCCCTGCTATTTAATAGAAGAGGATGTGTCATGCTTCAATTAGTAACTACAAGTTTTGTGCAAGAGGAAACAAGTCTGTGCAGGAGGAACCAAGTTTTGGGCAGGAGGTGAAAGAGATCTAAGAACACTGCTTTTACACGGTCAAAAGCAGTGTCTCTATTCAACACACGGTGATGAATGGAGAACCCTAATTCCCCATACACAAGATAGGATTTTCACTGGCTATTGAACTTCAATTTTCTCGGCTCGTTGTACGTGTTGTATGTCACCACATTCTTGACATTCGGAATTTCCGACAAGATTTGTGTGACCGTGTGTATGCAAGACAAGTTTATGCCAACATCCGTCGGAAAAAAAACATGGATTTTGTTGTTGGAAAATCATATCGTGTGTGCAGGGCATTAGAGATAGTAGTCTGTGGAGGTCGAGCCCCAGGTGGGACAACAGTCTGCATGGAGATTTGTATCAAACTCAATATGCACATTACATCTTCTGGCTCTAACTTGATCAGAATGTACTAAATTCTAAAATATGATGGCAATGACTTATCTTATGGGCATCCCATATTCCTATCCCTATCTAAGTTCTACCCCCCAATAAAACAACAAAAACAAAACTTGCAAAAGACTGTTCATTGTCTCTGGAAGTGATGTATGAAGTCTGGCAGTGGGTTGATTTGGCGGACTGTTTGTTACTAGCTGCAACATCATGGCTACATAGGCTACACTGGATGAAGAGTATATATATATATATATATATATATATATATATATATATATATATATATATATATATATATATATATATCACCCTCTACCAATAGGTATGTATTTCGCCGCTCAGCCTGGTCACTGATTGGCTACAGTGGATGGATTGAAAGCAGCGCAGCCATTGGTTCGCGCTGCTGTCAATCACATCCAATGACGCGGCGCGGCGGGGGGCGGGGCCGAGTGATACAGTGAGCGGCTATAGCCGGCGGCTGTATCACGGGAGCGCGCCCGCAATAACTAACCACCATGCGAGCTCCCTCGCATTAAGGTGGTTAGTTCTTGCAGGGAGGAGCTGAAACAGCCGCCGAGGGACCCCAGAAGAGCAGGTTCGGGGCCACTCTGTGCAGAACGAGCTGCACAATGAAGGTAAGTATAACATGTTTGTTATTTATTTTTTTTTTTTAATTACCTTTACAACCCCTTTAAAATCAGGCATACATGATATAAACGTTTTCGGGCTATTATAGATTGCGCCCTTCCTCAGAAAATCATCTAATGAGCATAAATGTGGTAGTATATATGGTCCACTAATAATCAATTAAAGCAAACAACCAATTTATCTGAAATCAATTTAGAAAATTAATTAAAATCTCAAAATGTATCATCAAGATTGGATTTACTGTGATCTTGGAATCAAAGGTCACATGCAGGAACGTAAGTAATGCTCACTCCTTGTGGGGTATAACAATCAAGGATCCTAAAAATAAATTAACAAATAATCAATTACCCCAAAACGAAATATTAACCACTTGAGCCCCGGACCATTATGCTGCCTAAGGACCAGAGGTCTTTTTCCAATTTGGCACTGCGTCGCTTTAACTGCTAATTGCGCGGTCATGCAATGCTGTACCCAAACGAAATTTGCGTCCTTTTCTTCCCACAAATAGAGCTTTCTTTTGATGGTATTTGATCACCTCTGCGGTTTTTATTTTTTGCGCTATAAACGGAAAAAGACCGAAAATTTTGAAAAAAAATGATATTTTCTACTTTTTGTTATAAAAAAAATCCAATAAACTAAACTTTAGTCATACATTTAGGCCAAAATGTATTCGGCCACATGTCTTTGGTAAAAAAAATGTCAATAAGCGTATATTTATTGGTTTGCGCAAAAGTTATAGCGTCTACAAACTAGGGTACATTTTCTGTAATTTACACAGCTTTTAGTTTATGACTGCCTATGTCATTTCTTGAGGTGCTAAAATGGCAGGGCAGTACAAAACCCCCCCAAATGACCCCATTTTGGAAAGTAGACACCCCAAGGAAATTGCTGAGAGGCATGTTGAACCCATTGAATATTTATTTTTTTTGTCCCAAGTGATTGAAAAATGACAAAAAAAAAAAAATATTTACAAAAAGTTGTCACTAAATGATATATTGCTCACACAGGCCATGGGCCTATGTGGAATTGCACCCCAAAATACATTCAGCTGCTTCTCCTGAGTATGGGGATACCACATGTGTGGGACTTTTTGGGAGCCTAGCCGCGTACGGGGCCCCGAAAACCAATCACTGCCTTCAGGATTTCTAAGAGTGTAAATTTATGATTTCACTCTTCTCTGCCTATCACAGTTTTGGAGGCCATGGAATGCCCAGGTGGCACAAAACCCCCCAAAATGACCCCATTTTGGAAAGTAGACACCCCAAGCTATTTGCTGAGAGGCATATTGAGTCCATGGAATATTTTATATTTTGACACAAGTTGCGGGAAAGTGACACTTTTTTTTTTTTCATAAAGTTGTCACTAAATGATATATTGCTCACACAGGCCATGGGCATATGTGGAATTGCACCCCAAAATACATTTATCTGCTTCTCCTGAGTATGGGGATACCACATGTGTGGGACTTTTTGGGAGCCTAGCCGCGTACGGGACCCCGAAAACCAATCACTGCCTTCAGGATTTCTAAGGGTGAAAATTTTTGATTTCACTCTTTACTGCCTATCACAGGTTCGGAGGCCATGGAATGCCCAGGTGGCACAAACCCCCCCCAAATGACCCCATTTTGGAAAGTAGACACCCCAAGCTATTTGCTGAGAGGCATGGTGAGTATTTTGCAGCTCTCATTTGTTTTTGAAAATGAAGAAAGACAAGAAAAAACATTTTTTTTTTCTTTTTTCAATTTTCAAAACTTTGTGACAAAAAGTGAGGTCTGCAAAATACTCACTATACCTCTCAGCAAATAGCTTGGGGTGTCTACTTTCCAAAATGGGGTCATTTGGGGGGGTTTTGTGCCACCTGGGCATTCCATGGCCTCCGAAACTGTGATAGGCAGTGAAGAGTGAAATCAAAAATTCACGCCCTTAGAAAGCCTGAAGGCAGTGCTTGGTTTTCGGGGTCCCGTACGCGGCTAGGCTCCCAAAAAGTCTCACACATGTGGTATCCCCGTACTCAGGAGAAGCAGCAGAATGTATTTTGGGGTGTAATTTCACATATTTCCATGGCATGTTTGAGCAATATATCATTTAGTGACAACTTTGTGCAAAAAAAAAAAAAAAAATTTGTCTCTTTCCCGCAACTTGTGTCGCAATATAAAATATTCCATGGACTCGACATGACTCTCAGCAAATAGCTTGGGGTGTCTACTTTCCAAAATGGGGTCATTTAGGGGGGTTTTGAACTGTCCTGGCATTTTATGCACAACATTTAGAAGCTTATGTCACACATCACCCACTCTTCTAACCACTTGAAGACAAAGCCCTTTCTGACACTTATTGTTTACATGAAAAAGTTATTTTTTTTTGCAAAAAAATTACTTTGAACCCCCAAACATTATATATTTTTTTAAAGCAAATGCCCTACAGATTAAAATGGTGGGTGTTTCATTTTTTTTTTTCACACAGTAATTGCGCAGCGATTTTTCAAACGCATTTTTTGGGGAAAAAACACACTTTTTTAAATTTTAATGCACTAAAACACACTATATTGCCCAAATGTTTGATGAAATAAAAAGATGATCTTAGGCGGAGTACATGGATACCAAACATGACATGCTTTAAAATTGCGCACAAACGTGCAGTGGCAACAAAATAAATACATGTTTAAAAGCCTTTAAAAGCCTTTACAGGTTACCACTTTAGATTTACAGAGGAGGTCTACTGGAAAAATTACTGCACTCAATCTGGCCTTCGCGGTGATACCTCACATGCATGGTGCAATTGCTGTTTACATTTGACGACAGACCGCCGCTTGCGTTCGCCTTAGCGCGAGAGCAAGGGGCGACAGGGGTGCTTTTTTTTTTTTTTTTTTTCTTAATTATTTTTTTGCTTTTTTAATCTTACTTTTAAACTGTTCCTTTCATATTTTTTTTTTAATCATTTTTATTGTTATCTCGGGGAATGTAAATATCCCCTATGATAGCAATAGGTAGTGACAGGTACTCTTTTTTGAAAAAATTGGGGTCTATTAGACCCTAGATCTCTCCTCTGCCCTCAAAGCATCTGACCACACCAAGATCGGTGTGATAAAATGCTTCCCCAATTTCCCAATGGCGCTATTTACATCCGGCGAAATCTAAGCCATGAAATGCTCGTAGCTTCCGGTTTCTTAGGCCATAGAGATGTTTGGCGCCACTCTGGTCTCTGATCAGCTCTATGGTCAGCTGGCTGAATCACCGGCTGCATTCTCAGGTTCCCTGTTGAGACAGGAGAGCCAGAGAAAAACACGGAAGACGGTGGGGGGGGGGTATTCCCTCCCACGGCTTGTAAAAGCAGTCTAGAGGCTAATTAGCCGCTAGGATTGCTTTTACATGAAAGCCGACCGCTGGCTGAAAAGAATGATACCAAGATGATACTTAAACCTGCAGGCATCATTCTGGTATAACCACTCAAAGTCGTGCATGGCGTACCTGAAGACAAAAAAATGGTTAACAATGGTTAACAATAAAGCACAGTAAACAGTAAAGTATAAATAATTACATACCTGAAAAACAAACATGATAAAACATAATAACAATAACAATAACAATAAAACATTGCAGAATAGAATACAGTAAAAAAAAGAGCAGAACAATAGAGAGAGAATAGAGAGAGAGAGAACAATAAAACGACAACTATTTTTTTTTATTTTATATATATATTTTTTTTTTACACTTTTTTTGTAACTAACTTTTATAACTGTAACCGGTTCCAGGTTCGGGTCTCTCAAAATGCGATGGCATCTTGGGAGACCCTGTGAAAGTGCGCCTAGTCTGTGGAATGCTGTACCCTACGCTAATACTCAACTAGTGAATGGTAGCGTTCAAAACATTCACCAATGCAAAGACCAGGATTGTCAGGACAGGAGGGACAATAATAGCGGGTGTCACGCCTATATCCGCGCTTGCTGCAGACACAACATCTTTTTTGGGGGGTTCGCTGGGTAGGGGTACTCGGGAGGACATAAAAATGCCTCTCATGCAGCCGACTGCATTTGGTTGGGGATGTGAATGGGGGAAGTACGGGCGCTGCAGAAGCGGTGGGTTCCCAATTAGGATTGGCGAATGCAGCAGGAACGGCATTATGGGCACGACGGGCCTGTGTTTGTCTTCTTGGTGGCAGCGGGACACTACTTGTGCTTGCCACCTCACCAGCTTGAACTGCACTTATGGGACTCGCCACGTCACCAAGTGTTACTGCAGTGCTGGTTTGATTACGACCGGGGTGTACTACGCCGCTGGCGCTTGCCAGTTCCCCAAAACGCTACCAAAAAAACTGTTAGCGATCGCAGGGATCAGGCCTGACTCTGCGAACGCTGCAGTTATGCGTTTAGAGTTTTGTAAGTGACAGTGATCGATCGATACTGCACTTGGGTGGGCTGGGCCGGGCCGGGCGGAGGGGCAAAACGCAGGTGCTAGCAGGTATCTGGGCTGATCCCGCTAACAATGCGTTTTTGGGAACCCTAAACTGCTGGGGACGCTAGTATAGATCTGATCGGATCAGATATTGATCCGTTCAGATACTATACCACTAAGGGAGGTGTACGCTGCGTGCGTGGGTGTTAGCGGTACTGGCGCTAACCTGACGCTGCCTGGGGCTGGTGCTTGCCAGTTCACCAAAACGCTACCAAAAAAACTGTTAGCGATCGCAGGGATCAGGCCTGACTCTGTGAACGCTGCAGTTATGCGTTTAGTGTTCTGTAAGTGACAGTGATCGATCGATACTGCACTTGGGTGGGCTGGGCCGGGCGGAGGGGCAAAACGCAGGTGCTAGCAGGTATCTGGGCTGATCCCGCTAACACTGCGTTTTTGGGAACCCTAAACTGCTGGGGACGCTAGTATAGATCTGATCGGATCAGATATTGATCCGATCAGATACTATACCACTAAGGGAGGTGTACGGTGCGTGCATGGGTGTTAGCGGTACTGGCGCTAACCTGACGCTGCCTGGGGCTGGTGCTTGCCAGTTCACCAAAATGCTACCAAAAAAACTGTTAGCGATCGCAGGGATCAGGCCTGACTCTGCGAACGCTGCAGTTATGCGGTTAGTGTTTTGTAAGTGTCAGTGATCGATCGATACTGCACTTGGGTGGGCTGGGCCGGGCGGAGGCGCAAAACGCAGGTGCTATCAGGTATCTGGGCTGATCCCGCTAACACTGCGTTTTTGGGAACCCTAAACTGCTGGGGACGCTAGTATAGATCTGATCGGATCAGATATTGATGCGTTCAGATACTGTACCACTAAGGGAGGCGTATGCTGCGTGCGTGGGTGTTAGCGGTACTGGCGCTAATCTGACGCTGCCTGGGGCGACGCATATCACCGCCGGGCGATTAGGGGGCTAAACCTTTATTCGGTAATAAACGGCGGGTGCCCTGACACTATAAAAAATAAACAAACTAACCAGCGTCAACCGTAACAGTTATACGGTGATCAGTGGTGAAAGGGTTAACTAGGGGGCAATCAAGGGATTAAAACATTTATTAGGTAGTATATGGGGGTCCCTGACGCTATAAAACGCTGACGGCGAACCCAAATATTTACCTCACTAACTAGCGGAACCAGCGACACTAATACAGCGATCAGAAAAATGATCGCTTAGTGACACTGGTGACGGGGGGTGATCAAGGGGTTAAAACTTTATTAGGGGGGGTTAGGGGGGTACCCTAGACCTAAAGGGGGGTAACAGTAACTGTCCCAACACTGTAACTGTCACAAACTGACACTATGCAGTAATCAGAAAAAAAAAAACAAAAACAAAAAAAAAACTGCTGGTGTCAGTTTGTGACAGGGGGGGGGGGGGTGATTGGGGGGGGATCGGGGGGCGATCGGGGGGGGGGATCGGGGTGTAATGTGTGCCTGGCATGTTCTACTGTGTGTGTGTGTGTTGGTGCAGTCACTCACTTGTCGTCTCTCCTCGGGCCGGAACGGAAACTACCGACCCGAGGGGAGATGACATCATTTCCTTTGCTGCTGTTTAGCATACAGCAGCAAAGGAGTGTTCCCATTGGCCGGCGGCGATCGCGAGGGGGGGCCACGAACGGATGGCCTCCCCCTCGTCTCTGATCGCCGGGGGACAAAACGGGACCGCCTCGGGCGGCGGGGGGGGTCCGATCGGACCCCCCACCCGCGGAAGGCAAATCACGTACCCTGTACGTGATTTTGCCTGTCCGTGCCGCCTTGCCGACGTACATCGGCGTGAGGCGGTCGTCAAGTGGTTAATGTGAATTAAAAAAAATGAAAAATAAAAATAAAATAACATAGGAAAAATGAAATCAAAACATGAAAAAAATTAAATCAAAACATGAAAAAAAGTGAAAAACATTAACTAAAAGTAAGAGAATAAAATAACCATCATTGTGCAATCATCTGTGTACATCAGGACATCTATGTAAATGTATAGGAGCTAGTGCGCAAAAAACCACAATGTAAACAATAAACTCTGAAACTGACGGTGAAGTACCTGATAAAGAGCTGCCAACATAGATAGGTCCACTCAGTTCCCCCAGGAAAGAATATTAAAATAGAGATATGTGGCGCTACTCTATCAATCAGTAACAATCAGATAATCAGAAACCATAACCGTAATCATCTAAGATAAAGGATGAAGTTGGCAAAGTGGGCTCCACCACATATAATCAATGCCAGAAAAAATATTATGACCTTAGGAAAGATAACACCATACAGGAGTTCATCAAAGAAGAGATCAGTTCTAAAATGTGGAAATGAATAAGTGAATACCAACGATTAAAATGCTCAATAGAATAAATACTGTATACAGTTTACATTTATTTTACTGAGCACTGATACAGTATTTATTCTATTGAGCATTTTAATCGTTGGTATTCACTTATTCATTTCCACATTTTAGAACTGATCTCTTCTTTGATGAACTCCTGTATGGTGTTATCTTTCCTAAGGTCATAATATTTTTTCTGGCATTGATTATATGTGGTGGAGCCCACTTTGCCAACTTCATCCTTTATCTTAGATGATTACGGTTATGGTTTCTGATTATCTGATTGTTACTGATTGATAGAGTAGCGCCACATATCTCTATTTTAATATTTTAATTTTAGTACATCTATGTAGCCCCGTACCTGAAATATGCATAGAATCACACAAATGACCAAAGTCACTCAAATGAACAACCAGTATTGGCAATCATGAATTCAAAAAAATTACAAATAAATATTATAAATCACTAAATATACAAATTCAAAGAAATAAATACAAGTCAAAGTCAGAATTTAACCCTTTCGGCTGGAGAAGAGTATCCAGCCGATGGATCCAGCTAACTTCTTTCTTCCTTAGAGCCATTTCCCTGTCTCCCCCGCATCTATTTTTGGAAATGCCGTCAATCACCATGAATCTTAATTGTGATACTGTGTGTCCCTGCTCGACAAAAAGTTTGTCCTTGATTGAATATTTATGACGCGCTATGCAGTCCTTAAATTCCTGTGTGGTCTCCCCTACATAAAGGAGACCACAGGGGCATTAGATAATATACACAACATAAGACGATTAGCAAGTATAGTGTTCTCTGATTGGAATATCATAACCCCTAAGAGTGTGGGAGAAACTTTTTCCTTTTATCATGCTTGAGCATTGTATGCAACAAAAGCATGGAAAAGAACCCGTGTTTTTAGGACCTAAAAAGGTTACGCGGGAGCTTGGTGTGGAATATTGATCTGATTTCACTAAATTGTCCCGAATCGTCCTGCCTCGTCGATGATGGCAGGATTTCTAAATTCAAGAACCGAAGGGTAAGCACTATGTAAAATAGACCAGTGTTTCTTAATTATATTATTGATCTTATGTGAAAAGGGGTGAAATTGTGAGGTTAAAGGCATTCTGCGACCCAAGTTTCTAGTAGGTAAAATATCATTATTTATATTAACCACTTAAGGCACGAGCCTCTTTCTGAGATTTGTTGTTTACAATTTATAAACTGTTTTTTTTGTTAAAAATGTACTTAGAACCCACAAACATTATACATTTTTTTTCTAACACCCTATAAAATAAAATGGCGGTCGTTGCAATACTTTCTGTCACACCGTATTTGCGCAGCCGTCTTACAAGCGCACTGTTTTTGGAAAAAATACACTTTTTTGAATTAAAAAATAAGACAACAGTAAGTTAGCCCAATTTTTTTTATATTGTGAAAGATATTGTTACGCCGAGTAAATTGATACCCAACATGTTACGCTTCAAAATTGCGCCCGCTTATGGAATGGTGATAAACTTTTACCCTTAAAAATCTCCATAGGCAACGTTTAAAAAATTCTACAGGTTGTATGTTTTAAGTTACAGAGGAGATCCAGGGCTAGAATTATTGCTCTCGCTCTACTGATCACAGCGATAACTCATATGTTTGGTTTGAACACCGTTTTTATATGCGGGCGCTCATCACATGTGCGTTCGCTTCTGCATGCAAGCTCGCTGGGACTGGGCACGTTTAAAAAATATTTTTTTTTAATTATTTATTTTACCTTTTTGTTTTTTACATTTTTACACTGTTTTTTAAAAAAAATAAAAATTGGGCACTTTTATTCTTATTACAAGGAATGTAAACTTCCCTTGTAATAGAAAAAAGCATGACAGGGCCTCTTAAATATGAGATCTGGGCTCAAAAAGTCCTCAGATCTCATACTTACATTAAAATGCAATAAAAAAATTTGTCATTTAAAAAAAAATAAAAATGGCCCTTTAAGAGCTGTGGGCAGAAGTGACGTTTTGACGTCGCTTCCGCCCTGCAGTGATATGGAGACGGATGGGGGCCATCTTCCCCGGAGGATGAAAACTTGAAAATAGCAACAATTGATTGCGGTCAGTAGGTTTTCTATATAAGTCACTGACTATATGTCCATCCTTAATGGATAGAAGTGTATCCAAGAATGGAACAGCGTCAGTGTTATCCAGCATGTTGAATGTCAAACCAGGAATTAATGAATATCAAATAAAGGTGAAACAAGGACAATGAATGTAAGTTAAGTGTACAAATATTAACAGCGCTAGTGGAGTGACTTAAATGTACAACAATCACAATATGAAGTGCACAAGTGCAATAGTGGTCCATCAAATTATAAAGTAAATCAATGAATAAAAAACAATTAGTGATAACAGCAAAAAAATGATTAATAACGGCAAAAAAATTCACAGCCAAGTGAAAAGGAAATCTCAGGGACCACACATCAAAGACACAATAATGACCAATATATCATGGATGGTATTTATATCTTGTCGATCTAGGTAACTATAGATACTTGCTGACTGGAGCTTTCTGTTTCCCTACTAGTGATTACAATACTTTACCTATTGAAGAAGATTTTTCTCTCCCTGCTGACAGTTCACAGCAGTCTATTTTAATTAGCCTTTTTATGTCCACTAGATATGTATCCTTTTGACGGTATGAAGTTGTATGGCCCCTGCCATTAGTCAGCTACTGACCTCTTTGATGTAAGTGAATTCTTTATTTAAATTCTGCACTTTTTTTGGTTATTTATGGGGGTTTCCATCTTTCCCATGATATATTGGTCATTATTGTTCTGTTTCTTAGCTGGTCTTTATCTACCATCTACGGCCACTTTAGCGCATGATCCTCTGCAGCGGTCATTCATCCCGGCAGTTATTGGTTTCTTCCTTCTTGTGTAGGAGATATAGGTGAGTGGTGATATTCCAGCATGAGAGACGCAGTTGCATATAATTATTATTATTATTTTTTCTGCATTTGATGTTTGCTTCTTCTTTTTTGAATTATTATAATATATTCAAATTATCTGTTTTCTGATAGAAGGCTCTGTACACTGCATACGGCCAGCATCCCCTGAGGAAGCCCGTTTTATGGGCGCAACATGTTGGGAATCCACCATTGCTGTATTGTTGCATACATATGACTGTACTAGCCATTACTATATCTCCTTCATTTTTGTGCTCTTTGTTGTTTTTAATATATAAATTCTGATTTTGGCTATCAAAATAAAAATAATTTTTTTATATTATATTTGATAATGTGTTTAAATTATTTGCACCGTTAAAGTCCCACTTTTTCATACCTTGGATCATATAAACTCGGGATGTGGTGCCATTACAATATTTAGGGTGTTCATGCTCATAAAAATTTGCATATGAACGAGTCTGTGTAATCATCGGAGTTAAATATTTATCAAGATATTTAGCCAAAGGCATAGTTACTGGTGCAGTGCTGGACACAATGGGCCGGCCAGGGGGATTAATGGGATCTTTATGTATTTTAGGGAGCACATAAATGAACGGTGTCACGGGATGTTCAGAAATCTAAATAAATTTGTGTATTGACACCAATGGTGTTACTTTGTACTGCTTGGCCAACCACCTTTTTAATTCTATTCAAAACACGCGATGTGGGATTCGTTTCCAGGCGTCTAAATACATTGGGGATCTGCCAACTGTCTGTAAATTTCCCTCTCATACTGTATGGTATTCACTATCATTATCAAGCCGCCTTTGTCAGCCGGCTTGATAGTTATTTCTTTGCGGGCTGCCAAGGAAGAAAGAGCTGTAATTTTCTCTTGTGTCATGTTATTTGGAATGTGATCCCTCCCATCATTACTATGCAAAAAATGATTAATGTCCTCATTCACTTTGCTGATGAACAATTCAGCTGCTGCACTAGACGTAGGAGGAACAAAGCCACTTTTATTTTTAAACTCTAAGTTAGAAATACATAGAGACAGCAGACTGACATTGTTCACAGCAGGTCTGGAGGAATGAAAAGCCTTTAAGCGAACGTGCCTGTAAAAGCGATACAGATCTTGTCTCAATGATGCAAATGTGTCCATCTTTGCTTTAGGACTAAAGTTGAACCCTCTTGCTTAAAACCTGAAATTCAATGTCACTTAAAGAAACAGAGGAAATATTGTGCACCTCACAAAGTGGTCAAGTCCTTTGTCGGTTTGTAACCCCTGGTTGCACCGGCTTTCGTTGTAACGCCTTCAGGTTTTTCTTTCCTCCTCTCCTGCCCGGGCGCTTATAGAGCCCCGTTCCAAAAAAAAAAGAACTTCTGGGGGCGTTGGTTGAGGACCCAGTGAAAGCCATAGAGGAATTGGATGTGGATAATTGCTGGTCACGTCGTTGATTTCTAAATCTCACTCGAAAACGATTAGAATAGTCCTCACGGTTCCCGATCCAATTTAGCTCTTTTGCGAGCTTCAATGGTCTTTCTGTGTGTTTTTAACCTCTCGCCCAGCATCGTTTTTGTTTTGAGAGATTCTTCCCATCCCATCAAATCAGATGGTTGTTTTTCAAGGGCAGTTATGTCGTTAGAAATCGTAAGACGTTCCATTTGCAAAAATTCCACAGTTAAAGTAATTAAATCAAATGTGTATAGGGTTGCAATCAGCACAAACAACTAGAACCCACACCCAATTGCAAGCTGAACACTACAGGTAATCACAAAAAAGCCTGAATAGTAACATAAAACAAAATTAGTGCAGCGCAATAAAAACAATTGAAAATGAAAGCCCCCAAATTGGCAATTCAAGCAGATGAGCTGTATTTTTCAATGGCCAGAGGAGATACGATCCCAGTGCAATATATATTTATGCGCTTACCAGAAACTGTGGACCTCTGCGAAGCAGAGGTCAAACTCACGTATATCCCCTCAGGGATGATGGTTTCCTGGATGCTGTCACTGGAGCAGAGCACAACCGGCCACGAATCCTGATGTCCACAGGCAAGGGCAAGCTTCCAAAGGAGAGAACCCCAAGAGCTTTAGGTATCCGGATCAGGGTGTCATCACAGGTATCTCCCCGGTAACAGTAAGTGAAAACACAAAGAAAGTTCCTTTCTAAGAGTAGTCCGTTTATTGAGTGAACTGTGGTAACAACCACTATTAAAACAGGCGCTCACAGGCGCTGAAGCATACAACTTCCAAGGTACACTGTCGGGCTGCGGTGCACAAGCAGACCCGACATGCAGGCGGAGGCAGCGGGTGCCGTCCGAAAATAAGCTCCTCTCCCCGTACACGGCGTTACGTCCTATTGGACTTCGTCAGCGAGGGGTGGAGCCTGACGTACACCCTGTGTATTTAAGTGGTGAGTGGACGGTGTCCGCATAGGTTCACAGGTACCAGGAAGTGAAAAAGCTTCCTTAGCAACTGGACCTTAGTGACAACGCGTCTGCTAGAGGACAACAGCAATACCTAGACAAACCTGTGCTATGGGACCAAAGATAACATAAATAAATAAATGTCTAGGGATACCCACCTGCTCGCCCTGCATGAACATGGCAAGCAGCCCTTATAGTAGTATACAGTATAGTGGCAATAGTGGGCATCATATGTACCAATATACTGAGACTAAGGTAGACATATTTCAATTTTGGAATGATATAAAGAAGTCTCCCACTGCCTCCTCTGTATACATAAACCATCCATAATAAAAGATTGTTCTAAAAAAAGTTTTAAAAAGACTAAATAGCATATAACATTTTAACATATGTACTTATGATATGGTAATAAATCACACATTGTATAAAATAACTGTAAAATGAAATTCTAGACTGAATAAAAATATAATGCGACTATTTGTTTGATATAAAGCAATTAAGGTCAAATTCCACATTTAACCCGTTAGGGAACAATACCTGAGTCTCATGTATCCACATGGATTCCCGCTGGCTTAATTGCCTAATGTAGTTACCCCCCCGCCAGTGTGGATTGACTCTTTCAATGCCCCAAAATTTTAAGTGTCTAGGATTACGGTCATGACACCTCCTAAAATGTTTGGAGACACTGTGGGTAATAAGTTGATCCGGTGTTTAGATTCAAGGAAGAACTACACAAGCTTATCACACTAGGTCAAGCACAGGGAGTATTGAGTAAAAAAGAGGCCTCCTATCTGAATCCCAGTGCATGCAGAAGGCCCATAATTTACTTTTTACCCAAAATCCACAAGGATGCCAGTTTCCCCCCTGGCCGTCCTATCGTTAATGGCATTGACTCGGTCACTGCCCGCCTAGGTCAATATATAGATTATTTTTTAAAACCTTTAGTGTCCAATACCAAAGCATATCTTAAAGACACTAAACACATTATTCAAATTTTGGGTAATATCACATGCAAAGAAAATAGTCTTTTAGTCCCTGCTGACGTAAGCTCCCTTTACACCATTATAGGCCACGGTGATGCTCTTACCTCTGTACAGTGGGCTCTTAACGGATCGAGTCTCCCTCCCCTTGTAAAAGATTTTGTACTGAGAGCTTTGGATTTCTGCCTATCCAGAAATTATTTCTGGTATGGTGGGAGATTTTTTCTCCAAACGCTTGGAGTCGCGATGGGGGCTCGGTTTGCGCCCAGCGTTGCCAATATCTTCATGGCTCTGTGGGAGGAGGAGGTGGTCTTTGGTAGTAGACCGGCTCAACTGGTCTGCTACCAAAGATACATTGATGATCTGATTATGATCTGGGAGGGAGATCTCATAAGCCTGCAAATGTTTATGTCTAAACTTAACGGCAACAACAAGGGGATTCATCTATCCTGGAATGCAGACCCCATGTGTATCTCTTTCCTAGATCTTGAAATATTCAAGCAGGGTGACAAGTATGCTACAAAAAATTTCTTCAAACCCACGGATAGGAATGGATTCATACAGCTAGACAGCTGTCACCACCATTCCTGGTTATATAATGTTCCTAGAGGACAGTTTATTCGGCTGAGGAGAAATTGTACTCTTGATTCCGACTACTTCACCCAAGCTGAAGTTCTGGCTAACTGCTTCTTGCAGAAGGGTTATAAGGAGGAGCATATTAGAAGCGATTTCATTAGTGTCGGTGGTCTTCAACGCACTTCTCTAATTGCTCAAAAACCTATGAATATCAACCCATCCCAGGGTAATTTTGAGTACAAAATTATCCTCGATTATAACATCCAACATAAAGAGTTTGAGAGGATAATTTCTAAACACTGGGAAATTCTAAAAAGAGACAACGTTCTGGGTCCAGTATTGCCTCCCCGTCCAAAATTTGTTTACCGTAAGCCTACCACATTGAGAAATATTTTAGCACCCAGTGTTGTGGACCCCCCTACATTTAAGGAAGAAAATAGGATTTGCAATTTCCTTACAGGTTTTTATGCATGTGGTAGGTGCCCGGCCTGTAAACAATGCAAGGGGAATAAGAAAAGAAAGAGTTTACAGCGTCTGTCACTAATAAGCAATATAACATCAAACAATTCATCACGTGTAATACGGTAGGGGTTGTTTACATGCTGGAATGCGAGTGCGGGCTCCAATACATAGGGAGGACCTCCAGACCTATGGGAGTCCGCATCGCGGAGCATGTGAACAATATTAAAAAAGGACTTATTACCCACAGTGTCTCCAAACATTTTAGGAGGTGTCATGACCGTAATCCTAGACACTTAAAATTTTGGGGCATTGAAAGAGTCAATCCACACTGGCGGGGGGGTAACTACATTAGGCAATTAAGCCAGCGGGAATCCATGTGGATACATGAGACTCAGGTATTGTTCCCTAACGGGTTAAATGTGGAATTTGACCTTAATTGCTTTATATCAAACAAATAGTCGCATTATATTTTTATTCAGTCTAGAATTTCATTTTACAGTTATTTTATACGATGTGTGATTTATTACCATATCATAAGTACATATGTTAAAATTTTATATGCTATTTAGTCTTTTTAAAACTTTTTTAGAATAATCTTTTATTATGGATGGTTTATGTATACAGAGGAGGCAGTGGGAGACTTCTTTATATCATTCCAAAATTGAAATATGTCTACCTTAGTCTCAGTATATTGGTACATATGATGCCCGCTATTGCCACTATACTGTATACTACTATAAGGGCTGCTTGCCATGTTCATGCAGGGCGAGCAGGTGGGTATCCCTAGACATTTATTTATTTATGTTATCTTTGGTCCCACAGCACAGGTTTGTCTAGGTAGTGCTGTTGTCCTCTAGCAGATGCGGTGTCACTAAGGTCCAGTTGCTAAGGAAGCTTTTTCACTTCCTGGTACCTGTGAACCTATGCGGACACCGTCCACTCACCACTTAAATACACAGGGTGTACGTCAGGCTCCACCCCTCGCTGACGAAGTCCAATAGGACGTAACGCCGCGTACGGGGGGAGGAGCTTATTTTCGGACGGCACCCGCTGCCTCCGTCTGCATGTCGGGTCTGCTTGTGCACCGCAGCCCGACAGTGTACCTTGGAAGTTGTATGCTTCAGCGCCTGTGAGCGCCTGTTTTAATAGTGGTTGTTACCACAGTTCACTCAATAAACGGACTACTCTTAGAAAGGAACTTTCTTTGTGTTTTCACTTACTGTTACCGGGGAGATACCTGTGATGACACCCTGATCCGGATACCTAAAGCTCTTGGGGTTCTCTCCTTTGGAAGCTCGCCCTTGCCTGTGGACATCAGGATTCGTGGCCGGTTGTGCTCTGCTCCAGTGACAGCATCCAGGACACCATCATCCCTGAGGGGATATACGTGAGTTTGACCTCTGCTTCGCAGAGGTCCACAGTTTCTGGTAAGCGCATAAATATATATTGCACTGGGATCGTATCTCCTCTGGCCATTGAAAAATACAGCTCATCTGCTTAAATTGCCAATTTGGGGGCTTTCATTTTCAATTGTTTTTATTGCTCTGCACTAATTTTGTTTTAAATTAAATCAAATGAACACTTATTGATGATCTGTGTAAATCTTCTTTTGTAATCACCATTTCGGGAAAACAGTGTAGGTACAATACGTACTCTGAGTCCCCGTGGTATAAGCTGGGATTTGTGGTACTCTGCAAGCGTAATTTCATGCAACTCCATAGAAGTAAGCGGTTCCAGTGATTTTTCAAGCTTACGTGTGAGTTGTGGAGACGAACTCTCGCATCAGAAAATGCCTGGATCCCGTAGTTCCTGTGTACATCCGGGCTGTATCTTCATCGGCATAAGAAAACGAACCGCCTGTGGCCATGGTTCCAACGATTCCAGAATATTTACTGGTGCTCACTCATGAGGGTATTATAAAGAAAGTCCAAGGGGTGAGGTGCACATCAGTCACAGTGGATTGTGCTTAGCAATCAAGCCTTCCCACGGGCTTCGATCTAGAGAAATTTCAGATGGGATTGCTGCACAAAATATCTTTATTAGAAAAAAATTCATCAAGAAGACATCAACACGACATCCTTAAAATCAGGCATACATGATATAAACGTTTTCGGGCTATTATAGATCGCGCCCTTCCTCAGAAAATCATGCCTATCTAATGAATTCAATCAATTAAAGCGAACAACCAATTTATCTGAAATCAATTTAGACAATTAATTAAAGTCTCAAAATGTATCATCAAGATTGGATTTACTGTGATCTTGGAATCAAAGGTCACACGCAGCAACGTAAGTAATGCTCACTCCTTGTGGGATATAACAATCAAGGATCTTAAAAATAAATGAACAAATAATCAATTACCCCAAAACGAAATATTAATGTGAATTAAAAAAAAATGAAAAATAAAAATAAAATAACATAGGAAAAATGAAATCAAAACATGAAAAAAATGAAATCAAAAGATGAAAAAAAAGTGAGAAACACGAACTAAAAGTAATGCCGTGTACACACAGGCAGACTTTTCGACCAGACTGGTCCGACGGACCGAATCCGGCGGACAATCCGACCGTGTGTGAGCTTCATCGGACCTTCAGCTGACTTTTTCTGTCGAAAGTCTGACGGACTTTAGATTTGGAACATGCTTCAAATCTTTACGTCGTAACTCCGCCGGACCCAGAAATCTGCTAGTCTGTATGCTAGTCCGATCGTCAAAAACCGACGCTACGGCAGCTATTGGCTACTGGCTATCAACTTCCTTATTTTAGTCCGGTGTACGTCATCATGTACGAATGACATTGCTGCAGATGGACACAGTTGACCGACTTTGGGGCCCCGTATCTCGGGGCCACTTAGTGCTAGGAACCCCAAATTTTGTGTGAAACTAGCACCATAAAATATCCAAAGCTGGGGTTTCTAGCACCAAGTGGCCCCGAGATACAGGGCCCCAAAAATCGGTTCAGAAAATGTCAAGCACTTTTCTGCAGCAGAGAATGACATTTTCCGAACCAAATTTGGGGCCCCGTATTTCAGGGCCACTTGGTTCTAGGAACTCCAGCTTTGGATATGTTGTGGACCCCGTTCCACTGGGTTAGCACACCAAATGTGGGGTTCCTAGCACCAAGTGGCCCTGAGATATGGGGCCCCAAAATCGGTTCAGAAAATGTCAAGCACTTTTCTGCAGCAGAGAATGACATTTTCCGAACCAAATTTGGGGCCCCGTATTTCAGGGCCACTTGGTTCTAGGAACTTCAGCTTTGGATATGTTGTGCATCCCGTTCCACTGGGTTAGCACACCAAATGTGGGGTTCCTAGCACTAAGTGGCCCTGAGATATGGGGCCCCAAATTCGGTTCAGAAAATGAAATTTTTTGCTGCAAAAAAGTGCTTGACTCGAGTATAAGTCGAGGGGGGTACTTTCAGCACAAAAAAATGTGCTGAAAACTCGACTTATACTCGAGTATATATGGTAATACTCTTTGTATTTTGATTACATACATATTTAACATGCGCTACATTTTTCTATTATGTATTTATTGTTTTTGTCATACTGTATGTAGCTGCTCCCCTTTTTTCACTAGTTAGCGCAGTGTTTTTCCACATACCTTTTCACTGAAATATGCATAGAATCACACAAACGACCAATGTCACTCAAGTGAACAACCAGTATAAGCAATCATGAATCCAAAAAAAAATACAAATAAATATGATAAATCACTAAATATACAAATTCAAAGAAATAAATACAGGTCAAAGTCAGAATTTAACCCTTTCGGCTGGAGAAGAGTATCCAGCCGATGGATCCAGATAACTTCTCTCTTCCTTAGAGCCATTTCCCTGTCTCCCCCGTGTCTATTTTTGGAGATGCCGTCAATCACCATGAATTTTAATTGTGATTCTTTGCTAAATTATTTGCTGCCTCCTGCTGCAATTGTGCTTTCATTGTCTTAATTGTGATCCTGTGCGTCCCTGCTCGAAAAAATGTCTAGCTAAGGGAAGCTTGACAAGTTTGTCCCTGATTTAATATTTATGACGCGCTATGCGGTCCTTAAGTTTCTGTGTGGTCTCCCCTACATAAAGGAGACCTCAGGGGCATTTGATAATATACACAACATAGGACGATTAGCAAGTATAGTGTTCTCTGATTGGAATATCATAACCCCTAAGAGTGTGGGAGAAACTTTTTCCTTTATCATGCTTGAGCATTGTATGCAACAAAGGCATGGAAAAGAACCCGTGTTTTTAGGACCTAAAAGGTTACGCGGGAGCTTGGTGTGGAATATTGATCTAATTTCACTAAATTGTCACAAATTGTCTTGCCTCGTTGATATGATGGTAGGGGGGATTTCTAAATTCAGAAACTGAAGGGTAAGCACTGTGTAAAATAGACCAGTGTTTCTTAATGATGTTATTGATCTTATGTGAAAAGGGGTGAAATTGTGAGGTGAAATACTACCACATTTATGCTTATTAGATAGACATGATTTTCTGAGGAAGGGCGCGATCTATAATAGCCCGAAAACGTTTATATCATGTATGCCTGATTTTAAAGATGTCGTGTTGATGTCTTCTTGATGAATTTTTTCTAATAAAGGTATTTTGTGCAGCAATCCCATCTGAAATTTCTCTATATCGAAGCCCGTGGGAAGGTTTGATTGCTAAGCACAATCTACTGTGACTGATGTGCACCTCACCCCTTGGACTTTATATATATATATATATATATATATATATATATATATATATATATATATACACACCTCCTGAAGTGTATTAGAAACAGTACACCACAGAATGCACTGTAGATATAGGCTACACTGGATGCAGAGTATATATATATATATATATATATATATATATATATATATATATATATATATATATATATATACAGTGGGGACGGAAAGTATTCAGACCCCCTTAAATTTTTCACTCTTTGTTATATTGCAGCCATTTGCTAAAATCATTTAAGTTCATTTTTTTCCTCATTAATGGACACACAGCACCCCATATTGACAGAAAAACACAGAATTGTGGACATTTTTTGCAGATTTATTAAAAAAGAAAAACTGAAATATCATATGGTCCTAAGTATTCAGACCCTTTGCTGTGACACTCATATATTTAACTCAGGTGCTGTCCATTTCTTCTGATCTTCCTTGAGATGGTTCTACACCTTCATTTGAGTCCAGCTGTGTTTGATTATACTGATTGGACTTGATTAGGAAAGCCACACACCTGTCTATATAAGACCTTACAGCTCACAGTGCATGTCAGAACAAATGAGAATCATGAGGTCAAAGGAACTGCCTGAAGAGCTCAGAGACAGAATTGTGGCAAGGCACAGATCTGGCCAAGGTTACAAAAACATTTCTGCTGCACTTAAGGTTCCTAAGAGCATAGTGGCCTCCATAATCCTTAAATGGAAGACGTTTGGGAAGACCAGAACCCTTCCTAGAGCTGGCCGTCCGGCCAAACTGAGCTATCGGGGGAGAAGAGCCTTGGTGAGAGAGGTAAAAAAGAACCCAAAGATCACCGTGGCTGAGCTCCAGAGATGCAGTCGGGAGATGGGAGAAAGTTGTAGAAAGTCAACCATCACTGCAGCCCTCCACCAGTCGGGGTTTTATGGCAGAGTGGCCCAACGAAATCCTCTCTTCAGTGCAAGACACATGAAAGCCTGCATAAAGTTTGCTAAAAAACACCTGAAGGACTCCAAGATGGTGAGAAATAAGATTCTCTGGTCTGATGAGACCAAGATAGAACTTTTTGGCCTTAATTCTAAGCGGTATGTGTGGAGAAAACCAGGCACTGCTCATCACCTGTCCAATACAGTCCCAACAGTGAAGCATGGTGGTGGCAGCATCATGCTGTGAGGGTGTTTTACAGCTGCAGGGACAGGACGACTGGTTGCAATCGAGGGAAAGATGAATGCGGAAAAGTACAGGGATATCCTGGACGAAAACCTTCTCCAGAGTGCTCAGGACCTCAGACTGGGCCGAAGGTTTACCTAACAACAAGACAATGACCCTAAGCACACAGCTAAAATAATGAAGGAGTGGCTTCACAACAACTCCATGACTGTTCTTGAATGGCCCAGCCAGAGCCCTGACGTAGTTTCCCTGGCGCTATTCCCAAGTGTGGCTCAGGGTTAAAATTCAGTCCCATTAGCGGTAACCCCGAGCCACACTCGGGATTACAGTGCAGGATCCTGGTGCGGCGTTACTTACCTTGTCCCCAGGATCCTGCGACTTCCCCCCCGCAGTGCCGTGGGCTCTGTCTCCTCCGAAGCCTCTCCTTGCCAGGCTCCGTTCCCTGCGAGCGTTGCGACGCACGGGGGCGGAGCCTGGCGGCAAATTCAAAAAATTGTAAAAATCATAACACATACAGTACTGTAATCTTACAGATTACAGTACTGTATGAAATTATTTCACATCCCTTTTGTCCCCATTGTTTTGCCCAGTGCCCTGCATGCAGTTTTATATTATATATACTGTTCTTTCTGCCTGGAAACTGGAGATTGTCCATAGCAACCAAAAAGTGTCCCTTTACGTCAAAAGTGGCTTTAGACCAGCTAGAAAACAGCGATAGTAAATTAGAACACTTGCAGAACTGAGCGATAGTGAATCGTGGGAAAATGTATTTTATTATTATTTATTTATTTATTTTTTTAATTATTTATTTTTATTTATTATATTATAATTTATGTTTTTGTGTTTCAAACTTTATCATACCCGGGATATCTACTAGACTCTTGTTTGGACAGATTTAAGTGTGTTATTGTTAAGAATTACAGGCCTACAATATAAAACGCCAAATTTCTATGCAAAATAATTGTACCACTTTCAGCACCTAAAATCTGAAATAATCATACCGCCAGGGAGGTTAAACCCTATTGAGCATCTCTGGAGAGACCTAAAAATGGCTGTCCACCAACGTTTACCATCCAACCTGACAGAACTGGAGAGGATCTGCAAGGAGGAATGGCAGAGGATCCCCAAATCCAGGTGTGAAGAACTTGTTGCATCTTTCCCAAAAAGACTCATGACTGTATTAGATCAAAAGGATGCTTCTACTAAATACTGAGCAAAGGGTCTGAATACTTAGGACCATGTGATAATTCAGTTTTTCTTTTTTAATAAATCTGCAAAAATCATAAACAAAAGGGAAAGACTCGCCCTACTAAAATTCTCCTATCTCAGCGCTGTGTAGTAATAGGTATATGACACAAAACAGAGACTGATATCTATTGAAATACCAGTTGTCAAAAATTGAGATGTCTCTCAGCAGCCACTTAACATAGATGAAACAACAGACAGATGTGAAAATAATAACTCTAAAGGAGAAACAAATAACACATCAAAGCGGCGCTTCACTCAGTCGAATGAAACGACTGACAGGTATAAAATGTCTCTGCTGTAAGTGCAAATAAAGAACTTGAGCAAAGTCAGGTGTGACAGAAATAAACATAGGGTTTCTAACTGGATAAATAGTGTGTGTGTAGCCGGTTAGATGAGTGCACCAATCACCATACGATATTTCACCTTGTGCTACACACCCCCCCGCAAGGGGTTCCAACTCACCAGAACCCGGGGGGTTAATAGGCCTTGGACAGCTTCCTAAAATCCAGTCGCTCCAGGGGTCCTCATAGGTGAGTGATTAAAGCCACCAGCAGTATCCACATATAGGAAAGAGACTCCACGTAGTCCAATATCATTTTGAGAATTTATTTATAAAACACATAAAATGATCTCTTGGCGCAGTGCCAATCCAATGTTATCTCTGTAGCTCTCAATCGGTTGGAAATATGAGCTGCCAATTATAACTGTGGAGTCTCTTTCTTATATGTGGATACTGCTGGTTAGGGATGAGCTTCGTGTTCGAGTCGAACCCATGTTCGACTCGAACATCATCTGTTCGAGCGTTCGCCAAATTGCGAACGATATGGGCCGTTCGCGCCAAATTTGAGTGGCGCGTCACGGCCCATAATTCACTGCGGCATCGCAGTGCATTGCTAGCTGATGATTAGCCAAGCATGCACTATGACTCGCATGCTTAGCCAATCACAGCACCGTCTGAACAGAGAGCTGTAATTGGCCAAAGCCAGGGTGGCTTTGGCCAATTATGGCTCAGGGGGTTTAGTACACGCCCCACACTATATAAGGTCGCCTGCACGTCGGCCCTGTGTAGTGTGTTCCAGCGTTGAGAGACAGAGACAGAGAGACAGTGTCAGTGACAATGTGTACCTGTAGAAGGTTGGTGTTGTATTCCTGATCCTATCACTACCGCAGGCAGCTACATTATTTACAAGTTAGTGTAGTGCAACCTCTGCACAGTGTTCAGCTAAAGCTACCTGTAAAAGGTTGGTGGTGTTTTCCTGATCCTATCACTACCGCAGGCAGCTACATTATTTAAACGTTCGTGTAGTGCGTCCTCTGCATAGTGTTCAGCTAAAGCTACAAGTTAGTGTAGTGTGACCTCTGCACAGTGTTCAGCTAAAGCTACAAGTTAGTGTAGTGCGACCTCTGCACAGTGTTCAGCTAAAGCTACAAGTTAATGTAGTGCGACCTCTGCACAGTGTTCAGCTAAAGCTACCTGTAGAAGGTTGGTGTTGTTTTCCTGATCCTATCACTACCGCAGGCAGCTACATTATTTACACGTTAGTGTAGTGCGACCTCTGCACAGTGTTCAGCTAAAGCTACCTGTAGAAGGTTGGTGGTGTTTTCCTGATCCTATCACTACCGCAGGCAGCTACATTATTTACATGTTAGTGTAGTGCGACCTCTGCACAGTGTTCAGCTAAAGCTACGTGTAGAAGGTTGGTGGTGTTTTCCTGATCCTTTCACTACCACAGGCAGCTACATTATTTAAACGTTAGTGTAGTGCGACCTCTGCACAGTGTTCAGCTAAAGCTACAAGTTAGTGTAGTGCGACCTCTGCACAGTGTTCAGCTAAAGCTACAAGTTAGTGTAGTGCGACCTCTGCACAGTGTTCAGCTAAAGCTACCTGTAGAAGGTTGGTGGTGTTTTCCTGATCATATCACTACCGCAGGCAGCTACATTATTCAAACGTTAGTGTAGTGCATCCTTTGCACAGTGTTCAGCTAAATCTACCTGTAGAAGATTGGTGGTGTTCTCATATTAATAATACTACAGGCAGGCAGTTGATTTTGCTAGCTGCAGTATCAGTATATATATATATATTGTGTATATATATGCATCCCAGGTGTTGTATATATAAAATTACACTGTATTCAGTTTAGCTAGATCCATTCCTGTTATTATCTTCCTACTAACAGGCAGGCAGCTGTTGTTACAGTATTTACAGCTACCTGAAGAAAATTGCTGGTGTTCTTCTGATCCTATTAGTCCTATTAGCTACAGTATTTACAGTTAGTGTAGTGTGTCCTCTGCACAGTGTTCAGCTAAAGCTACCTGTAGAAGATTGGTGGTGTTTTTCTGATCCTATCACTACCGCAGGCAGCTACATTATTTTTTAGTGTAGTGCGACCTCTGCACAGTGTTCAGCTAAAGCTACAAGTTAGTGTAGTGCGACCTCTGCACAGTTTTCAGCTAAAGCTCCAAATTAGTGTATTGCGACCTCTGCATAGTGTTCAGCTAAAGCTACAAGTTAGTGTAGTGTGACCTCTGCACAGTGTTCAGCTAAAGCTACAAGTTAGTGTAGTGTGACCTCTGCACAGTGTTCAGCTAAAGCTACAAGTTAGTGTAGTGCGACCTCTGCACAGTGTTCAGCTAAAGCTACAAGTTAGTGTAGTGCGACCTCTGCACAGTGTTCAGCTAAAGCTACCTGTAGAAGGTTGGTGTTGTATTCCTGATCCTATCACTACCGCAGGCAGCTACATTATTTAAACGTTCGTGTAGTGCGTCCTCTGCACAGTGTTCAGCTAAAGCTACAAGTTAGTGTAGTGCGACCTCTGCACAGTGTTCAGCTAAAGTTACAAGTTAGTGTAGTGCGACCTCTGCACAGTGTTCAGCTAAAGCTACAAGTTAGTGTAGTGCGACCTCTGCACAGTGTTCAGCTAAAGCTACAAGTTAGTGTAGTGCGACCTCTGCACAGTGTTCAGCTAAAGCTACCTGTAGAAGGTTGGTGTTGTTTTCCTGATCCTATCACTACCGCAGGCAGCTACATTATTTACACATTAGTGTAGTGCGACCTCTGCACAGTGTTCAGCTAAAGCTACCTGTAGAAGGTTGGTGGTGTTTTCCTGATCCTATCACTACTGCAGGCAGCTACATTATTTACATGTTAGTGTAGTGCGACCTCTGCACAGTGTTCAGCTAAAGCTACGTGTAGAAGGTTGGTGGTGTTTTCCTGATCCTATCACTACTGCACTCAGCTACATTATTTAAATGTTAGTAAAGTGCGACCTCTGCACAGTGTTCAGCTAAAGCTACAAGTTAGTGTAGTGCGACCTCTGCACAGTGTTCAGCTAAAGCTACAAGTTAGTGTAGTGCGACCTCTGCACAGTATTCAGCTAAAGCTACCTGTAGAAGGTTGGTGGTTTTTTCCTGATCATATCACTACCGCAGGCAGCTACATTATTTAAACTTTAGTGTAGTGCATCCTTTGCACAGTGTTCAGCTAAAGCTACCTGTAGAAGATTGGTGGTGTTCTCATACTAATAATACTACAGGCAGGCAGTTGATTTTGCTAGCTGCAGTATCAGTGTGTATATATATATATATATATATATATATATATATATATATATATATATATATATATATATATATATATATATATATATATCCTAACCAAGCCTCGTTTTGAGCCCCGGTCTATCTATAGATCGACAGATGCCACGTTGTGAATCGCAGCTCCAGGGTGCACATCTCGATATGAACTACTGATAGTGGAGCCATAAAATATTACCGCTACACCTAAATTATTAAGGGTGCGGAAATCCTTCCTCTAAAAACTCGTAAAACATAAATCTGTTGAATATTAAAATAAGTAAAAAGATTTAGTAAAATTAAAATTGAATAAGGAATGAACCGGAAATTCATTGGTATACTAAATAGCCACAGAACAAAGGGGACATATGTTCTTAATCTGTATATCCAAGACATTTCGCACTTAGAAATCTCCCTCACCATTGTCCCCTTTGGGTTAAATGTGGATACAGACGTAAATGCGTTTATAAATAATTCCTAACAAATTAGACTATCTTTAATCTTTAGGAAACGTTCTTATCAATTCAATTTATTAATCTATAATAAGATGTATTGGGTTGCTGTATGATCATTTACCTCCTATCTTGTTGTTCGGTACCAGAAATCATTATTATTCATCAGGAATTTCTAAGTGTTTGCGGATATTGGTTTCATTGAGCCTCTGTCTATCTGGATCAATTATTTTATCCAAGGTTTCCCCGCTTTTCCTACATTCTCCCCTTTTTTTCCCCCCTTTTTTCTTTTGCTTTATTAGCCACATTGAAACTAATTGATTTAGGTTGCATTCTCACAACCATCCACTGGATGTCGCTGTTCATTTTTTGGAATTAGTGACGTCTTAGTGGTCACTCCGATGTGAGATTAAATCCACTTCCGGGATTCAGATTTTAAATGAATAATTTTTTCATGAATTTTTTCAATTAATTTTTACAACACTGAATTGATGACTGACAATGTTTGTTCTGTGGCTATTTAGTATACCAACAAATTTCCGGTTCATTCCTTATTCAAGTTTAATTTTACGAAATCTTTTTATTTATTTTAATATTCAACAGATTTATGTTTTACGAGTTTTTAGAGGAAGGATTTCCGCACCCTTAATAATTTAAGTGTAGCGGTAATATTTTATGGCTCCACTATCAGTAGTTCATATCGAGATGTGCACCCTGGAGCTGCGATTCACAACGTGGCATCTGTCGATCTATAGATAGACCGGGGCTCAAAACGAGGCTTGGTTACGATCTAGACTATTTAAGGAGGTGACGTAGTGTGCCGCCTGTGAAGACGTGATGATGTCACGAAACGCGTAGGGCGGAGCTAGACGACGTGCTGACGTCACCTTCAATCTGTGCTCCATTTCCAGTAGGACGGGTTTGTCCAAGTCCACGCGGCCAGCGGACCGGACTTAAGGCTCTTTTTTCTGGAAGACACTGGAAGTGTGCATTTATGAGTTTTTGAATAAAGTTTTTTATGGTTTTACACTATGCAAGTTCCATCTTTGTTTTATGGCATGTCCCTTACATGAGTTTATCGCTGACGTTGTGACGACCCATAGTGGATGCCGATGCGGGTTCCAGTTGCCAGTGTCAGTTGTGCCTGCGAGCTGTGATCCTCTGTAGTGGGGGATCGTGGCCTTTCGGTAAGGAGTGACCCCTTCTATTCTTGGTGGTGGACTGCCTTTTTTTCACAGATGAATATTCGCCAATCACTTGGAGTTTCATTTATATTGGTGGTTTGGTGCCACCTTTTTCACTGTAGTTTAGTTCACCCTTTGGACTTTTAAAAAAAAGATCATATGAGGGATTTATTTAGATCTATTTATGTTTATATTGTGTGTGTATATAATTGTGCCCACTCATTCGATACAGTGGACCACAATACTTTACTTGTCCGCCTCGCAGAAGTTGCAGGAGCTACAGATTCGGCTCTAAAATGGTTTACATCCTTCTTAGAGAATCGCTCCCAGACAGTGAAACTAGGAACATTCACCTCGGAAACTCGGGCAGTCTCCTGTGGAGTCCCTCAGGGCTCACCCTTGTCACCAGTGCTATTTAACATCTACATCCGCCCACTTCTCAATATCATCAGGAAAACCGATCTCTGCTTCCACTCATACGCTGATGACACCCAACTCTCCCTTTCGCATCAATGGACAAAAAGACCTTCATCAGCAATTACAGAAATGCCTCACTTTAATAGATGACTGGATGACCACTAGCTCCCTCAAACTCAACGGATCAAAAACAGAACTTCTTCTCCTGCAAGCTAACAAAAATTCCAAAATAAAGACTCCGCGGACACCTCCCACCATCCTCGGACAGACCATCTCTCCTAGCACCAAAGCCAAGAGTCTCGGAGTCATCTTTGACTCAGGAATGACAATGGATGCACAAATAGGATCAGTGGTGAGCGGATCCCACCATCTCCTCCGCCTGCTACGCAGACTCATCCCCTTCATCCCAGAAGAGGACAAAACGGCAGTTGTGGGAACAATCATCAATTCCCGACTCGACTACGCAAATTCGCTCTACGTAGGACTACCACAATGTCAGCTTGCGCGCTTGCAACTCATCCAAAACACGGCGGCAAGACTGCTAACAGGAAAAAAGCCCTGGGAATCCATCTCCCCATCCCTAAAGAGCCTTCATTGGCTAACCGTGAAGAATCGGATCACATTCAAGACCCTCTGCCTCACCCACAAATGCATACAAGGAAACGCTCCACTATATCTCCGGGAGAAAATAAAACACTACACACCGAATCGCAGTTTTCGATCAGCTACCCAAAACCTCCTTATCGTTCCCAAATACCGCTACAAAGCTAAGGGAGAACGACGATTCGCAGTCCAAGGACCTCGACTATGGAATGCTCTCCCAACCAACATCCGCATGGAAGAAAACCACCAGGCCTTCAGGAAAAAACTAAAGACCTTCCTTTTCTAGAAGCTGACTACAGAGAATGCATCTAGCGCCTTGAGGCGATTCAGTTCGCATTTGCAGCACTTTACAAATCATTCATTCATTCATTTGTGTCACTGTTTATAATTTATGCACAATTTGTCATTCATTTAGCGCAATTCTTTTTGCTTTCTAATCACACCTCAGAGCTCCGCATGTGCAGGGCACTGCTGTCTCTGCGTGTTATTCCAAAAGTTCTTTGGTGTGGGCCTTTTTTGAGACAAGTGCATCAGATGGCACCGCTGCTATTTGCAACATATGTCTCAAGCGTATCTCGCGTGGCCAAAACATCTCCCGCTTGGGCACCGCATGCTTCACCAGACATATGTTGACCTGCCATGCAGTTCGTTGGCAAGCGTACCTAAAAGACCCACACCAAAAAACAAAGAGGACCTCTCCTTACCTCATCAGCTGGGATCTCCAACCCCACTATACCTTCAGTCCTCTCTGAGGCCTGCACTGAGAGGAATGAAGGTGTAGAATTAGGTGTGTCACAGCCAAGTACTTGCGGGCAATCTGCTATCGGTACACCAACATCAGATTGTATCAGGCAAATTTCCCTGCCCCAGCTGCTGCACCGCAAAAAGAAGTTCACTCCCAGCCATCCACATGCCCAGCGGTTGAATGCTAGCTTGGCAAAATTGCTAGCACTTCAACTGCTACCTTTTCAGTTGGTAGACTCTGCCCCCTTCCGTGAGTTTGTGGAATGTGCGGTTCCTCAGTGGCAGGTTCCCAAACGGCACTTTTTCTCACGGAAGGCGATTCCGGCTCTCTACCAGCATGTGGAAGCCAATGTCTTGGCCTCGCTGGACAGGGCGGTCAGCGGTATGGTGCATATTACCACTGACTTATGGTCCAGCAGGCATGGACAGGGATGTTACCTAAGTTTGGTGGCTGACTCTTCTGGCAGCTGGGAAGGATGCAGGACAAGGTGCAGTAGTGTTGGAGGTTGTTCCGCCACCACGCCTCCAAAATGCCACTACTAGTGATTCTGACACACCTCTCTCCTCCACCCCCTCCACTTCTTCTTCCTCCGTGGCCTCTTCCTGTGCTTTGTCCCCAGAACCAGCGGTGCTCCATAGGCGTTCAAGGGGCTACGCAAGTACGCAGGCCAAAAGATGCCATGCGGTGCTTAAGCTGGTGTGCTTGGGGGACAGGAGCCACATTGGGGCAGAGGTTCTGTCAGCTCTGCAGGGGCAGGTTCAGATGTGGTTGACGCCATGCCAACTTAAGGCAGGAATGATGGTTTGCGACAATGGCACCAACCTCCTCTCCGCCCTCCGACAGGGATAAATGACCCATGTGTCCTGTTTGGCTCGCGTCCTTAACTTGGTGGTGCAGCGGTTCTTGGGCAGGTACCCCGCCGGTCATATAATGTCAGTGCTCGGCTGGCAGACCTCCAAAAGGAATTTAACCTGCCCAAGAACTGACTAATCTGTGACATGCCCACCAGGTGGAACTCAACGTTGGCCATGCTGCAGCGGCTGCACACGCAGCAGAGGGCCATCAATGAGTACCTGTGCGACTATGGCACCAGGACAGGGTCAGGGGAGCTTGTTTCTTTTTCCCCACGCCAGTGGGCCATGATCAAGGATGCATGCACTGTCCTGTCACCATTTGAGGAGGCCACGAGGATGGTGAGCAGTGACAGTGCATGCATCAGTGACACTGTCCCCCTTGTCCTCCTGTTGGAGCACACACTGCGTGGAATAATGGACAGGGCACTTGAGGCAGAACAGAGGCAGGAAGAGGAGGACTTCCTTAGCTCTCAAGGCCCCCTTTATCCAGACAGTGTTCCTACATGCCCACCGATCACACAGGAAGAGGAGGAGGAGGAGGAAGATTGTGTCAGTATGGAGGTGGAGCCTGGCACTCAGCATCAGCAGCAGTCTTTAAGGGATCATTTACAGTCCCAAGAAACACATGGACTTGTACGTGGCTGGAAGGAGGTGGCTGCGGATCATGTCGTGACCCAGAGGACTCCGGACCGAATGCCTCAGCAAACCTACGCTGCATGGCCTCCCTGATCCTGCAAAGCCTGCGGAAGGATCCTCATATTCGTAGTATCAAGGAGAAGGACCAATACTGGCTGGCAACCCTCCTTGATCCACATTACAAGGGTAAGGTTGCGGACCTTATCTTGCCGTCGCAGAGGGAGCAGAGGATGAAACATCTTCGGGAGGCCTTGCAGAAAGGTCTGTTCCCAGAGACTGGGAGGTTACAAACTCCTGTTTCTGGACAACGTGTTGCTGAGGCTTCGGTCAGTCAAAGAAGGAGCGGTGGAGAAGGTGGCCGTCTGACCGATGCGTTCAGACAATTTTTTAGTCCGCAGCACCAAGGTATGATCGGTTCCAGCAATCATTGCCAGCGTCTGTTTTACATGGTGCAGGAATACCTAGGGGTAAGATCTGACTTGGACACCTTTCCCACCGAAAATCCTCTGGGTTACTGGGTCTTGAGGATGGATCACTGGCCAGAGCTTGCAGAGTATGCAATTGAGCTACTGGCCTGTCCTGCATCCAGCGTTCTTTCGGAACGCATATTCAGTGCTGCTGGAGGCTTTGTAACCGTTCAGAGGGTGCGTCTGTCCACCGACTAGGTCAATCAACTGACATTCATAAAATGAATCAATCTTGGATCACCACCAGCTACCAAGCACCTGATGCTGATGTAACCAAATAATTTTTTTTTAAATGTCAGATTCCTTCAAAGACTGCCTATGTTGATGCTGAGTGAATATCCTGTTATGCTGAGTAATTATCCTCTTCCTCCTCAATGATCATGCTGATAGCTTGTAAGAACATTTTTGGTTCTGGGCGCCGCCACCAGTGCCTAAGGCCCAATTTTTCAGCCCCTGTCTAACATTTTTTGATGCAATTCTTTGCAGCAGGGCTAGTTCCTGCGCTTCAACTAGAGTATTTGTGAGGGGTTGCAGTGTTGTGGCACCAGCACCAGTGCCTAAGGCCCAATTTTTCAGCCCCTGTTTAACAGGGGCGTGTAATTACAATTTTTGATGCAATTCTTCGCATTGGGCTAGTTCCTGCGCTCCAACTAGAGTATCTGTAAGGGGTTGCAGTGTTGTGGCACCAGCACCAGTGCCTAAGTCCCAATTTTTCAGCCCCTGTTTAACAGGGGCATGTAATCACAATTCTTGATATAATATTTCACAGCAGGGCCCGTTCCAGCGCCCACCAAGAGTAACTGTGAGGACTTACAGTGTTGTGGCACCAGCACCACCACCACCACCAAAGGCCCAATTTTTCTGCCCCTGTTCAACAGGGGCATGTAATTACAATTCTTGATCTAATGTTTCACAGCAGGGCCCTGTGAGGGCTTACAGTGTTGTGGCCACAGCAACACCTAAGGCCCAAATTTCTGCTGAGTATATAGGGCAGGCCCCTACTTTCAAACATCCAACTTACATACGACTCCTACTTGCAAACGGAAGGAGACAACAGGAAGTGAGATGAAATCTACCCCTAGGAAGGGAAATTCTCTCCTGTAAGAGTTAATATGGGAAAAACGTTTCTCCTTTACACTGATGCTTTATCACCAATCCTTGTTTCACTAAAAACCCCAAATTTTCAAAAAACATTTGTCATTGGGACCCGCAACAAAACCCTTCGTGACTTTCTCGTACAAGCGGATCCTAGGCACAAATATGCTAAAGCCATACCGCGAATTTCCCAGAAGACCGGCTGCTACAAATGCCACAATTGCAATGTTTGCAATTCCCTTATATGCGGCGAACATTTTATGCACCCCCATAGGGGTAACCGCTTTCGCATAAGAGAGTACTTTTACTGCAACACTGACTACTGCGTTTACATCCTTAAATGCCCATGAGCACTCACTTATGTTGGCAAAACAACCGGCCCTTTCAAAAGGAGGTTCCAAAAACACAGAAGCGACATTAGACTCGCCCTATCTCAAACTGGGGATGATATACAGATCGATCACAATAAACCAGTGGCTGCGCATTTCTTCAAACACAAACATCAGATACTATAAGGTATGGTCAAAGAACAACCCAGTAGAGGTGGTGACCATAACCGTCAACTACTGCAACGTGAAACCTATTGGATCCACACCCTGGGTACGGTGCATCCTGGAGGACTTAATGCCAACCTATCATTCACATGCTTCTTAAACGAGAGATAACGGACTTGTGTTCTTGTTTTTGAATGATGATCTGACCTTTTTTCCTTGACCATTAGATCCTTTTTTACTCCTTTTTCCTTCTTCCTGATTATCTTGGCAATGATCTGATGATGAACCAATGGCAATTTAATTAGGGATTATTATATAATTGTGGTGACCACCTCACCTGTATTTTTCCCTGCAATGCACGTACTCTAAATTTCTTTTTTTGTCCCAATTTTTTCTTTTTTTTTTCCCTTCTTACAATCCCCCCCCCCACCACCACCCCAACCCCTTGTCACGACCCTTTCCCAAGCCCCTTCCCCTTATTCTTTTCCATACCTCAGTGTTTTTTGACCTCTTGTTTTTTCGTTTTGATTTTTGTTTTTCTTTTCATTGCAATTCTTCTTCTTTTTTCTACTTCATCTATTTTTCATTTCTCCTTTTATTCCATTTACTTATTTTCATTTAATTTTTTAATTTTTTTTTCTTATTTTTTATTATTATTTATTTATTTTTATTATTGTAGCGCCCTTCTCCTGAAGAGCAGACGCTATTCTTTTGACATTTAAGTTAGTTGAAGCTACAGTTTGGCTCAGCTTATTACCCAAATGTAATGGTTTCTGTACCAGTTTAGCTGGACTGTGCAGATTTCCATCTGACCATGGGTGGTGCTGTCACCATTGGTGGATGTTGTAAATACAGTCTGGTCGGACATATTGAATACTCTCTTCTCAGAAACAATTCGGTGGGAGTGGTTCATCCACCGAGCATTCTGGGTAGGGGTATTTAAGGGACAGACACTATGTGGAGTGGGTTGGCGCTTCCTGACCTCATGGCCCTCCTGGCCTGGGGAACTGCTGTTGCTTAAAGTTCTGCCTTGAAGGTTGGCAGACCCAAGGCCTAGCTACTAGAAGAAGGATCAGAGGTTTAGTGGCCTACTGGTCTGTAGGATGGTTGCTTTGCTGTCTGGCCTGGCGGGAAGAAGCAAGGGATTGCAGTGACCAGGGGAGGACTCTCCAGGAGGGGACCTAGCATAAGGCTGGTATCTTGAGAAGAGCCTGGGAACTCAGTCGGAGACGCATCTGAGATCAAGCACAGTAATCAGTTCATTCAAGATTGTAAGGTCTGTGGCAGAGACCGTGTTCGAGCATCTCATTGGCTGCTAGGTCAGTGAGAGAGACCTATCTGGTGGTTGTTGAATCCAGCTGTGGAAGTGCTATTCGCTGGATATAGAAATTACCTGAAACCGCAAGATCCAAGGTACCTGAATCCCTTTCACCGTCTACCTTTTCTATTGCATATTTTTGTTTCTTAAATAAAACTTGGAAAAAGGACTAAGTGTTGGAGCCAGTGTTTCAATTGAGCAATTGATAAGTACCCCATATGACGAACACTGAAGATGGTAACAGTAAGCCCGAAGAAAATTATTAGCAGCTCCTTCGGGGTTAATTTATGGTTTACTACATTATTATTATTATTATTATTATTATTATTATTATTATTATTATTTCTTTCTTCTCTATTTCTTTCTTTATTTCCCCATTTCTCTATTTTTTTATTTATTATTATTTATTTTTTTTCTCCTTATTTTCTTTCTTTCCTTATTTTTTTCTTCTTTATTTTCTATTTATTTTTTCTATTTTTTTCTTTTTCTATCTTGTGCTATTTTATTACACCGTCCTCTTAATTTCAAATTTTTTCTCCATTTCTTATCTGCACCTCATTAGCATCCTTTCCGAGTATCATTTCCCTTTCATCATCTTTGTCTGTTACTTTCGCTTTGTTTATTTAACTCTTCGGCTTTATTTCCTTCTCCTCTCCCCTCCCCTCCGACTCTCTCCCATCTACTTCGTTCTCACTTCGTTCATACACATTTCTTACTTCATCCCTCTTTCCTACCTGCCTTGATTTGACATATCCCGGCTCAGGAGCGGGGTCCGCCGACGTCAATCGTTTCCATGACATCGGCGGCCCCAGCACAGCAGCGTCCCTCGTTGCTCAGCTACCACCAGCCCATCGCACATGCGCGGTCGGCAGCAGCTGTTGTGTGCCCATCTCCCTCATACGCTGGTATACTAGGCACTTCAGCATCCCCTGTTGCCCTGGTTACCGCCCCATGACGCATGCGCGTCTTACGATTACTACTGAAATCCGTTGCAGGATCCTGCACTGCAGCCTGATGTTCCCCGACAGCTGGTTTCTTTCCCACAATGTTTTACAACACTATTAAGAAGGTACCATAATGACATTTTCACAATACTCTTCTCTAAACCTTCCTTTGTCATTTGATTCTTTGTCATTCATGCTCAAATATTTTAAACATTTGTTAGTGTTTTTTGGCGGGATTTGTGACGTCATACCAGTCTGGGGGTGGGAGGAGCTTTGTTTTTTTTCCTTTTTTTAATTTTTTTCTTTTTCTGATTGGTTGATGTTTCTTTAAATACTTTCCTCTGTTTCCCCACATTTATCACATACCTGACGAAGGGGTCCTGCATGACTCCGAAACGTTGCACTCTCCTTGTGTTGTGATCATGCAAGCAAATCCAGCCTGGATTTGTGGGAGGAGTCCGGGGCTATATAGCTCTCCTTCACAGCCGGGTTCAGCGTCGTCTCGAGTTCTGGGTTGCTGACGTCACATCTGGTGGATTCAGTTCCTGTTTTGTCTTTCTGGGCATCTCCGTGCACTGCGGCACCTCGTGGAGTCTATCCGGTCTGGTGGGCGGAAGGTAGGTGGGGGGGCCCTCTTCGATGGCTCGAGGGGTGCCGGGGCAATGTGACTTGTGCGGTTGCCTCGGTCGGACGGCCAAGGAAGGGGGAGGGGCGGTCAGTCAGTTCATCCACAGTGGGCGGTGATGCATGGCTGGACGGCCGGAGGGGGGTGTTGCTGGCTGGCCAGGTTCCAACATTGAGGTACAGGGGCATAAGCGGGCTAGGTTGTGCTGGACGGTGGCAGTCCTGGGAGGGGGGGCATCTGAGCGGCCTGTAGGAACTCTGGGGGATGGGGCGCCCTTCTCCCTGTGGTCTGGTTACTGGGGGTTCAGACGAAGCATGGAGGGGGGTGGGGTGGGGCGGGTGTTCACGCAGCAGGAGTCGCTCTCTGTATCGGTCAGCATCCTGTGTGTGGGTCTGCAGGCATGGGCAGGCTCTGCGCAGGGGGTCTAGTCCAGCGCTACTCTTTCTGTTGGGCCACGCACTGCGTGGGGGTGGGGGGGGGTTTGCCACGGTATGTCTGGGGTGTCCTTGCTGACATGTCATTTCTCATGTTCGTTTTCAGGTTCTGTTCCTGTACAGTGTTTTGTTCACAGGGATTGTGTAGCTCAGGAAGCGTCAGGTGTGTTCAGGTTTTGGTAGGGATATAAAAAAAGAAAAAAAATATATATAAAGAGTGGAAGGGGGGTTGGAGCAGTCGGCTTGTCAGGGGTTTTTATTGGACACTGGGTAAGTGTTTCAGTTTGGTTTTCCCTGTCTGTCATTTTCCGTTTAGGTGCATAACCTTGCGGGTGATTCGTTCGTGTTGGCCCACCTTTTACGTTAAAGCAGCAGGTGTGTGTTTGTCATTTTGAGTCACGAAGGGTTGCAGTCAGTTCACAGGGCAGGATCTATCACGTCTTTCCCTGTTCCCAATCCCCCCAATCCCTTTCCCCTTCCTTAAGTTTTTTGATGTACTAATTATTTTGACTACTAGGGTCATTTCTAGTGAATTCACCATAACGAATTTAAGTGAACTATTTAAACACACTTGCCTTAACTAATAGGGATATGGCATTTATGTTAGGTGAGGAGATTGATCAGGAAATAAGGAGCGCTTTCCAGTCTGACACACCCCAAGCTATTCACCAAGGAGACGAAATAAAAAACAAATTCAAAGAACATAAAAAGCTCCTGGTAAAACATCTAAATCGAAAGTGGGATGTGTCATTTCTGGAAACCTATATAAACCACAGAATAGTACCAAGAGGTTTAAGAGAAAAGACGATCCCAGCAGAACATCTCCATACAGACAATTTCCTTCCTAAATGGAAGGAACTTTGTATCAACCACGGATTATCTGTTATGCGACTAATTGTCGAGGAGGAGAATATTCTACTCAAAAGCATACAAGAACAGATACAGGAAAGTGCCCGTGGTTTAGAGATCTTTAAAGACTGTGAGGAATTCGTTAAACAAAATGAAATCCTTAAAAAAGAAATAGAAAAAACACAGCTCAACTTAAAGATCACTAAACAGGGAAAATTCTGCCGTGATTTGACCGATTTTGAAAAAGACGAGGTTTTTGATTTAACGACACGTCGGGCACGCAGTAGATCACAAAGGCGAGGACCCGCAGGCAATCTAGAACACCACGCAGTAAATCATACAGTGCTTCTGACAAAGACATCCCTAAAGCAGTTACTTTTTTAGATCAGGAGGGGGACGAACAAATAAAAGAGCGGAGTCCACCCCCACAAACCAAAAAAGGACCCAGGAACACAAAACTCAACAAGGTAGACAGGGAACGGACATATACCAGAAGTCAAAAGAAACAGTAACCCAACCACATATAGGACAAGTGGCCCCCAACGAGGGGGACATGAAGATCGTTAACTTATCTGACATGGTACTAACCCCCGACCACATTAGCTTACTTCAAAAAGGTATGACCTTCTCCCCAGTCCATAACATGGATGAATTCATAGTTTTCAAGGACATCACTCTGTTCTTGAGGAAAGTCTTTTTGCGTTCCCTCTATGATAATAATACAGCAACAACGATAACCACACTGGGGATAGATGACCAAAAAAGCACTAGAGATCCTTAATTCCCTGTTGGAAGAGAATGAGGGACCACTAATGACAGCCGCCCCAATACGGAGACAAGCTAACCTAAGAATAAGGTCACAAAAATGCCCCCCCCTATCCAAGAACAGGTGGCTTAAGCTTTTCTTGGATATGGTACAAACCGACTTGGCCAAGATTGACTGGACCAAACGATCACCAGACAACCTGACAGCAGGTGAAAGGGCAGCCCTGATGGACCTCAAAAAAAGACGTAACATCATACTAAAGAAAAGTGACAAGGGGGGTAACGTGGTACTCTTGAACCAACATGACTACGAGAGGGAAGCAAAGCGCTTGCTAAATGACACCACCACCTACGAAAGACTGGAAGGTAATCCCTTTCCACTATTAGTCTTCAAATTAAATAGAAAACTATCTGAGGCAAAAGACGAGGGATTACTAATTAATCGAGAGTTTGAGCATCTCCTAGTGAGGGAGTATAACGTGCCCACCTTCTACATTATCCCAAAGGTCCATAAAAACTCAAAAAAACCACCAGGCCGACCAATCGTATCAGCCTGTCAGGGCCCTTTGGAGAGAGTGGGACGTTATCTGGACTCCCTGCTACAGGACATGGTAAAAAATCTGAAATCGTTTGTGCAGGACACTAGACATGTTCTGGCCAAAATTACCGAAATCAATGCGTCCGTACAGCTGGAAGGGAAGCTTTTGGTTAGTGTAGACGTTGAGTCTCTCTACACCTCAATACCCCATTCCAAGGGACTTCAGGCAGTTGAGTGGTTCCTAAAAGGAACTTACCCAGAGTCCGAACCACAGAATGAGTTTTTGGTCGAGCTCTTGGAGTTCACTTTACATAATAACTTTTTCCAATTTTTGAGCTCATACTACCACCAAATACGAGGCACCTCCATTGGTGCCGCGTGGGCTCCGGCCTACGCGTGCCTCCATTTGGGCCTATGGGAGGAGGAGGATGTCTATCCCTCGTTGATGTACCGCAGCCACGTACATACGTGGTTGCGGTACATTGATGATGTCCTAATGACTTGGGGGGGCAGTCTTGATGATCTACACATGTTCATGAATGAACTAAACATCAATGATCGAAATATACGGTTGACTTACAACTACGATTTGAAGAGACTGTCTTTCCTTGATCTACAGATCACAATTGAGAAGGGCCAACTTGGCACCAGTACATTCCGCAAGGAAACGGCTGCCAATACGCTGCTGCAAGCAACAAGCCACCATCCCCGCTGGCTAAAAAATGGGATACCAGTGGGCCAGTTCCTCCGAATAAAAAGGAACTGCAGTAATGCAGCAGACTTTAGACGGGAGAGCAGCGAACTCTACATGAGATTTCGAGAACGGGGATACTCCCATAGGCAACTCAGAAGAGCAAGGAAGAAGGCAGCCATTAGAAGTAGGGAAAGCTTGCTACATGGAACTGAAATTACTGACGTGCTACCGGCCCAAACAAATGAACCTGTGCGGGTAATAACTGCCTTTGGGTCCCAGTGGTACAAAGTATACTCCATCTTTCAAAAACACTGGGGGATCCTTACCAATGCTCCGGAACTTGCTAAACTAGTCAGCACCTCGCCAAAGATGGTGGCTCGTCGAGCTCCCAGCTTGGGCGACATGCTGATACAGTCTGAATTTGTCAAAGAACCTGATCCCACTTGGCTATCCCAATACCCACGTACAAAGGGAATGTACCCCTGCAATAATTGTCATGTGTGCCCCTTTGTCCATAGAACCTCCACTTTCACTGATGCATTAAATGAGAAGACATATGAGATACGTGACCTCATTAACTGCTCAACGTCACGAGTAATCTATTTAATAACGTGCCCATGTCCCAAGATATACATAGGCAAAACTAAAAGACCGCTTAAAATACGCATTGGCGAGCACCTGCGTGAAATCAACACAAAAGGAAAGATACCAGAAAAACCCCTTGCTAAACATTTTGCCCTATGTCATCGAGGCTCTTCAGAGGGACTAACAGTTAAAGGGATCTACGCACTGAAATTACCCACCAGACGAGGTGACTTTGACCGCATACTTCTCCAAAAGGAGAAGTGGTGGGTCTATAAGCTAAAGTCCCTCGTGCCGGTAGGGTTAAACACTGAGTTGAATCTACAAGTGTTTTTGGAACCCTAAATATAGAACTTTGAATTTAAATAGTACTATTAGTCCCCCAATTAGCAATATATTGGTGCTACCTGTGCTATTCTCTGCTTGATGAATGATATATGCCTGTTATAGAAGAGATAAGGGAGGTGGTATGGTTAGGCCAAAGGGAATGAGGACAAGCCTATAGAACAAATCAATAGGTATGATATGATACAATCAATCCTCATGCTCCCATCAAAATAATCGCATTGTTACTTTGTTTTAACCTATGAATAGATATACCTACTTAGAAGCATTACCAACCACTTTCAAGTTCGCAAAATTGTATGCTAATCTGTATATGTCACCACCTTGCATGTAACACTGCAGATCAAGCACTTCACCTTGTGATCAAATTCTTTTTCCCACGGTGCGCTGGTCCGTCTTATCTCTGTTTACTACCACCTCACCTACCTTTGCCATTCTTTTCACATTGACCAGCGTTTACTACGCGCTAGGATGCATTTTAATGAGCAGTATCTCGGCATTTTTTTGTTAAAATTAAGACAACAATGATGCTAATACCAGCTGATAGGCCGCAAGGAACAATCTACTAGTCATGATTGGACAATATCCCTTCAAGTGCCTTTTGAGTATTTTCATTGGCGGCAACCACCGAAAATTATACAATAAGAAGGGAGAGTGGGTAACCATCCAATGAACGTCCCAGATGAAGCTACGTCAGTGAACCACGGCGAAACGCGTTGACGTCACAACGCTGCCCGGTCCATGCGCAACGGGCTGAGAGGAGAGTGCACGGCTGCTTACCGCAGCAGGGATTTCCCGATCGCAGTGGGCTCCAAGAGCGGCGGACACCACACGGACACCATACTGACTAAGGAACCTTTCAGTACTGGGATCACCGCAGCAGAAGCTCCCGAGGAGCCACCATACTAACACTGACGGCCTCGCCCAGCAGCCACCCTAAGGATTCCTACGTTCGACAGAGGAAGCACTGACATCCAAGCTTAGATGATCGTACCGCCCAGGAGTCTTGCAGTAAAGATGTAGATGGTAAAGTACAGCCACCTCAATAGGATTGATTGTCATAGCAACTCTATTTGCAGGCTGCAATACCATACTGCTTAGCATAACTGTCTCCAACAACACCTGATTAATTTGTGTTGATTGAAATCAATGACCTTACTCTTTGCTTGGAACTTATCTGAACCATGAACCTGTATAACCTAAGCCAAGATTTACAAATGACTTACTAATTGCTATTTAGCCATCATTCACATACAAGAGGAACGTTCCTTACCCTCCTTAACAGGACATTTGGAATATTAGTAAAGTACAAACCCTGTTTCAACAGATGTGAATACGCTTAGCACCTCACTACCCAGGTTCACCATAGGTACTTCCTCTTTATTGCACCCTCCACCCCCATTTGCATTATGCCACGCTTGACCGCCAAAGTCAAAATCCAAATGATACAGAACCATTGACCAAGGAGTTATTAAACACCACAATTTGGCTAATTTGATGGCCCTTAATGGTCACCGAGGCATAATGCAACACGCCCTGACCGGGTAGCTTTATATGTTGTCTTTTGTAATGTTAGTCCTGTCTGTTTTGTTACTAGCGGCCGCACCTACATTATTGTTGTGCTCATTTGCATAATTTATCTCTACATGTGATTTTAAAAGTTAAGTTGACTGAATAAACAGAATCATTTTATTGAATCAAGACCATTGACTATATTGTTGCACAGAGTAACCCCTTTGAAACCCATCTCTATTGGGTTTACCCCTTTCCCCACCATCCCCCTATTTTTTGTTCCAGGATCTATCACGGCTTCAGTTCCTTACGGGCCAGAATTCACTTGTAAGTGTCAATACAGGTTCTTGGCCGACATTCATATGTCATACGTTGTACTTTCACTTCCTACTCTCATCTCTGTACCCACCACACTCTGTGGGTATTTGTAGCCCTGAGTGTTCGTTTTTAATTGCCTGTCTTGGCGCTACAGGTTGCTCGGGCTCACTCAGTACACACACGTAGGGTGGTTGCGCATCAGGTTTCATTCACGCACTGTTTGGCACATTACTGCACCCACGTTTCTTTAGGTTTGATCATTGGGGGGGGGGGTTGGATGGTCGGTACGTATCTTTTCTCAAAGTGTTTCTTGTTGTTTTTTCATCTTAGATTCAACCCTGTCGCACATGTCAGAAAGCGATGAGTTCGAATTGATTCCTCCATCCCTTACTGGGGGTTTGGAGCACGGCAGCACCCCGTCACTAAGGAGTTGGACTGTGCCCAGGCTCACAGCGGAGCTTTGCTGTAGGGGCATTTCTTTCCCACCTACGACCAGAAAGGCGGAACTTTTTAGGTTATTGTTCCCCAATCTGGTGCAGCCACTCCCTTCTACCAGTTTGAGTCAGGTGTCGGTTCACAATTCGCTTACGCAGATCCATGCGTTGCTGAATGCACTTTCCACTTCCATGTCTCAGATGCAGGACAGAATAGAGGTGGTGGAAGCACATGCGGCCAGAACCCAGGTGTCACCTGCACCCCCAGCTCCAGTTCTTCCCAGTGCTCCTGCAGGTAATGTTGCTATTTCCTTGCCGGTGGCAGCTCCATCACCTTTAGCAACATTCCCGTCTGTATCGCCAGCTCATTTCATTCCTGCTAACTTAAAGAAAGACATATTGGAAGGGAAGGACGTTAATTTGGCTTCCCTGCTGATAGTTTCACAAGATATCACGGAAAACAAGTCCTTTGCTTGCGGTGATGTGTCGGTTGTGCTGAAGACTAAAGATCCCAGGCTCAACCGCAAGCTTAGTGTGGCGGAATTCGTGCTCGCATTCGGCATCTTCCATGATATCATTTGTGCGGTCAGTCCGGATAGGAGGGTGGAGTTAGATTTGTATCTACAGAAAGTGGTGGATCTGGCGCACAAGTACGGAGGGTGTCGTTTTTACGATTATCACCGGTCTTTCTCGGCCAAAGCGACGGCCACTTGAGCTCAGTTCCAGATGGTCATGTGTTGGAGCAACATCGATATGGAACTTTTCTGTAGTCACTTTGCTGCCAGTCCTCTGCACATACTTCCGCTTGGTGTCCGGTTTTTGAGGCACCAGGTCCGTCAGGGGTTAGCAAGCAGGGGGCCGGCGTGTCCTCCACAGGACCTTCCGGGCAGGTGGACAAGTTGGGTAGGACCATCCATTTATTTGGGCAAATCGCAGGTATGCAACAATTCCAGCTGCAATTATAATCAGTGTAGGCTCCTGCACGTGTGTTCTAATTGCTTTAGGGCACATCCCAAGTCTTCCTGTTTGGTTAAACCCTTCAGTTCGGCATGACTAAGCCGAGTTGAGGTTTCCACTTTTGGGGCTTATCTAGAGGGTCACCCATCCTCTGGTGTCAGGCAATTCCTGTTAGATGGTTTCCACACAGGGTTAATCACGTTGCCTACTGAGACTTTCGAATGTAGGAATCTTTTGTCTGCAGACCACCATGCTTCTCTAGTAGACGATTTGTTGGCAATAGAGGTGGATAAAGGGTTTGTAATTGGGCCATTCAAGTCATCACCTTTCAGTATGTGGAGGGTCAGCCGATTGCGGTTGTGTGTGGAAAATTTTCTAATAAACATCATCTTATTTATGATTTGTCCGCACCTCATTTTTCGTATGTTCCGAATCTCAATTCACTGATCCCCTCTGAGGATTTTTTTTGTTGAAATATTCTTCCATGGATTCAGCCATTCAGCTCATTCTTCATTTGGGTAAGGGGGCTTGGTTGTCAAAAGCTGACATTGCTGATGCCTTCAAGCTTCTGCCTATTAGTCCTGCGCTTTGGCAATGGCACGGAATTGTATGGCAGGGCCATTACTACTTTGCTACCAAATTAACTTTTGGGTCAAAGAGCAGTCCCTGTTTGTTCGACATTTTCTCCCAGGCTCTCCATTGGATCTTGGGTCACTGCAAAGGTTGTCTTGGAGTGATACACTACCTTGATGACTTTTTGCTCGTCGAGGACCCTGGCCGGCCACCCAGGGATTTGCAGTGTCTCATGGATCTGTTTGCCGAATTGAATGTGCCACTGGCAATTCACAAGGTGGAAGGTCCTGCCAATATCATCAGTTTTTTAGGTATCACATTGGATTCCAATCACATGATTGCTAGTCTGCCCAAAGAGAAGTTGGACAGAATTTGTCTGACCATCCACGCATTCGTCTGGTCTCCAGTCTACTCAAAGAAGGAGTTGCAGTCGTTCTTGGGCATGCTAAATCATGCGATGAGGATCATTCCGCAAGGTAGGGCTTTTGTCTCCAGGTTGTTGGCCTTTTGCCCCTTTTTCAGGATGGTGATGCAGGTGTCAGCTTGCAAGCGGACGCACGCACTGACCTGGCCATGTGGGACCAGTTTCTGCGGGACTGGAATGGAATTTCTTTGCTCATTGCCCAGCCTTCCAGCACATCGCCCAGGGTTTTCACTGATGCAGCTGCATCAGGGGGTTTGCGGCCATGTGTGGGGTTGAATGGCTGTCTAGCCATTGGCCCTGGGAAGTTTTCCTTTTGCCTAAATTTACACAGACTTCAGTGTTATTTGAAATCTACCCGATTGTGGCGACAGCTGTCACTTGGGGGCCAGGCTGGGAAGGAAGTTCGGTCATTTTCTTCACGGACAATCTGGCTACCGCCAACATTGTCAACAAAGGCAGGTCAGGGTCCCTGGTCATCATGTCCTTCTTGCGCAGGTTGACTTGGTTAGGTTTGACCCACAAGTTCCATTTCCAGGGGGAATTCATCAGTGGGGATTTCAATAGGGCGGCCGATGCATTGTCTCGTTTTAACCCAGAAGCAGAGAGGGTGGGCAAGCTGGTTCCTCTATTTTCCCTGCTCACCATGGACTGACAAGGTTCTGGACACAGGCGATCGGTTTGGCCAACGCATCTTTATCCAGCAACACGTTCAAAGCGTACTCCACGGGTTGGATGAAATTTCAAAAAATTTTGGGGCTTCATCCTTCTAGCTGTCCGTGGGACATGAAATCTATAATGGCATTTGCGGTCTATTGCCACAGTGAGTTGGCTTTGTCTGCTAGTACCATCAAGTTGTATCTGGCAGGTACACAGCATTTCAAGACCCTCCAAAACCCTTCTAGTCCATCCATCTTTGCTGCTCACTCTCTCAAGGCCCTGTTGAGGGGTATTCTGAAATCACAGGGTCAAGCGCAGGCTTCCAGATTGCCTATCACTGGTCAGGTGGTATGGGATATTTCGGATTTACCCCTTTTGGTATAGGTCCCAATCTGGTGCTTAAGGCTGCTGTGTACTTAAGTTTCTTTGGGTTCCTCAGACCAGGGGAGGTTTCACAGGTCAATCTTCAGGCGCCTTTCCTGTCCAAAGTAGGTATCCGAACCATTTTTCCCTGCAGCTTAACAATAATAAAACTAGACAGGTGGGTCAAGGTTACGTGGTCAAGTTTTACAGCACCAATAGCAGATGGTGTCCGTTCAAGGTACTGGACTCACTTTCCAGATTTCTGGCTACTTCCCCACCGGACAGCCCTTTGTTGCCATTTCCCTTGTATCCTCTAACTTCCAAACAGTTCATGGTACATGTTAGGATCCTGATCGCAAAATTAGGCTTAAATCCAATACTATTTACTGGTCATTCTTTCAGGATCGGGGCAGCATCTGTCGCTTCCAAACAGGGGGTGCCTCCTGTCATCATCAATCACATGGGGCAATGGAGGTCCTCCTGTTTTAGCAGGTACATTCCTGAACCACATATGGAGGTCATTAGGGCATTTGCCTCTTTGTTGGATTGATCTTTGTTATCTAATTTCCATTAAACTTTCTGTGTTTCACACCTACTCATGTGTCTTTTGCCCTCTTTTCAGGTATACCGACCAATCAGACCAAGGCACACCGCAGGTCTTGGTAAGTTAGTATTGTCGGTCTAGGAGGACTCTGACTACAAGTTGAAAGGCTGGATGCAGGCCAACCTGGATTTGTGGGAGGAGTCCGGAGCTATATAGCCCTCCTTCACAGCCGGGTTCAGCGTCGGCTCGAGTTCCGGGTTCCCACCCTCCTGGTTCCCACACTATTTTCAGTCATACTTGCTCAGTCATACTCATAGTTTTATCCATACAGGGTATGCCCTCTTTTCAGGTATACTGACCAATCAGACCAAGGCACACCGCAGGTCTTGGTAAGTTAGTATTGTCAGTCTAGGAGGACTCTGACTACAAATTACACGTTTGGACACTATCTATGTCGTTCCATGGTGTGCTGGCAAATATCTCCATTGTGATTGGCCAAAGCATGCAGGTCAGGTGCATGCTTTGGCTAATCATCATACAGCAATGCACTGTGATCTCGCAGTGCATTATGGGGCATTCCGCAGTGCCTGAATTTTCCGCGAACGCCCCGTAATGTTCGCTGTTCGGTAAACGGACGAACACCCGATGTTTGAGATGAACTTATGTTCGATCCGAACATCGAGCTCATCCCTAGTTAGTGTAGTGCAGTGTTTTACACCACATTACATCACATTTAGTGCTGTATACAGTGCTGTATAGCCCCCTTTTTTTGGTTGCTGAGTGTTTTTTTTTTTGTCCCGTGCCTGCCCTCTTTTTTGAAATTTTGAGCTGCAATTTTTCTGACTGCGGCACTGTTGTTCCTCCTTTTTTTTATCATTTTGACATTTCTATCAGTGACAGTCCTCACGTTAACGTGCACCAAACACCACTTTCCATTGATTAAAGGGCATCCAATTACATATTTCCCCCGTCTCTTTTACAGTTTGGTAATAACACCCTCCCCCATCATGTCTGGGAGGACAACAAGGAGAGGCAGATGTTCCCATTGCACTGTAAGGGGCCCAGCAGCATATGTGTCCACAGGCAAATGTGGACTTGGTCAGTTTCTAGGCAGGGCATCATTTCCTCTGTTTAGTGATGTTGCCCGTGCCATCCGGCACAGCATGCAGAGGAGGTGGTGGACTGGCTTACTAAACCATTCTCATCTTCCTCATCCTCTATCGCGCAAGCTGTGACATGTGCACAGTGCCCTGCAGCTGCCAGAGTGGTTTATTCAGCCTCCTTGTCCACTGCTATTCCAGCCATAGCACCAGCATCGGGCATTGAGGAGTCAACTGAATTATTTGAACACCGCATCAGCCACTTGCTCCTTGATGATGCACAGCCATTACTTGATTCTGATGTTGGCTCTGAGGTAGAGGAAGGCAGGAACATGAGCCTACAGAGAGGGGAGAACACTGACAAACAACAAATTTGCATTCATGTTCCCCCAGATGCAGCATATTGCCAAGTTGTCTCCAGTGGTAATGAGGTGGAGGAGATGATGATGATGATGAGGTCACTGACGTGACTTGGGTGCCGGATAGAGCAGAGGAGGAAAGTGAGGGTGAGGCACATCTCCAAGTAGGCAGCCATCATGGAAGAGTAGAGAGCAGCCACCCTATTCCATCACATTGTGGAGCTCTTATCTCCTGGCCCTCTTCCCACAGCTCAGCTGTTTGGGCCTTATTTAGTACATGTGCAGTTGATCGCACTGTTGCAATTTGCAAACTTTGCCTTAAGTAGATCATGCGTGGCAAAAAAAACAACCTTTTAGGTATCACATGCTTGACAAGGCATTTAGCCTCCTACCACTCAGCCTGTTGGCAAGAGCACCTGAAAGCCACACAAAAGAGAGGCAATTCTTCTCCTCCCCACTCCTTAGCTTTCAGGTCTACCACCGCTATATCTTATGACCTCTCAGCAGCCTCCACTGACCGGTATGACGGTATAGTGAAGGTTGTCACAGGTCCTTGCAACACGTCTGCCAAAAAGAACACCATCAGCTGTAGCAGTATAGTATAGCAGGCAAATTTCTCTGCCCCAGATGAGAAAATTAGCCTGCAAGGGTCATTGAGTAATACATTGTTACATTGTATTTCATATTTCATGAATACACTGTTCAAAAAATGAAGCATCAGTATAGTGTATTGTCTTGTTGAGTACCTGTGTATTGTCTTGTTGAGTACCTGTGTATTGTCTTGTTGAGTACCTGTGTATTGTCTTGTTGAGTATTATTGTCAGAAAGCTACTTGTCAGGTAATTTGGACAGGGTATAATCCCCAATCCTCATTAAATTAATAGGTGCAATGCCTGGCGGGTGTGGAGAGGCGACTCGTTGTACATCTTGAGGTATGTATGCATTTCTTGATCATCTGATCGAGGGTGAATACTGCTGTGCAAAATGTAAGCACATTGTTTCCCTGGAAGCCCAGGTTCTGAATCTGAGGAAGCAACTGTCAGCACTGAGAAGTCTCTCCATACTAAAGGAAAGCCAGGAACGTACACGACAGGTGCCGGCAGGGGCCAGCACAGAGGCGGGTGGAGACAAAGAGGTGCAGGCACTAGAAAAGAGTAGATGGGTGACAGTCAGGAAGGGTAGAGGGGAAAGTGCCAGGCTGATCCAGGGCTGGAGCATCCCAATAAGTACGCTCCATTGAGTGACATTGGTGAAACCAGTCAGGTACCAGCACTGCTGGAGCTGAGGTACTCTCCTAGCTGCCGGGTTAAGAACTCCTCCAGTGAGAGTGGGGGGCAGCAAAGGGAAAGGAAAGACAGATTCTGGTGGTAGGGAACTCAATTCTTAGAAGGTCAGAGAGGCCAATCTGTAACAAAGACTGGAAGCGCCGAACTGTATGTTGCCTACCGACCCTCGGGTTCGGCACATCACGGATCTTGTGGACAGATTACTGGGAGGGGCTGGGGAAGACCAGGCTGTCATGGTGCATGTTGGCACCAATGACAAAGTCAGAGGCAAATGGAGTGTCCTAAAGAACAATTTTAGGACTTGGGAGCTAAATTGAGGAAAAGGACCTCCAAGGTACATCGAGCCACCAGAAAAGCAGAGGGAGATTAGGGAAGTAAACAAGTGGCTGAAGAGCTGGTGTAGTAAGGAGGGGTTTGGGTTCCTGGAGGACTGGGCCGACTTCTCAGTCGATAACCAGTAAAATAGAAAGAATGGACTGCACCTAAATGAGGAGGGTGCAGATCAGCTGGGAATGAAGATGGGCAAAAAATTAGAGGGGTTTTTAAACTAGACAACAGGGGGAGGGTCCAGAGGTAGAGATAGTCAGTGCGGAACATATTCCAGAGGGTAGTATTGGGGGCATTAGTGATAGGTTGACCAAAGCACATAAACCCAAGGTAAGTATAGTAGCAAGTCCTGGTTGCAATCTTGGAACACCCAATAAGAGGATAATATGCGACCGGTCTAAACTTTGTGGCATGTTCACCAATGCCAGGAGCCTGGCGGACAAGATGGGTGAACAAGAGATACTGTTGTATGAGGAGAATTTGGATTTTGTGGGAATTTCAGAGACCTGGTTCAACAGCTCTCATGATTGGCTGGCAACCATCCAAGGGTATACCCTTTATCGCAAGGATAGAGAGGGTAAAAAAGGGGGAGCGGTATGCCTATATATCAAGAATAATGTACAAGTGAATGTGAGAGATGACATCACTAAGGGAGCTAGGGAGGAGGTGGAATCCTTATGGGTAGAGCTCCAAAGGGATGAAGCTAAGGGGAAAATAATACTGGGAGTATGCTATAAGCCCCCTAACCTGAGGGAGGAAGGGGAGACAGATCTCCTATCACAATTTGGATTAGCAGCAAGGATGGGAAGTGTTATCATAATGGGGGATTTTAATTATCCAGACATAGACTGGGTGGAGGGAACCGTGCATTTATCTAAGGCTCGCCAGTTCCTAAATGTCTTGCAGGATAATTTTATGGGTCAGATGGTAGACGCACCAACTAGAAATAAAACATTACTGGATCTACTGATTACCAACAATACAGACCTGATCACGGATGTGGAAATACGGGGCAATTTAGGTAACAGCGATCACAGGTCAATTGGCTTCAGTATAAATCACACAAATAGGAAACATAAGGGGAATATAAAGACACTGAATTTCAAAAGAGCCAACTTCCCTAAACTACGAACCTTGCTAGAAGGCATAAATTTGGATAAAATATTAGGAACAAAGAACACGGAGGAGAGATGGGTTTGCTTTAAGAGCATATTAAAGAAGGGCATTAGCCAATGCATCCCATTGGGTAATAAATTTAAAAGAGCGAACAAAAGTCCTGGATGGCTTAACTCCAATGTAAAAATGCATATAAAAGCAAAGGAGAAGGCATTCAAAAAATACAAGGTTGAGGGATCATCATCAGCATTCAGAATTTATAAAGAATGCAACAAGAAATGTAAGGGTGCTATAAGGATGGCTAAGATAGAACATGAAAGACACATAGCAGAGGCGAGCAAAAAAAAAATCCCAAGAAATTCTTTAAGTATGTAAACAGTAAAAAAAGGAGGACAGACCATATTGGTCACATAAAGAATGAGGAAGGACATCAGGTTACAAAGGATGGGGAGATGGCGAAGGTATTGAATTTATTATTTTCCTTAGTCTTCACGAGGGAATCGGGGGGCTTCAGTAACCAAAACTGCAGTGTTTATCCTCATGACACAACACAGGAAGCACCACCATGGTTAACAGAGGACAGAATTAAAATTAGACTTGGGAAACTTAACATTAATAAATCACCGGGACTAGATGGCTTACACCCAAGGGTACTTAGGGAACTTAGGGAAGTAATTGCCAGACCATTGTTCCTAATTTTTACTGACAGTCTACTGATTGGAATGGTACCAGCTGATTGGAGAAAAGCCAATGTAGCACCAACATTTAAAAAGGGCCCAAAATACATCCCTGGGAATTACAGACCAGTTAGCCTAACATAAATAGTATGTAAACTCTTTGAGGGGATGATAAGAGACTATATACAAGATTTTAGTAATGAGAACGGTATCATTAGCAGTAATCAGCATGGATTCATGAAGAATCGTTCTTGCCAAACCAATCTATTAACCTTCTTTGAGGAGGTGAGTGTCAGAAACCATGAACCAGACAGAGACAGAAGTACAGTAAAATCTCACTTGTTTATTAATAAAAATAAAAAGGTAAATAGAGTAAGCGTAGTCAAAGCATAGCCAGAGTCCAGTAACCGGATCGGGTAGTCAGCCAAGCTAGAGTTCAGAAAACAGATCGGGTAATCAGCCAGGCCAGAGGTCAGGGATCCAAGTAGAGGAACAGCAAGCAGGATAGGGAGCCAGAAGGGATATCAGCAAAGCCAGTCATTAAACAGGAATGCAGGAGATGGTTTCCTGTGATGTGACCAAGGTGAAGGCAGGAATGAAGTGAGCTGGAGAAGTAGGCAGGACTGACGAGCAGATCCACAACAGCTGGTTAACTGTGGAGAGAGATGAGAGCTGGCAATTGGCTGACAGCTGAGTGGCCAGCTCAGAGAAGGAAGGGCTGAGCCAGCCCTGACAGTGAGTTGCCATCTAAATAAAGGAAGGTCTGTAGACGTGGTGTATCTAAATTTTGAGACACAGTCCCCCATAAACATTTATTGTACAAAATAATGTCCATTGGCATGGACCACAGGGTAAGTATATGGATTGAAAACTGGTTACAAGGGCGAGTTCAGAGGGTGATGATAAATGAGGAGTACTCGGAATGGTCAGGGGTGGGTGGTGGGGTCCCCCAGGGTTCTGTGCTGGAACTAATCCTGTATAATTTGTTCATAAACTAAATGCAGGATGGGGTAAACAGTTCAATCTCTGTATTTGCGAACGATACCAAGCTAAGCAGGGCAATATCTTCTCTGCAGGATGTGGAAACCTTGCAAAAAGACCTGAACAAATTAATGGGGGGGCAACTACATGGCAAATGAGGTTCAATGTAGAAAAATGTAAAATAATACATTTGGGTGGCAAAAATATGAATGCAATCTATACACTGGCAGGAGAACCTCTGGGGGAATGCTGCTGCTAACCAAGCAAACAGAATATTGGCATGCATTAAAAAGGGGATCAACTCCAGAGATAAAACGATAATTCTCCCGCTCTACAAGACTCTGGTCCAGCCGCACCTAGAGAATGCTGTCCAGTTCTGAGCACCAGTCCTAAAGGGGTTGTAAAGGTAAAAAATTTTTCACCTTAATGCATTATATGCATTAAGGTGAAAAAACTTTTGACAATACTGCCGCCCCCAGCCCCCCCGTTTTACTTACCTGACACCTCGAATCTCCGCTGCTCGCTCCAGTCATCTCTATTGCAGCTCAGCCTAGTCGCTGATTGGCTGCAGTGGATGGATTGAAAGCAGCGCAGCCATTGGCTCGCGCTGCTGTCAATCACATCCGATGACGCGGCGCGCCGGGGGGCGGGGCCGAGTGATACAGTGAGCGGCTACAGCCGCCGGCTGTATCACGGGAGCGCGCCCGCAAGAACTAACCACCATGCGAGGGAGCTCGCATTAAGGTGGATAGTTCTTGCGGGGAGGAGCTGAAACAGCCGCCGAGGGACCCCAGAAGAGCAGGTTCGGGGCCACTCTGTGCAGAACGAGCTGCACAGTGAAGGTAAGTATGACATGTTAGTTTTTAAAAAAAATAAATAAAATTACCTTTACAACCCCTTAAGGAAGGATGTACAGGAAATGGAACGAGTACAAAGAAGGGCAACAAAGCTAATAAAGGGTCTGGAGGACATTAGTTATGAGGAAAGGTTGCGAGCACTGAACTTATTCTCTCTGGAGAAGAGACGCTTGAGAGGGGATATGATTTCAATTTACAAATACCTTACTGGTGACCCCACAATAGGGATAAAACTTTTTCACGGAAGGGTGTTTAACAAGACTCGTGGCCACTCATTAAAACTAGAAGAAAAGAGGTTTAACCTTAAACTACGTAGAGGGTTCTTTACTGTAAGAGCGGCAAGGATGTGGAATTCCCTTCCACAGGCAGTGGTCTCAGCGGGGAGTATCAATAGTTTCAAGAAACTATTAGCTAAGCACCTGAACGACCACAACATACAGGGTAATACTGACATATAATTACACACATAGGTTGGACTTGGTGGACTTGTGTCTGTTTTTGACCTCACCTACTATGTAACTATATGTAACTAATCAAGTCAATTAAATTTCTGGGATATTGATCTGGTCAGTTAAATAGCAGAGGGGGTTGTTAATCAGTTTCAGCTGCTTTGGTGTTAATGAAATAAACAACAGGTGAACTAGATGGGCAACAATGAGACAACCTTCAAAACAGGAATGGTTTTACAGGTGGGGGCCTCTGATATTTTTTTGCCTACTCATCTTGTGTGACTGTTTTTCACTAGTTTTGCATTTGGCTAGGGTCAGTGTCACTACTGGTAGCAGGAGGCCCTATCTTGACCCTATAGAGGTTGCACAGGCAGTCCAACTCCGGGAAGGCACATCAATACGTGCCATTGCCAGAAGGTTTGCTGTGTCTCCCAGCACAGTCTCAAGAGCATGAAGGAGATTCCAGGAGACAGGCAGTTACTCTAGGAGAGCTGGACAGGGCCATAGAAGGTCCTTAACCCATCAGCAGGACCGGTATCTGCTCCTTTGTGCAAGGAGGAGCAGGATGAGCACTGCCAAAGCCCTACAAAATGATCTCCAGCAGGCCACTGATGTGAATTTCTCTGACCAAGCAATCAGAAACAGACTTCATGAGAGTGTCCTGAGGGCCAGACGTCCTCTAGTGGGCCCTGTGCTCATTGCCCGGCACCATGGAGCTCAATTGGCATTTACCATTGAACACCAGAATTGGCAGGTCCACCACTGGCGCCCTGTGCTTTTCACAGATGAGAGCAGGTTCACCCTGAGCACATATGACAGACATGAAAGGGTCTGGAGAAGCCGTGGAGAACGTTATGCTGCCTGTAACATCATTCAGCATGACCGGTTTGGTGGTGGGTCAGTGATGGTCTGGGGAGGCATATACTTGGAAGGATGCACAGACCTCTGCAGGCTAGACAATGGTACCCTGACTGCCATTAGGTATCGGGATGAAATCCTTGGACCCATTGTCAGACCCTACGCTGGTGCAGTGGGTCCTGGATTCCACCTGGTGCACGACAATGCCCAGCCTCATGTGGCGAGAGTATGCAGCCAGTTCCTGGAGGATGAAGGAATTGATACCATTGAACGGCCCTCACACTCGCCTGACCTAAATCCAATAGAACACCTCTGGAATATTATGTTTTGCTCCATCCGAAGCCACCAGGTTGCACCCCAGTCTGTTCAGGAGCTCAGTGATGCCCTGGTCCAGATGTGGGAGGAAATACCACAGGGCCCCATCCATCGTCTCAATAGGAGCACACCCCGACGTTGTCAGGCATGCATACAAGCACGTGGGGGGCCATACAAGCTACTAAGGACCATTTTGAGTTGCTGCAATGAGATTTCAGCAAAATGGAACTAGCCTGCTGCATCATTTTTTCACTTTGATTTTCGGGAATTCAGCCCTCTGTAGTTTGATAATTTTCATTTTCATCAAACAATGTGACATCCTTTCCTTCCTAACACATTACCCAGTCCACATCAGTATAGATATTAAGTATGAGATTTTTCCTCATTGAGAACTGATGTCTTTTCAAAGTGTTCCTTTAATTTTTATGAGCAGTGTATATAGATCAGGGGTCTCCAAACTTTCTAAATAAAGGGCCAGTTTACTGTTCTTCAGGCTTTGGGGGGCCGGACGGTGGCCAGTGAATGTAGAAAATGTCCCAGCGTCAGTGGCAGTAAACAATGTCCCATAATTGGCTTTAGTGGGAGGAATGGGACCCCAATGATGGTGTCAGTAGGAGCAATAGTGTCAGTGGAAGGAAAGGTGCCCCACTGATGGTGTCAGTTGGTGGAATAGTGCACCTTTAATGGTGTCAGTTGGAGGAATAGTGCCCTATTCTTGCTGTCAGTGGGAGGAATGGTGCCCCATCATTGGTATCAGTGAGAGGAATGGTGACCTATCATTAGTGTCAGGGGAGGGAATAGAGGGTGGAATGGGACCCCAATGATGGTGTCAGTAGGAGGAATAGTGCCTCGTCAGTGGAAGGAAAGGTGCCCCATTGATGGTGTCAGTTGGTGGAATAGTGCACCTTTAATGGTGTCAGTGGGAGGAATAGTGCCCCATCCTTGGTGTCAGTTGGAGGAATAGTGCTCCATCATTGGTATCAGTGGGGGGAATAGTGTCCCATCCTTGGTGTAAGTGGGAGGAGTAGTGTCCCATCCTTGGTGTTAGAGGGAGGAATAGTGCCCCAAGAGCCGGATAAGGGCAAGAAAAGGGCTGCATCTGGACCCTGGGCCACACTTTGGACACCACTGATATAGAGCAATGTACTAGCTACCAGTTAAAGAAACCTTTGAAGTAAGAAAAAAGTTTTCCCAAATAAAATGAATTCCTATTTAGTACTTTATTTACCCTTAGTTAACCCTTTATGACGCAAAATGAACCTTAACGCCTGAACACAGTTTTGCAACTTTGACATGTGTTAGTAAAACTGTACTTATCGTTGTAACTACTTATTGTATCCAGGTGAATTATACCGTTTTTTTTTTCATGATAAATTGGTTCCTCATTCAGAGAACATTTCAGATTTTATTTTTATATTCAAAGAAAACTTGCATAAAATATAAACCAAATTACCACTACCCAAAAAAAGTTAAAAATAAATAACAAAAATAATTTCTTCTACTCCTGATAATCATGGTGGTGATACCATATATGTGTATTTTATCAGTTTTTTTTGTACCCAAAGCAGGGTCAAGAAACAATAATGCACATTTTGCTTTTTTTTTTTTGTTTTTTGTTTTTTTTTATCTTTCCCAAACACACTGACCTTGACCTTTTGATTCTGATCTATGATCCTCACCCTGACATTAGCCTAGATCAAGCCCTGACCTAGCTACTTTAGCTGTATTATTATTATTATTTTTAGAATAATATTTTTTCTTTACACACTTATGCCCCGTACACACGGTCGGATTTTCCGATGGAAAATGTCCGATCGGAGCGTGTTGTCGAAATTCCGACCGTGTGTGGGCTCCATCAGACATTTTCCATCGGATTTTCCGACACACAAAGTTTGAGAGCAGGATATAAAATTTTCCAACAACAAAATCCGTTGTCGGAAATTCCGATCGTGTGTACACAAATCCGACGGACAAAGTGCCACGCATGCTCAGAATAAATAAAGAGATGAAAGCTATTGGCCACTGCCCCGTTTATAGTCCCGACGTACGTGTTTTACGTCACCGCGTTTAGAATGATCGGATTTTCCGACAACTTTGTGTGATCGTGTGTATGCAAGACAAGTTGGAGCCAACATCCGTCGGAAAAAATCTTAGGATTTTGTTGTCGGAATGTCCGAACAAAGCCCGACCGTGTGTACGGGGCATAAGACTTTTTTATTTCTTTTTACATTCTTCTCCTCTGATAAAATGTATCTTTTTCTCTATTCAGTAGGAGAAAGAGTATAGGGATGGGCTTTACAGTGTGATCACTGTGATAGCCAATCACAGGGTATAACAGCGATCATGTGACAGAGAGCCGGTCCTCCCTGCTCCCAGCATTAGTAGGAGATCTGAAGTTGTTGGTGACAGTTCAGTCTCTATGGTCACACCTCCCAACTTTTCGAGATGAGAATGAGGGTCACCTATCAGCAAAAGTATGCAGGCATAGGACACACCCCTTGCCACGCCCCCTTTAAGGAGAATTGTACAAAAAACAAGATTGGTTAAACCCACAAGTGCTTTTTTTACCACTACTATTCCTTTATATTGGTTCTTGGAATTTACAAATGCAGCAATTTAGAAATCAGATGAAAGGTTCAGCCCAGGTTCAGACTAGAATGCGCCGCGGAGCGCAGCCGTCCCGGAGATATGTGAACCGGCTCCATAGGGAGCCAGTCACATTCTCCTGCTATGCGAATTAGATGTGTGGAAACGCACATCTAATTCGCATAGGTGTGAACCCGGGCTTAGGGCTGGAAAACACTTTTTGATAGATAAAAAGTGCATTTTATATACATCTATATAGATCAGACCAAAATGAGGGACAAATGAGGAGGAATGAGGGACAGAGGGACATTGCTCCAAATCAGGGGCAGTCTCTCTAAATCAGGGACAGTTGGGAGATATGCTATATATATTTTTTTCTTTAAAATAATAAACACATCATACTTACCTGCTCTGTGCAATGATCTTGCACAGAGCAGCCCTGATCCTCTTTTTCCCAGGTCCCATGGTGGTGCTTCTGGTCCCTCCCCCTCACTGAGTGACCCCAGAACAAGCTGCTTGCTCTGGGGGGCGCTCGTGCATGCTCGCTCCCACACAGAGCGTGGTTCAGTCCCGCCCCCCACTTCCCCGTCACTGGATGTGATTGACAGCAACAGGCTGTGTCTTAGCCAATCAGGAAAGAGAATCCGGGGGGAGTCTTATGTCTCGTGTACATCGCTGGATCGGGATCAGGCTTAGGTAGGTATTGGGGGGGGGGGCTGCGAGGATACTTGCACCCTGAAGGTGTTTTACCTTCATGCACTCTATGCATTCTAATACTAAGGGGGATTCTAACCCCTGTCAGCTTTTTTGCCATCTATGTCCCCATTGGGCGAAATTTCACTTTAATTCCTGTCCCACAGCAAAACAGAAAGTGAAAGGAAATCCCTCCAAAGTGAGGGAATCCTGGGGTGTCCCCAGTAGGGATGGGCCGAACACCCCCATGTTCGGTTTGCAGCAGAACTTCCGAACAGGAGAAATGTTCTAACCTGAACAGCGAACCCTGTTAAAGTCTATAGGAGCCAAACAGGAAAAATCAAAAGTGCTTATATGCAAGTAATAAAAAGGCTTATATGCAAGTAATAAAAAGGCTTATATGCAAGTAATTGGCCATAAAAGGGGTATAGGGGTCTGGGTACTGCCCTGGGGGGCATGTATCAATAAAAAAAAAAACGAAAAAAAAAAAAACAATAGTTTTTTCAGGAGCAGTGATTTTAATCATGCTTAACCTGTTCCTGACCGGCCGCCGCAGTTATACTGCGGCAGAATGGCTCCCCTTGGCGAGCCGCCGTATCGCGTAGCCCTTTAAGACACTGTAGGAGGTGCGCGCACCTGCAGCATGTGCCCGGAGCCGATGCGAGTGCCCGGCGGGCGCGATGACCGGTGGGCACCCGCGATCGCTCGTGACAGAGCGAGAACCTGGATTTGTGGGTGTAAACCCACAAATCTCAGGACTCTCAGGGAAGAGGAGAGAGATTGTGTGTTCATACTAAGCATGAACACCGATCTCTCTCCTCCACTAGTCAGTCCCCTCCCCCCTACAGTTAGAACACACAGTGAGGGAACACATTTAACCACTTGATCGGCACCTAGTGTTAACCCCTTCCCTGCCAGTGACATTTATACAGTAATCAGTGCATTTTAATAGCACTGATCGCTGAATAATTGTCAATAGTCCCAAAAATGTGTCAAAAGTGTCCGATGTGTCTGCCGCAATATCGCAGTCCCGATAAAAAGCAGATCGCCGCCATTACTAGTAAAAAAAAAATAATAATAATAAAAATGTCATAAATCTATCCCCTATTTTGTGGACGCTATAACTTTTGTGTAAATGCTTATTGCGATTTTTTTGTTTACCAAAAATATGTAGAAGAATGCATATCGGCCTAAACTGAGGAAAAATTATTATTTTTTTTTTTTAATTTGGGATATTTATTATAGCAAAAAGTACAAAATATTGTTTTTTTTTTCAAAATTGTTGCTCTTCTTTTGTTCTTAGCGCAAAAAATAAAAACCGCAAAGATGATCAAATACCATCAAAAGAAAGCTCTATTTGTGGGGAAAAAAGGACATCAATTTTGTTTGGGTACAACGTCGCACGACCATGCAATTGTCAGTTAAAGCGACGCAGTGCTGTATCGCAAAAAATGGCCTGGTCATTATGGGGAAAAATCCTTCAGGGGCTGAAGTGGTTAAAGAGCAACAATAAAAATGAAAAATTCCTTTAACCACTTCCCACCTGGCCGTCATTCTGCTATAGACGTCCAGCAGGATAACATGCCGGCGTGCGTCCACGGGAGCTTGCAGCTCGGCGATCGGTGGTGCTGTGTGACACTCTGACACACTGCATCTTCGATCGTAGTAAGGAGCCTCTGACAGAGGTTCCTTACCACGTGATCAGCTGTGACCCATCACAACTGATCACAGCTTGAACCAGGAAGTGCCGGTAAATGGCTTTCCTCAGTTCGCGTTGACAGGGTGAGCCGATCGGCGGCTTTCCCTGTCAGGAGGGGGGGGTCTGTGCTGATAATCAGCACATTGATTATCAGCACAGCCCCATCAGATGTGCAACCAACAATGCCAATCAGTGCCCATCAGCTGCCAGCCAGTGCCCCATCAAAAATGCCTATCAGTGCCCATCAAAGTGCCAATCAGTGCCCAGAGCAGTGCCAATCAATGCCCACCACAGTGCCAATCAGTGCCCATCACAGTGCCAATCAGTGCCCATCAGTAAAATCTGTCAGTACCTCATCATCAGTGATGCCCATCAGTGCCATCTATTCGTATCCATCAGTGCCACCTGTCAGTGCCAATCAGTGCCACCTATCAGTGCCAATCAGTGCTGCCTATCAGTGCCAATCAGTGCCGCCTATCAGTGCCGCCTGTCAATGCTCATCAGTTCCGCCTGTCAATGTCCATCAGTGTCACCTATCAGTGCCAACTCATCAGTGCCCATCAGTGCCACCTGTCAGTGTCCATCAGTGTCATCTTATCAGTGCCAACTCATCAGTGCCCATCAGTGCCACCTGTCAGTGCCCATCAGTGTCACCTTATCAGTGCCAACTCATCAGTGCCCATCAGTGCCACCTGTCAGTGCCCATCAATTCCGCCTATCAGTGCCCATCAGAGTTGCATATTAGTGCCTCCTCATCAGTGCCCATTAGTGCCACCTTATCAGTGCCAACTCATCAATGCCCATCAGTGCCACCTGTCATTGCCCATCAGTTCCGCCTGTCAGTGCCCATCAGTGCTGCATATCAGTGCCCATCAATTCTACATATCAGTGCCTCCTCATCAGTGCCCATCAGTGAAGGAGAAAACAAAATTTTATAACAGAAACAAAGAAAAACTTTTTTTTTTTCAAAAAATTCTGTCTTTTTTAGTCTGTTTAGCAAAAGATAAAAACCCCAGTGGTGATCAAATACCACCAAAAGAAAGCTCTATTTGTGGGAAGAAAATTATATAAATTTATTTTGGGTACAGTGTAGCATGACCGCGCAATTGATATTCAGCTGAAAGCTGAAAATTGTCCTGGGCAGGAAGGGGGGAAAGTGCCTGGTATTGAAGTGGTTAAATATAGTGCCTGACTCACGGTTACAGTTGCCGGTGTTCTGTCGAGAAGTGCCCCCCATCGAATAGTGCCCGCGCGTGCGCAGGACGGAGCCGCACTTCAGCTGATTTGCCGATCAGCTGGTGTGACATGACTAGGGCGCAAGCGCACATCGTAGGAGGCATCTCTCGATGGGAGATACCATTTCACGGCCACGTTTGAAACCTATACAAACAGCGGGGCGGGGGGAGAGCGTAGTTGTCACATTGTGCCTCGCTGTTGAGGGGCAGCTTTACAGTGGGCTGATGGTCCAGTTTTGTCTGTGTTGCAGGGCGGGTTTGCTGTGTTGAACGTCCGGTTTTGCCTGTGTGAAAGGGCAGGTTGCAACAAAACCAGCTCTTCAACATAGCCATTAGTTGCAACAACGATGCACAATCTGAGAACTACGGTCTCCCCCGATGTTTGTATAGGTTTAAATTGTGCCTGTGAAATGGTATCTCCCATCGAGAGATGCATCCTATGATGTGCGCATTGCGCCCTGGTTACGTCAGCCCAGCTGATGGGCAAATCAGCGAGCGAGCAAACCTTCTGAACCATATCAGGCCACATGCCCTCAACATGGGGGGGGTGGGTGCTTTGGGTCAGAGGGGGCTCTGCCCCCCCCCACTCCAAAGCACCTTGGTCTCATGTTGATAGAGACAAGGGCCTCTTCACGAAAACCCTGGGCTGTGGTTGTGGGGGTCTGCGGGCGGGTGGCTTACCGGAATCTGGAAGCCTCCTTTAGCAAAGGGGCCCCCAGACCGAGCCCCCCCATGTGAATGTCTATCAGGTACATTGTACCCTTACCCATTCACCAAAAAAGTGTACAAACGTAATAACCACACAAGACAGTTTTTGACAAATCCTTTATTAAAAAATTAAAAAAATAGTGTCCCTCGATGTAAATCCATCGTCAATCACGCCGCCCACTGACCCGAAAAAAAGAAAAAATGAAAAAACGCTCCGCCTCCTAGGAGGCCTCTCACAGTATGCTGACTCTGGGCTTTGACATTTCTTATATAGGCAAGGGGCGGGCGCCGTGATCGAAGATGGATTTACATCGAGGGACACTATTTTTTTATTTTTTAATAAAGGATTTTTCAAAAACGGTCTCGTGTGTTTATTACTTTTGTACACTTTTTTGCTGAATGGGTAGGTGGGTACTATGTACCCGATAGACATTCACATGGGGGGGCCGGGATCTGGGGGCCCCCTTGCTAAAGGGGGGCTTCCAGATTCTGATAAGCCCCCCGCCCGCAGACGCCGACAAGCGCAGCCCAGGGTTGTCGGGAAGAGGCCCTTGTCCCCATCAACATGGGGACAAGGTGCTTTGGGGTGCCCCCCTGTCTCAAAGCACCCACCCCCCCCCTCATGTTGAGAGCATGTGGCCTGGCCCCGTTCCTGACCTCCCAGGCTGCATGCCCGGAGAAGGGTCTGGTATGGAGTTTGAGGGGGAACCCCACACACCGTTTCTTTTCTTTATTTTATCAGCACTTTTTTTTTTTTATTCAGCTGTCAGCGGGGAAACCCATTGACAGCTGACGACTCATCGGTTGTTAAGGGCGCTGCGGCCGACTTCCCGGCCCCGCTCCTTAACAACCAGCTTACACTGCATCCTGATCGTCGGGGCGAACACCCTGCAAATTCTGGCGTTCGGTGAACGGCCAAACAGGCAAATGTTCGGCCCGAACTCATGCTCGGGCCGAAACGTTCACCCATCCCTAGTCCCCAGAACTAATGTCCCCATTGTAATATTTCCCCTCTATTCCCGTTCTGGTGACAACCCAAAATTTGGTAAACAGAACCATTAGAGAGGATAGAGAGTTTAGGGTCTCTCTAACAGGGGGCAAAGACAGCAATCTGATGGGTTCTAATCCCTCTCCACCCTATCCATGTTTTAGTTATACTTTAAAGCAGAGCGGCATCCAAAATGCAAAGCTCCACTTTTCTGCCTGATCCCCCTCCTCTATCACCCTAATGCCCTGTACACACGGTCGGATTTTCCGATGGAAAATGTGTGATAGGACCTTGTTGTCGGAAATTCCGACCTTGTGTAGGCTCCATCACACATTTTCCATAGGAATTTCCGACACACAAAGTTTGAGAGCAGGCTATAAAATTTTCCAACAAAATCCGTTGTCGGAAATTCCGATCGTGTGCACACAAATCCGACGCACAAAGTGCCACGCATGCTCAGAATAAATAAAGAGATGAAAGCTATTGGCTACTGCCCCGTTTATAGTCCCGACGTACGTGTTTTACGTCACGACGTTCAGAACGATCGGATTTTCCACAAACTTTGTGTGACCGTGTGTATGCAAGACAAGTTTGAGCCAACATCCGTCGGAAAAAATCCATGGATTTTGTTGTCGGAATGTCCGATCAATGTCCGACCGTGTGTACAGGGCATAAGGGGGAGACAGGGTACCTGTCAAAACCTCTGTTCAAATCAGGTAATCCATGCAGAAGTACGCCCTTTCCCTTTTGCCTGCAGCCTCCTTGGACACATCACAGGTCCCAGAAGGCTGTGGGACCATTTACAAAGCGCCGCATGGCTCGCGCATGTGCAGTGAGAAGCCGTCTTCTCTTAGCAAACATGTCGGGGACCCAAAGACTGCCCAGGTGAGGACGCACTGCATTCTTGGACAGGTAAGTGTCTGTTTTATTAAAAGTCAGCAGCCACGGTATTTGTAGCTGCTGACTAAAAAAATGTTTTGGGGGTAGGCTGAAGATCCTCTTTAACCTTTGCCATGTAATCTAGGTGAGAATTTCCTGTTAGGCCCTTTTTGCGTTTTTTTGTTGCGTACTTGCCTGCCATGGAGAGGTTAACAAGTTTCAGTGTACACAGCCTCAGGCAGGATATTGGAGAACATGACTGAAAGACCCGCAACACAGCTCATTGTCTTCTACAGGACGGACAGGTAGGAACACACGGGAGGGGGGAGCTCCATCCCAACCAGATAATCTTCTCTTTCTTACATTTCTTGCAATGATCTGTAGAGTTTCTGCTTTACTGATTGGGGGTCTTCAGAAGATAGTTCAGGAGCGATACATAGGAATTCATCATCATAGATCTTCTTCATGTTCCTGAGAGGTCATTTTTGAAGAATGTGTTCCAGCGGTGTTCCACCCAGGACAGATATTTCAGAGTTCTCAGATCTATACACCTGCTGTGCTCATTATGAGGGGTTCCCACTAATCCTGTGCTGAGTTCCTGGGTCTGTACACCTGCTGTGACCAGTGTGAGGAGTTCCTACCATCCCTCTGCTGCGTTCCCAGGTCTGTACACCTGATGTGCCCATTTTGAGGGGTTCTCACCATCCCTGTGCTGAGTTTCTGGGTCTGTACACCTGCTGTGCTCATTATGAGGAGTTCGCACAATGCCTGTGCTGAGTTCCTGGGTCTGTACACCTTCTGTGCCCATTTTGAGGGGTTCCTACCATCCCTGTGCTGAGTTCCCGGGTCTGTACACCTGATGGGCCCATTTTGAGGGGTTCCTACCATCCCTGTGCTGAGTTTCTGGGTCTGTACACCTGCTGTGCTCATTATGAGGAGTTCGCACAATGCCTGTGCTGAGTTCCTGGGTCTGTATGGCTGCTGTGCCCATTATGAGGGGTTCCCACCATCCCTGTGCTGAGTTCCCGGGTCTGTACACCTGCTGTGCCCATTGTGAGGGGTTCCTACCATCCCTGTGCTGAGTTTTTTTGGTCTGTACACCTGCTGCGCCCATTATGAGGGGTTCGCACAATGCCTGTGCTGAGTTCCTGGGTCTGTATGGCTGCTGTGCCCATTATGAGGGATTCCCACCATCCCTGTGCTGAGTTCCTGGGTCTGTACACCTGTTGTGCCCATTATGAGGGGTTCCCACCATCCCTGTGCTGAGTTCCCGGGTCTGTACACCTGTTGTGCCCATTGTGAGGGGTTCCTACCATCCCTGTACTAAGTTCCCGGGTCTGTACACCTGTTGTGCCAATTATGAGGGGTTCCCACCATCCCTGTGCTGAGTTCCCGGGTCTGTACACCTGTTGTGCCCATTATGAGGGCCTCCCACCATCCCTGTGCTCAGTTCCCGGGTTTATACACCTGCTGTACTCTTAACAAGGGGTTTCCACCATCCCTGTGCTGAGTTCCCAGGTCTGTACACTTGCTGTGCCCATTATGAGGGGTTCCTAGCATCCCTGTGCTGAGTTCCTGGGTCTGTACAACTGCTGTGCCCATTATGAGGGGTTCCCAACATTTCTGTCAGAAGATCCCGACCCCACTCGGCGCTCGAGTGGGCGGCTCTCCTCTCCTCATCATGGCTCTGGCTGCCTGGAGTCTACTCTACTGTGTGATGGGCGTGCCGCTGAGCTGCAGGAGGACACCTGAAGTCTGGTCAGGTAGGTCAATGTATGTCAGGTAGGTCAGTGTGCATCTGGTAGGAAAGTGTATGTCAGGTAGGTCAGTGTAGGTCAGTGTGTGTCAGGTAGGTCAGTGTAGGTCGTGTAGGTCAGGTAGGTCAGTGTAGGTCAGTGTGTGTGTGTCAGGTAGGTCAGTGTAGGTCAGGTAGGTCAGTGTGTGTGTCAGGTAGGTCAGTGTAGTTCAGGTAGGTCAGTGTGTGTGTCAGGTAGGTCAGTGTAGGTCAGTGTAGGTCCTGTAGGTCAGTGTAGGTCAGTGTAGGTCATGTAGGTCAGGTAGGTCAGTGTAGGTCAGTGTGTGTGTGCCAGGTAGGTCAGTGTAGGTCGTGTAGGTCAGGTAGGTCAGTGTGTGTGTGTCAGGTAGGTCAGTGTAGGTCAGGTAGGTCGGTGTGTGTGTCAGGTAGGTCAGTGTGTGTGTGCCAGGTAGGTCAGTGTAGGTCAAGTAGGTCAGTGCGTGTTAGGTAGGTCAGTGTGTGTCAGTGTAAGTAAAGTAGGTCAGTGTAGGTCAAGTAGGTCAGTGTCAAGTAGGTCAGTGCGCGTCAGGTAGGTACTACTCCCCCCCCCATGCTAAGCCCACTACTACGTCAAAGTACCCCAATAATAGTGGGTCCTACGCTATCCATAGAATTGAAGATCCTACTTCTCTGAACCATGGGAGCATACACCCGTCTAAAAGGGAGAATTAAAAGGACTCCTCCTATAACACAGGACACTAATAAGAGGCAATGATGGGGGGGTGGGGTGCTCCATCCCAAAGGGATTTAGTAGTAGTGGGCTTAGCACTATAAGGCCATATGGTGTAACTAAATCCCCATATTTTCTGAATATGCTCAGGTGTTTTTAAAGTGGTACCCCTATACCCCTATACCCCTATAATACACAAGCTTAATGTATTCTAGTAAAGTTAGTCTGTAAACTAAGGTCTGTTTTGTTAGTTTATAGCAGTAGTTTGTTATTTTATAAACTTACAGCAGGCCGTGGCCATCTTAAGTGTGGGCATCTGAAGCCAGACTGTATTTCTTCCTGGATCTCATCCTTGCAGATCTCGCACATGCTCAGTGCAGCACAAGCAGTGTAATAGGTTTCAGGTCAGGTTTCCATAGCAACGGCAGTTTCAGAGGAAGTTGCCGCCCCTTCCCAGAAGGCATTGCGAACAGGAAATGATGCAAATGGCCGCGGCCAGGGAGGAGGAAGTGAAAAATGAGTACAGCAGATATACAGTAGGTGCTGAGAAAAAAAATTAAAAAATATCCAATTTGTTTACAGTGCACAGTTTAGTGAGGGATGCTGAAGAGTTGTAAAAGTGAGTGGAACTCCACTTTAAATAGCCTTGCAGGAGTTAAATGTCATTTTTGTATGTGTGCGCTGTAATTTTTTTTTCTGTCTGTATGGTCTTATGGCTGCACCATCTATTTGCATTTTTTAGGGTGTGCCCCCCCAAATCTTTGTTTGGATTGCCCGGGACAGTCCCACATTTTGCATGTCTGTCCTGGGCATCTTCATTCTGGGACAATGCAGTGTCCTGGAATGAAACTGACACAACCACCCCCCCCCCCCCGATCTGATGCCCCCAAAAAAAGGTAGCCGCATTGCCGCTTTACTCATTGACAGTACTTGTCCTGACCCGGCAGGGCCTCCATTTTGCTTTGTTCCACGCCTGGCTCTACACTGCCCAAACTGGTTGCTAGGACCGCTTGCCTAGGATGTCTAGTATCCAGTGACATCACGTCACCATAGAGCGAGGCCGAGGCCCCAGCATTCAGGGCAGAGAAGGATTTAACATCCTCCTCCTCCTCCGTGCCTAGTGCTTTAGCTCCACCCTCCTCCTCCTCAAATGCTCAGAGGGCAGGGAACTGCCAGGATTTGAGAGCAACTCTCAATACTCAGAGGTGAGCCCAAGCGCCAGGGATGGATGGAACACCATGTGTGTCATGTGGCACTGACTGCAGAGAGGACAGCAGATGAGCTGGCGGCAGAGAACAGATGACACCCTCTGAGGGGTGGAAGGAGGACACATCCTTAGATCTCGGGGGTTCATGCTGGAACTTATAGTCCTTTACTTTTGGGGGATGTGACCCCCAAAAGTGAGGGACTACAGGTCCCAGTGTGAACCCCTCAGAGCTAAAGATGTGACACCCCCTCCCCCTCAACTAGTGAAGAACAACAGGTCCAAGCATGAACCCCTGAGATCTAAGGATGCGTCCTGCAAGGGTGTCATCTGTCCTCTGCTGCCAGCTCATCTGCCATCCTCTCTGCAGTTCCTGAATGGCAGTTTGGAAATGTAGTCACCCTATTCCCGCGGTGCACACAGGAGGAGTGGGGCGGGAGGAGAAGGAGCGGATTGGCTCTCTCCTCTCCCATCCACGCGAGGGAGGAGGGAGGGTGAACTGTCAGTGCAGGCTCTGGGCTGTATGAGAGAAACGCTTTCAACTCAGAGCCTTGCAGCCAACAACCCTGCTGGGGCCCTCTGACAGAGGTGGAACACCAGGGCCCGGTCGTAAGTGCGACTTTTTCGACCCTGGTATTTCTGCCACCGCCCCTTCCAGCATACTGCAGAGAAGGACCCTTGCTCTCTGTGTGGAAGCAGTGGTCTCTCTGCAGGGGTCTAACACATACCTTTTTTGAGTCAGAGCTATAGCTTATCAATCAGTAGGGAGCATACAAAGTGCTAACTCTGACTTAGCAAGGCACATGTCAGACCTCTGCAGAGAGGCCACTGCTTCCACACAAAGAGAAAGAGTCCTTTTTTGCAGCATGCTGGCAGAGGACGGGCTTTTCTACTCTCTCTTTTACAAAAGACAGCTTTTGCGCTGCTTTCGTTTTGATGCAGCTGAAATATTTGGATCCCCCTGATGAAGACACGTGACTCCCTGTGTCGAACACGCGTAGGGGAGGGGCCAGGACGGAGTGAGCAGCATACAGCTGGGCTGGGAGAAGCGTATACCCCGCGGCAGACCGATCAGTGTTTTCATACAGCTTTTTATTGTTTGGTGCACAGCAGCACCAAGAAAATGTGAGTACCCCTTTGTGGGGAGTGGTCTTTTTTTGAATAAATATCATTTAATAGTATTACACTATATAGTCTCTCTTCATTTTTATGATTGGATGTCTATGGAGCCACATTAACCTAGAGTGGAGATCGTATCTAGCTTACCAAGCAGAGCCCAGGGGGAGGCTACACAGCGTGATTTGACACAAGTTAATCACTGTGTCACACGCTCTAAGGTGAGCGCAATCACTTTGGTGGGGCACTGAGGCACATCACGGTTGTTTGTGACACTGGAATTCAGCACATTGGAGGATTTGGACATTTATTGTTTTCTACGGATACGGATGCACATTTAATTTGGATATTTTGGACACTATTATAAGGATTTCACCAATAGAGATCTCATCAATTGTGTTTTAAAGACGCACTGTGCACTTATATATAATCTGATTTAAACAGATACGTGCATGTTGCACTTTATATGAGTTATTGCATGTTTTTAGTTTGTCACCGGATTAAGATAGTCAGTATATGCACAAGTATGTATACAAAAAGCGCAGCGCTGGATATAAATAAACATAGGAAAAGTACTGTGCTAAGTACAAACAAACACTAAAAATAGAAAACTGTGCACAATAATTCACTTGAAATAAATATTGTCCGTGAGTATTCCCAATATAGTGAAAACAAACTGAAATGTGGATAAAACGTGCTTGTTCATTTATATAGTGTCCATAGAAACATGTGGGAAAATCACTGTTGGATATATGACTTCTACCGCTGTTAAACCCGTCACCACAGAGAGATTAAAGGCTTGCCAGACAGCCCTTAAAGAAAGGCATGAAACGACCTCCACTTTAGATGTTGTCCCTTTTGTGGATGGGTCCTGTTCGGAAGTGTTAGGTGGATATTCACAGATTGTCATCCATGGAGGAGAGCCATTCCCAGCGATGATTAGTATCCAAAAAAGGGAAAGAAATGCTCCGATAGTGTAGTAAAGTTTAAGGTTCCTTTATTAAAATTGCCATGCAGGCATCAGATACACAAAATCCTTGCAAGGAGTATTTAAAATCAGCTCCGGTGAAAACGAAAGTTTGCGCAGTCCGTGCGTGCTTGTCTACCCTACGGCCGTTTCGTCAGAAATGACATCATCAGGGGCACAAGTATATATTTTAACACTGTTATAGTTACATGTATGCACATTGCACTTAAAATTGTTCATATATATGTATATTGTATGCACATTGCACGTGAGTAGGAATGCGTATAAATATGTTTTGGATGTTTTATTTTTCATTGTTTAAGTGATTTTGGGTATTACCCTTTATGGTATATAATCAAGCGCAGCGCAATTTTTTATTTATATTCTTTGCACGGTTATGAATACGTGAACTGCGTTTGCTGCTAGATATTTATCTCTACTATTATTTTTTAACTATTTGTACACTGAGCATTGGATTATTGTGGCTCGCAAGATTTCTACCTTTTGTCGGGGATCAATTGTTGCTGCCTGCTGGAGGGCCAATTAATGCTGGCTGCTTGGGGATCTATTGTTACTGGGGAGTCTATTGATGCTGGCTGGTGGAGGGTCTATTTTTACCAGCTTTCTGAGGGTGTCTATTGTTGCTGGGGAGGATCTATTGTGGTTGGTGGGAGATTTATTGTTGCCTGGGAGGTATATTGTTGTTAAAAGGAATCTGTTGTTGATCAGCAGGATCTATTATTGCTGAAAGGGTCGAATGCTGCTGAGGAGGATCTATTGTTGCTGATGGGAGATTTACTGTTGCTGAGGGAGGTCTATACTGTTGCTGGTAAGGGATTTATTGTTTTTTTTGTTGTTGTTGTTGCTGAGGGGGATATATTGTTGGTGAAATGATCTATTGTTGCCGGTGGGGAATTGATTGTTGCTGAGGGGGTTCTTTTGTTGGTGTGGGGATCTGTACCTGTTGGGGGGGGATCTATTACTGAGGAAAATCAATTGTTTCTGGGGATGGTCTACTGTTGATCTGAGGATCTGTTGTTGCTGAGGTGGATCTACTGTTGCTGGTAAGGGATTTATTGCGGCTGAGGGGTGTCTTCTGTAGTGGAGGGGGAGTCTAATGATGCTGAGGGAGGGGAGTCTATTGTTGCTGGGGTGATCTACTGTTACTGTGGGGGAATCAATTGTTGTTAGGAAGGGTCTACTGTTGCTGTGGGGGTTCTTGGAGAGGATCTACTGTTTCTAGGGAGAATATATTTTAGGTCCAGTATATTGTTGCTGAAGGACATCTATTGTTGCTGAGAGGGATCAATTCTTTCTGCGTGACCTATTGTATTGTTGCTGGGGGCAGGGGGGGTCTGTTGTTTCAGGGGTTGCTCTTTAAAGATATTAACAAACACAAAAAAACTGCGCTAGATAGAGAATAGAAAGGATTACAACTCAATGTATGCACGCATGTTGTTAAAAGTCCATCAAATACAAATGAGCAGAGGTTAAGTAGCAGTCTATGCAAAATTCACGGAAGGTATATATCCTCTTCTTGAATCAGGGTGACAACACACTCAAAACCACCGCAGAAACAAGTGCAGGGGATAGGAAAGTCCTCCACCTATAAAACAGCTGCCTCTTACCAGCTCCCTTGATCTCTGGCAAGGAGATCAAACACGCTTTCAGCTTATAACCCAGCTACAGTCTCTGGATACAATAGGTGAAAACTCAGATAACCTCCCCATGATTTCCTTGGATAAATCTCAACAGCAAGTCCATGGGCCAATCATGTATGAGAAAGAAAGGCTTCCATAGTGTAAAAACGTATAAAACTTTTTATTGTTAAAAAAAAAAGTAATGCACTTACATACATCCGGATTGATAAGGCGTCAATATAAAAACAAGCCGGCCAGCTCTTTAAGAAAAAGCGCCCGTAACATCCGGGACTGCGTGTTGGTATGTGGTGGCGTCAGCACGCCGCTCTCCCTACGCCGTTTCGTCAAACCTGACGTCGTCCAGGGGCACGGGCGGCGTGCTGATCACCACCACTTATATCCTCGTTCACCAGAGAAGAGACCGCCCAGTCCTGAGATCCGAGCCGTCCGTGATGCAAATGCCGCCATATTGCAATGGGGCAGATGCCAGTATAGTATCTAAGAGGCGTTCCAATGTTACTGGGTAATCCCCCTTACCTAAAAATGAAAATTATAAATACTGAACTTGTGTTTGATGAATAGAGAGAAGGCAAGAATTAAATATGCCACTCTTTCCCCTAAATTTAATAATTCGTGACGATACTGTATAAATAGCATCAGCCGAACGAAGTGGTGGCATCTAGTGGTCAAATTCCGAATTGCACGGTTAATCCCCTTAAATGTAATTTGCACAGTCTCCTTAATAAAAAAGGAATCTGAAGGCATAAGTGTTGGCAAATAGAATTGGATATAAATTAAGATGCCCCACCACTGTAGAAAAAAGAAAGAAAAAAAGAAAAACTACAAACATAAGTTATTAAAAATTAACTGTCAAATGAGTGCACTCCACCTCCATACGTCATCCAAAATCTGGCCACAAAAATACTGGGCACTCTTCTGGACACTTAAAGAAGCAGAATGGGCACAAAAATGCCAAATCACCCAAAACTCATACTTTATAGGAATGATACAATAAAGTATAAGGTACCAGAGAGCAAAAAATCAGAAACGGGCCTCAATGTGTACCCCCCACCCTCACGGTACCACAAGGAACTCAGGACTGATTCAATTACAATTTCCCTAACTATTGTCAATAAAAGAATTAACATCTGTGTCTATATTGAGACCATAGGGGGTATAACATCGTACTCTATGGATCCATGCCATCTCCATTTTTGATAGTTCCCTAACTAAAGATCCGCCTCTCCAATGTGCTTCATACTTATCTATTGCTAGAAAGATTGTATTAGCCGGGTCTCGGTTATGGACCAAATCATAATGTTTGGAAACGGAATGGAATTTGAAGCCTGTTTTGATGTTGGTTATGTGTTCCCCGAGACGGACCTGCATAGTGCGTTTAGTTCTGCCAATGAATTGGAAACCACATGGACATTGGAGCAGGTACACTACCCCAATGGAACTGCATGTAATGAATGGTTCTATTTTATGCTCCCTAGAGGTGCTAGTGGAAACAAATGATACTGTTTTCTTGTTTTTAATTAAATTAAGTTTACACACTTGGCATCTTCGGCATTGGTGATAGCCAGAGAGGCCTTGAAAGAAGGACAATCTTTTACCAGGGGGGTCAACTACATTCGGGGCAATGATGTTCCTCAAAGAGGGGGCCCCTCTAAATATTATCTGAGGTTTTTCGGGTAAAAAAGTTTTAATCAATCCATCATTGCCCAACAGGTGCCAATGTTTGCTAATGATTTTTTTAATTTGGTAATGTTGAGTTGAGTAGGAAGTAATGAAGGGGATGACAGGACTCTCTCTCTTTTTCTTAGAGGCCAAGTCTAAGAGTTCCGATCTGTCTCGTTTTTCCACTTCCTCTATGAGGGTCTCCAATGGCTCTCTGTCATACCCCTTCTCTAAGAACCTCTTTTTCAGAATGTTTGCCTGAACTCTAAAATCCTCCACATCTGAACAGTTGCGTCTCATCCTGAGAAACTGGCTCATAGGTACCGACTTAAGCCAGCTATCTTTGTGGCAACTGTCAAGGGGTATAAATGCGTTTCGATCCGTCTTTTTAAAGAAGGTGATCGTTTTGAAAGAATCTGATTCCCTCTGGATAGTCAAATCTAAAAAATTGATCCTCTCTTGACTGGCTTCATACACAAACTTTATCCCCCTTTCGTTATTGTTGATATGGGAGAAAAAATCATCTAACTCAGGAATAGATCCTTCCCAAAGGAGGAGGACGTCATCTATATACCTGGCCCAAAAGGCCAGGTGTGGACTACGGTCCTTATAGATGACGTCCTCCTCCCACTTGGCCATGAAAAGATTAGCCAAGCTAGGGGCGTACTTAGCGCCCATAGCAACCCCTCTTTGCTGGCGATAGTACTCCTGATTGTACCAAAAATAATTATGGTTCGCCGCAAAATCTAATAGCTCCATGATATAATCCTGCTGTTTGATTGGAATTTTGGAAAGTGCATTGAGAAAATGCTTGACGGCTGCAAATCCCAACTGATGTGGAATTATAGTGTATAATGAAGTTACATCCGCTGTAACCATCCATGTTCGACTATTGGGTTTCAGCTGGGATAGTAAATGTATCACGTGTTTGGTGTCCTTTATGTAGGAAGGCATCTGCTGTAATAGGGGTTGCAAAAAAAAGTCTATGTACTTGCCCACCCGGGACGTGATCGAATCGATGCCACTGACTATAGGGCGTCCTGGGGGGCAAGTCAGACTTTTATGGATTTTAGGCAAACAATAAAGTATCGGCACCCGTGGGGCCTTGGGGACTAAAAAGGTTTTCTCTTTATCGTTGAGTATCCCTTCCTGATATCCCTTAGTCACTAATTTTTCTAAATCACTCTTATATTTGATCACTGGGTTGCCCGGTAAGAGGGTGTACGTGTCTTGATCACCTACGATGTTAGACATTTCCTGTAAATAATCTTTCCTATCAAGGATTACTATCCCCCCACCTTTATCTGCAGGCCGGATAACAATTCCCTTATTATTACAAAGGGAATCCAATCCTTCCTTCAGTGTATTATTGATCTTATGTTTACCCACTTTCAGGGAGTCCAGATCACGGAGGACCACATCCCTGAACACCCTTAGAGAAGGTGCCAGAGAGCCAGGGGGATTAAAAGTTGAAGCATTGGCCAGCCCAGTGTGTCGATACACATACTGGACCGATGGCCTTGACCCGTCGGAGATGCTGGCGAAATGCCTTTTGATGTTAATCCTCCTAACGTATTTATAGACGTCCATATATGTTTGGAATTTATTTAATTTTTTCGGAGGTGCAAATTTTAGACCCTTATTTAGTAACGCTAGTTCCGATTGGGTCAGAACCTGGGTACTAAGATTAAAGATACCCTCCGCCGTTATACTTTTTTCTTTTTTGGATCTTGCTTTCCTCCCCCCTCTGGTTCCTCTTTGTTTTCTACAGGCCTTTTTAATCCCTGATTGGGTCTGGGAAAACCCCAAGGATGTGATTCCTGATTGGTACCATAGGCGCTAGTAGGGTGGTCCCTTACTGACCTGTAGTACCCCTGTTCATAATCAGGGTGGTCACCTCTATGAAATTGGGCGGGACCTGCTCTATCCCTTAGAGGATAAAAGCGGTTATGGGTATCTACCCCATAATCCACTTCATCCTCGTCCCCCTCATTATCAAAATGCTGGGGATTCTCAGCATAATGGTGCTGCCTAGAGGGTGTATCATATCCATATTCATTATATCTTGGTTGATTACGACCATTGTCAGAATATGGAATTGGCCTGTAATTTTGATATTGGTTGTGATTGTATGGTTGTACTTGTTTACGTTCCCGATTTGTATTGGGATTGTATTGTTGGTAACCACCAGCCTTACGTGCATGTTGACCTCCCCTACTGGGGGCTGGTGCTCTCTGGGCTGATTGATAGGATACTCGTCTATCTTTTCTAGTTTGTTTGTTGTTGAATTTAGATTTTTTGGGGGTTCTCTGAGAGACAATCCTAGATGGAAGGTGTTGGCTCTGAGCAGGGGGTTGTGATGGAACATCACTTCCCTGCACAGTAACCTCCATAGTGGGTTCTTGACCTCCACTTGCTTCCATGGCTAGTTTCCTCTGCCAGGCAAACACACTGTTAGCTTGATAATCCCCATAATCCCTATTGTATTTCTTTCTTTTTTTGAATTTCTGTTCCTTTTCCTCCTTATCCAATGTTTTTAATAAATTACTGGTTCTTTCTTTATATTCCTCCACTTCTTTGTAGGGCAAAAGATTGTCTTTGAGAGTTTTAATCTCGCCGTCCAGTCTAGTCAGTTTGCTCTTTTTCCTGGCTACCAGGAACCTTAGGAAATTGACTCCTGCCTCATTGAAGTAACGGAACCATTCGTCCAGTTCCGATTCTCCTTTCTGGGGACATACTTCCCATCTGAGGCTTCTTGGGACCATACCGATCTTAATGTATGTCTCCATACATTTTTTTTTTTTTTTTTTGCAACCCCTAGTACAGCAGATGCCTTCCTACATAAAGGACACCAAACACGTGATACATTTACTATCCCAGCTGAAACCCAATAGTCGAACATGGATGGTTACAGCGGATGTAACTTCATTATACACTATAATTCCACATCAGTTGGGATTTGCAGCCGTCAAGCATTTTCTCAATGCACTTTCCAAAATTCCAATCAAACAGCAGGATTATATCATGGAGCTATTAGATTTTGCGGCGAACCATAATTATTTTTGGTACAATCAGCAGTACTATCGCCAGCAAAGAGGGGTTGCTATGGGCGCTAAGTACGCCCCTAGCTTGGCTAATCTTTTCATGGCCAAGTGGGAGGGGGACGTCATCTATAAGGACCGTAGTCCACACCTGGCCTTTTGGGCCAGGTATATAGATGACGTCCTCCTCCTTTGGGAAGGATCTATTCCTGAGTTAGATGATTTTTTCTCCCATATCAACAATAACGAAAGGGGGATAAAGTTTGTGTATGAAGCCAGTCAAGAGAGGATCAATTTTTTAGATTTGACTATCCAGAGGGAATCAGATTCTTTCAAAACGATCACCTTCTTTAAAAAGACGGATCGAAATGCATTTATACCCCTTGACAGTTGCCACAAAGATAGCTGGCTTAAGTCGGTACCTATGAGCCAGTTTCTCAGGATGAGACGCAACTGTTCAGATGTGGAGGATTTTAGAGTTCAGGCAAACATTCTGAAAAAGAGGTTCTTAGAGAAGGGGTATGACAGAGAGCCATTGGAGACCCTCATAGAGGAAGTGGAAAAACGAGACAGATCGGAACTCTTAGACTTGGCCTCTAAGAAAAAGAGAGAGAGTCCTGTCATCCCCTTCATTACTTCCTACTCAACTCAACATTACCGAATTAAAAAAATCATTAGCAAACATTGGCACCTGTTGGGCAATGATGGATTGATTAAAACTTTTTTACCCGAAAAACCTCAGATAATATTTAGAGGGGCCCCCTCTTTGAGGAACATCATTGCCCCGAATGTAGTTGACCCCCCTGATAAAAGATTGTCCTTCTTTCAAGGCCTCTCTGGCTATCACCAATGCCGAAGATGCCAAGTGTGTAAACTTAATTTAATTAAAAACAAGAAAACAGTATCATTTGTTTCCACTAGCACCTCTAGGGAGCATAAAATAGAACCATTCATTACATGCAGTTCCATTGGGGTAGTGTACCTGCTCCAATGTCCATGTGGTTTCCAATACATAGGCAGAACTAAACGCACTATGCAGGTCCGTCTCGGGGAACACATAACCAACATCAAAACAGGCTTCAAATTCCATTCCGTTTCCAAACATTATGATTTGGTCCATAACCGAGACCCGGCTAATACAATCTTTCTAGCAATAGATAAGTATGAAGCACATTGGAGAGGCGGATCTTTAGTTAGGGAACTATCAAAAATGGAGATGGCGTGGATCCATAGAGTACGATGTTATACCCCCTATGGTCTCAATATAGACACAGATGTTAATTCTTTTATTGACAATAGTTAGGGAAATTGTAATTGAATCAGTCCTGAGTTCCTTGTGGTACCGTGAGGGTGGGGGGTACACATTGAGGCCCGTTTCTGATTTTTTGCTCTCTGGTACCTTATACTTTATTGTATCATTCCTATAAAGTATGAGTTTTGGGTGATTTGGCATTTTTGTGCCCATTCTGCTTCTTTAAGTGTCCAGAAGAGTGCCCAGTATTTTTGTGGCCAGATTTTGGATGACGTATGGAGGTGGAGTGCACTCATTTGACAGTTAATTTTTAATAACTTATGTTTGTAGTTTTTCTTTTTTTCTTTCTTTTTTCTACAGTGGTGGGGCATCTTAATTTATATCCAATTATATTTGCCAACACTTATGCCTTCAGATTCCTTTTTTATTAAGGAGACTGTGCAAATTACATTTAAGGGGATTAACCGTGCAATTCGGAATTTGACCACTAGATGCCACCACTTCGTTCGGCTGATGCTATTTATACAGTATCGTCACGAATTATTAAATTTAGGGGAAAGAGTGGCATATTTAATTCTTGCCTTCTCTCTATTCATCAAACACAAGTTCAGTATTTATAATTTTCATTTTTAGGTAAGGGGGATTACCCAGTAACATTGGAACGCCTCTTAGATACTATACTGGCATCTGCCCCATTGCAATATGGCGGCATTTGCATCACGGACGGCTCGGATCTCAGGACTGGGCGGTCTCTTCTCTGGTGAACGAGGATATAAGTGGTGGTGATCAGCACGCCGCCCGTGCCCCTGGACGACGTCAGGTTTGACGAAACGGCGTAGGGAGAGCGGCGTGCTGACGCCACCACATACCAACACGCAGTCCCGGATGTTACGGGCGCTTTTTCTTAAAGAGCTGGCCGGCTTGTTTTTATATTGACGCCTTATCAATCCGGATGTATGTAAGTGCATTACTTTTTTTTTTAACAATAAAAAGTTTTATACGTTTTTACACTATGGAAGCCTTTCTTTCTCATACATGATTGGCCCATGGACTTGCTGTTGAGATTTATCCAAGGAAATCACGGGGAGGTTATCTGAGTTTTCACCTATTGTATCCAGAGACTGTAGCTGGGTTATAAGCTGAAAGCGTGTTTGATCTCCTTGCCAGAGATCAAGGGAGCTGGTAAGAGGCAGCTGTTTTATAGGTGGAGGACTTTCCTATCCCCTGCACTTGTTTCTGCGGTGGTTTTGAGTGTGTTGTCACCCTGATTCAAGAAGAGGATATATACCTTCCGTGAATTTTGCATAGACTGCTACTTAACCTCTGCTCATTTGTATTTGATGGACTTTTAACAACATGCGTGCATACATTGAGTTGTAATCCTTTCTATTCTCTATCTAGCGCAGTTTTTTTGTGTTTGTTAATATCTTGTTTAATGTGGGTATCCCATATTGTTTAAACTGCAGCTCAAATACGTGTATTGACAACAGATCAGGCTCTGTATGTCTTTTAATTCTTACTGACAGCGCTGTATTTTTTACATATTTTGCTCTTTAAAGACCCTGGTTACTTTTGTTGTAAGCATAGACATGTACGAAGGGGGTTGTGCCGCCTTCCCTCCTCTCCCCTCCTGCCGGATGCTGTGGGGGATGTTTCAGGATAAAGAGAGCAGGGAAAGGAGCTGGTAAAAAATGTAATTCATCGGCTCCTTCCTTTTCTAAATGAACATAGTGAGTGATTGGTACTGATCACTCACTGTATTCATTCATAACTGAAGCAAAACTGCGTAAGAGGTTCTTTACTGTTCGAGTAGTAATGATGGGGAACTCCCTTCCATAGGTAATGGTGTGAGAAGATTTTTCATTTATGTGTCTATTTTATGAACAGGAAGGATGCAGCTCATAAAAACTTGCAGTTTGAATAATTTAAATACATTCCAGGTGCCTCCAAACAAAAGGTGAGCACAGTCTTTTAATTGTCTTTCTTTAGAAAGCAGTCACAGAAAAGCCAGTTCAGAAAGCGAAAATACATAAATAAAGCAAATTTGTGTTTTCTTTAAAATGATGGTATAAAAAAATTCTTGCTGTCTCTATCCAGGTCACAATGAGACGTAAAGGAATCCTCATAAGCGCCCCCTTGTTCTCCATCATGATTTTTCTGATGTCAAGATGGTTCATCATGAACACCAGAGACATCCCCCGAAGGATTCGTCTTGCCCCAACACCAGCAAGAACGCCGCTCCCCATAACGAGGCAGTCAGTAACCCTGTCCCGTGGCACTTACACTTATCATCTGAACCTAACCAGTTTTGAGGCGGAGTTCCCCCAACTACAGAGTTACCATTGCACACTCATCCAGGAGCCAAACCAAGAGGAACAAGGAGTAACCAAACAAAAGCTCTTGATCCTGGCGGTGAAATCCCAACCCAGTACTGGGACAAGGAGGTCAGAACTACGGAAGACATGGGCTAAAGAGAGAGAGATAAATGGATACAGAATTAAACCGTTATTCTTGTTGGGAAAGACGGATGTGAAAGGACATATGGAAATGGCCAAACGTGAGAGCCAAGAGTACGGTGACATTCTACAATGGGACATGACTGAAGGACACTATAACTTGTCTTTGAAAGAACGCTGCTTCTTGGAGTGGCTGTATCTGACGTCACCTCAAGTGGACCACATTTTTAAAGGTAAGGGAGGAGTGCCCAGACTAAGAACACTAAATTATTAACATATTCTAAACAAGCACTTTAATATAAGCTCTCAAGCACTTCTGTAATTATTGGCATTGTGGAGAAAATCATCCTCAAAATTCACAACTGAGGCACTGAAGTCTTAGCTCTCTCATTCATCTCCTGTCTATGTCTCTGCAACCTCTCACTCTTCTCCTGTGTGTCTATGTCTCTGCAACCTCTCACCTCTCTCCTCTCCTGTGTGTCTATGTCTCTGCAACCTCTCACTCCTCTCCTCTCCTGTGTGTCTATGTCTCTGCAACCTCTCACTCCTCTCCTCTCTTGTGTGTCTATGTCTCTGCATCCTCTCACCCCTCTCCTCTCCTGTGTGTCTATGTCTCTGCAGCCTCTCACCCCTCTCCTCTCCTGTGTGTCTATGTCTCTGCAACCTCTCACTCCTCTCCTCTCCGGTGTGTCTATGTCTCTGCAACCTCTCACTCCTCTCCTCTCCTGTGTGTCTATGTCTCTGCAACCTCTCACCTCTTTCCTCTCCTGTGTGTCTATGTCTCTGCAACCTCTCACTCCTCTCCTGTGTGTCTATGTCTCTGCAGCCTCTCACCCCTCTCCTCTCCTGTGTGTCTATGTCTCTGCAGCCTCTCACCCCTCTCCTCTCCTGTGTGTCTATGTCTCTGCAGCCTCTCACCCCTCTCCTCTCCTGTGTGTCTATGTCTGGGCAGCCTCTCACCCCTCTCCTCTCCTGTGTGTCTATGTCTCTGCAGCCTCTCACCGCTCTCCTCTCCTGTGTGTCTATGCCTCTGCAACCTCTCACCCCTCTCCTCTCCTGTGTGTCTATGTCTCTGCAGCCTCTCACTCCTCTCCTCTCCTGTGTGTCTATGTCTCTGCAGCCTCTCACCCCTCTCCTCTCCTGTGTGTCTATGTCTCTGCACCCTCTCACTCCTCTCCTCTGTGTCTATGTCTCTGCCGCCTCTCACTCCTCTCCTCTCCTGTGTGTCTATGTCTCTGCAGCCTCTCACAACTCTCCTCTCCTGTGTGTCTATGTCTCTGCAGCCTCTCACTCCTCACCTCTCCTGTGTGTCTATGTCTCTGCAACCTCTCACCTCTCTCCTCTCCTGTGCGTCTATGTCTCTGCAGCCTCTCACTCCTCTCCTCTCCTGTGTGTCTATGTCTCTGCAACCTCTCACCTCTCTCCTCTCCTGTGTGTCTATGTCTCTGCAACCTCTCACTCCTCTCCTCTCCTGTGTGTCTATGCCTCTGCAGCCTCTCACCCCTCTCCTCTCCTGTGTGTCTATGTCTCTGCAGCCTCTCACCCCTCTCCTCTCCTGTGTGTCTATGTCTCTGCAGCCTCTCACCCCTCTCCTCTCCTGTGTGTCTATGTCTCTGCAACCTCTCACCCCTCTCCTCTCCTGTGTGTCTATGTCTCTGCAGCCTCTCACTCCTCTCCTCTCCTGTGTGTCTATGTCTCTGCAGCCTCTCCCCCCTCTCCTCTCCTGTGTGTCTATGTCTCTGCAACCTCTCACCCCTCTCCTCTCCTGTGTGTCTATGTCTCTGCAGCCTCTCATCCCTCTCCTCTCCTATGTGTCTATGTCTCTGCAACCTCTCACCCCTCTCCTCTCCTGTGTGTCTATGTCTCTGCAGCCTCTCACCCCTCTCCTCTCCTGTGTGTCTATGTCTCTGCAGCCTCTTACCTCTCTCCTCTCCTGTGTGTCTATGTCTCTGCAGCCTCTCCCCCTCTCCTCTCCTGTGTGTCTATGTCTCTGCAACCTCTCACCCCTCTCCTCTCCTGTGTGTCTATGTCTCTGCAGCCTCTCATCCCTCTCTTCTCCTATGTGTCTATGTCTCTGCAACCTCTCACCCCTCTCCTCTCCTGTGTATCTATGTCTCTGCAATCTCTCACCCTCTCCTCTCCTATGTATCTATGTCTCTGCAGCCTCTCCCCCCTCTCCTCTCCTGTGTGTCCTGTGTGTCTATGTCTCTGCAGCCTCTCACCCCTCTCCTCTCCTGTGTGTCTATGTCTCTGCAGCCTCTCACCCCTCTCCTCTCCTGTGTTTCTATGTCTCTGCAGCCTCTCCCCCCTCTCCTCTCCTGTGTGTCTATGTCTCTGCAGCCTCTCACTCTTCTCCTCTCCTGTGTGTCTATGTCTCTGCAGCTTCTCACCCCTCTCCTCTCCTATGTGTCTATGTCTCTGCAGCCTCTCACTCCTCTCCTCTCCTGTGTGTCTATGCCTCTGCAGCCTCTCACCCCTCTCCTCTCTTGTGTGTCTATGTCTCTGCAGCTTCTCACTCCTCTCCTCTCCTGTGTGTCTATGTCTCTGCAGCCTCTCACTCCTCTCCTCTCCTGTGTGTCTATGCCTCTGCAGCCTCTCACCCCTCTCATCTCCTGTGTGTCTATGTCTCTGCAGCCTCTCACTCCTCTCCTCTCCTGTGTGTCTATGTCTCTGCAACCTCTCATCCCTCTCCTCTCCTGTGTGTCTATGTCTCTGCAGCCTCTCCCCCCTCTCCTCTCCTGTGTGTCTATGTCTCTGCAGCCTCTCACCCCTCTCCTCTCCTGCGTGTCTATGTCTCCGCAGTCTATCACAGTCACACAGAGCATACTTACCAACTGTCCCGGATTTCCCGGGACATTCTCGGGATTTGGACTCTTTTCCCGAGTTTATTTTTTCCCGGGAATTGACCCGAGAAATTAGTTTTTGTATGAATTTTCACCGCCGCTGCTTGCCGCCGGTAGAGGTCCACGGCCGCCATTTTTAAGGAGACCAGGAACGGCTGGGTGGCTAGATGAAGCTCCACCGTCGCCACTCACCCTGCGCCCCACTCCGCCTCACCCCGCCTACCCCCGCGCCCCGCTGTCGGTCTGTTATGGAGAGGGGCAGGGGTTTTATTGTAACCACATGGCCAGATGAGGGAGACATAATTTTGTATACACCCTTCTACTAGGACACCTGAGTAAAGGGGGGTGGGCACCGCTGGGGACACCTGATGTTAGGGGGGCACCGCTGGGGACACCTGATGTTAGGGGGGCACCGCTGGGGATACCTGATGTAAGGGGGGCTCCGCTGGGGACACCTGATGTAAGGGGGGCTCCGCTGGGGACACCTAATGTAAGGGGGGCTCCGCTGGGGACATCTGATGTAAGGGGGGCTCCGCTGGGGAATCTCATGTAAGGGGGGCTCAGCTGGGAAAATCTGATGTAAGGGGGGCTCCACTCGGGACACCTGATGTAAGGGGGGCTCCGCTGGTGATACCTGATGTAAGGGGGGCTCCGCTCGGGACACCTGATGTAAGGGGGGGCTCCGCTGGTGAAACCTGATGTAAGGGGGGGCTCCGCTGGTGACACCTGATGTAAGGGGGGCTCCGCTGGGGACACCTGATTTAAGGGGGGGCTCCGCTGGGGATTTTTAAGGAGACCAGGAATGGCTGGGTGGCTAGACGAAGCTCCAGCGTTGCCGCCCTCCGTGCGCCCCACTCCACCTCACCCCGCCTACCCCCCCTGCCCCACTGCCGGTCTGTTATGGAAAGGGGCGGGGGTTCTATTGTAACCACGCGGCCGGTGGAGAGAGACATAATTTTGTATACCCCCTCCTACTAGGACACCTGAGGTAAGGGGGGGCACCGCTGGGGACACCTGATGTAAGGGGGGGCACTGCTGGGGACACCTGATGTTAGAGGGGAAACCGCTGGGGACACCTGATGTAAGAGGGGCTCCACTGGGGACACCTGATGTAAGGGGGGGCTCCGCTGGGGACATCTAATGTAAGGTGGGCTCCGCTGGGGACATCTGATATAAGGGGGGTTCCGCTGGGAACATCTGATGTGAGGGGGGCTCTGCTCGGGACTCCTGATGTAAGGGGTGGGCTCTGCTGGTGACACCTGATGTGAGGGTGGCTTCGCTGGTGACACCTGATGTAAGGGGGGGCACCGCTGGGGACATCTGATGTAAGGGGAGCTCCGCTGGTGACACCTGATGTAAGGGGGGGCTCTGCTGGTGACACCTGATGTAAGGGGGGCTCCGCTGGGGACATCTGATGTAAGGGGGCTCCGCTGGTGATACCTGATGTAAGGGGGGGGCTCCGCTGGGGACACCTGATGTAAGGGGGGGCTCCGCTGGGGACATCTGATGTAAGGGGGTTCCGCTGAGACATCTGATGTAAGGGGGGCTCCGCTGGGGACATCTGATGTAAGGGGGGGCTCCGCTGGGGACATCTGATGTAAGGGGGGGGCTCCGCTGGTGACACCTGATGTAAGGGGGGCTCCGCTGGTGACACCTGATGTAAGGGGGGGCTCCGCTGGTGACACCTGATGTAAGTGGGAGCTCCGCTGGGGACATCTGATGTAAGGGGGGCTCCGCTGGTGACACCTGATGTAAGGGGGGCTCCGCTGGGGACACCTGATGTAAGGGGGGCACCGCTGGGGACACCTGATGTTATGGGGGGCACCGCTGGGGATACCTGATGTAAGGGGGGCTCCGCTGGGGACACCTGATGTAAGGGGGGCTCCGCTGGGGACACCTAATGTAAGGGGGGCTCCGCTGGGGACATCTGATGTAAGGGGGGCTCCGCTGGGGAATCTCATGTAAGGGGGGCTCAGCTGGGAAAATCTGATGTAAGGGGGCTCCGCTCGGGACACCTGATGTAAGGGGGGCTCCGCTGGTGATACCCTGTGTAAGGGGGGCTCCGCTCGGGACACCTGATGTAAGGGGGGGCTCCGCTGGTGAAACCTGATGTAAGGGGGGGCTCCGCTGGTGACACCTAATGTAAGGGGGGCTCCGCTGGGGACACCTGATTTAAGGGGGGGCTCCGCTGGGGATTTTTAAGGAGACCAGGAATGGCTGGGTGGCTAGACGAAGCTCCAGCGTTGCCGCCCTCCGTGCGCCCCACTCCGCCTCGCCCCGCCTACCCCCCTGCCCCACTGCCGGTCTGTTATGGAAAGGGGCGGGGGTTCTATTGTAACCACGCGGCCGGTGGAGAGAGACATAATTTTGTATACCCCCTCCTACTATGACACCAGAGGTAAGGGGGGGCACCGCTGGGGACACCTGATGTAAGGGGGGGCACTGCTAGGGACACCTGATGTTAGGGGGGCACCGCTGGGGACACCTGATGTAAGGGGGGCTCCGCTGGGGACACCTGATGTAAGGGGGGCTCCACTGGGGACATCTGATGTAAGGGGGGGCTCCGCTGGGGACATCTAATGTAAGGTGGGCTCCGCTGGGGACATCTGATATAAGGGGGGTTCCGCTGGGAACATCTGATGTGAGGGGGGCTCCGCTCGGGACTCCTGATGTAAGGGGTGGGCTCTGCTGGTGACACCTGATGTGAGGGTGGCTTCGCTGGTGACACCTGATGTAAGGGGGGGCACCGCTGGGGACATCTGATGTAAGGGGAGCTCCGCTGGTGACACCTGATGTAAGGGGGGGCTCTGCTGGTGACACCTGATGTAAGGGGGGGCTCCGCTGGGGACATCTGATGTAAGGGGGCTCCGCTGGTGACACCTGATGTAAGGGGGGGCTCTGCTGGGGACACCTGATGTAAGGGGGGGCTCCGCTGGGGACATCTGATGTAAGGGGGGTTCCGCTGAGACATCTGATGTAAGGGGGGCTCCGCTGGGGACATCTGATGTAAGGGGGGGCTCCGCTGGGGACATCTGATGTAAGGGGGGGCTCCGCTGGTGACACCTGATGTAAGGGGGGGCTCCGCTGGTGACATCTGATGTAAGGGGGGCTCCGCTGGTGACACCTGATGTAAGTGGGAGCTCCGCTGGGGACATCTGATGTAAGGGGGGCTCCGCTGGTGACACCTGATGTAAGGGGGGCTCCGCTGGGGACACCTGATGTAAGGGGGGCACCGCTGGGAACACCTGATGTTAGGGGGGGCACCACTGGGGACACCTGATGTAAGGGGGGCTCCGCTAGGGACACCTGATGTAAGGGGGGCTCCGCTGGGGACACCTGATGTAAGGGGGGGCTCTGCTGGGGACATCTGATGTAAGGGGGGGCTCCGCTGGGGACATCTGATATAAGGGGGGCTGCGCTGGGAACATCTGTTGTAAGGGGGGCTCCGCTCGGGACACCTGATGTAAGGGGGGGCTCTGCTTGTGACACCTGATGTGAGGGGGGCTCCGCTGGTGACACCTGATGTAAGGGGGGGGCACCGCTGGGGACATCTGATGTAAGGGGAGCTCCACTGGTGACACCTGATGTAAGGGGGGCTCCGCTGGGGACACCTGATGTAAGGGGGGGCTCCACTGGGGACATCTGATGTAAGGGGGGGCACCGCTGGGGACACCTGATGTTAGGGAGGGCACCGCTGGGGACACCTGATGTAAGAGGGGCTCCGCTGGGGACACCTGATGTAAGGGGGGCTCTGCTGGGGCACCTGATGTAAGGGGGGCTCCGCCGGGGACATCTGGTGTAAGGGGGGCTCCGCTGGGGACATCTGATATAAGGGGGGCTGCGCTGGGGACATCTGATGTAAGGGGGGCTCCGCTCGGGACACCTGATGTAAGGGGGGGCTCTGCTGGTGACACATGATGTGAGGGGGGCTCCGCTGATGACACCTGATGTAAGGGGGGTGCCGCTGGGGACATCTGATGTAAGGGGAGCTCCGCTGGTGACACCTGATGTAAGGGGGGGGTCCTGCTGGTGACACCTGATGTAAGGGGGACTCCGCTGGGGACATCTGATGTAAGGGGGGCTCCGCTGGTGACACCTGATGTAAGAGGGGGCTGCGCTGGGGACACCTGATGTAAGGGGGGCTTCGCTGGGGACATCTGATGTAAGGGGGGCTCTGCTGGGGACATCTGATGTAAGGGGGGTTCCGCTGGGGACATCTGATGTAAGGGGGGGCTCCGCTGGGGACATCTGATGTAAGGGGAGCTCCGCTGGTGACACCTGATGTAAGGGGGGGCTCTGCTGGTGACACCTGATGTAAGGGGGGCTCCGCTGGTGACACCTGATGTAAGGGGGGGCTCCGCTGTGGACATCTGATGTAAGGGGAGCTCCACTGGTGACACCTGATGTAAGGGGGGGCTTCACTGGGGACATCTGATGTAAGGGGGGCTCCGCTGGTGACACCTGATATAAGGGGGGGGGCACCGCTGGGGACATCTGATGTAAGGGGAGCTCCGTTGGTGACACCTGATGTAAGGGGGGCTCCGCTGGGGACACCTGATGTAAGGGGGGGCACCGCTGGTGACACCTGATGTTAGGGGGTCTCCGCTGGGGACATCTGATGTAAGGGGAGCTCCGCTGGTGACACCTGATGTAAGGGGGGGCACCGCTGGGGACATCTGATGTAAGGGGAGCTCCGCTGGTGACACCTGATGTAAGGGGGGGCTCCACTGGGGACATCTGATGTAAGGGGGGCTCCGCTGGTGACACCTGATGTAAGGGGGGCTCCGCTGAGGACACCTGATGTAAGGGGGGCTCCGCTGGGGACATCTGATGTAAAGGGGGCTCCGCTGGGGACACCTGATGTAAGGGGGGCTCTGCTGGGGACACCTGATGTAAGGGGGGCACCGCTGGTGACACCTGATGTTAGGGGGGCACCGCTGGGGACACCTGATGTAAGGGGGGCTCCGCTGGGGACACCTGATGTAAGGGGGGCTCCGCTGGGGACACCTGGTGTAAGGGGGGCTCCGCTGGGGACATCTGATATAAGGGGGGCTGCGCTGGGAACATCTGATGTAAGGGGGGCTCCGCTCGGGACACCTGATGTAAGGGGGGGCTCTGCTTGTGACACATGATGTGAGGGGGGCTCCGCTGATGACACCTGATGTAAGGGGGGTGCCGCTGGGGACATCTGATGTAAGGGGAGCTCCGCTGGTGACACCTGATGTAAGGGGGGGGTCCTGCTGGTGACACCTGATGTAAGGGGGACTCCACTGGGGACATCTGATGTAAGGGGGGCTCCGCTGGTGACACCTGATGTAAGAGGGGGCTGCGCTGGGGACACCTGATGTAAGGGGGGCTTCGCTGGGGACATCTGATGTAAGGGGGGCTCTGCTGGGGACATCTGATGTAAGGGGGGTTCCGCTGGGGACATCTGATCTAAGGGGGGGCTCCGCTGGGGACATCTGATGTAAGGGGAGCTCCGCTGGTGACACCTGATGTAAGGGGGGGCTCTGCTGGTGACACCTGATGTAAGGGGGGCTCCGCTGGTGACACCTGATGTAAGGGGGGGCTCCGCTGTGGACATCTGATGTAAGGGGAGCTCCACTGGTGACACCTGATGTAAGGGGGGCTTCACTGGGGACATCTGATGTAAGGGGGGCTCCGCTGGTGACACCTGATATAAGGGGGGGGCACCGCTGGGGACATCTGATGTAAGGGGAGCTCCGTTGGTGACACCTGATGTAAGGGGGGCTCCGCTGGGGACACCTGATGTAAGGGGGGGCACCGCTGGTGACACCTGATTTTAGGGGGTCTCCGCTGGGGACATCTGATGTAAGGGGAGCTCCGCTGGTGACACCTGATGTAAGGGGGGGCACCGCTGGGGACATCTGATGTAAGGGGAGCTCCGCTGGTGACACCTGATGTAAGGTGGGCTCCACTGGGGACATCTGATGTAAGGGGGGCTCCGCTGGTGACACCTGATGTAAGGGGGCTCCGCTGAGGACACCTGATGTACGGGGGGCTCCGCTGGGGACATCTGATGTAAAGGGGGCTCCGCTGGGGACACCTGATGTAAGGGGGGCTCTGCTGGGGACACCTGATGTAAGGGGGGCACCGCTGGTGACACCTGATGTTAGGGGGGCACCGCTGGGGACACCTGATGTAAGGGGGGCTCCGCTGGGGACACCTGATGTAAGGGGGGCTCCGCTGGGGACACCTGATGTAAGGGGGGCTCCGCTGGGGACATCTGATATAAGGGGGGCTGCGCTGGGAACATCTGATGTAAGGGGGGCTCCGCTCGGGACACCTGATGTAAGGGGGGGCTCTGCTGGTGACACCTGATGTGAGGGGGGCTCCGCTGATGACACCTGATGTAAGGGGGGGCGCCGTTGGGGACATTTGATGTAAGGGGAGCTCCGCTGGTGACACCTGATGTAAGGGGGGGCTCTGCTGGTGACACCTGATGTAAGGGGGGCTCCGCTGGGGACATCTGATGTAAGGGGGACTCCGCTGGTGACACCTGATGTAAGGGGGGCTGCGCTGGGGATACCTGATGTAAGGGGGGCTCCGCTGGGGAAATCTGATGTAAGGGGGGCTCCGCTAGGGACATCTGATGTAAGGGGGGCTCCGCTGGGGACATCTGATGTAAGGGGGGGCTCCGCTGGGGACATCTGATGTAAGGGGGGGCTCCGCTGGGGACATCTGATGTAAGGTGGGCTCTGCTGGTGACACCTGATGTAAGGGGGGGCTCCACTGGTGACACCTGATGTAAGGGGGGGCTCCGCTGGTGACACCTGATGTAAAGGGGGGCTCCGCTGGGGACATCTGATGTAAGGGGGGCTCCACTGGTGACACCTGATGTAAGGGGGCTCCGCTGGGGACACCTGATGTAAGGGGGGCTTCGCTGGGGACATCTGATGTAAGGGGGGCTCTGCTGGGGACACCTAAAGTAAGTGGAAGCTCCGCTGGGGACATCTGATGTTAAGGGGGCTCCGTTGGTGACACCTGATGTAAGGGGGGCTCCGCTGGGGACATCTGATGTAAGGCGGGCACCGCTGGGGACATCTGATGTAAGGGGAGGCTCCACTGGGGACATCTGATGTAAGGGGGGCTCCGCTGGTGACACCTGATGTAAGGGGGGGCTCCGCTGGTGACACTTGATGTAAGGGGGGGCTCCGCTGGGGACATCTGATGTAAGGGGGGTGCTCCGCTGGGGCCAGCTTGATATAAGGGGGGCTCCGCTGTGGACACCTGATGTAAGGGGGGCTCCGCTGGTGACACCTGATGTAAGGGGGGCTCCGCTGGGGACATCTGATATAAGGGGGGCTCCGCTGGGGACATCTGATGTAAGGGGGGCTCCGCTGTGGACATCTGATGTAAGGGGAGCTCCACTGGTGACACCTGATGTAAGGGGGGGCTTCGCTGGGGACATCTGATGTAATGGGGGCTCCGCTGGTGACACCTGATATAAGGGGGGGGCACCGCTGGGGACATCTGATGTAAGGGGAGCTCCGTTGGTGACACCTGATGTAAGGGGGGCTCCGCTGGGGACACCTGATGTAAGGGGGGGCACCGCTGGTGACACCTGATGTTAGGGGGTCTCCGCTGGGGACATCTGATGTAAGGGGAGCTCCGCTGGTGACACCTGATGTAAGGGGGGGCACCGCTGGGGACATCTGATGTAAGGGGAGCTCCGCTGGTGACACCTGATGTAAGGGGGGGCTCCACTGGGGACATCTGATGTAAGGGGGGCTCCGCTGGTGACACCTGATGTAAGGGGGGCTCCGCTGAGGACACCTGATGTAAGGGGGGGCTCCGCTGGGGACACCTGATGTAAGGGGGGGCTCTGCTGGTGACACCTGATGTAAGGGGGGCTCCGCTGGGGACATCTGATGTAAGGGGGACTCCGCTGGTGACACCTGATGTAAGGGGGGCTGCGCTGGGGATACCTGATGTAAGGGGGGCTCCGCTGGGGAAATCTGATGTAAGGGGGGCTCCGCTAGGGACATCTGATGTAAGGGGGGCTCCGCTGGGGACATCTGATGTAAGGGGGGGCTCCGCTGGGGACATCTGATGTAAGGGGGGGCTCCGCTGGGGACATCTGATGTAAGGTGGGCTCTGCTGGTGACACCTGATGTAAGGGGGGACTCCACTGGTGACACCTGATGTAAGGGGGGGCTCCGCTGGTGACACCTGATGTAAAGGGGGGCTCCGCTGGGGACATCTGGTGTAAGGGGGGCTCCACTGGTGACACCTGATGTAAGGGGGCTCCGCTGGGGACACCTGATGTAAGGGGGGCTTCGCTGGGGACATCTGATGTAAGGGGGGCTCTGCTGGGGACACCTAAAGTAAGTGGAAGCTCCGCTGGGGACATCTGATGTTAAGGGGGCTCCGTTGGTGACACCTGATGTAAGGGGGGCTCCGCTGGGGACATCTGATGTAAGGCGGGCACCGCTGGGGACATCTGATGTAAGGGGAGGCTCCACTGGGGACATCTGATGTAAGGGGGGCTCCGCTGGTGACACCTGATGTAAGGGGGGGTTCCGCTGGTGACACTTGATGTAAGGGGGGGCTCCGCTGGGGACATCTGATGTAAGGGGGGTGCTCCGCTGGGGCCAGCTTGATGTAAGGGGGGCTCCGCTGTGGACACCTGATGTAAGGGGGGCTCCGCTGGTGACACCTGATGTAAGGGGGGCTCCGCTGGGGACATCTGATATAAGGGGGGCTCCGCTGGGGACATCTGATGTAAGGGGGGCTCCGCTGTGGACATCTGATGTAAGGGGAGCTCCACTGGTGACACCTGATGTAAGGGGGGGCTTCACTGGGGACATCTGATGTAAGGGGGGCTCCGCTGGTGACACCTGATATAAGGGGGGGGGCACCGCTGGGGACATCTGATGTAAGGGGAGCTCCGTTGGTGACACCTGATGTAAGGGGGGCTCCGCTGGGGACACCTGATGTAAGGGGGGGCACCGCTGGTGACACCTGATGTTAGGGGGTCTCCGCTGGGGACATCTGATGTAAGGGGAGCTCCGCTGGTGACACCTGATGTAAGGGGGGGCACCGCTGGGGACATCTGATGTAAGGGGAGCTCCGCTGGTGACACCTGATGTAAGGGGGGGCTCCACTGGGGACATCTGATGTAAGGGGGGCTCCGCTGGTGACACCTGATGTAAGGGGGGCTCCGCTGAGGACACCTGATGTAAGGGGGGCTCCGCTGGGGACATCTGATGTAAAGGGGGCTCCGCTGGGGACATCTGATGTAAAGGGGGCTCCGTTGGTGACACCTGATGTAAGGGGGGCTCCGCTGGGGACACCTGATGTAAGGGGGGCTCCGCTGGGGACACCTGATGTAAGGGGGGCTCCGCTGGGGACATCTGATATAAGGGGGGCTGCGCTGGGAACATCTGATGTAAGGGGGGCTCCGCTTGGGACACCTGATGTAAGGGGGGGCTCTGCTGGTGACACCTGATGTGAGGGGGGCTCCGCTGATGACACCTGATGTAAGGGGGGGCGCCGCTGGGGACATTTGATGTAAGGGGAGCTCCGCTGGTGACACCTGATGTAAGGGGGGGCTCTGCTGGTGACACCTGATGTAAGGGGGGCTCCGCTGGGGACATCTGATGTAAGGGGGACTCCGCTGGTGACACCTAATGTAAGGGGGGCTGCGCTGGGGATACCTGATGTAAGGGGGGCTCCGCTGGGGACATCTGATGTAAGGGGGGCTCCGCTAGGGACATCTGATGTAAGGGGGGCTCCGCTGGGGACATCTGATGTAAGGAGGGGCTCCGCTGGGGACATCTGATGTAAGGTGGGCTCTGCTGGTGACACCTGATGTAAGGGGGGGCTCCGCTGGTGACACCTGATGTAAAGGGGGGCTCCGCTGGGGACATCTGATGTAAGGGGGGCTCCACTGGTGACACCTGATGTAAGGGGGGCTCTGCTGGGGACACCTGATGTAAGGGGGGCTCCGCTGGGGACATCTGATATAAGGGGGGCTGCGCTGGGAACATCTGATGTAAGGGGGGCTCCGCTTGGGACACCTGATGTAAGGGGGGGCTCTGCTGGTGACACCTGATGTGAGGGGGGCTCCGCTGATGACACCTGATGTAAGGGGGGGCGCCGCTGGGGACATTTGATGTAAGGGGAGCTCCGCTGGTGACACCTGATGTAAGGGGGGGCTCTGCTGGTGACACCTGATGTAAGGGGGGCTCCGCTGGGGACATCTGATGTAAGGGGGACTCCGCTGGTGACACCTAATGTAAGGGGGGCTGCGCTGGGGATACCTGATGTAAGGGGGGCTCCGCTGGGGACATCTGATGTAAGGGGGGCTCCGCTAGGGACATCTGATGTAAGGGGGGCTCCGCTGGGGACATCTGATGTAAGGAGGGGCTCCGCTGGGGACATCTGATGTAAGGTGGGCTCTGCTGGTGACACCTGATGTAAGGGGGGGCTCCGCTGGTGACACCTGATGTAAAGGGGGGCTCCGCTGGGGACATCTGATGTAAGGGGGGCTCCACTGGTGACACCTGATGTAAGGGGGGCTCTGCTGGGGACACCTGATGTAAGGGGGGCTTCGCTGGGGACATCTGATGTAAGGGGGGGCTCTGCTGGGGACACCTAAAGTAAGTGGAAGCTCCGCTGGGGACATCTGATGTTAGGGGGGCTCCGCTGGTGACACCTGTTGTAAGGGGGGCTCCGCTGGGGACATCTGATGTAAGGGGGGCACCGCTGGGGACATCTGATGTAAGGGGAGGCTCCACTGGGGACATCTGATGTAAGGGGGGCTCCGCTGGTGACACCTGATGTAAGGGGGGGCTCCGCTGGTGACACTTGATGTAAGGGGGGGCTCCGCTGGGGACACCTGATGTAAGGGGGGTGCTCCGCTGGGGCCAGCTGATGTAAGGGGGGCTCCGCTGGGGACACCTGATGTAAGGGGGGTTCCGCTGGGGACACCTGATGTAAGGGGGCTCCGCTGTGGACACCTTATGTAAGGGGGGGCTCCGCTGGGGACATCTGATGTAAGGGGGGGCTCCGTGGGGAAACCTGATGTAAGGGGAGCTCCGCTGGTGACACCTGATGTAAGGGGGGGCTCCGCTGGGGACACCTGATGTAAGGGGGGCTCCGCTGGGGACATCTGATGCAAGGACGGACTCTGCTGGGACACCTGATGCAAGGACAGACTCTGCTGGGGGCACCTGATGCAAGGAAGGACTCTGCTGGTGGCAGGCGATGTGGCAGGTGACATGCTCAGGGATCCCACTGATTCGGCATTATGGTGAGTTTAATGATTTCATTTTATATTACAATGTAATAATAGAAATAATGCACTTCAATCATCCTGACACAATAACAACCATGGTGCCGGGATGATTGAAGTGCTAACACCAGGTGTTTGGAGTATCTTTATCTGCTGGTTGCTAAACTTTCTAGAATACACATATTTCCATTGTTGTATAGGATCTGGGCCTGCTGTCCCTCCATCCCTCTCCCCCCCTTTCCCTCTCCATCCCTCATTTATCTCAGACTCTAACCACACCCCCTTTGAGCCATGCCCACTTAAGACACGCCCACTATTTTGCGTAAACCACGCCTATCCTTTCCCCCTGTGCCATGCCTACAAGCGCATGCCCCACCCCCTAATTATAATAAGACTCCGCCTACAGCCAAAAAAGTGTCCCTAAAAAATGTTTTTCAATGTTGGCAACTATGACAGAGTAGGGAAGGTGAGAGGATGCAGACACATGGTCACACAGGAGAAAGGAGGGGAAGTCTTTATTAATAAGATAACATGTGTCTGCATTCTCTCACCCTCCCCCTGTGGAGATAGATAGATAGATAGATAGATAGATAGATAGATAGATAGATAGATAGATAGATAGATAGATAGATAGATAGATAGATAGATAGATAGATAGATAGATAGATAGATAGATAGATAGATAATATATATATGGTTAGTGATTTTCATACATAATAAGTGACTTTTTTCTTTCTGCAGTTGACGATGATGAATTTGTGAACCCAGACATGATTGTACAGTATATTACAGAATATCGATCCCCAGATACAATTCATGGTTTTCACTATCATAGGCCACCTGTATTGCGTGGGACCAAATACAGCATTACAAAGACTCTGTACCCTCAGCAATATTATCCAGGTTTTGTATCCGGTGGCGGTTTTCTGTTCCCAGGAGCCTCAGTGAACGGCTTGTACAATGCCTCCCTTCTACTCCCTGTTTTCCCATTGGATGATGTATATTTTGGATTTCTCACCGTGGCAGCCAACCTAACCTTTCGGCATGACAGTCGCTTCTATGTGCGAGGATTAAAGTACGATGTGTGTAGGTACAAAGAAGCACTGGTGGTCCATGGAATTAATGCAAAGTTCATGACGCTGATATGGCAGGAAGTACAGAACAGCGAATGCCCCAAGGTCGAAGTCACGTCAAGCTGACAGACAGACGTACAGACAAGGGACTGCTACAAACGGGATAAAACGAATTGCTCAATACAAGGACTAAAACACATCTAATTGGATGTTGAAGGCTAAATAATGTACCTATTTGTTTTAGAATACTAATAAATATTTATGGAAAGGCAATTCGGAATGTCCTTATGAGCCTCATATTGTGGCATTAATATTGCATTTTTTTTTTTAAGAGATATTTGACTGCGCAAGTATGGAGTACAATACTGGGCCACTTTGCTGGATATGAACTCTAAATGACGTGCGTACTTACTGAACTCAGCGCCAATGGCATTTTTATAAGACAACTGTCACAATCATTTTTTTTAAATTCTATGCAGTTCGGCTGCAAAGCAATTTTTTTATTTGTCACATACATGTATAAATCCTAATTTTTGTCAATAAAATTACTTAACCCCCCCATGCAGAATATATTATATTATATACATTATATATTTTCTGAAAGCAAAGGCTCTGTAGAAAAAAAAAGGTGATACGGTAGTTGAAAATTTTTGTTTCACATGATATTTGCGCAACTGTTTATTAAACGCAAATTTTCTGAAAAAAGTATAATAAAATGAATTTTAGTGCAAAACCACATAAAAAGAAAAAAAAACACCTCCCTTTTACAAACCAGGGAAAAGCAGTCTCTGCCACGGATCGGACAGTTGACTTTTTCAATGATTTGGATTTTGAAGGTCTGTATATTTCGTTGATGAAATCGGTTGAAGTGTTTCGCTATGTTATTTTTGTTAGTTCTGATATCTGACAGGTGATCTGTAATTCTGTCACTGAGGCGTCTTGTAGTGCTTCCTATTTATTGGATTTTACATGCAGTACGGGTGATAATGTAAATTACATATTTAGCGTGGCAATTCACTAACTGTTTGATGATTATGGAAAGGCCATTGGTGTATGAGATTATAGTATGGGGATCACCTAGAAGATTGCAGGTGGAACACCTGGAAGCATGGCATCTAAACAATCCAGTGGTGTTCAACCAAGTATTAGTGGTTGTGTTGGAGGTGTACATACTGGGGGAGATCATGATGCCTATTGTTCGTGTTTTTCTTGCAACATATCTGATCCCACCTCTTAAGATTGTTTTGTAGCTGTCATCACTGTGTAAAATGCAGAGGTGTTTTGTAATGATGTTTTTTATTCCTGAGAGTTGTAAACTGTAATTGAGTGAAACACTGGTTTATTTGAGGGTCCAGTGTCTTGAACCATTGGTTAAAAGGTTGGTTCTGTCAAGGCTCCTGATTTGGCGACGAACCTTACGGACCATTGGTTTGCAGGATCCTCGTTCACGGAGTCTCTGTTCGAGTAGACATGCTTCTCTATCATAATCAGTTAGATAAGAGCAATTTCGTCTTATCCAGATGAACTGACCTTGATGTATTGTTCTGATAGTGTGGGGAGCATGACAGCTGGTTGCACGCAAAAGAGTTCTTTGAGGTAGTTTTCCGAAATGAACGTACTTTGACAGTCTTGTCCTGAATGGATCCAGATAGGGTAAGATCTAGAAAGTTGGTTTCAGTTTGATGTTCCTCTGTTGTGTACTTTAGGTTCAAATCGTTCGTGCTGAGATAGTCTAGAAACTCAGTGGTTGGCAATTCTCGTTTTGTGATAAAGATCAAATCATCAATATAGTGAAAGTTTGAAATGATTTTATCTCTGTGACAATTGTCTACATTGTAGATATGAAGCTTCTACCACCAACCCATGTACAGATTTGCATAGGTTGGTGAGAATCTGGCTCCCATAGAGGCACCTTTTCTTTGTATGTACCATTTAGAATTGAAAAGAAAATAGTTGTGATGTAGAAGGTAGGAAACAGCTTCCAGAATGAACCATTTTAGTTCTGATGATTATTCTGAATACAGATCCATGTGGTGTATGAGCGACTATAATCCTAGATTGTGGGGTATACACGAGTATAGGGACTTAACATCAAAAACTATCTATTTATAGTTGTTCTCCCATGAATGTCCTTCTAAAGCCTGTATATTGTGTTTTGTGTCCCAGAGATGAGAAGGAATCCTGATGACTAGGGGTTGTACCAAAGGGATTTATTTACTAAAGCTAGAGAGGGCAAAATTGATCACATTTCTGCAGAGAAACCAAGCAGCTTCTAACCTCAGCTTGTTCAATTAAGCATTGGCAATAAAACCTGGAAGCTGATTGGTTTCTATGCAGAATCGTGACTAATTTTGCCCTCTCTAGCTTTAGTGTCTATGAGGTTGCCCAAAGGTTCCCCAAGGGAGCCAATTAGGGTTGCCACCTCATCCCTTTAAACCTGAACACCTTTGAATTATAAGGGACTATATACAAGATTTTAGTAATAAGAACGGTATCATTAGCAGTAATCAGCATGGATTCATGAAGAATCGTTCTTGCCAACCAATCTACTAACCTTCTATGAGGAGGTGAGTTTCCATCTAGATAAAGGAAGGCCCGTAGACGTGGTGTATCTGGATTTTGCAAAAGCATTTCAGATAGTTCCCCATAAACGTTTACTGTACAAAATAAGGTCCGTTGGCATGGACCATAGGGTGAGTACATGGATTGAAAACTGGCTTCAAGGGGTGAGTTCAGAGGGTGGTGATAAATGGGGAGTACTCGGAATGGTCAGGGGTGGGTAGTGGGGTTCCCCAGGGTTCTAAATGACCTGGAGGATGGGATAAACAGTTCAATCTCTGTATTTGCAGACGATACTAAGCTAAGCAGGGCAATAACTTCTCCGCAGGATGTGGAAACCTTGCAAAAAGATCTGAACAAATTAATGGGGTGGGCAACTACATGGCAGATGAGGTTCAATGTAGAAAAATGTAAAATAATGCATTTGGGTGGCAAAAATATGAATGCAATCTATACACTGGGGGGAGAACCTCTGGGGGAATCTAGGATGGAAAAGGACCTGGGGGTCCTAGTAGATGATAGGCTCAGCAATGGCATGCAATGCCAAGCTGCTGCTAACAAAGCAAACAGAATATTGGCATGCATTAAAAAGGGGATCAACTACAGAGATGATAATTTTCTCGCTCTACAAGACTCTGGTCCGGCCGCACCTAGAGTATGCAGTCCAGTTCTGGGCACCAGTCCTCAGGAAGGATGTACTGGAAATGGAGCGAGTACAAAGAAGGGCAACAAAGCTAATAAAGGGTCTGGAGGATCTTAGTTATGAGGAAAGGTTGTGAGCACTGAACTTATTCTCTCTGGAGAAGAGACACTTGAGAGAGAATATGATTTCAATATACAAATACCGTACTGGTGACCCTACAATAGAAATAAAACTTTTTCGCAGCAGAGAGTTTAACAAGACTTGTGGCCACTCATTAAAATGAGAAGAAAAGAGGTTTAACCTTAAACTACGTAGAGGGTTCTTTACTGTAAGAGCGGCAAGGATGTGGAATTCCCTTCCACAGGCGGTGGTCTCAGCGGGGAGCATCGATAGTTTCAAGAAACTATTAGACCCCTTTCACACTGGGGCGGTTTGCAGGCGTTATTGCGCTAAAAATAGCGCCTGCAAACTGCCCCTAAACAGCCTCCGCTGTTTGTTCAGTGTGAAAGCCCGAGGGCTTTCACACTGAAGCGGTGCGCTGGCAGGAGAAGAAAAAATCTCCTGCTAGCCGCATCTTTGGAGCGGGGAAGGAGCGGTGTATTCACCGCTCCTAAACCGCTCCTGCCCATTGAAATCAATGGGACAGCGCGGCTATACCGCGGTAATACCGCGGCTATAGCCGCGCTATACGAGGGGTTTTAACCCTTTTTCGGCTGCCAGCGGGGGCTTAAAACCGCACCGCTAGCGGCCGAATACCGCGGTAAAACAGCGCTAAAAATAGCGCTGTTTTACCGCCGACGCCCCCTACCGCCCCAGTGTGAAAGGGGCCTGAGATAAGCACCTGAACGACCGCAACATTCAGGGATATACAATGTAATACTGACATATAATCACACACATAGGTTGGACTTGATGGACTTGTGTCCTTTTTCAACCTCGCCTACTATATAACTATGTAACAAATTACATGGGTTCTGGGGCTAATTAAATGCAGATAAGGCACCACGTGAGTTTAATTATCACCTTAATCAGCCACAGAACCTGTGTAATTAATATGTGTTCGGTTTTAAAGGGATGAGGTGGCAACCCTAGAGCCAATGCTGGTCACAAATGGTCTCCCTTGAATTGGGACATCATTTTTTTTGAGCAAATGATGGAATATAGGTGTAGCATCCTCTAGGTTCTTTTTGAGAGTAGATACATTTCCAGGCTTGGCTGGCAGCCAAGCCTGGGTGTGTTTTTGTGATCTGGGTTGGGAGTGACCTAGAGTAGAGCTGGGTGACCCACAGGTGGTGTCACTATTACCTCCCACTTCTTTCCAGAATCTTCTGCTGCTTTCTGAAAAAAGAGGTGGAGCCACCTGGGGTATTCTGAGGAGCCCTGACCAATTCCCAATCTGGATTGGCAGGGGGCAGGCCTCCTTAAATACCCAGGGTCAACCCAGCTGGGGAGGAGTTGATCAGGTGGAAGATGGAGATGGAGTGTTAGGCTGTCGGGGCCTTTGAGGGCACTCCCCAGTCTGGAGTGGGTATTCTTGGGCTTGGGCTCGGGTGCGGATGGGACTCTCTTACATCCCGCAGAGGTGTCCTGACCAGCTGGTACAGGAGTAGCAAGAGAAAACAGAAGGAGAACACTGCCGGGCAAGTCTCCAGGAGTTTCACAGAGGCATTCAAGAGGACTGGTGAGTGTTCACTCTGTCGGGAGGACTAGGAGGCACACCTGAGAGGACTGAGATGTAGCAGTCTGGGATGGATGCAAAGCCAGTCTGGAGGATGGTGGTGGCACGGGCAGTGGAAAGGGGCAGCTGCAGCCAGGAGGACTGGCAGTGCCTGAAGAGGTGGTACTGGCAGCAGTAGCCACAGGGTCAGCTAGCACTGGTACTTTCCTATTTTTGCTACATCATAGGGTCCCGCGGTCCCTGCTTGTAAAGGGCATCTGCTTTAGGCCTGGCTGAGCCAGTGTCAGCCCTGCAGTGCTAGCTGATCCAGGAAATGCAGCAAGTGATGTGCTGGACGAGTGAGAAGTGATAATCTGCAAGTAAGGCAGTGCAGGAGGAGAAGAGGAGATTGTATATACTGTGATGTATATAGTAGTGCCAATTTTGACTGTTAAATACGTGGGCATCTCATAAGTTTACTATCCCCATCCAAGTTAAATTCCCCTCAATAAAACATAAAAACAAGTGCAAGGACTGCTTTCATGTCTCTGAGCAAGGGAAAAGGCCTGGCTGGGCAGGGTGACAGACAAACTACTATATTCAGCAGCCCCTATGGGTGTACCGCTACATAGGTGTAACAGGATGGGAGGGGATAAGGGTGGTAGCCTTGAAGAGTTAAGAATGCCAATGGAGATAACTTCATCTAATATATGCTTTAGACGTTTTGTGTAGCTATCGGTGGGATCGGAAGATCTACAGTTGTAGGTGTTTTTGTCTGAAAGTTGTTTATCGGCTTCTCTAAGATAGTCCTCGGCATCCAGTATGACCACTGCTCCTCCCTTGTCAGAATTTTTTATGACAATACTGATATCGTCCTGTAAATTTTTCAGGAGTGTCCTTTCTTTCTGTGTGAGATTTTGGTGATGTTTTGACGTGTTGTTCATGGGTGTATTTGTCGACCTAGCCAGGGCCACGAGATCTTGTTCAATGGATCTTTGAAAAATATCCATCTACAGTATCTCACAAAAGTGAGTACACCCCTCACATTTTTGTAAATATTGACACTTTGCTACAATGTAAAGTAGTGAGTGTACAGCTTGTATAACAGTGTAAATTTGCTGTCCCCTCAAAATAACTCAACATACAGCCATTAATGTCTAAACCACTGGCAACAAAAGTGAGTACACCCCTAAGTGAAAATGTCCAAATTGTGCCCAAAATGTCAATATTTTGCGTGGCCACCATTATTTTCCAGCACTGTCTTAACCCTCTTGGGCATGGAGCTTCACAGGTTGCCACTGGAGTCCTCTTCCACTCCTCCATGACGACATCACAGAGCTGGTGGATGTTAGAGACCTTGCGCTCCTCCACCTTCCGTTTAAAGGATGCCCCACAGATGTTCAATAGGGTTTAGGTCTGGAGATATGCTTGGCCAGTTCATCACCTTCACCCTCAGCTTCTTTAGCAAGGCAGTGGTCGTCTTGGAGGTGTGTTTGGGGTCGTTATCATGTTGGAATATTGCCCTGCGGCCCAGTCTCTGAAGGGAGGGGATCATGCTCTGCTTCAGTATGTCACAGTACATGTTGGCATTCATGGTTCCCTCAATGAACTGTAGCTCCCCAATGCCGGCAGCACTCATGTAGCCCCAGACCATGACTGTAGACAAGACACACTTGTCTTTGTACTCCTCACCTGGTTGCCGCCACACACGCTTGTCACCATCTGAACCAAATAAGTTTATCTTGGTCTCAGGAATGGTTTCAGTAATTCATGTCCCTAGTCTGCTTGTCTTCAGCAAACTGTTTGCGGGCTTTTCAAAACTTTTTGAAAATGGAAAATTCAAATAGATTCTAATACGAATAAATGAAACAAATTCCGAAAAAGAATTAAACGGATTAATGAATTTAACCAAACAAATTTATGTAAAAAAAGAATCAAAACAATTTTTTTCGTTCTGTACATGTTTAGTGACACCTATGCGTAAGTGCCTCTCTTTGTTTTATAACCAACTCCAGCATAAGCTACTATTGACCAGACTGAAGTCCTTCCTTAAAGATATACGAAAACACAGTTTATTTTACATTGTCCCTTCTATTATACTAATATATATATTCAATTAACCACTTCACTTCACTTCACTGGGCACTTTCACCCCCTTCCTGCTCAGGCCAATTTTCAGCGCTGTCGCACTTTGAATGACAATGGCGCGGTCATGCAACACTGTACTGGTAAGGCATTTTGAGCATTTTTTTTCCCTACAAATAGAGCTTTCTTTTAGTGGTGTTTAATCACCACTGGGTTTTTTTTTATTGTTTGCTAAATAAATGAAAAAAGACCAAAAATTTTGATAAAAATGCGTTTTTCTTGGTTTCTGTTAAAAAATTTTGCAAATAAATAATCTTTCGTCATAAATTTAGGCCAGATTGTATTCTGAAAAATGTCTTTAGTGAAAATAACCCAAATCAGTGTATATTATTTAGTCTGTAGGAAAGTTATAGAGTCTACAAACTATGGGATATATATCTGAAAATTGATCAATCCTGATGTACTGACGGCCGACCTCATTTCTTGGGGCCCGAAAACACCAGGACAGTACAAATATCCCCCAAATGACCCCTTTTAGGAAAGTAGACAGTCCAAGGTATTTAGTAAGAGGCATGGCGAGTTTTTTGAAGTTGTAGCTTTTTGGCACAATTTTTTGGATAACGAAAAAACTTTTTAAAAAAAATGTATTTTTTTCATTTTTATTTTTATTTTTTTACACACTGTTACCAGTGCAGTACAGGGTCATCATATAACTGGTTCGGCGGTGATCAGGGACACTGATTTGAGACAGTATGTAAAAACAAAAACTAATTTTTAATAATGCTTTTCAATTTTTATTATTATATTTTTTCTTTTTTTTTTTGAACAGACTGCAACCAGAGCAAACAGTGTTACCATAGTTACATCGTACTATGCTGGGGAAGAGATCAGGATTTAAAAGGGGTTTTTTTACACATTATGATTGCTTATACCAGTGAATTTCATAGGCATAAGCAACCATTTACATCACCATTTTACATCACTTACATCAGGGTCCCCAGAGATTCCCCCCTTACATCAGGGTCCCCAGAGAGTCCCCCCTTACATCAGGGTCCCCAGAGAGCCTCCTCCTTACATCAGAGTCATCAGAGAGCCTCCCCCTTTCATCAGGGTACCCAGAGGGCCCCCCATTTACATCAGGGTTCCCAGAGAGCCCCCTTACATTAGGGTCACCCAGAGAGCCTCCCCCTTAACTCTGGGTCCTTAGAGAGCCTCTGCCTTAAAATCAGGGACCCCAGAGAGCCTCTCCCTTGCATCAGGGTCCCCAGAGAGCCCCCCACTTACATAAGGGTCCCCAGAGAGCCTCCCCTCCCCTTTGGGGACCCCTGCAGAGACTCGGGGCTATTCGCCCCATAATTCGGGGCTATAGCCCCAAAAGCCACCCCCCAGGGATGCCCCTGCACATGATACCAGCAGCAAGTCAGTACACTAATCAGTCATTGGCTGTGTCTGCGTGTGAGGCGCGTTCCAGGAAGTCATCATATGACGTCCACCCGGAATGACGAATGCCCCCGCACAGCTGTCCATTGACAATAGGCCGGGTGGTAAGTGGTTAAGTTTTGACAAAGAAAAAACTAGAAGCTAATTGGTTTCTATGCAGAGCTGCATCATATTTTGCACTTTACAGTTTTAGTAAATCAACCACTACATAGTGTGATTCATGGGGAGTTGGGGAGATGGTATCTTACATTATGTCGTCTGGCTCAGTTCTCACACGCTTATTCTCCTCTATGCTGGTGAGGATGTGGTCAAAGCAGAAACTGAATGCATATCTTGTGGTCCTGTAAAAATCAAATTTGTTTCTGGTGGAAAAATTTTCAGATTTTTTCAGAAGTGACTGGGATTCCTTTGCCCCTAAAAACCATCTCTAGCTTTATTGGATTTTGGATATTGACTCTACTCCGGCAGACTGTTGTATGATTGTTACATGCATTCTGTTAGGCAGCCAGAATAACTATAACCAGGAAATGAAAGCATTTCCGAATTTCTAATTTCCAAATTTCCAAATTTCCAAATTTCGAATTTCTGAATTTCCTCATTTCCAATTTCCGAATTTCAAATTCCCGAATTTCTGAACTTTCAAATTTCCGAATTTCGAATTTCTGAATTTTCAAATTTCGGAAATTCAAAAATCCAAAAATTTGAAATCTGAAAAAAAGAAAGAAAATCAGTAAAGTTCAAAATAATAACTAACTATTAAATTATAGGTATTGGAATTTTCTTTCAAATTTGGCTGTTTGTGAACATAACAAATACAAATTTATCTGAAGTTACGAATTATCTGAATCTAAATTGCCGCATCTAAACAAATGGAATGGAACAAATGAATAATAGATAATGATAATAAAAAGGTTTTATTATTATTATTGTTAATTATTATTATTAGATCGTTACGTTCCATTTAGATGCGGCATTTGTTATTTCAGATAATTCGTAACTTTAGATAAATTCGTACTCATTGACAAACAGCCAAATTTGAAAGGAAATTCCAATACCTATAATTTAATAGTTAGTTATAATTTCGAATTTTACTGATTTTCTTTCTTTTTTTCAGATTTTCGAATTTTTAGATCTTCGAATTTTTGAATTTCCGAATTTTCGAATTTCCGAATTTTCGAATTCCGAAAATCCAAAAATTCGGAAACTGGGAATTCAAAAGTTCGGAAATTCGGAAATTCGAAATTGGGAAATTTGACAATTCAGAAATTCGAAAATTTGGAAATTCGGAGATTGGAAATTCGGAAACTCAGAAATTCGAAATTCGTAATTTTGGAAATTAAAAAAATCGGAAATTCGGAAGTTTCGGAATTAACAAATTTGTCAAAATTCGTAAAAAAAACGAATTTGAAGCTAAATGAATTTCACATGTCTAGTTAGAAAACCAAAAATGAACATTCGCTTTTCTAATACTGAATCGCCTCTCCGCCAATCAGGAAGCGTGGGTCTGATACCCGCTTCCCGATTGACTGAAAGGTCAGGAGATCCTATTGAACGCCTAGGAGGAGGGGGATGCACACCACAGAAGGAGGAAGAAAGCCACCGAATACGCTGCCTGACTGCTTCCTAGATTTGGTAAGTGCGGGGCTTTGATGTCCCGGCTGTCCTCCTGGGGGGGGGGGGGCTGCCGCCCCACTCAAAATAAAAAAAACCCAGCCGCCACTGGCCTTGACTGAAAGAAGGTTGAAAAACACTGCTCTAGGCAATCATGGCTGGTGGGAAGGACAGGCAGTCCTGAAGTAAGCAATAAGCTGGTTCATGGGAGGGCAAATATCAATGCCTTCATTAATCTATGCCAGTCTGGAGGAGTGGTCCTTTCCAGACAGGGTGTATTTGCATAAAGACTGCCCTAGGTGACCACCACAGGTGATGCTCACTCCATGACTGGAAGAACTGCAATCCAATGAATAAAAGGGGCAGGCCAGGGACATCAGGCTGGGGGGGATGATCTGGACGATGATGGCGGGCTCTATCTGACTTGCTGCACATTGGGAGCGGCTCGCAGTGTGCAGTGAAATCGGAGGAAGTCATTTACAGAAGAGGAACCTGTACTGGAGGTCAGATTTAAATACCATTGTTATATTTAATTCTATTGTTCTGCTTTATAATTTTATAGTTCTGCTTTATTGAAAAGACAAACTACTAACAACGATTCACTGAAATATTTATAGAAAAAATATCATCTTTATTGGAATTGACAACAGTTGAAATAGTGTAATAAATCCCATACATTCTGTGCCTAGTTATAGGGCCACTAAACATCTTTTCATAAATATTCACATTTTAGAGCAGAACAGTAACAGTACTAAAGAAGATTATAAAACAGGTCAAGGGGTCAATGTACTTAATTGCTCCTGAAACCTAACCTCTGGAGATATATCCCCAAACCCTGGGCCTCCATCATTTAACTGTACCCCTTGCACCCATCACCCTGGACCCTCTGGCAGCAGCCGCAATCAGCACAATTTAGTTCCCATTTCTATTCTTCCCAAGACCAGACTCCCTTTCTCTTGCGCCCTTTGGAACTCCCGCTCTGTCTGTAACAAACTCACCTCTCTCCATGACCTCTTTATCGACAACTCATTTAATCTACTCGCCATTACCGAAACCTGGATTCACGAATCCAACACTGCATCTTCTGCTGCCCTATTCCATGGTGGTCATCTTTGGACTCACCCCCCCAGATCCAGTGGACGTAAGGGAGGAGGCGTCGGAATCCTTCTTCTGTCACTCTCCTCTTTGAAGCACACTGCATTTGTCTTTTCACTCCAGCTTCTCTAAGGATCGCTGTGATCTACAGGCCCCCTGGACCAGTATCATCCTTTCTTGATGACTTCTCTGCCTGGCTACCCTACTTTCTCTCTTCTGAAATCCCCACAATCATTCTCGGGGACTTCAACATCCCTATTAATACGAACACTCCTGCCACTTCCAAACTTCTCAGCCTAACCTCCTCCTTTGACCTGAGGCAGTGGATAGCTGCTCCTACTCACTCTGAAGGCAATACCCTTGACCTCGTCTTCTCTTACCTTTGCACTCCATGCAACCTCTCTAACTATCCATTCCCTCTCTCTGATCACCACCTTATTAGTTTCACTCTCTCCCTCTCCTCTACCCCCTCTCCCTCCAACCGCCTAAAAGTTACCCACAGAAACCTATGTCCTCTCAACCCTTTGCTTCTCTACTCTGCTATCGACAACCTCTATGACAAAATCTCACCCCTATCCTGCACCAACCTAGCCACTTCTGTCTACAACGCTTCACTTCTAGCCTCAGTGGACTCACTGGCCCCCCTCACTACGCCCAGAATCAGACCCCAACCCCTTCAATCTTACAAACATATGATACTAAAAGTCTTAAAAAAACATAGTCATGCTCATGAGCGCCTGTGGCATAAGACTAAGTCTCAGTGAGATTTCAACCAATATAAATCTGCCCTCCAAAAATACAATTCCAGCCTCCTCACTGCCAAGCAGACCTATTTTATCACTCTCATTAGCAACTTATTATCAGGTCCCCATCAACTCTTCTCTACCTTCAACTCTCTACTTCGTCCTCCACTGCCTCCACCCGCCAACTTACTCACTGCCCAAGAGATCGCGAGGAAATCTCTACTGTTCCGATACCCTCCACACTTTACACTTCATGCCCACAGGTACAATCATTACTTCCCTCTTTCAACCCCACCATTATAGACGAGGTTGCTAAACTACTTGCTAACAAACACCTTACCACCTGCCCTCTGGATCCTGTTCCCTCGCAAATGCTACGTTCATCCTCTGGTTCTATGCTACACTCTCTAACCCACATCTTCAATCTCTCCCTCTCTTCTGGCATCTTCCCCAGCTCCCTAAAACATGCACTTGTCAAACCCATACCTAAAAAGCCCTCACTGGCCCCATCCAATCTTAACAACCTACGCCCCATCTCCTTGCTCCCATTCTTATCCAAACTCCTTGAACGTCTAGTCTACAATTGACTGAGCGTCCACCTCGCTGATAATAGCCTTCTTGACAACCTCTATGAACTCTCCTTTAAGCACCACATCCAATCACTGTCCAAATCTTGCCACCCTTTCTAACCAATGACACAACAAAGCTCTTAATTCACTCCCTGGTCATCTCTCGCCTCGACTACTGCAACTCCCTTCTCATTGGGTTACCTCTACATAGGCTATCCCCCCTTCAGTCCATCATGAATGCTGCTGCCAGACTCATCCACCTTACCAATCGCTCTGTGTCTGCTACCCCTCTCTGTCAATTCCTCCACTGGCTTCCACTCACCCAACAAATTCAATTTAAAATACTAACTAGTTACAAAGCCATCCACAATTTAGCCCCCACCTACATCACTAGTCTAGTCTCTAAATATCAACCTACTCGTTCTCTTCGTTCCTCTCAAGACCTCCTGCTCTCTAGCTCTCTCATCACCTCCTCCCATGCTCGTCTCCAGGACTTTTCCAAAGTCTCTCCAATCCTATGGAATGCCTTACCCCAATCTGTCCGCTTATCACTTATCTCCTACTCTATTAGCTTTTCGACGAACCCTTCTCTTCAGAGAAGCCTACCCTACCCACACCTAACAACTGTATTTTAATTTTCTCCATCAGCTCACCCCCCACAGTTATTACCTTTTGTTCCACTTGACCCTCCCTTCTAGACTGTAAGCTCTAACAAGCAGGGCCCTCTGATCCCTCCTGTATTGATTTGTATTGTAAGTGTACTGTCTGCCCCCATGTTGTAAAGCGCTGCACAAACTGTTGGCGCTATAAAAATCCTGTATAATAATAATAATAATAATTTCAGGCAGAAACATGTGGTTTTGTATAAATCACTTGACCTCCGGAATGTTTTACCCCCCTTCATGGTCAGGCCATTTGTCGCTATTTAGGACTGCGCTACTTTAACTGGTAATTGCACAGTCATGCAAAACTGTTCACAAATGAAATTTACTGGATGTTATTTTTTTTCACACAAATAGAGCTTTCTTGTGGTGGTATTTGATCACCTCTGGGGTTTTTTTTATGTATAAACAAAAAAAGACCGACAACTTTGAAAAAAAAAAAAAAAACAATATTTTTTACTTTCTGCTATAAAACATATCTCATATATATATATATATATATAAAAAAATCAAATCTCTTAAACATTTTGGCCAAAATGTGTTCTGCTACAGGGTGCCTTGACAGGGCCTGTAGCTTACGCATATATTTGCAAATGTGTGCAGACTAAATCCCGGTTCTTAAAGAGGAGTTCCACCCAGGGGGGCCATAAAAAAAATAAAAAATAAAAGTCAGCAGCTACAAATACTGCAGCTGCTGACTTTTAATTGGACACTTACCTGTCCGGGAGTCCAGCGAAGCGGGGGATCGAAGCCCCGCTCGTCTCCCCCTCTGTTCAGCGGCGCCGGCATTGCAACTGTGGGCGCCGGGCTGTGGCTTCACAGCCTGGCACCCACTGCGCATGCGCGAGCGGCGCCGCTCGCCGTGAATGGCCGCTCAGTCACCTGGGACCTGTAATGGGTCCCAGATGATTGACAGGAGGGAGGGAGCAGAGCGGAGCCCTTCCTGTGCCGAGGGGGAAGTGATGTCACCAGCCCAGGCAAAGGAAGGGGCAGACTACGAGGGACCACCTAGCAACAGGCATTTAGAGGTAAGTTAAAAAAAAATATATATCCAAATGTTTTTTTGGGGTTTTTTTAAGGATTTTTTATGTATTTTTGTTTTTTTGGGTGGAACCCCACTTTAAGGCATATTGTTAGACAGGTCAATTCGGTTGGTCGCTGGCTGGTTGGTAAGTTTGAGCTTGAAAATCTCCTTGTATTTGTTTGATTCTGCTGCATGTCTTTGGTAAAAAAAAAATCCCAATAAATGTATATTGATTGGTTTGCATGAAAGTTATAGCGTCTAATAACTATGGAATGTATACTGGAATTTTTTTGTATCTTTTTTTATACTAGTAATCGATCAGCGACTTATAACGAGACTGCAATAGTGCGTCGGGGGGGGGTGATTAAATAACTTCCACTAACATCACAGAGATGTCACATGACATAAACAGAGATGTCACGTGGACATTGCCCTAAACAGAGATGTTACATGGACAATGTCCTTAACAGATGTCTCATGGATGAGTCCTAAACAGAGATGTTACATGGACAATGTCCTTAACAGAGATGTCTCATGGATGAGTCCTAAACAGAGATGTCACATGGACATTGCTCTAAACAGAGATGTCACATGGACAATGTCCTAAACAGAGATGTTACATGGACATTTCCCTAAACAGAGATTTCACATTGATGAGTCCTAAACAGAGATATCTCATGGACATTGCCCTAAACAGAGATGTCAAATGGACAGGCCCTAAACAGAGATGTCACAAGGACAGGCCCTAAACAGAGATGTCACATGGACGGGCCCTAAACAGAGATGCCACAAGGACGGGCCCTAAACAGAGATGCCACATGGACACTGCCCTAAACAGAGATGTCACATGGACAGGCCCTAAACAGAGATGTCACATGGACGGGCCCTAAACAGAGATGTCACATGGACGGGCCCTAAACAGAGATGCCATATGGACACTGCCCTAAACAGAGATGTCACATGGACAGGCCCTAAACAGAGATGTCACATGGACACTGCCCTAAACAGAGATGTCACATGAACACTGATTCTGAAAGAAGCTCAAAAAAAGAATTCAACCACATTATACAAAAAGATGAGCAAGCAAAGCACCCTTTACTGAATAATGGAGAATCCCATACCTCACCACCACCTATCCCAACCCAATTAACATTTTTGAGTTCCATTTTGGTTCTTTTTTTTTTTGTAATAAAATAAATAGATTAATATGTTACATGGGCAAGCCCTAAACAGAGATGTCACATGGATGAGTCCTAGACAGAGATGTCCCATGGACATTGCTCTAGACAGAGATTTCTCATGGACATTGCCCTAAACAGAGATGCTTCATGGACATTGCCCTAAACAGAGATGTCACATGGACATTGCCCTAAACAGAGATGTCACATGGACATTGCCCTAAACAGAGATGTCACATGGACATTGCCCTAAACAGAGATTTCTCATGGACATTGCCCTAAACAGAGATGCTTCATGGACATTGCCCTAAACAGAGATGTCACATGGACATTGCCCTAAACAGAGATGTCACATGGATATTGCCCTAAACAGAGATGTCACATGGACATTGCCCTAAACAGAGATGTCACATGGACATTGCCCTAAACAGAGATTTCACATTGATGAGTCCTAAACAGAGATGTCACATGGACATTGCCCTAAACAGAGATGTCACATGGATATTGCCCTAAACAGAGATGTCACATGGACATTGCCCTAAACAGAGATGTCACATGGACATTGCCCTAAACAGAGATGTCACATGGACATTTCCCTAAACAGAGATTTCACATTGATGAGTCCTAAACAGAGATGTCACATGGACACTGCCCTAAACAGAGATGTCACATGGATATTGTCCTAAACAGAGATGTCTCATGGACATTGCCCTAAACAGAGATGTCACATGGATATTGCCCTAAACAGAGATGTCACATGGATATTGCCCTAAACAGAGATGTCACATGGACACTGCCCTAAACAGAGATGTCACATGGACACTGCCCTAAACAGAGATGTCACATGGACACTGCCCTAAACAGAGATGTCACATGGACATTGCCCTAAACAGAGATGTCACATGGACATTGTCCTAAACAGAGATGTCACATGGACAGGCCCTAAACAGAGATGTCACATGGACACTGCCCTAAACAGAGATGTCACATGGACATTGCCCTAAACAGAGATGTCACATGGACAGGCCCTAAACAGAGATGTCACATGGACACTGTCCTAAACAGAGATGTCACATGGACAGGCCCTAAACAGAGATTTCTCATGGACATTGTCCCAAACAGAGATGTCACATGGACAGGCCCTAAACAGAGATGTCACATGGACAGGCCCTAAACAGAGATGTCACATGGACATTGCCCTAAACAGAGATGTCACATGGACACTGCCCTAAACAGAGATGTCACATGGACAGGCCCTAAACAGAGATGTCACATGGACACTGCCCTAAACAGAGATGTCACATGGATATTGCCCTAAACAGAGATGTCACATGGATATTGCCCTAAACAGAGATGTCACATGGACATTGTCCTAAACAGAGATGTCACATGGACATTGCCCTAAACAGAGATGTCACATGGACATTGCCCTAAACAGAGATGTCACATGGACATTGTCCTAAACAGAGATGTCACATGGACATTGCCCTAAACAGAGATGTCACATGGACAATGCCCTAAACAGAGATGTCACATGGATATTGCCCTAAACAGAGATGTCACATGGACATTGTCCTAAACAGAGATGTCACATGGACATTGCCCTAAACAGAGATGTCACATGGACAGGCCCTAAACAGAGATGTCACATGGACACTGCCCTAAACAGAGATGTCACATGGATATTGCCCTAAACAGAGATGTCACATGGATATTGCCCTAAACAGAGATGTCACATGGACATTGCCCTAAACAGAGATGTCACATGGACATTGCCCTAAACAGAGATGTCACATGGACATTGCCCTAAACAGAGATGTCACATGGACAATGCCCTAAACAGAGATGTCACATGGACATTGCCCTAAACAGAGATGTCACATGGACATTGTCCTAAACAGAGATGTCACATGGACAGGCCCTAAACAGAGATGTCACATGGACACTGCCCTAAACAGAGATGTCACATGGACATTGCCCTAAACAGAGATGTCACATGGACACTGCCCTAAACAGAGATGTCACATGGACAGGCCCTAAACAGAGATTTCTCATGGACATTGTCCCAAACAGAGATGTCACATGGACAGGCCCTAAACAGAGATGTCACATGGACAGGCCCTAAACAGAGATGTCACATGGACACTGCCCTAAACAGAGATGTCACATGGACAGGCCCTAAACAGAGATGTCACATGGACACTGCCCTAAACAGAGATGTCACATGGACACTGCCCTAAACAGAGATGTCACATGGACATTGCCCTAAACAGAGATGTCACATGGACATTGTCCTAAACAGAGATGTCACATGGACAGGCCCTAAACAGAGATGTCACATGGACACTGCCCTAAACAGAGATGTCACATGGACATTGCCCTAAACAGAGATGTCACATGGACACGGCCCTAAACAGAGATGTCACATGGACAGGCCCTAAACAGAGATTTCTCATGGACATTGTCCCAAACAGAGATGTCACATGGACAGGCCCTAAACAGAGATGTCACATGGACAGGCCCTAAACAGAGATGTCACATGGACACTGCCCTAAACAGAGATGTCACATGGACACTGCCCTAAACAGAGATGTCACATGGACACTGCCCTAAACAGAGATGTCACATGGATATTGCCCTAAACAGAGATGTCACATGGATATTGCCCTAAACAGAGATGTCACATGGACATTGCCCTAAACAGAGATGTCACATGGACACTGCCCTAAACAGAGATGTCACATGGACACTGCCCTAAACAGAGATGTCACATGGACAGGCCCTAAACAGAGATGTCACATGGACAGGCCCTAAACAGAGATGTCACATGGACAGGCCCTAAACAGAGATGTCACATGGACACTGCCCTAAACAGAGATGTCACATGGACAGGCCCTAAACAGAGATGTCACATGGACAGGCCCTAAACAGAGATGTCACATGGACAGGCCCTAAACAGAGATGTCACATGGACACTGCCCTAAACAGAGATGTCACATGGATATTGCCCTAAACAGAGATGTCACATGGATATTGCCCTAAACAGAGATGTCACATGGACAGGCCCTAAACAGAGATGTCACATGGACACTGCCCTAAACAGAGATGTCACTTGGATATTGCCCTAAACAGAGATGTCACATGGATATTGCCCTAAACAGAGATGTCACATGGACATTGCCCTAAACAGAGATGTCACATGGACACTGCCCTAAACAGAGATGTCACATGGACATTGTCCTAAACAGAGATGTCACATGGACACTGCCCTAAACAGAGATGTCACATGGACATTGTCCTAAACAGAGATGTCACATGGGCAGGCCCTAAACAGAGATGTCACATGGACACTGCCCTAAACAGAGATGTCACATGGACATTGCCCTAAACAGAGATGTCACATGGACACTGCCCTAAACAGAGATGTCACATGGACACTGCCCTAAACAGAGATGTCACATGGACATTGTCCTAAACAGAGATGTCACATGGACATTGCCCTAAACAGAGATGTCACATGGACAGGCCCTAAACAGAGATGTCACATGGACAGGCCCTAAACAGAGATGTCACATGGACATTGCCCTAAACAGAGATGTCACATGGACACTGCCCTAAACAGAGATGTCACATGGACAGCTTCCTAAACAGAGATGTCACATGGACAGGCCCTAAACAGAGATGTCACATGGACACTGCCCTAAACAGAGATGTCACATGGACACTGCCCTAAACAGAGATGTCACATGGACAGGCCCTAAACAGAGATGTCACATGGACACTGCCCTAAACAGAGATGTCACATGGACACTGCCCTAAACAGAGATGTCACATGGACAGGCCCTAAACAGAGATGTCACATGGACACTGCCCTAAACAGAGATGTCACATGGACACTGCCCTAAACAGAGATGTCACATGGACAGGCCCTAAACAGAGATGTCACATGGACACTGCCCTAAACAGAGATGTCACATGGACACGGCCCTAAACAGAGATGTCACATGGACATTGCCCTAAACAGAGATGTCACATGGACATTGTCCTAAACAGAGATGTCACATGGACAGGCCCTAAACAGAGATGTCACATGGACACTGCCCTAAACAGAGATGTCACATGGACACTGCCCTAAACAGAGATGTCACATGGACAGGCCCTAAACAGAGATGTCACATGGACACTGCCCTAAACAGAGATGTCACATGGACATTGCCCTAAACAGAGATGTCACATGGACATTGTCCTAAACAGAGATGTCACATGGACACTGCCCTAAACAGAGATGTCACATGGACATTGCCCTAAACAGAGATGTCACATGGACACTGCCCTAAACAGAGATGTCACATGGACAGGCCCTAAACAGAGATTTCTCATGGACATTGTCCCAAACAGAGATGTCACATGGACAGGCCCTAAACAGAGATGTCACATGGACAGGCCCTAAACAGAGATGTCACATGGACACTGCCCTAAACAGAGATGTCACATGGACAGGCCCTAAACAGAGATGTCACATGGACACTGCCCTAAACAGAGATGTCACATGGATATTGCCCTAAACAGAGATGTCACATGGATATTGCCCTAAACAGAGATGTCACATGGACATTGCCCTAAACAGAGATGTCACATGGACATTGCCCTAAACAGAGATGTCACATGGACATTGCCCTAAACAGAGATGTCACATGGACATTGCCCTAAACAGAGATGTCACATGGACACTGCCCTAAACAGAGATGTCACATGGACACTGCCCTAAACAGAGATGTCACATGGACACTGCCCTAAACAGATATGTCACATGGACATTGCCCTAAACAGAGATGTCACATGGACATTGTCCTAAACAGAGATGTCACATGGACAGGCCCTAAACAGAGATGTCACATGGACACTGCCCTAAACAGAAATGTCACATGAACATTGCCCTAAACAGAGATGTCACATGGACACTGCCCTAAACAGAGATGTCACATGGACAGGCCCTAAACAGAGATTTCTCATGGACATTGTCCCAAACAGAGATGTCACATGGACAGGCCCTAAACAGAGATGTCACATGGACAGGCCCTAAACAGAGATGTCACATGGACACTGCCCTAAACAGAGATGTCACATGGACACTGCCCTAAACAGAGATGTCACATGGATATTGCCCTAAACAGAGATGTCACATGGATATTGCCCTAAACAGAGATGTCACATGGACATTGCCCTAAACAGAGATGTCACATGGACACTGCCCTAAACAGAGATGTCACATGGACACTGCCCTAAACAGAGATGTCACATGGACACTGCCCTAAACAGAGATGTCACATGGACACTGCCCTAAACAGAGATGTCACATGGACATTGTCCTAAACAGAGATGTCACATGGACAGGCCCTAAACAGAGATGTCACATGGACACTGCCCTAAACAGAGATGTCACATGGACACTGCCCTAAACAGAGATGTCACATGGATATTGCCTAAACAGAGATGTCACATGGATATTGCCCTAAACAGAGATGTCACATGGACATTGCCCTAAACAGAGATGTCACATGGATATTGCCCTAAACAGAGATGTCACATGGATATTGCCCTAAACAGAGATGTCACATGGACACTGCCCTAAACAGAGATGTCACATGGACAGGCCCTAAACAGAGATGTCACATGGACAGGCCCTAAACAGAGATGTCACATGGACACTGCCCTAAACAGAGATGTCACATGGATATTGCCCTAAACAGAGATGTCACATGGACACTGCCCTAAACAGAGATGTCACATGGATATTGCCCTAAACAGAGATGTCACATGGACAGGCCCTAAACAGAGATGTCACATGGACACTGCCCTAAACAGAGATGTCACATGGATATTGCCCTAAACAGAGATGTCACATGGACAGGCCCTAAACAGAGATGTCACATGGACACTGCCCTAAACAGAGATGTCACTTGGATATTGCCCTAAACAGAGATGTCACATGGATATTGCCCTAAACAGAGATGTCACATGGACATTGCCCTAAACAGAGATGTCACATGGACATTGCCCTAAACAGAGATGTCACATGGACACTGCCCTAAACAGAGATGTCACATGGACATTGTCCTAAACAGAGATGTCACATGGACACTGCCCTAAACAGAGATGTCACATGGACATTGTCCTAAACAGAGATGTCACATGGACAGGCCCTAAACAGAGATGTCACATGGACAGGCCCTAAACAGAGATGTCACATGGACATTGCCCTAAACAGAGATGTCACATGGACACTGCCCTAAACAGAGATGTCACATGGACATTGTCCTAAACAGAGATGTCACATGGATATTGCCCTAAACAGAGATGTCACATGGACACTGCCCTAAACAGAGATGTCACATGGACATTGCCCTAAACAGAGATGTCACATGGACAGCTTCCTAAACAGAGATGTCACATGGACAGGCCCTAAACAGAGATGTCACATGGACACTGCCCTAAACAGAGATGTCACATGGACAGGCCCTAAACAGAGATGTCACATGGACACTGCCCTAAACAGAGATGTCACATGGACAATGCCCTAAACAGAGATGTCACATGGACACTGCCCTAAACAGAGATGTCACTTGGACACTGCCCTAAACAGAGATGTCACATGGACAGGCCCTAAACAGAGATGTCACATGGACACTGCCCTAAACAGAGATGTCACATGGACAATGCCCTAAACAGAGATGTCACATGGACAGGCCCTAAACAGAGATGTCACATGGACATTGTCCTAAACAGAGATGTCACATGGACAGGCCCTAAACAGAGATGTCACATGGACACTGCCCTAAACAGAGATGTCACATGGACAGGCCCTAAACAGAGATGTCACATGGACACTGCCCTAAACAGAGATGTCACATGGACACTGCCCTAAACAGAGATGTCACTTGGACACTGCCCTAAACAGAGATGTCACATGGACAGGCCCTAAACAGAGATGTCACATGGACACTGCCCTAAACAGAGATGTCACATGGACAATGCCCTAAACAGAGATGTCACATGGACAGGCCCTAAACAGAGATGTCACATGGACATTGTCCTAAACAGAGATGTCACATGGACAGGCCCTAAACAGAGATGTCACATGGACACTGCCCTAAACAGAGATGTCACATGGACATTGCCCTAAACAGAGATGTCACATGGACAGGCCCTAAACAGAGATTTCTCATGGACATTGTCCCAAACAGAGATGTCACATGGACATTGCCCTAAACAGAGATGTCACATGGACAGGCCCTAAACAGAGATTTCTCATGGACATTGTCCCAAACAGAGATGTCACATGGACAGGCCCTAAACAGAGATGTCACATGGACAGGCCCTAAACAGAGATGTCACATGGACACTGCCCTAAACAGAGATGTCACATGGACAGCTTCCTAAACAGAGATGTCACATGGACAGGCCCTAAACAGAGATGTCACATGGACAGGCCCTAAACAGAGATGTCACATGGACATTGCCCTAAACAGAGATGTCACATGGACATTGCCCTAAACAGAGATGTCACATGGACACTGCCCTAAACAGAGATGTCACATGGACACTGAAAGAAGCTCAAAAAAAGAATTTAACCACATTGTACAAAAAAATGAGCAAGCAAAGCACCCTTTACTGAATAATGGAGAATTCCATACCTCACCACCACCTATTCCAGATGCCTGAATAACATCTTCAAGTATAAACCCATTTTGGTTCTTTTTTTTTGTAATAAAATGAATATTTGGGCGGCACAGTGGTGTAGTGGGTAACACTCTTGCCTAGCAGTAAAAAGGGTCGTTGGTTCGAATCCCAACCACAACACTACCTGCCTGGAGTTTGCATGTTCTCCCTGTGCCTGCGTGGGTTTCCTCCGGGGTACTCTGGTTTCCTCCCACACTCCAAAGGCATGCTGGTAGATTAATTGGATCCTGTCTAAATTGTCCCTAGTATGTATGAATGTGAGTTAGGGACCTTAGAGTGTAGGCTCCTTGAGGGTAGGGACTGATGTAAATGTACAATGTATATGTAAAGCGCTGCGTAAATTGATGGCGCTATATAAGTACCTGAAATAAATCAAATAAAATAGATGAATACATTCAAACATATATTTTAAAAAAATGTGATAGTTGTAAAAAATGTAAATGGCGCGGAGTACAGTGCCCACGTCAAAAGGTGCAATAATAATGCCACAATATGGGGCTCATAAGGACTTTCCGAATTGTGTTTTCCGTAAATAATATTCTAAAAAGTAGAACTATTCTTTAGCCTCCAACATCCAGTCAGATGTGTTTTAGCCCTTGTATTGAGAAATGATTTTTTTTTCCCCATTTGTAGAAGTTCTTTATCTGTACGTCTGTCTGTCAGCTTGGTGTGATTTTGACCTTCGGCATTTGCTGTTCTGTACGTCCCACCATATCCATGCCATGTTCGCTTCATTAATACCATGGACCACTAGTGCTTCTTTGTACTTACACACATTGTACTTTAATCCTCGAACATAGAAGCGACTGTCATGTTGAAAGGTTAGATTGACCGCCATGGTGAGAAATCCAAAATAAACGTCATCCAATGGGAATACAGGGAGTAGAAGGGAGGCATTGTAGAGACCATTCACTGAGGCTCCTGGGAACAGAAAACCGCCACCAGATACAAAAGCTGGATAATATTCCTGAGGGTACAGAGTCTTTGTGATGCTGTATTTTGTCTCACGCATGACAGGTGGCCTATGATGGTGGAAACCATGAATTGTTTTTGGGGATCCATATTCTGTAATATACTGTACAATCACGCCTGGGTTCACAAATTCATCATCGTCAACTGTAGGGAGGAAAAAGATAGTTATCATGTATGACGATCACTAACCATATATGCTATATATCTACAGTGCCTCGAAAAAGTATTCATACCCCTTGAAATTTTCCACATTTTGTCATGTTACAACCAAAAACGTAAATGTATTTTATTGGGATTTTATATGATAGACCAACACAAAGTGGCACATAATTGTGTAGCGGAATGATAAATGGTCTTAAATTTTTTTTTACAAAAAAATATGTGAAAAGTTTGGTATGCATTTGTATGGCGCCCCCCCCCCCCCCCCCCCCCCGAGTCAATACTTTGTAGAACCACCTTTCACTGCAATTACAGCTGCAAGTCTTTTTGGGGATGTCTCTACCAGTTTTGCACATTTTTGCCCATTCTTCTTTGTAAAATATCTCAAGCTCTGTCAGATTGGATGGAGAGCGTCTGTGAACAGCAATTTTCAAGTCTTGCCACAGATTTTCAATTGGATTTTGGTATGGACATTGACTGGGCCATTCTAACACATGAATATGCTTTGATCTAAACCATTCCATTGTAGCTCTGGCTGTATGTTTAGGGTCGTTGTCCTGCTGGAAGGTGAACCTCCACTCCAGTCTCAAGTCTTTACCAGACTCTAATGCCGCGTACACACGGTCGGACTTTTCGTCTACAAAAGTCAGACAGCCTGTCCGACAGACTTCCGGCAGACTTTCGGCGGACTTGCGGCGGACTTGCGGCATACTTTCTAACGAACGGACTTGCCTACACACGACCACACAAAAGTCCGACGGATTCGTACGTGATGACGTACACCGGACTAAAATAAGGAAGTTCATAGTCAGTAGCCAATAGGTGCCCTAGCGTGGCTTTTTGTCCGTCGGACTAGCACACAGACGAGCGGATTTCGGGGTCCGTCGTAGTTACGACGTAAAGATTTGAAGCATGTTTCAAATCTAAAGTACGTCGGATTTGAGGCTAAAAAAGTACGTTGAAAGTCCGGAGAAGCCCACACACGATCGGATTACCAGCCAGCTTTAGTCCGTCAGCGTCCGTTGGACTTTTGTAGACGAAAAGTCCGACCGTGTGTACGCGGCATAACAGGTTTTCTTCTAAGATTGCCCTGTATTTGGCTCCATCCATCTTCCTATCAACTCTGACCAGCTTCCCTGTCCCTTCTGAAGAAAAGCATCCCCACAATATGAATGATGCTGCCACCACCATGTTTCACAGTGGGGATGGTGTGTTCAGGGAGATGTGCAGTGTTAGTTTTCTGCCACACGTAGCATTTTGCTTTTAGGCCAGAAAGTTCAATTTTGTGAAAGGCTGCAGAGACATAGACACACAGGAGAGGAGAGGGGGGAGAGGCTGCAGAGACATAGACACACAGGAGAGGAGAGGGGGGAGAGGTTGCAGAGACATAGACACACAGGAGAGGAGAGGGGTGAGAGGCTGCAGAGACATAGACACACAGGAGAGGAGAGGGGGGAGAGGCTGCAGAGACATAGACACACGGGAGAGGAGAGGAGGGAGAGGCTGTAGAGACATAGACACACAGGAGACGAGAGGAGTGAGAGGCTGCAGAGACATAGACACACAGGAGAGGAGAGGGGTGAGAGGCTGCAGAGACATAGACACACAGGAGAGGAGAGGGGGAGAGGCTGCAGAGACATAGACACACAGGAGAGGAGAGGGGGGAGAGGCTGCAGAGACATAGACACACAGGAGAGGAGAGGGGTGAGAGGCTTCAGAGACATAGACACGCAGGAGAGGAGATGGGTGAGAGGCTGCAGAGACATAGACACACAGCAGAGGAGAGGAGTGAGAGGCTGCAGAAACATAGACACACGGGAGAGGAGAGGGGTGAGAGGCTGCAGAGACATAGACACACAGGAGAGGAGAGAGGTGAGAGGCTGCAGAGACATAGACACACGGGAGAGGAGAGGGGTGAGAGGCTGCAGAGACATAGACACACAGGAGAGGAGAGGGGTGAGAGGTTGCAGAGACATAGACACACAGAAGAGGAGAGAGGTGAGAGGCTGCAGAGACATACCTGTAGACACACAGGAGAGGAGAGGGGTGAGAGGCTGCAGAGACATAGACACACAGGAGAGGAGAGGAGTGAGAGGCTGCAGAGACATAGACACACAGGAGAGGAGAGCGGTGAGAGGCTGCAGAGACATAGACACACAGGAGAGGAGAGGGGTGAGAGGCTGCAGAGACATAGACACACAGGAGAGGAGAGGGGGGAGAGGCTGCAGAGACATAGAAACACAGGAGAGGAGAGGGGTGAGAGGCTGCAGAGACATAGACACGCAGGAGAGGAGATGGGTGAGAGGGTGCAGAGACATTGACACACAGGAGAGGAGAGGAGTGAGAGGCTGCAGAGACATAGACACACAGGAGAGGAGAGAGGTGAGAGGCGTTAGAGACATAGACACACAGGAGAGGAGAGGGGTGAGAGGCTGAAGAGACATAGACACACAGGAGAGGAAAGGAGTGAGAGGCTGCAGAGACATAGACACACAGGAAAGGAGAGGGGTGAGAGGCTGAGGAGACATAGACACACAGGAGAGGAAAGGAGTGAGAGGCTGCAGAGACATAGACACACAGGAGAGGAGAGGGGTGAGAGGCTGAAGAGACATAGACACACAGGAGAGGAAAGGAGTGAGAGGCTGCAGAGACATAGACACACAGGAAAGGAGAGGGGTGAGAGGCTGCAGAGACATAGACACACTGGAGAGGAGAGGAGTGAGAGGCTGCAGAGACTTAGACACACAGGAGAGGAGAGAGGTGAGCGGCTGTAGAGACATAGACACATAGGAGAGGAGAGGGGTGAGAGGCCTCAGAGACATATACACACAGGAGAGGAGAGGAGTGAGAGACTGGAGACATAAGCACACAGGAGAGGAGAGAGGTGAGAGGCTTCAGAGACATGTCATAAACACTCAGGAGAGGAGGAGTGTTAATGACTGCAGAGACACATAAGGGGTGGTGAGGAGATGCAGAGACAGAATCACATCAGATGGGGTAGGTTAGAGAAAGCAGAGACATGGTCACATGGGATGGGGGGAGACAGAGGATGCAAACAGTTGTGAATTTTGAGGATGAATTTCTCCACAATACCCATACTTACGGAAGTGAATGAGAACTTGTTTTAAAGTGCTTGTTCAGAATGTGTAAATATTTTAGTGTGCCTAGTCTGGACTCTCCTCTCATACCTTTAAAAATGTGATCAACTTGTGGCATCTTCAGATACAACCACTCCAAGAAGCAGCGTTCTTTCAAGGACAAGTTATGGTGTCCTTCAGTCATGTCCCATTGTAGAATGTCACCGTACTCTTGGCTCTCACGTTTGGCCATTTCCATATGTCCTTTCAAATCCGTCTTTCCCAACAAAAATATTGGTTTAATTCTGTATCCATTTATCTCTCTCTCTTTAGCCCATGTCTTCCGTAGTTCTGACCTCCTTGTCCCAGTACTGGGTTGGGGTTTCACCGCCAGGATCAAGAGCTTTTGTTTGGTTGCTCCTTGTTCCTCTTGGTTTGGCTCCTGGATGAGTGTGCAATGGTAACTCTGTAGTTGGGGGAACTCCGCCTCAAAACTGGTTAGGTTCAGCTGATAAGTGTAAGTGCCATTGGACAGGGTTACTGACTGTCTCATTATGGGGAGCGGCATTCTAGCTGGTGTAGGGGCAAAGGGCATCGTTTGGGGGGTGCCTCTGGTGTTCATGAACCATCTCGCCATCAGAAAAGTCACGGTGGAGAACAAGGAGGCGCTTATGAGGATTCCTTTATGTCTCATTGTACCCTGAATAGAGACAGCAAGAATTTTAATACAATAATTAAAAAAATAAATAAATACAATTTGCTTTATTTATTCATACATGTCCTGTTTTTGTTCTTTATTTGATTTGTTTTTTTTTACATTTTTCTCAACAGCTGTTTAATCCTCAATAGAATGTTCAGTTTATATCAGCCATACATTCCAGTTGGTTTTCTTCAGAAATAGCCACAGCTTGAGTAGAAAGGCCCGTCCCCTGCCAGCATAGTACAGAGATGGACCCTTGCTCTATGTGCAGAAGCAGTGGTCTATCTGGAGAAGTCTGACACATCCCCTTCTGAGTCAGAGCTAGAATTCTCCAATCAGCAGGAAGCATGAGAGCTATATATTGCACAGCTATAGGTTGGACTCAGTAGGGAGTGTGTTGGACCTCTGTAGAGAGACCATTAGCTTCCACACTTCGAGCATGCGTCCTTCTCTGCAGCAACAGGGAACAGACTTTTCTACTCATGTTGTGACTGCTTTCTATAGAAAGTCACCTAAAAAACTGTGCTCACCTTTTGTTTTGATGCACCTGGAATGTATTTAGAAGATTGAAACTGAAAGTTAAAATGGCCTTTATAAGTTGCATCTTTCCTGGTAATAAAATAAGAAAATAAATGAAAAAATCTACACACACCACAACCTTCACTTTTTGTCAAGTCTTGCAGAGAAAAGATGCAAATAAACAAGTGACACCAAAAAACAAGAACAATTACATAGTTACACAATGCATTGGTCCCGGGTCCTGCCGTGAGCAGCTCCCGGTAGGAGAGGATGGAAGCCGACTCTGGGGAAAAGGGGTGCACAGGGGGGGCCTGGAAAGCATGAGGGATGGGGGGGCGTGGATGCTAAAACTGATCCCCCTGCAGCACGGCTGGAGGGATGGAGCAGAAGAGAAGCCAACATCGCTGTGAGGGAGGGCAGAAGAGGATCAGTGTCTGCAGTAAAGTAGTACAGCTGGCCCTCCTGCTCAGCAGGTGACTGGGCCACACTCTTCAACTGATAGGGCCTGGACCCAGAACAGGAGGGCTGGCTGTACTGCCATATCAGCGGCCCTGTGTAGATCACTACCATTTTCCATATCCTATACATTGTGTTCACTAAGAAACACATTTAAACGTTTTTTTTCCTATTTATCTACACTCTCTGCTGACACCATCAACTGCGAAAAGGGAGTTCCACATCCTTACCGCTCTGACAGCAAAGAACCCTTTACCCAGATTGAGGTTGATCTGCATTGTGTCCGAATTCGTTGTGTGGCTGCGTGCCTATGAGTCACTTTGGGCGGGGGTCTCGTGGAAGCCAGTTTACCTTAGAGAGGTCGGGAAACTCCTTGTTCAGCTCCCTAGACCCCTCCTAAATGTAAGTCATTATTGTTTTTTTACAATATTATTAAAAAAAAAAATATTGAAGGAAATTCCAAGTAAGTGTGTACTTACACAGGGTGACACTGTGGGTACACAGATAGCAGTGTGCCAATGTCCCAAATTGGGCATATGAAAACTAAAGACTAAAAGAATGGACTTTAAAGGCACACAGGTAGACTGTCTTAAAATAATAAGATTGGTTTATTGGATACAAAATTCATAGGGTGAAGACAAATAATACAAATAAATACATATAAAAAAATCATGAGATTGGTTTTTCATGGGGACAAGGGCCTCTTCCCAACAACCCTGGCCATTGGTTGTGGGGGTCTGCGGGAATCAGGAAGCCCCCTTTAACAAGGGGGCCCTTAGATCCTAGATCCTGGCCCCCCTATGTGAATGGGTATCAGGTACATTGTACCCCATCCCCTACCCATTCACCAAAAAGTGTCAAAAAGTAAAAACCACAATAGACAGTTTTTGACAATTCCTTTACTAAAAAAAAAAGAAAAAAAAATTAGAGATCTATTTATAAAAAATTTAAAAAAAAAACACTAGATTAATGTCATAACCATGTATGTGGCCATAATTTCCTGAAATACCTCAGTGGGGAAAATATCACATTATGACCAATAGATGGAGCTGACGATCATAGGAAAGTGACGTATAAAGTCAGAATTTGTGATGGCTGGGTAAGTGATTGTGACATTCATCCAGAATTTTTTTTTCTAAAACAGAACCCTTAGTGAAGTATTATGATCACAAAGCTGAATTCATTTGTGTCCTATCTATCTGCCTGGAGTTCACCTGTAATCCTCCATCAGTTTCCAGTTTGCCACACCTTCCCGCACTCAGATTCCTCTCTGCCGGGTTATAATTACACGGTGTATTGTCATGTAATTATGAGTGTGGAACAATTATCAACCTTTGGATGGATTGTATTTCCAGGATTCCTTCTACCACCTCGGACTGGAAATACCATCACAAAGCATCATTGTTGAACCGATTACATTCATGAGATCCCGGCCTAGTGCCTTCATCATTTGTACCAGGGCCAGGCTGACAGGTAGGACACCATTATATTAGTTTTCAGTTAAATAAAATTGTCATGGTAATTTTAGCCAAAATGTTCACACCCTGAAAAAAATGTATCACAGCACAGAAATGTACATGATATATGAAGGACAGATAAATCCAGTTTTCCCCACCCTATTAGACCATAACCTCCAAACCCCCCAATTACCCGATAAATGACGTGACAAGGTTTTGGAGTAAAATGGCCTTAAGGCCTTAAATTTAACAAATAACGTAACTTAAATAAATAACATTTAAAATAACCATCAACCAAACCTTCTCTATACCTTGGTGGTCTTTGAGGGCAATGACACACAACTTGGTCACTGCGACAAACTTCTTTAAAAACGTAAGCCTCCAGTCGCAAGATATCGACTCGGAGACGGTACTCGACATCCGCAGTGACCTACATTTTTTACCCCTTCCTGGTTAAAACCCTCATTACCCGAGAACCCCATACCACAAATGGGTCCCAACCATGTTATATTCCAGCCTTCTTCTCTTCCTCCAAAGACCCACTACTGCCGGGCTGTCATGACAACCTCACCGTAATGCTGACCAAAACATCGGGAGGATGGGTGGGAAGCTTCACTCCTCTCCGCTACCGACTGACCCAACTACTTCCCCCTGCCCACCAAACTTCCCCAGGACCCCTCCAAGCCCTTAACCAACCCCCTTTCCTTAAAGGGGCAACAGTTCCTAAACTACCCCTGCCTGTCCTGCTGTCCGCCTATGTCATGCCGTCCCTCCACCCATTCTTTTTATTCTTTTACTTCGGGACTCCCTTTTCACACCAACCCTTCTCCTAACTCTTAAAATGAACCTATAAGTTGGCCATACACTGAACAATACGCATTACTGTGTTAATATAATTTCAAAAGGAATTTTAATACTTTGAATTCTTCAGTTTTCATTAAAATAATCCCTGGTGATATCCTGCGGTGAAGGCCACTTCCTATTAGAGGGTGACAACTCTCTGTTCCTGTCTCCAAATTGTACTCCTGCGTAGTCACCCTGTCACATGGGCTTCTGATGGAGTCCATGACACACACTATGCAGGCATGGCCCACTGTTCTTACCATTAGGATGGAGAAAGGCCAAGGCAGCCATCGATGGAGTGCATGTAGACAGGAAGTAGCTGCAAAAGAGGGTTCAGGTAACCAGCAGCACTGAGATGCAACAAAGGATGAATATATTTTGGTTAGGGTTTATATTTATATATGCATACCAATGTAATGGAGAACAAATAACTGCATTTTTATCTACTTAGCTGAAAATAACTGTTCTGTCACAAAGTTTGGGTTGTCCCCAGAACAGTAATAGAGGGGAAATCTTCAAAGGGAGACGCTAGTTCTGGTGATAGCCAGGGATTTACTCACTTTGGACAGGTTTTCTTCTCACTTCCTGTTTTGGCTATGGAACAGGAAATGAATGGAACCCTCCCCAATGGGACACAAATGGCAAAAAATAAACACACAGGGGTTGTAATCCTCCATAACTCTATCCAAAATAAAAAAAAGTTTTGCCTTTAGTTCTACTTTAAGAAAAAATACCTCCAGATTAAAGGGGAATGCAATGGAGAAAGTCAGTCAGATCTGTATGTGGGACGGTGCAGCGTGGCACGGCCGCAGTAACTCACACACCGTAAAGATGCAAAAGAAATATCCTGTATTGTAGTCAGCGAATAACAGTTCACAACAAGCCAGGTGAAAGGCAGCCTGACCAGGAACACTTAAAGATGAACAGCAGATTGTTCAGAGCAGGTCTGCCCTGAGGGGCAGAATGCAACCTGGCGGTTCCACTTTACATTCGACTAGGGGGGGGGATGCGGACGTGAGGACGTGACGTCTCCTTGTTGAGAGAGGGGCCCGAGCGTACTGCCGGAGTGTGTGTGAGAGGGGAACCAGGAGATGCCGTGGCTATCCCGCTGTATGGGAGGCTGAGGGAGCGCCACAAATGAGGACCCTGCACTGGTCGGAGTTTGCCCAGTTTGTTGGTTGGGCGGACTGGCGGGTACGGTACTGACAAGCAGCGGTCAGTGGAGCACTGGAGGATTGAGCCTCGCGGTCCCCTCCCCTTCCCCCCCTTGGTTTTTCTACATGGATCCCTCAGCACCCGGATGGCTGAGAACAGGAGAGGAACGGCACAGGCAGCAGCACGGAGGATCGTTCTGATCTCTTTGAAAAGGCCCAAGAAAGCGTGAGCTGAAAGTACTACAACTACATCTAGCACTACTGGGGACACCAGTAGAAGCCAACGCAGCAGGGCTAGCAAGTGGTAGATGAAGACGACAAGGAGGTACTATTGTTTTTGAACTGAACTGTATGAAGGAAAATGTGCAAAATATCAGAATAAATACCGGCTTTTCACACCGATTGAATCGCACTTGCTCCTACCAGCTTCTCTGTCCGCCCAGGGTTAGAAAATCAGAAAGTGGAGGGTCTGAGAATGGCATTCCAAATGGTCCCCTTGTGCACCCACTGCCCACCCCTGCCCCCCTGTATTGGGGAGCAGGGGGGAGTAAGGAGTGCGATCGGAGCCACACCTTAAGGCTGGATAATCACAGGTGGGAGTGGGTAGAAGCCCCACCAGTGATTCTGGGGCCAGAATGTGGCCAAAGGGGGGGATGTAGAGTGGGAGGGGGGAGGTGGGGGTGGAAGAGGGTGGAGGGGAGAGGAGGGGGTATGAGGGAGGGCACCTTGTTGGGACAAACAGTATTTACTCATAGTAGATATAAACCCCACCAAAGGGCTTATTATCCTCTGACACGTAAGAAACACAGGACCCCTAATGCAAGTGAGAGATGCGGTGGAGGAGGAAAGCTCAGAAAGATTGGTGGAGAACAGAAACCCGAAATTAGGGGCTATTGGCCACCAATCTGTAAGAGGAAGAAAATAGAAAAAAAGAGATAATTGAAATACATTTTTTGACTTATAATGTCAGAGTTTTGAATTCTCCAACAAAGAGATATAAAATTTTGGAGGAACTTAGGCAGTATAAAGCTGAGGTGGTGTTCCTGCAGGAGACCCATATTTCTCAGAAAACAAACTTTAAATTATTCTCCAGGGATTTTCCAATTTGGTACTACGGGGACTCATCTACTAAGAGGGCCAAGGGGGTGGCAATTGGGTTTGCGATAATGATGAGATTCACACTAGAAGATAGGATGACAGACCCTGAAAGCCAATTTATTTTCTTGAAGGGTAGATTGGGGAAAAAGACATATACATTTGCAAATATTTATTGCCCTAATAAGAACCCCATTAAGTACTTGAAACAGACCTTGGGAAGATTAATGGACTTTAAGATGGGGGACGTGATATAGGCTGGAGATCTGAACTTCTGCATGGACCCGGCCGTAGGCAGTACATCCCGGGTACAGGGGACAAGTAAAGCTCTGTTAAATATGATAAAACAGAAAATGCGGCAATGCCAAATGATCAACATATGCAGGATGCAACACCCAAAGACACAGGATTATACTGTCTTCTCCCGTGTACATGGGACGTACTCGAGATTGGATTATATAATGGTGGACCAGAGGTTATTGAAGCAGGTAATTGCAACAAACATAGAAATATCAACGCTATCTGACCATTCCCCGGTGTCAATGAGGATTGGGATGCCAGGTATCCAAAGACAGCCGTATTCATGGCGTTTCAACAAAGCTCTTTTACAAGATGAGAAGGTAGCAGAAATAATCCATAAAGAAATAGAACATTATTTTTCAACTAATGATACTGGGGAAATATCAGGCGCCACCTTATGAGAGGCACATAAAGCCTATATTAGGGGCAATCTGATCTCTATTGGTGCTGGGAAAAAAAGAGAGAATTAAAAAAATTAATACTTTAATAGAAGAGATTTACAAATTAGAACTAGAACATAAAAAACATAAAGGACAACATCAGGAGATTTTCCACCAATTAGTGGGTAAAAGGGATGAACTCAAGAGCATTATGGTTTAGAAGTCAAAAAGGGCATTTTATAGAAAAGCAAAAGAAAGATACCTATGGGGAAATAAAGCTAGTAAACATCTAGCGAAAATGTTGCAAAAGAAAAAAGAAATTAACTATATAGAAAACATTCAAAATAAAAATGGGGAAATGGTATATAAAACTAAAGAGATAGCAAATGTGTTTAGGAGTTACTATGAGGCCCTATACTCTGTCAATCAGAAGGGACAACTAGAAATAGGAAAAACCAAGAAGATTAAAGAATTCCTAAAAATGCTAGATTGCCTCATTTATCAGCAAGTGGCAGGACTATATTAGACAGACCTATAACTGAGGAGGAAATCCATAATGCCTTAAAGGATTCAGCCCTGGGTAAAAGCCCGGGTCCACAACCTACTATCTTAAAAAATATAAAGAGATTCTAGTCCCGAAGCTATGCCAGTATATGAATGGGTTGGGAGTTGGAATTGGAACTATGGAAGGGGTAAGGAGACCCTGGCCGCATCAATAACGGTCATCTTGAAAGAAGGGAAGGATGGTACGCGATGTTAAAACTATAGGCCGATAGCCCTTTTGAATGTGGATGCCAAGCTTTACGCAAAAGTTCTGGCATCCAGGTTGAAAGAATGGATCAGGTCGGTTTTATCCCAGGGAGAGAAGGAAGGGACAACGGGGTGAGAAAGTTGCTCCTCCTTCAGGCCATCAAAACTAGTGAGACCCCAGGGCTATTCCTGTTGATTGATGCTGAAAAAGCATTCAACAGGGTAGACTGGGGACTTATGATAAAAAACATTGGAAGTCTTGGGCGTTGGACCAAGAATGATCCAATAGATTGAAGTACTATATAACCGCCCTTCCGCCTGTGTGAAAGTAAACAGCACACTATCCATCCCTTTTGAGATGGAAAACGGAACCAGGCAGGGATGTCCGCTATCACCGCTTCTGTTTGTGCTGACTTTAGAACCCCTGTTTGTATCAATTCGCAATAATCCCAATATCAAAGGCATCAAGATAGTAGAGGAAGAGCACAAGTTGGCAGCTTTTGCTGACGATGTGCTGTTTTACATCTCAAAACCAAGGATCACAATGCCAAATCTATTGAAGACTCTAAAACTGTATGGAGAAATTTCTAATTTCAAAATCAATCTTAGTAAATCTGAGATTCTAAATATAAATATAAGCAGACAGCAAGAAGAGAATCTGCAAACTGAATTCCACTTCCCTTGGAAGAAGAGCTTAAAATATCTGGGAATAAGATTAACTACCTCCCTAAGGAAAAATGATCTAATAAACTATATCCCTTTGCTGGATGAAATTAAAAAGGAGATAAAAAAAATATCAATCCAACACCTTTCTTGGATAGGGCGTATCAATGCAGTAAAGATGGTTTTGGTACCGAAAATCTAATATAAGTTTCAAATGTTACCTTTATCATTGCCGCAAACATTTTTTAAAACTTTAAAATCTATCATATCGAAGTTTATATGGCAAAATAAAAAAACGAGAATTGCATCGGCTGTTCTAGAAAAGGGGAAAGAACAGGGGGGCTTAGCCGTCCCAGATTTTAGAAGATATCATAAAGCTGTTGTACTTACACGTGTGGTGGAATGGGCGGAGGACGATAATGAAAAAAGATGGGTTAAAATAGAAAATGAAATGAGCAGTACACACTTAAGAAGGGTAATTTGGAACCCTCCACAATACAGGGCGTTGGGTGGGAACACGCACGAAATAACACGTAAATCATTAAAAATATTGGACACGATTCACAAACAAAACAAATGGGCACATAATTCACCCTTGATTTTTTTTAAAAGAGAATGATTATTTTGCACCAGGGAAGAGGTCAATTGGGGGGAATTGGATAAAAAAGGACAATGCACAGTTGAAAGATATATTGAAGAAGGGCACAATAAGCACTTATCATGAATTAAGATTGGACACGGAATTAATGGCGATTGATGGATGGCGGTACCTCCAGTTAAGACACTTTGTGGAGAAACTGCCCCAGCCAATAGGAGATGGGGAAGATCTTAGGCCACTGGAGCGGTTATGTACGAGGGAAAAATCAAGAAACAATATAGCTCGGATATATAAAATATTATCTTCTGGAGGGGATCTGGAGGTCCCGCCATACATCAAATAATGGGAATATCAACTAGGGTCACAAAGTAACAAATACACCATTGATAAAATTATGAAATGAACACATAAATCTGCTGCAGACATTAGGACGGCTGAGATGAATTACAAGTGCCTAGCAAGGTGGTATGCGACACCCGAAAAAACAAGTACATTTCAACCGGGCAAATCCTCGGATTGCTGGAGAGGGTGTAAGGCAGTCGGAACAATGGCCCACTTATGGTGCAACTGCCCCACAATTAAACAATACTGGAAAGAGGTCTTACAATTAATCAAGGAAATTACTAATAAAGTAAATCCCAGAAGATCCCTGGATATGCTTGTTCCATGGGGAAGAGGGCTCTGTTAATCAATACAGAGCATCTGTAATTCCCACTCTGATCAATGTAGCGAAAAGCCTTATTCCCAAAAAAGGCAGGAACCTGACAGCCCAAAAATGCGAGACTGGATACTCGGTATAAATTACATTTATAACTTGGAGAGTGTAAACCCAAGTAGGGAAGAAGTAGAGGGGAGAGATCGAAAGGATAAATGTGAAAGTTGGAAAGCGTATAAAAAAGACGTGGAGATACATCGAGATACTATGCCAATAATAGAAGGGGGTAAGGATTGAAATGAGTGAAAAGAAATGTAAACTAGACTGTTATTTAAGTCCCGGGACAGGGTGTTTGAGATGGGGGGGGGGGAAATGCGGAAATATGAAAAATCTCATGTAATTTTGCAAGATGTAAGTATATATATGGTGGATTCTGTAAGATGATATTTTTTTTTTTTTTAGTATGAAATTAAATAAAGAATAAAATAAATAAATAAAGTTCCACTTTAATTAGTACGTCTTTTTAAATATTTGCTTTTAATACTACATTTCTTGCAGTATAAAAGTCTAAAAGGTCAGATGAAGTGCAGACAATACATCAAAAGAAAAAAAGAAAAAAACAAAAGAATGCAGCCTGGCTGGTCTGTGCTCAAGCGGGGAGGTATCCAGGAGAAGTGCTGAATCCCTAGACTTCCCCTACTCATCTTTTATCCCTGTCGCTATTACTGTCCCTGACAGATGAGTGAGCTATCCCTATACTACCCACATGCTAAATGCACGCCATACTCAGGAGCCAGGGTCTTAAATAGACTCTGCTCAACCCAGGATGGCCATCAGAGTCACATGGGTTGTCAGCATCCAACTGGATCGCTGCCTCAGTGACCCAGGAAACCATAGAGGAACCGTGTTCCTTTTGACTTCTCCTTTTGCATTGCCGCTGCAGTTGGGAGCCACTTGCAGTGGAGAAAATAGACTGCACCTGCCTACGTATAGATATTCTCTCAATCATATCTTCAGATGGTGTACACAATGCTGCTGTCAAAGAAGGGTGAGTTCACTTAGGATCACTATACTAAGGGTATCACTTAGGATCACTATATCACACTAACATGTAAAAGATTCATCCAATTACATGGTCGGGTAAGAAAAACATACCACCAAATAGCCCTTATAGGTTGTATGTTTGGAGAACTGGGTGAACCATTGAGAGCCCAGTCCTCTGGTCCATCCGCATATATATAGACATACAACTAGAGGGAACTCAATCCTCTGGCTCATTAACATATGTAGACATACAACTAGAGGGAACTCAATCCTCTGGGTCAACCACTTCTGTAGACATAAAAATAGAACAAACTCAATCCTCTGAGTCAACTACTTCTGTAGACATTAAAATAGAGGGAACTCAATCCTCTGGGTCAACCACTCCTGTAGACATAAAAATAGAACAAACTCAATCCTCTGAGTCAACTACTTCTGTAGACATAAAAATAGAATGAACTCAATCCTCTGAGTTAACCACTTCTGTAGACATAAAAATAGAGGGAACTCAATCCTCTGAGTCAACCACTTCTGTAGACATAAAAATAGAACGAACTCAATCCTCTGAGTCAACCACTTCTGTAGACATAAAAATAGAGGGAACTCAATCCTCTGAGTCAACCACTTCTGTAGACATAAAAATAGAGGGAACTCAATCCTCTGAGTCAACCACTTCTGTAGACATAAAAATAGAGGGAACTCAATCCTCTGAGTCAACTACTTCTGTAGACATAAAAATAGAGGGAACTCAATCCTCCGGGTCAACCACTCCTGTAGACATAAAAATAGAGGGAACTCAATCCTCCGGGTCAACCACTCCTGTAGACATAAAAATAGAGGGAACTCAATCCTTTGAGTCAACCACTTCTGTAGACATAAAAATAGAGGGAACTCAATCCTCTGAGTCAACTACTTCTGTAGACATAAAAATAGAGGGAACTCAATCCTCCGGGTCAACCACCTCTGTAGACATAAAAATAGGGGGAACTCAATCCTCTGGGTCAACCACTTCTGTAGACATAAAAATAGAGGGAACTCAATCCTCTGAGTCATCCAGTTCTGTGGACATACCACCAAATAGCCCTTTGTAGGTTGAATGTTTGCAGAACTGGGTGAATCATTGAGATCCCAATCCTCTGGCTCCTCCACATATGTGGACATACAGCTATAGGGAACTCAGTCCTCTGGGTCAACCAATTCTGTGGACATATAACTCGAGGGAACGCAATCCTCTAGGTCACCCAGTCCTGAATTCTCTGGCTTATTCAGCTCTGTCTACATACAACAAAAGGGAACTCAATCCTCTGGGTCATCCTGTTCTGCAAACATTCAACTCGATGGAGTTCAATCCTCTGCATCATACACTTCTGCAAACGTACAACTATAGGGAGCTAAATGGCAATCCTCTGGATCATCCAGTTTTCTGGACATACAACTAAACGGGACCCGATTCTCTGGGCAATCTACTTCTGCAGGCATACAACTAGAGGAAACTCAATCCTCTGGATTACCTACTTCAGTGAATATACAACTAGAGTGAACTCAGCACTCTGGGTCATCCAGTTCTGTGGGCACACAAGTAGAGGGTGCTCAATCTTCTGGCTCATCAAGTTCTGTTGACATGCAGCTAGAGGGAACTCAATCCTCTGGGTCATTCGCTTCTATAGACATACTGTACAACTAGAGGGAATTGTATCCTCTGGGTCATCCACTTTTGTGGATATACAGCTAATGGGAATGTGGTCCTCTGGCTCATCCACTTCTGTGGACATACAACTAGAGAGAACTCAATCTTCTGTCTCATACAGTTCTGTGGAAAATACTTGGGTGAAATTATTTATAAATATCCTCTTTAGTAAAGTGTAAAAAAATAATATGTGTCCTGTTCCCAAAAAAAATGTATAATATGTTAAGGAAGACTTCAGAAGGTAAAATGTATAAAGCGCCTAGTGGACACATCTCCAAGGCAGTGGCGGCTGGTGCCAAAATTTTTGGGGGGGCAAACAAACTGAAAAATTCTGAAAAAAAACCCATCAATTGCAGCCTCACTGTGCCCAAACACAGCCGCTGTGCCCATCAATTGCAGTCACTGTGCCATCAAACGCAGCCACTGTGCCCATCAATTACAGCCACTGTGCCCATCAAATGCCGCCACTGTGCCCATCAATTGCCGCCACTGTGTCCATCAAACGCAGCCACTGTGCCAGCAAATGCTGCCACTGTGCCCATCAAATGCAGCCACTGTGCCATGCTGCCACTGTGCCCATGAAATGCAGCCACTGTGCCCATCAAATTCTGCCACTGTGCCATCAAATTCTGCTACTGTGCCCATTAAATGATGCCACTGTGCCATCAAATGCAGCTACTGTGCCATCGAATACTGCCACTGTGACCAGACCCCCCACCCGCTCGCCATCTGCCCGGTACTTAACCTGTCCCGTGGGGCAGCGGGAGATGGTGGCAAGCAGTGTCCTCCATGCGTCTCTTCCTGTCCTCTCCACCTGCTAGGCGTCCAATGACAGCGCCTGATGTTTCTGCCAATCAGGTGACAGGTAACAGACTTGAGCACCCGATTGATGGAGAGGCGGTTCAGCGTTAGGAAAATCGAATATTCATTTGCTGTTCTAACACACCTGGCTCACCTTTTTTGACACCTATTAGAGCCTATGGCTCTAATCAGGTGCTTTAAAAAACCCCTCCGATGTAATTCAGACGACCGGCGCCTGAAAAGGGCCCGGATACCTGAATAGGGGGTGGCAGCGGTGGCCATGGATAGATTCATGTTATGCATGAATCTATCCATTGGTCATAGAGGGGGTGGCTGGAGAGAGGGGGTGGCGGTGCGTCCTTATGGACGCATCGCCACTGCTCCAAGGTTAAAAAGAAAATTCACTCAGGGGCTTAGGCTAGCCATACATGTTCATTTTTTTTTTGTTCAACCAGAATGATCCAATTTCCCCATCTACATACTCAGGATGGATGGGGGAACCCTTCCCGCTGTGATATTGTATTCTGACAATAATCCCCACCATCAGAATACAATGATCAGTGTTGCCGGCTCTAACTGGAGGCACTGTTTGTTCGGTAAAAACCCAAAAGGCTAGTTGTACACAATGGAATTGATAGACCCACTAGTGTTCAACTGCTAGCCTATACTTGGTGAACCGGCTGAATTCCGGTCGATGTATGGCCAGCTTTAACTCAATGCTTTTACATCTGTGCTTTTTACAGCGTTCTTAATATTTTTCTGTGACTAGGGAGGAGCTGGATTCAGATATGAACTCAGTCTGAACCCAGTTTGTTGGATCCTGTGGGAAGCTTTTACATGTTCCTGTCCCTGCCGGTCCAATGAGCTGCAATGAAAAGAGATCGACAGCATTTATCTGTTATCTGTGGTCCAAACCTGTGATTCTGCTAAGAGCAACCAAAGAAATTCTTATATTATACACAGTAAGTTCTTTGTTTCACAAAACATAGAGGCATCCTAGCTGTTGCAGCTTGCTCTTAGCTGTCTTTGTCTGATTGAAAGCTCCTATCGAGCCCTATGAAGGAGGGGTCATTGTTGCAATAACTGTACACTTGGGGCACTTTTCAACCGCCATCTTGTACCTGACTATTCTCTTTCCTGCCCCAACCCCTGCTTGTACCTGACTAATCGCTTGAATGCCCCACCTCCTGCTTGTCTCAGACTACTCTTATGCCGGCCCCAACCCATGCTTGTACCTGACTACTCTCTTGCCTACACCAACCCATGCTTGTACCTGACTACTCTCTTTCCTGCACCAACCCATGCTTGTACCTGACTACTCTCTTGCCTGCACCAACCCCTGCTTGTACCCGACTACTCTCTTGCCTGCACCAACCCATGCTTGTACCTGACTACTCCCTTGCCTGCACCAACTCCTGCGTGTACCTGACTACTCTCTTGCCTTCCCCAACTCCTGCTTGTACCTGACTGCTCTCCTGTCTGCCTCCACCCCTACCTGTACCTGAATACTCTCTTGCCTGCCCCAACCCCTGCTTGTACCTGACTACTCTCTTGCCTGCCTCAACTCCTGCTTGTATCTGAATACTCTCTTGACTGCCTCAACCCCTGCCTGTACCTGACAACTTTCTTGCCAACTGCCTGCCACGACCCTTGATTGAACCTGGCTACTCTCTTGTCTTCTGTCTGCCATGTCCTCTGCCAGGACTTGACTACTCTCCTTTTTTACATTTGCCACAACCTCTGCCTGGACCTTGCTATTCTCTTGTTTACCACATCATGAAAGTCCCCAAACTGTAGCCCATCTGTCCCAACAACCGTTTGGTGGAGAAATCCTGGGGACCATGACCTGGTGCCAGTTTGCAGAAATGAAAACCAGAGGCCATTAGGATTCCCAAAACATTACCTTTAGGAGCTCTGGTGAATACCAACTTATACTTAGACTTGGGTGAGCCCATATTCTCTGCGAGAGGTCACCATAACCCCTGTTTCTATGGTACAGTATGTATAGATCAGGCTCTAGATTTCAATGAGAACTAGACAGTGGGAAAGCAAAGAAATAAACAGTCCACCATGCCACGGTGGGAATTTTTTGAAGGAAAGCCTGGGATGAGGTTGGGTTATGTTGGCCCCTGTCCATCGCCACTGCTCTGTCCAATGAAAGAGAATTGGGCCCTGTGACTGGACTTTAGACAGCAGTGGCGAAGCTAAACATTCTATCACCTACGGAAAAGACTCAGTTTGGCACCCCCCCCCCATCACAACAAGGAAGGTGTCAGTAAAGCAGAGGTTGTTTTTTATTTTTATTATTTTATTTTTTATCATTATTTTTCAATTTTTTCGCAGCCCTGTTGGGGGGGTCTTTGGTGAAATGTCAGGGGTCTATACAGACCCCTGATGTCTCACTTTTGAGACAGAAAAGGGGACTGAAGACACAGATTTGTCAATTCCTTTCTCTGCAGCCTCGGCTAAATGGAAAGTGGTCTGTGCTGAGCGGCATCATGTTCATTCACAAACTGTAGCACACAGTTTACTATGCTTCCATTATTAATGAACACAGTGGGTGATCATTACCGATCCCTCGCTGTGTTCATTCACTAAAGGAAGGGGCTGGTAAATTACATACTTACCAGCCCTTCGCCCCACTCTCCATCCTGAAAGATTCCTCGCAGCAGCTGGCAGCACTGGGGGGTGTAAGCAAACAGGGGGGCATGTAATCATACAGCAATTATTGATGGGTCTCACCTAGCTGACATTCTTGGGGCCCCTCGGAGCACAATGATGTGAAGGGACAGTAGTAGAAGTCCCAGGAGAAGCAGTAGCCCAGCAGCCAGCCTCACCATCCTCTTAATCCACCAGGCTTTCAGTGCCCGCTAACTTAGTCTGGCTGCACCCTCCGGGTCCAGGGGGTCCGGCCGGGCACAGGAGCCACCACTGCAGAACTTAGAGCCACTGCAGGGCAGGAAGGAGTAAAGCCCAAAGGGAAAGCTGCATTGGAGGGGGGAGAGCAAGGGTCTCCCTGAGTCAGGGGTGGAGGCAGATCAGCGGTGGGCAGGACTTCAAGTTCTAACCCACCTTGTGCATCTCCCACAAGAAAACAAGTGACACTCATCCCCTTGTACAACTCCCCCAAGCTTCCCCACTCTCCTTTTACAGCTCTACCCCCAACAGTTTTTGCATCTCCCCCTCACCATGTGCAGCTTCCCCACCCTCCCCCTCATCTTGTGCGCCCCCTGATACCCTCCACCTTGTCCTCCTCTCCCCCTCACCTTGTGCACCCCTGATATCCCCACCTTGTCCTCCTCTCCCCCTCATCTTGTGCACCCCCTGATACCCTCCAACTTGTGCTCCTCTTCCCCTCATCTTGTCCACCCCTTGATAACCCCACCTTGTCCTCCTCTCCCCCTCATCTTGTGCACCCCCTGATACCCTCCACCTTGTCCTCCTCTCCCCCTCATCTTGTGCACCCCCTGATACCCTCCACCTTGTCCTCCTTTCCCCCTCATCTTGTGCACCCCTTGATATCCCCACCTTGTCCTCCTCTCCACCTCATCTTTTGCACCCCAATATATCTCCACCTTGTCCTCCTCTCCTCATCTTGTGGTCCCAGATACACCCCAACCTTGGCCTCCTCCCTCCCCCTCATCTTGTGCACCCCCTCATACTTCATACCCCCCCCCCCCACACTGTCCTCCTCTCCTCCTTTATCTTGTACAGCTTTTTAATTCCTCCCCCTGTTGTGCACCCCCTCATCTTGTCCTCTACCCCATCTCATCTTGTGCACCTCCTCGCCAAACATGTGTACCCCCCTTTTCCCTGCTCTTGTGCAGCTTTCCCTCCCTCCCCACCTTGTGCCCCCCTTGCCCTTGTGCAGCTTCCACATGGACCCCAGAGCCGTGAATTGTTGGCAGTGGTGCCGGCCCTCCTCAAGACACTGGTAGTACATGGGGGTTTTGCACTGGATACAGTACATGCTGTAGTTCTTATTGCTCGTGGTTGGTACAAGTGGAAATCTTCTGGGAGCTCAGTCTCTTGCTCACCTGGCCCTGGGCGGGTGGTAGCAGGTGATGTTTGGCCAGGTGTCCAGAAGGGAGGATTACAGCAGAGGTGGCATGGCTCACATTAGAAGATGTCACACTGCCTAAACATGACAGTGGCCTCCTTCGGGCTCTTCTAACACAGCTGGCACCAGTGGGTGGCCGCCCTGGAGGAATGATGGTGAAGTTGGTGCATGGCCAGGGAAAGACTCGCACTCTATTCTAGGAATTTCTAGCTGACGCCCCCAGGGCAGATGTCCCCCCTGCCCCCTCAGTTTTGGCCCTGCTAGACAGAAAAATATGTGTACAAAGCCAGTAAACCACATCTGATTGGTCTTTTCAGACAAGACATAAATCATATGAAATAAAAGTATGTAGTCCAATAAAACTACTAATAATAGAGGTACGGGAACCTGTGTAACGGCTTTCTGTCTGCATGACATGTTGTCACCCATGTTGATGGGGACAAGGGCCTCTTCCCCACAGCACTTGCCCGCTGGTTGTGGGCATCTGCCGGCGGGGGCTTATCAGAATCTGGAAGCCCCCTTCAACAAGGTGACCCCAGATCCCGGCACCCCCTATGTGAATACATATCGGGTACCCCTACACATTCACCAAAAAAGTGTCGAAATGGTAAAAATGACAATAGACAGTTTGGGACAAGTCTTTTATTAAAAAAAAAAATAGAAAAAAGGTGCCACACGATGTAACTCTATCTTCGATGACAGCGCAGACGACCCGAGAAAATAAAAACGGAAAAACTCTGCCTCGATGAGAGGCGTCCCGCGACTGCAGGCTTTTTTCAATGACAGCTCTTATATAGCCAAGGGCAGCGTCCTTTTCAGACAAGACATAAACCATATGACATAAAAGTATGTAGTAAAATAAAACTACTAATAATAGAGGTATGGGAACCTGTCTAACGGCTTTCTGTCTGCATGACTAGTTTTCTATAACAATACCGGTGTTATATATGCAAAGGAAATGAATCATGAATGACACATCACTCAGTGATAAGTAATAAATCATTGAAAAGATAAATCAATGAACAAAGTCCACAAATTGAATATTTCCTTCATTTATAAAGGTGAAAATCAATATAAGTCCACAAAGTGTTGTAAGAAGGCTTTAAAAACACCAAGTTCATCCACCACACCGCGTGCAAATGGTGACTCCACTCCCCTTTTGTACACTCACCAAATGAAGTTGCCTTGAAAGTTCTCTTTGGGTCTGGCATGAATATTAAGGGAAACCCCGCACCAAAATTAAAAAAAAAAAAAGTTGCATGGGGGTCCCCCCAAAAATAAAGTTGCGTGGGGGTCCCCCCAAAATCCATTCCAGGTCTGTTATGGATATTAAGGGGAACACTGCGCCAAATTTAAAAAAAATGGTGTAGGGGTCCCCCCAAAATCCATACCAGACTTATGGATTTTAGGGGGAACCCCGCTTCAAATAAAAAATGGCGTGGGGGTCCCCCCCCCAAAATCTATACCTGACCCTTATCCAAGCACGCAACCTGGCAGGCCTCACTTTTGTTGCCAGCGGTTTAGACATTAATGGCTGTGTGTTGAGTTATTTTGAGGGGACAGCAAATTTACACTGTTATACAAGCTGTACACTCACTACTTTACATTGTAGCAAAGTGTTATTTCTTCAGTGTTGTCACATGAAAAGTTATATTAAAATATTTACAAAAATGCGAGGGGTGTACTCACTTTTGTGAAATACTGTATATATATATATATATATATATATATATATATATATATATATATATATATATATATTTTTTTTTTTTTGGGGCAGTTTTCTTATAAAAAAAAAAAATTAGAGATATCGATTAACATTTGTCAATGAATGAGGATACAATTTACCCTGAGAATAAAACGCAGTGTAATCCACCTGCATACTTTATGAAGTAGTTGTGATGATCTGTAAAGTTTCAGTAAAACATTCCAAAATTGCAAAATTGCATTCAGGCGTTTTGTTTTTTTTTACCTTTCTTCATGAATGGGGTTTAAGTGGAGTTCATAGTTACATAGTAGGTGAGGTTGAAAAAAGACACAAGTCCAACAAGTCCAACCCATGTGTGTGATTATGTGTCAGTATTACATTGTATATCCCTGTATGTATTGGTCGTTCAGGTGCTTATCTAATAGTTTATTGAAACTATCGATGCCCCCCACTGAGACCACCGCCTGTTGAAGGGAATTCCACAACCTTGCCGCGAGTCTTGTTAAACTCCCTAAAAGTTTTATCCCTATTGTGGGGTCACCAGTACGGTATTTGTAAATTGAAATCATATCCCCTCTCAAGCGTCTCTTCTCCAGAGAGAATAAGTTCAGTGCTCGCAACCTTTCCTCATAACTAAGATCCTCCAGACCCTTTATTAGCTTTGTTGTCCTTCTCTGTACTCGCTCCATTTCCAGTACATCCCTCCTGAGGACTGGTGCCCAGAACTGGACAGCATACTCCAGGTACGGCCGGACCAGAGTCTTGTAGAGCGAGAAAATTTTCATCTCTGGAGTTGATCCCCTTTTTAATGCATGCCAATATTCTGTTTGCTTTGTTAGCAGCAGCTTGGCATTGCATGCCATTGCTGAGCCTATCATTTACTAGGACCCCCAGGTCCTTTTCCATCCTAGATTCCCCCCCAGTGTATAGATTGCATTCATATGTTTGCCACCCAAATGCATTATTTTACTACATTTCTACATTGAACCTCGTTTGCCTGTATAAAAAAAAGTCAGGAGCTACAAATACAGTAGCTGCTATCTTTTAATATGAGGACACTTACCTGCCCAGGGTTCCTGCAAGGTCGGCACCCCAAGCTGACCCATCCATCGGCTTTGGGTGCAGGCACCGGCATTGCTAGTAAAGGAAGCCTTCAGGCTTCACAGCTGGTTTCCTACTGCACAAAGCTCGAGTTGCGCTGCACTTTCTGAGTGGTCCCATCATCTTCTGGGACACACACAGGTCCCAGAAGGCAGCAGGGAAGGAGGAGGGCCCGATGAAATTGGGGTAAGTGACGTACCTGGCTGCGGCAAGGCGAGACAGAAGTCCACCTGAAAAACCTTTTTAGGTTTCTTTAACTGGTATTACTGTATATGCAGATAAAAGGTCACATATACCATATTTTATGAAATAATAAATACAGTGTAACAATGTATTACTTGATAACTTGCAGGCTGAGGTTCTCCAATGGATAAATCAGCTATATACATTTCAGGGGCATCAAAACAAAAGCTGTGCAAAAACTTACATTGTTGTTTCTTTAGAAAACAGCCACAGCCTGAGTAGAAAAGCCTGTCCTCTGCTTTCATACAGCAGAGAAGGACCCTTGCTCTCTGTATGGAAGCAGTGGTCTCTCTGCAAAGGCCTGACACATCCTTTGCTGATTGGTGTGGCTATAGCTGACTCAACAAAGGTCAAGTTAGACCCCTACAGATAGACCACTGCTTCCACACACATAGCAAGGGTCCTTCTCTGCAGCATGCTGGCAGGGGACAGGCTTTTCTACTCAGGCTGTGGCTGGTTTCTGAAGAAACAAAATGTCAGACTTTGAGAAGCAGGCTGGAGCCAGCGGTGGAATGAGCAGGTGGCTGCATTTGCCGCTTCTGGCTAGTGGAGTCATCTCAACTCTCCGTATAGATAGGTAGTTGGAACCCAGTTCTTATCTGGCAGCAACAGCGCCTGAAGCCTGTGCCCATGATCCCACATGCCCAACAGCTACACTACACTCTCCTCCTGAGTAACCTATCCTGCTCCTCTGCAGCTGCAGTTCTCTATCAGGCACTGTCAAGGAGGGGGGTTTTGGGGTGGGAATAGAGCAGCGCACTCCTAAACTCTGCACTCTGCACGCAGCGCACCCCTGAACTCTGCATTCTGCACCCAGCGCAACCCTGAACCCTGCACTCTATATGTAGTGCACATCTAAACACTAAACTCTGTAGACAGCGCACCCCTGAACCCTGCACTCTGTACCCAGCGCACCCCTGAACCCTGCACTCTATATGTAATGCACACCTAAACACTAAACTCTGTACGCAGCACACGCCTAAACTGCACTCTGTATGCATTGCACCCCTGAACCCTGCACTCTGTATGCAGTGCACCCCTGGACCCTGCACTCTATATGCAGGACACACTTGAACCCTGAACTCTGTATGCAGTGTACCCCTAAAACCTGCACTCTGTATGTAGCGCACACTTGAACCCTGCACTCTGTATGTAGCACACACCTGAACTCTGCACCATGTACATAGCGCATCCCTGAACACTGCACTCTGTATGTAGCACACATCTGAACCCTGCATTCTGTATGAAACACACCTGTACCCTGCACTCTGTATGTAGCACACACCTGAACTCTGCACTCTGTATGTAGCCCACCCCTGAACCCTGCACTATGTATGCAGAGCACACTTGAACCCTGCACTATGTATGCAGCCCACACCTGAACCCTGCACTCTGTACGTAGCACACACCTGAACCCTGCACTATGTATGCAATGCACACCTAAACCCTGCACTCTATACGTAGCACACACCTGAACCCTGCACTCTGTATGTAGCACACATCTGAACCCTGCACTCTGTATGTAGCACACATCTGAACTCTGCACTCTGTACGTAGCACACACCTGAACCCTGCACTATGTATGCAATGCACACCTAAACCCTGCACTCTATACGTAGCACACACCTGAACCCTGCACTCTGTATGTAGCACACATCTGAACCCTGCACTCTGTATGTAGCACACATCTGAACTCTGCACTCTGTATGCAGCGCACCCCTGAACCCTGCACTATGTATGCAGCGCATTTCTCTGAACCTTGCACTATGTATGCAGCACACACCTGAACCCTGTACTCTGTATGAAGCGCACCCCTGAAACCTGCACTATGTATGTAGCACACACCTGAACCCTGCACTCTGTATGCAGTGCACCCCTGGACCCTGCACTATGTATGTAGCACAGACCTGAACCCTGCACTCTGTATGCAGTGCATCCTTGAACCCTGCACTATGTACGTAGCGCACACCTGAACCCTGCACTCTGTAAGTAGCACACACCTGAACCCTGTACTCTGTATGCAGTGCACACCTGAACCCTGCACTCTGCATACAGTGCACACCTGAACCCTGCACTATGTATGCAGCGCATACCTGAACCCTGCACTCTATACCTTACGTACTTTCCTGGTATTTAATGTCCCTTTAAGTTCCTCCCACTGTAAATGCAGGAGGCGATACTGCTGCTTCCTGAATGTGTTTTTTTCCCAACTGAATGGGAACTTTGCATTGAAATGCTGTGTCACAACCTCAAGCCAAGAGTATGAGATCCCGGCACCCCCTATGTGAATACATATCGGGTACCCCTACACATTCACCAAAAAAGTGTCGAAATGGTAAAAATGACAATAGACAGTTTGGGACAAGTCTTTTATTTAAAAAAAAATAGCAAAAAGGTGCCACACGATGTAACTCTATCTTCGATGACAGCGCAGACGACCCGAGAAAATAAAAACGGAAAAACTCTGCCTCGATGAGAGGCGTCCCGCGACTGCAGGCTTTTTTCAATGACAGCTCTTATATAGCAAAGGGCAGCGTCCTTTTCAGACAAGACATAAACCATATGACATAAAAGTATGTAGTAAAATAAAACTACTAATAATAGAGGTATGGGAACCTGTCTAACGGCTTTCTGTCTGCATGACTAGTTTTCTATAACAATACCGGTGTTATATATGCAAAGGAAATGAATCATGAATGACACATCACTCAGTGATAAGTAATAAATCATTGAAAAGATAAATCAATGAACAAAGTCCACAAATTGAATATTTCCTTCATTTATAAAGGTGAAATTCAATATAAGTCCACAAAGTGTTGTAAGAAGGCTTTAAAAACACCAAGTTCATCCACCACACCGCGTGCAAATGGTGACTCCACTCCCCTTTTGTACACTCACCAAATGAAGTTGCCTTGAAAGTTCTCTTTGGGTCTGGCATGAATATTAAGGGAAACCCCGCACCAAAATTAAAAAAAAAAAAAGTTGCATGGGGGTCCCCCCAAAAATAAAGTTGCGTGGGGGTCCCCCCAAAATCCATTCCAGGTCTGTTATGGATGTTAAGGGGAACACTGCGCCAAATAAAAAAAAATGGTGTAGGGGTCCCCCCAAAATCCATACCAGACTTATGGATTTTAGGGGGAACCCCGCTTCAAATAAAAAATGGCGTGGGGGTCCCCCCCCCCCCAAAATCTATACCTGACCCTTATCCAAGCAAGCAACCTGGCAGGCCTCACTTTTGTTGCCAGTGGTTTAGACATTAATGGCTGTGTGTTGAGTTATTTTGAGGGGACAGCAAATTTACACTGTTATACAAGCTGTACACTCACTACTTTACATTGTAGCAAAGTGTTATTTCTTCAGTGTTGTCACATGAAAAGTTATATTAAAATATTTACAAAAATGCGAGGGGTGTACTCACTTTTGTGAAATACTGTATATATATATATATATATATATATATATATATATATATATATATATATTTTTTTTTTTTTTGGGCCAGTTTTCTTATAAAAAAAAAAAATTAGAGATATCGATTAACATTTGTCACTGAATGAGGATACAATTTACCCTGAGAATAAAAGGCAGTGTAATCCACCTGCATACTTTATGAAGTAGTTGTGATGATCTGTAAAGTTTCAGTAAAACATTCCAAAATTGCAAAATTGCATTCAGGCGTTTTGTTTTTTTTTACCTTTCTTCATGAATGGGGTTTAAGCGGAGTTCATAGTTACATAGTAGGTGAGGTTGAAAAAAGACACAAGTCCAACAAGTCCAACTCATGTGTGTGATTATGTGTCAGTATTACATTGTATATCCCTGTATGTATTGGTCGTTTAGGTGCTTATCTAATAGTTTATTGAAACTATCGATGCCCCCCACTGAGACCACCGCCTGTGGAAGGGAATTCCACAACCTTGCCGCGAGTCTTGTTAAACTCCCTAAAAGTTTTATCCCTATTGTGGGGTCACCAGTACGGTATTTGTAAATTGAAATCATATCCCCTCTCAAGCGTCTCTTCTCCAGAGAGAATAAGTTCAGTGCTCGCAACCTTTCCTCATAACTAAGATCCTCCAGACCCTTTATTAGCTTTGTTGTCCTTCTTTGTACTCGCTCCATTTCCAGTACATCCTTCCTGAGGACTGGTGCCCAGAACTGGACAGCATACTCCAGGTACGGCCGGACCAGAGTCTTGTAGAGCGAGAAAGTTTTCACCTCTGGAGTTGATCCCCTTTTTAATGCATGCCAATATTCTGTTTGCTTTGTTAGCAGCAGCTGGGCATTGCATGCCATTTCTGAGCCTATCATTTACTAGGACCCCCAGGTCCCTTTCCATCCTAGATTCCCCCCCAGTGTATAGATTGCGTTCATATTATTTTTGCCACCCAAATGCATTATTTTACTACATTTCTACATTGAACCTCGTTTGCCTGTATAAAAAAAAGTCAGGAGCTACAAATACAGTAGCTGCTATCTTTTAATATGAGGACACTTACCTGCCCAGGGTTCCTGCAAGGTCGGCACCCCAAGCTGACCCATCCATCGGCTTTGGGTGCAGGCACCGGCATTGCTAGTAAAGGAAGCCTTCAGGCTTCACAGCTGGTTTCCTACTGCACAAAGCTCGAGTTGCGCTGCACTTTCTGAGTGGTCCCATCATCTTCTGGGACACACACAGGTCCCAGAAGGCAGCAGGGAAGGAGGAGGGCCCGATGAAATTGGGGTAAGTGACGTACCTGGCTGCGGCAAGGCGAGACAGAAGTCCACCTGAAAAACCTTTTTAGGTTTCTTTAACTGGTATTACTGTATATGCAGATAAAAGGTCACATATACCATATTTTATGAAATAATAAATACAGTGTAACAATGTATTACTTGATAACTTGCAGGCTGAGGTTCTCCAATGGATAAATCAGCTATATACATTTCAGGGGCATCAAAACAAAAGCTGTGCAAAAACTTACATTGTTGTTTCTTTAGAAAACAGCCACAGCCTGAGTAGAAAAGCCTGTCCTCTGCTTTCATACAGCAGAGAAGGACCCTTGCTCTCTGTATGGAAGCAGTGGTCTCTCTGCAAAGGCCTGACACATCCTTTGCTGATTGGTGTGGCTATAGCTGACTCAACAAAGGTCAAGTTAGACCCCTACAGATAGACCACTGCTTCCACACACATAGCAAGGGTCCTTCTCTGCAGCATGCTGGCAGGGGACAGGCTTTTCTACTCAGGCTGTGGCTGGTTTCTGAAGAAACAAAATGTCAGACTTTGAGAAGCAGGCTGGAGCCAGCGGTGGAATGAGCAGGTGGCTGCATTTGCCGCTTCTGGCTAGTGGAGTCATCTCAACTCTCCGTATAGATAGGTAGTTGGAACCCAGTTCTTATCTGGCAGCAACAGCGCCTGAAGCCTGTGCCCATGATCCCACATGCCCAACAGCTACACTACACTCTCCTCCTGAGTAACCTATCCTGCTCCTCTGCAGCTGCAGTTCTCTATCAGGCACTGTCAAGGAGGGGGGTTTTGGGGTGGGAATAGAGCAGCGCACTCCTAAACTCTGCACTCTGCACGCAGCGCACCCCTGAACTCTGCATTCTGCACCCAGCGCAACCCTGAACCCTGCACTCTATATGTAGTGCACATCTAAACACTAAACTCTGTAGACAGCGCACCCCTGAACCCTGCACTCTGTACCCAGCGCACCCCTGAACCCTGCACTCTATATGTAATGCACACCTAAACACTAAACTCTGTACGCAGCACACGCCTAAACCCTGCACTCTGTATGCATTGCACCCCTGAACCCTGCACTCTGTATGCAGTGCACCCCTGGACCCTGCACTCTATATGCAGGACACACTTGAACCCTGAACTCTGTATGCAGTGTACCCCTAAAACCTGCACTCTGTATGTAGCGCACACTTGAACCCTGCACTCTGTATGTAGCACACACCTGAACTCTGCACCATGTACATAGCGCATCCCTGAACACTGCACTCTGTATGTAGCACACATCTGAACCCTGCATTCTGTATGAAACACACCTGTACCCTGCACTCTGTATGTAGCACACACCTGAACTCTGCACTCTGTATGTAGCCCACCCCTGAACCCTGCACTATGTATGCAGAGCACACTTGAACCCTGCACTATGTATGCAGCCCACACCTGAACCCTGCACTCTGTACGTAGCACACACCTGAACCCTGCACTATGTATGCAATGCACACCTAAACCCTGCACTCTATACGTAGCACACACCTGAACCCTGCACTCTGTATGTAGCACACATCTGAACCCTGCACTCTGTATGTAGCACACATCTGAACTCTGCACTCTGTACGTAGCACACACCTGAACCCTGCACTATGTATGCAATGCACACCTAAACCCTGCACTCTATACGTAGCACACACCTGAACCCTGCACTCTGTATGTAGCACACATCTGAACCCTGCACTCTGTATGTAGCACACATCTGAACTCTGCACTCTGTATGCAGCGCACCCCTGAACCCTGCACTATGTATGCAGCGCATTTCTCTGAACCTTGCACTATGTATGCAGCACACACCTGAACCCTGCACTCTGTATGCAGTGCACCCCTGGACCCTGCACTATGTATGTAGCACAGACCTGAACCCTGCACTCTGTATGCAGTGCATCCTTGAACCCAGCACTATGTACGTAGCGCACACCTGAACCCTGCACTCTGTAAGCAGCACACACCTGAACCCTGCACTCTGTATGCAGTGCACACCTGAACCCTGCACTCTGCATACAGTGCACACCTGAACCCTGCACTATGTATGCAGCGCATACCTGAACCCTGCACTCTATACCTTACGTACTTTCCTGGTATTTAATGTCCCTTTAAGTTCCTCGAACTGTAAATGCAGGAGGCGATACTGCTGCTTCCTGAATGTGTTTTTTTCCCAACTGAATGGGAACTTTGCATTGAAATGCTGTGTCACAACCTCAAGCCAAGAGTATGAGGAGAGGAGAGATGATCAGTGGCATCTCTGCACAGGGGAGACCTGTACAGATAATCAGGGCACTGATCATCAGTGCAGCCCCAACAGTGCCCAGCAGTGATGCCAATTTGTGACCATCAGTGATGCAAGTCAGTGCTGCCTTTCAGTGCCTGCTCATCTGTATTGCCCATCAGTGCCACCTATCTGTGCCACCTATCAGTGCTCATCAGTGCTGCATATCAGTGTCACCTATCAGTGCTACCGATCAGTGCACATCAGTGCTGCCTGTCTGTGCCAGATATCATTGTGCATAAGTGCCGCCTATCAGTGCCCATCTGTGCCACCTATCAGCGTCCATCAGGACCACCTATCAATGCCCATCAGTGCCGCCTATCTGTGACAGCTATCATTGCCCATCTGTGTCGCCTATCAGTGCCCCTCAGTGCTGCCTATCAGTGCCCATCAGTGCCACGTATCAGTGCCCATCAGTGTTCATAAGTGCTGCATTTCAGTGATGCCAATTTGTGCCCATCAGTGAGGCCATTCTGTGAGCTTCAGTGATGCAAGTCAGTGCTGCCTTTCAGTGCCCATCAGTGCCTGCTCATCTGTATTGCCCATCAGTGCCCATCAGTGCCACCTATCTGTGCCAGCTATCATTGCCCATAAATGCTGCCTATCAGTGCCCATCAGTGCCACCTATCAGTGCCCATCAGTACCACCCATAAGTGCCCATCAGTGCTGCCTATCAGTGCCACCTATCAGTGTTTATCAGTGCTGCATATCAGTGCCACCTATCAGTGCCCATCAGTGCTGCCTATCAGTGCCCATCAGTGCTGAATATCAGTGCCCATCAGTGCCACCTATCAGTGCCCATCAGTGTTCATCAGTGCTGCATTTCAGTGCCCATCAGTGTTCATCAGTGCTGCATTTCAGTGCCCATCAGTGAGGCCATTCTGTGAGCTTCAGTGATGCAAGTCAGTGCTGCCTTTCAGTGCCCATCACTGCCCATCAGTGCCACCTATCTGTACCGGCTATCATTGCCCTTAAATGCTGCCTATCAGTGCCCATCAGTGCCACCTATCAGTGCCCATCAGTACCAACTATCAGTGCTCATCAGTGCCTATCAGTGCCACCTATCAGTGCCACCTATCAGTGCTCATCAGTGCTGCATATCAGTGCCACCTATCAATGCCCATGAGTGCCACCTATCAGTGCCCATCAGTGCTGCCTACCAGTGCTCATCAGTGCTGCATATCAGTGTCACTGTTCTATTGATAAATGCCTCTCGTCGAAAAATGCCGCCGATGGGTCTGCGCATGCACAGTACCAAACGTCACTCCAGCTGATATGTTGATCAGCTGGCTTGACGTCAACACAGCGCATGCGCAGATAACACAGGCATTATCCGACACTATGCAAAGAGCGGAGGGAGAATGTACATGTCAGATTGAGCCTCGCTGTTGCGGGGCGGGTTCTGGGTATGTTGAAGGGCAGGTTTTGTGCGAGTTGCAACCCGCCCTTCAACACACAGGCAAAACCAGCCATTGAACACATTAAATCCGCCCGGCAACACACACAAAACACGTCCTTCAGCACATGGAAAACCCTCCCGGCAACAGCGAGGCAGCATCTGACAAGTAGGCTCTTCCTCCGCTGTTTCCAGAGCATCGAATACTGCCTCCCGCCGGAAAACGCCCCCGATGATCTGCGCATGCGCTGTGCTGACGTCACACCAGCCGATCACCATATCAGCTAGAGTGACGTTTTGTACTGCGCATGTGCAGACCCATTGGAGGTATTTCTCCATAGAACGCCACCTCATCAGCGCACATCAGTAAAGGAGAAAAAATTACTTATTTACAAAATGTTATGACAGAAACTGAGGGAAAAAAAAAATTCTCACAATTTTCTGTCTTTTTTTACTTTTTTTTAGCAAAAAATAAAAAACACAGCGGTGATTAACCTCTTGCTTACCGGGCACCTAAACCCCCCCTCCTGCCCAGACCAATTTTCAGCTTTTAGCGCTGTCACGCTTTGAATGACAATTGCACGGTCATACAACACTGTACACATATGAAATTTTTATCATTTTTTCCCCACAAATAGAGCTTTCTTTTGGTGGTATTTGATCTCCTCTGCGGTTTTTATTTTTTGTTAAAAAAATTAAAAAAGACCAACATTAAAAAAAAAAAATACAAAACCGTTTTATATTTTGTTAGTAAATTTTGCAAACAGGTAATTTTTCTCCTTCATTGATGTACGCTGATGAGGCTGCACTGATGGGCACTGATAGGCTGAATTAATGGGCACTGGGTTCATCGCCTCTTGATGGACAGACAGCGGCAAACTTACCTTCCTATGAAATTTTGACTTTAAAGTACCCACATGAAAACTCTTTACAATTCAATGTCGAATGTATTTGCACCCTCTCCTATAATGCCTCTGAGGATGGGATATTTTTCCTGAAACATGTCAGGCCAAAAGTAGAAAATCTACGTTCATTGGAATTTGGAATTGGAAAGATGGCCCCCACCCGTCTCCATACCATAGGAGGGCAGAAGCGACGTCATAACGTCAGATCCGCCCATACGTCTTAAAGGCATATTTTTTTTGTTGCCATTTTTTCAAATGACAATTTTTTATTTTTTTTTTGCATTTAAGTCCACATATGAGATCTGAGGACTTTTTGACCCCAGATCTCATATTTAAGAGGACCTGTCATGCTTTTTTCTATTACAAGGGAGGTTTACATTCCTTGTAATAGGAATAAAAGTGATCCATTTTTTTAAAAAAAAAAACAGTGAAAAAAAGAAATAAAATAAAGTAAAATAAATAAGATAATTTTTTTTTTTAAAGAGCCCCGTCCCGACGAGCTCGCGCGCAGAAGCGAAGGCATATGTGAGTAACGGCCACATATGAAAACTGTGGTCAAACCACACATGTGAGGTATCGCCGTGATCGGTAGAGCAAGAGCAAGAATTCTAGCCCTAGACCTCCTCTGTAACTTAAAACACGCAACCTGTAGAATTTTTTTAAACGTCGCCTATGGAGATTTTTAAGGGTAAAAGTTTGACGCCATTCCACGAGCGGGCGCAATTTTGAAGAGTGACATGTTGGGTATCAATTTACTCGGCGTAACATTATCTTTCACAATATAAAAAAAAATTGGGCTAAATTTACTGTTGTCTTATTTTTTTTATTCAAAAAAGTGAATTTTTTCCAAAAAAAGTGCGCTTACAAGACCGCTGCGCAAATACGGTGTGAAAAAAAGTATTGCATTGACCGCCATTTTATTCTATAGGGTGTTAGAAAAAAAAAAACAATATATAATTTTTGGGGGTTCTAAGTAATTTTTTAGCAAAAAAAAAAAAAAAAAATGTTTTAAACATGTAAACACCTAAAATCCAAAACGAGGCTGGTCCTTAAGTGGATAAAGTCCCAATGTCGGGGGGGGGGGGGTACTTGTATCCCTTCTGTAGGGTCCCTATCTAATAAATGTCTGGGATGTTGGCAACACTCTAGTGAGAACAAGAACAATTCTCCTTGTGGTTCACCACTTATAATTAATGGGCACTGATGGGCTGCATTGATGGGAACTGATAAGGCGACATTGATGGGCACTGATGAGGTGGCACTGGTGGGCACTGATGAGGTGGCACTGGTGGGCACTGATGTGGTGGCACTGGTGGGCACTGAGAGTTGGTACTGATGGGCGGCACTGAAGGACATTGATAGGTGGCACTGATAGCTGGCACTGATGCGCACTGATGGGTGGCAGTGATGGGCACTGATTGATGGCAGTGATGGGCACTGATCGGCACTGGTAGGTGACACCGATAGGCAGCACTGCTAGGTGGCACTGATAAGGCACTGATTGGCACCACTGGTGGGCATTGATAGGTGGCACTTGTGGCCACTGATTGCTGGCACTTACGTACTGTGGACACTGATTCCTGGCACTGGCAGGTGGTACTGGTGGGCACATATGAGGCTCTTCCTCTTCGGGACCGATGTCCCTTTAAACAGAAGCCGGTGATTGGCTTTTTTTCTCCTTGTGCTGTCAGCGTGAGAAGAAAAAAAAAACGATTACCGATCCTCTGTTTACATCACGTGATCAGCTGTCATTGGCTGACAGCTGATCACGTGGTAAGGGGCCGGGATCGGCCCCTTACTTGGATCTGTGATCACCCGAGTCTCATTGACCCGGGTGATCACAGCGCGCGCCCTTCAGTGGGGGGTGTGGCGAGCCTGCAAAGGGGAGGACGTCAATAGACGTGCTCCCGGCAAAGCAGATCCGCGCTGTAGCCATTATTCGGCTATAGCGCAGATCTGAAGAAGTTAAATACCACCAAAAAAAAAAGCTCTATTTGTGGGGAAAAAAAATTTGAAAAATATGTCATTTGGGTACAGTGTTGTATGACCGCGCAATTGTCATTCAAAGTGCAACAGCGCTGAAAGCTGGAAATTGGCCTGGGCAGGAGGGGGGTGAAAGTGCCCAGTAGGCAAGTGGTTAAGAAATGTAGAACAACGCTGCGTTGGAATTGTTGTAAAATGTATCTTTACACAAAGTCATGAAGTACAATGTTCCTATTTACCCAGCTATAAATCCGCCTCGCTGACACGCGCCGTCCTCTACAAGTTGTAATAAATTGGTCATTTTGAGACCCAATTTCTATAGAACAGCAATAAGGAAACCATAACATGTGCAGTACATAATGTACACCATTAAAACCAAAAAGGTATCATGAAAAAGAAAAACCATAAACTATAAACCATTTCCCTCCTTTTTATAGTACATACACAGCTTCTATACTTCATATATATTACAGAATTCTAGATGCTATAGCAAAATTAACTTTTACTGTTAGTTCTAGAATTTAAAAAAAAATAATGATATATTTGTTAAAAAAAAATAAAAAAAAATGAATATTTAATGCAGAATTCTTGACTGAATAAAAAAAAAAAAAAAAGTAAAACTATATTGATACATTTAAAATAGGCATTTATTATAATAACCTATATTAAATAAAATAAATATATTAACATATTATTATAGATTTTGACATTAAATAAAATAGAGGGTTATTTATATAATAAAATTTATAAAACGTTACATGGAATTAAATAGATACAGATAGCGGCTGTGGGCACAGCGGGTGTACAGACCCAGGAACTCAGCACAGGGATGGTGGGAACCCCTCATAATGGGCACAGCGGGTGTACAGACCCCGGAACTCAGCACAGGGATGGTGGGAACCGCTCATAGGTGTCCTTTTATGAAACTGAGATCAGCGGCGATCCCGAGTCTCACCGCTGATCTCAGCTCATTGCCAGTTTATGAAACTGAGATAATCAGCGGAGAACATTCTCAGCACAGTGAGAATTCACAGAAACGGCCAGTTTATGAAGGTGCGATCTCGGCACCTCATCTGTGACAGAATTCTCACTTTCTGATTCACCATTTCAGAAGTGGAGAATCAGAGTGAGAAGCCTGAAACTGGCTGATATTCTGGAGAAAGCAAGAAGTCTTTTGACTTCTTTCTTTCACCAAACAGTCATAGTACATCGTCCCCACCATTACACACCCCAAAACCAGCAGGATAGGAATTTATAGTGTGTACACATATATATATATATATATATATATATATATATATATATATATATATATACATATATATATACATATATATAGATATATCTATCTATCTATATATATATATATATAGATATAGATATATATCTATATATAGATATATATATCTATATATAGATATATATATATATTTTTTTAGATGTTCACGTCTCTGGCTGAGTTCACACTTGTGCGATGCGTCAACCAGCGTGATTCCTGTGCGGGTTTTCACATCGCACCTACATTGACATCTGCGCACCACTGCGGGTGTCAATATAAAGTTAATGACACCCCCAGATCATTTCACAGATCGCAGTGCGAACTATGTAATGGTGCAGGAATCGGATTGCATGGGTGTTCACACCCATGCGATCAGATTCCAGTGCGGACCAAATAAAGGGTCCTGTACCATTTTGGTGCAAATGCAATATGATTTAGGGCCAGTTCCCACTGCTGCGGTGTCCGAGATCGGATGTGATTCGCACCGCACTGCAGTGCAAAATCACATCCGATCTCTGTGCGATGCGATTTCAGCCATACAGATAGTATTGCTAAATTTGCATTGCCCTCGGACCAAACTCTTACAGGACCCTTTTTTTGGTCCACAGCAGAATCGGATCGCATGGGTGTTCACACCCATGCGATTCAATTACTGTCCGAGTTTGCAGATCGCACTGCGATATGCGAACTGATTTGGGGGTGTTGTTAACTTTTAGGCCCAGTTCACACTTGTGCGATGCCGGACACCGCACAGGCATCGCATGTTATTCGCAGCACACTGCCATTCACATTACATGCGATGTCTGTGCGGTGCGATATCAGCTGTACAGATAGTATGGCTGATATCGCACCGCATTCGGTGCAAACACGCACAGGACCCTTTTTTCTGTTCGGACCAGAATCGGATCGCATGTGTGTTCACACATATGCGATCCGATTCATGTCCGGACTGTCAGTTCGCAGTGCGATATGCAAGCTGAACTGGGGGTGTTGTTAACAATGTATTGACACTCCCCAGCGATTCGCATATGGCAGTGTGAACTGACATGCGAGTCGGTGCGATGCAGGAACCCGCAGTGGATTCGCAGTGTTCTCGCATTGCACCGGTTTATCAACTTTTATGTTTATCAATTATGAAATATATTTTATTTTAACTTATTAATAAATATTAAATATTTATACTTGTATACTTTATTAAAATTATTTTTTTAATGATTATAAATGTATTTTGCATTTATATCGGTCTAAACTATGTGGCATGTTCACCAATGCCAGGAGCCTGGCGGACAAGATGGGTGAACTAGAGATACTGTTGTACGAGGAGGATTTGGATTTTGTGGGAATTTCAGAGACCTGGTTCAACAGCTCTCATGATTGGCTGGCAAACATTCAAGGGTATACCCTATACCGCAAGGATAGAGAGGGTAAAAAAGGGGGAGGGGTATGCCTATATATCAAGAATAATGTACAAGTGAATGTGAGAGATGACATCACTGAGGGGGCTAGGGAGGAGGTGGAATCCTTATGGGTGGAGCTCCAAAGAGATGAAGCTAAGGGGAAAATAATACTGGGAGTATGCTATAGGCCCCCTAACCTGAGGGAGGAAGTGTAGACGGATCTCCTATCACAAATTGGATTAGCAGCAAGGATGGGAAGTGTTATCATAATGGGGGATTTTAATTATCCAGACATAGACTGGGCGGAGGGAACCGCGCATTCATTTAAGGCTCGCCAGTTCCTTAGTGTCTTGCAGGACAATTTTATGGGTCAGATGGTAGCCGCACCAACTAGAAATAAAACATTACTAGATCTACTGATTACCAACAATACAGACCTGATAACAGATGTGGAAATATGGGGCAATTTAGGTAACAGCGATCACAGCTCAATTAGTTTCAGTATAAATCACACAAATAGGAGACATGAAGGGAACACAAAGACACTGAATTTCAAAAGAGCCAACTTCCCTAAACTACAAACCTTGCTAAAAGGCATAAATTGGGATAAAATATTAGGAACAAAGAATACGGAGGAGAGATGGGTTTGCTTTAAGAGCATATTAAATAAGGGCATTAGCCAATATATCCCATTGAGTAATACATTTAAAAGAGCGAACAAACATCCTAGATGGCTTAACTCCAATGTAAAAATGCATATAAAAGCAAAGGAGAAGGCCTTCAAAAAATACAAGGTTGAGGGATCATCCACAGCATTCAGAATTTATAAAGAATGCAATAAGAAATGTAAGGGTGCAATTAGGATGGCTAAGATAGAACATGAAAGACACATAGCGGAGGAGAGCAAAAAAAATCCCAAGAAATTCTTTAAGTATGTAAACAGTAAAAAAGGGAGGACAGGCCATATTGGCCCCATAAAGAATGAGGAAGGACATCTGGTTACAAAGGATGGGGAGATGGCAAAGGTATTGAATTTATTCTTCTCCTCAGTCTTCACGAGTGAATCGGGGGGCTTCAGTAACCAAAACTGCAGTGTTTATCCTCATGACACAACACAGGAAGCACCTACATGGTTAACAGAGGACGGAATTAAAATTAGACTTGAGAAACTTAACATTAATAAATCACCGGGACCAGATGGCTTGCATCCGAGGGTACTTAGGGAACTCAGTCAGGTGATTGCCAGACCGTTGTTCTTAATTTTTACAGACAGTCTATTGACTGGAATGGTACCAGCTGATTGGAGAAAAGCCAATGTAGCACCAATATTTAAAAAGGGCCCAAAAAACATCCCTGGGAATTACAGACCAGTTAGCCTAACATCAATAGTATGTAAACTCTTGGAGGGGATGATAAGGGACTATATACAAGATTTTAGTAATAAGAATGATATCATTAGCAGTAATCAGCATGGATTCATGAAGAATCGTTCTTGCCAAACCAATCTATTAACCTTCTATGAGGAGGTGAGTTGCCATCTAGATAAAGGAAGGCCCGTAGACGTGGTGTATCTGGATTTTGCAAAAGCATTTGACAGAGTTCCCCATAAACGTTTACTGTACAAAATAAGGTCCGTTGGCATGGACCATAGGGTGAGTACATGGATTGAAAACTGGCTAAAAGGGCGTGTTCAGAGGGTGGTGATAAATGGGGAGTACTCAGAATGGTCAGGGGTGGGTAGTGGGGTTCCCCAGGGTTCTGTGCTGGGACCAATCCTATTTAATTTGTTCATAAACGACCTGGAGGATGGGATAAACAGTTCAATCTCTGTATTTGCAGACGATACTAAGCTAAGCAGGGCAATAACTTCTCCGCAGGATGTGGAAATCTTGCAAAAAGACCTGAACAAATTAATGGGGTGGGCGACTACATGGCAAATGAGGTTCAATGTAGAAAAATGTAAAATAATGCATTTGGGTGGCAAAAATATGAATGCAATCTATACACTGGGGGGAGAACCTCTGGGGGAATCTAGGATGGAAAAGGACCTGGGGGTCCTAGTAGATGATAGGCTCAGCAATTGCATGCAATGCCAAGCTGCTGCTAATAAAGCAAACAGAATATTGGCATGCATTAAAAGGGGGATCAACTGCAGAGATAAAACGATAATTCTCCTGCTCTACAAGACTCTGGTCCGGCCGCACCTGGAGTATGCTGTCCAGTTCTGGGCACCAGTCCTCAGGAGGGATGTACTGGAAATGGAGCGAGTACAAAGAAGGGCAACAAAGCTAATAAAGGGTCTGGAGGATATTAGTTATGAGGAAAGGTTGCGAGCACTGAACTTATTCTCTCTGGAGACGCTTGAGAGGGGATATGATTTCAATTTACAAATACTGTACTGGTGACCCCACAATAGGGATAAAACTTTTTCGCAGAAGGGAGTTTAATAAGACTCGTGGCCACTCATTACAATTAGAAGAAAAGAGGTTTAACCTTAAACTACGTAGAGGGTTCTCTACTGTAAGAGCGGCAAGGATGTGGAATTCCCTTCCACAGGCGGTGGTCTCAGCGGGGAGCATTGATAGCTTCAAGAAACTATTAGATAATCACCTGAATGACCGCAATATACAGGGATATGTAATGTAATACTGACACATGGTCACGCACATAGGTTGGACTTGATGGACTTGTGTCTTTTTTCAACCTCACCTACTATGTAACTATATGTAACTATATATGAATGGTGTATAGCTGCATTACATATGTGCATTACATTCATTTACTATACACCATTCACATTTAAATAGGGACATGTATGATCTTTAAATATTGATAAAAACAATGTTTTTTTTATAATTAGGTTAATGCATATTGTGTAGGGGGAATTTAACTTTATTATTTTATTAATATGTTGGGGAATGTGTGCTGATTCGTGTTACACTTTTGTATTTTATGGTTCCTCATACTGTAATCCCGCTATATCACGCGAGATTATAGTGAGAGGAGCCGTTTCTCAGGAGTTCCTGGCATTTGTAGATCGCTCCTCAACTCAACATGAGAAGCGATCTACACACTTTCATAAACAGGCACTCAGAGGAGCGCGATCTCCTCTGAGAATGCCTGAGAACTGAAAAGCGGTATTTTACCGCACTTTCATAAAAGGACACCATAATGGGCACATCAGGTGTACAGACCTGGGAACTCAGCACAGGGATGGTGGGAACCCCTCATAATGGGCACAGCAGGTGTACAGACCAGGGAATTCACTGCGTTGATCTCACCAACAGAGCCTCCAAGAGCTGAAAGAAACCATCAGGTGGTTAGACTCTCCAGCATCTGACAAAATCTGTAATGTCTGTCCTGGGTGAACCAAACCCTTAGGCCCGGTTCACACCTATGCATTTTTTTAGTGCGTTTTCAGTTTTGCAGAAACACACTCCAGTCCATATAACATGGTTTCCTATGGGTCACGTTCACATCTGTGCATTTTACGGAAAGGGCCAGGGACTTTTTTTCTGTTTTTTGGTTCCATAGACTTCAATTGATCAAAAACGTATATTAAAAAAACGCAAAATTCACCCTGGAATATGCAAACTGCAACCTGCATAGGTGTGAACCAGGCCTAAAGTTTTTCTGTACTCAAATTTACTTTTATTTATGTATAGGAGAGGATCATTAGATATCCTGGGAGGTTTTTCTTGCCATCGGAGGCTTTGTTCTCGGATTCCCTCACTGCCTGTCATTTGGTTGTCATTTCGAAATAAAATGATTTGCAAGAAAAAATGATTTCTTTTAATCTACAAGACTCTATAAGCCCGTTGTTCACACACCGGTGCGACTTGTCCTGGGTTTCGACCGTTCCAAATCGCATGACAAGTCGCACCCCATTGCCGGCAATGGAACCGTTCATATCGAATCGGGGTTTAACCACATGCCGCCCTCCCACCGTCACATGACGGCTGGGCGGCGCGGCTCTCGTTCTGGGTGGATGTCATAAGACAGCCTCCCAGAGCAGCCACTCTCGCGCGCCACGTCGTGTTCCTAGGACACGGCATGATCCCAATCTGTGTAAAGAGCCGCGGCTCTTTAACCATGTGATCGGCTGTGTCCAATCACAGCCGATCACATGTAAACACGGAGATGCCGGTAATCGGTTCTCCTCGCCTCACACTGACAGAGTGTGAGGAGAGGAGAGCTGATCAGCGGCATCTCCTCACAGGGGGACAGCTAGGTATGTAATCAGGGTGCTGATCATCAGTGCTCTGATTACAATTAGTGCCCACCAGTGCCAGAAATGATTGCCCACCGCTGCCAGCAATCAGTGCCAACCAGCGCTTACAATCGCCACCAATCTGTGCCCACAAGTGCCATCAATCAGTGGCCATTAGTGATGCCAGTCAGTGCTGGATATCAGTTCTGCCCATCAATGCCCATCACTGCTGCCCATCAATGCCACCCATCAATGTCCATCAGTGCCGCCTCATCAGCGCCCATCAGTCAAGGAGAAAAATTACTTTTTTACAAAATCTATTGACAGAAACTATGAAAAACTTTTTTTTTCAAAATTTTTGGTCTTTTTTTTTTTTAAGGAAAAAATAAAAAACCCAGAAGTGGTTAAATACCACCAAAAGAAAGCTCTATTTGTGCCCACACGTGCCAGCAATCAGTGGCCATTAGTGATGCCAGTCAGTGCTGGCTATCAGTGCTGCCGATCAATGCTCATCACTGCTGCCCATCAGTGCCGCCTTTCTGTTCCGCCTATCAGTGCCCATCAGTGCCGCCTTTCCTTTCCGCCTATCAGTGCCCATCAGTGAAAGAGAAAAATTACTTATTTACAAAATTTACTGACAGAAACTGAGAAAAACTATTTTTTTTTCAATATTTTTGGTCTTTTTTTTAGGACAAAATAAAAAAACCCAGAACTGATTAAATACCACCAAAAGAAAGCTCTATTTGTGCCCACAAGTGCCAGCAATCAGTGGCCATTAGTGATGGCTATCAGTGCTGCCCATCAATGCTCATCACTGCTGCCCATCAGTGCCGCCCATCAAAGCCCATCAGTGCCACCTTTCTGTGCCGCCTATCAGTGCACATCATTGCCGCCTCATCAGCGCCCATCAGCGAAGGAGAAAAATTACTTATTTATAAGATCTATTGACAGAAACTATGAAAAACTTTTTCAAAATTTTTGGTCTTTTTTTTTTTTTTTTTTAGGAAAAAAATAAAAAACCCAGAAGTGGTAAATACCACCAAAAGAAAGCTCTATTTGTGCCCACAAGTGGCAGCAATCAGTGGCCATTAGTGATGCCAGTCAGTGCTGGCTATCAGTGCTGCCCATCAATGCCCATCAGTGCCGCCTTTCCGTTCCGCCTATCAGTGCCAATCAGTGAAGGAGAAAAATTACTTATTTACAAAATTTACTGACAGAAACTAAGAAAACCTTTTTTTTTCAATATTTTTGGTCTTTTTTTTTTAGGAAAAAATAAAAAACCCCAGGAGTGATTAAATACCACCAAAAGAAAGCTCTATTTGTGCCCACAAGTGTCAGCAATCAGTGGCCATTAGTGATGCCAGTCAGTGATGGCTATCAGTGCTCATTACTGCTGCCCATCAATGCCACCCATCAATGCCCATCAGTGCCGCCTTTCCGTGCCGCCTATCAGTGCCCATCAGTGCCGCCTCATCAGCGCCCATCAGTGAAGGAGAAAAATTACTTATTTACAAAATCTATTGACAGAAACTATGAAAAACTTTTTTTTTCAAAATTTTTGGCCTATATGCTATCACAATCACACTAACAATTGTAACACATTTTTTTCAACAATCATCTCTCAGGAATATAAAAAGCATCTTACTTATTCTAATTAGTTACTTTGTATCTCTGCTAAATTATCTTCTAAAGATCAAAAAAAAAAAAAAAAAAAATTATAAAATGTATTTTCACAAAGAGAAAGTGGAAACTCCACAGAGCATTGTAAGAAATGTAATAAAGAGAGGATTGTCTGGTTGGGATGGAGCTCCCCCCTCCCGTGTTGTTCCTACCTGTCCGTCCTGTGCTGTAGAAGACACTGAGCTGTGTTCTGGGACACCTTTAGCCTTTTATATGAACAATGAAATCCTATGACAATCACTTTCTTTTCATCCAGAAATATACTGTCTGAGGTCGAATAGCATACTGGAGTTTGTCACTCTCCCCAGGCTGATAAGCATCATAAGATGCAAAATGATCCCAAAGCCTCGTACACATGATCGGATTTTCCGCAGACAAAACCTCAGACTTTTGTCCGAAGCCGTGTGCCTGGATTTTGTCTTGAATACAAAACGGCAAGGAATTGTTGGCCAACAAACACGAACGTAGTGACGTACAACATGTTTTTTCAGCTCTTTAGCGCCACCCTTTGGGCTCCTTCTGCTAATTTTGTGTTAGTAGAAGTTTGGTGAAGTGTTGATGCACGCTTTTCATTTTGCGTTTTTCAGTTTGTGTTTTTCGTTTCGTGCCTTTCAGTTCGTTTCTGAGCGGCCGATCGTCATCCAGACATGTTGCGGAATCGGAGGAGATAACGTGTTATTTATTATCGGCCTTGGAGTTATTGCTTTGACCCAAGTCCAGTCCAGGAACAGGAGGAGGAGGAGTTCTTGGACCAAAAATTGGTTGCTTTATTTATGGTGACCAATTATGTCATATGCCTTTGCTGCGGGAGCTCCAGGAGAATAATCCAGATGATTTTCGGAATTATCTCCGGATGACGGACCCCTGCTTTCACCAACTCTTGGCATTGGTGACCCCCTATATCAAGAAGCAGGACACATGCATGAGGCTTTTATTTTCATTTTTGTTTGAATAATGATTTTATTTGGTATATTTTCTATATTTTTGGATGCATAGAATGCACTTTTTGGTTAAGTTCTATTGGCGGATAGCATGTCTAATTTTACTTGTTTTCTTTAAATAAAAAAAATTGTGTAGAATAATACTTGGCTATGTGTTTTACTTCAAATGACAGTTTCGGAGTCGGCAGTTACATTTAAAAAAATACAATGTAAAATTAACAAGGAACACCAACATAGTTGTATCTTTGATCTTAAAAACTACGGGATAATGGTGTTGTGGTAACTTGCCCAAAAAAAAAAAAAGCATTATAATATTATTCTTGATATCACTAGAAAAAAAAAGCCTTTGAAAATTTGTTTGCAATAACGCCATCAGTATCACCAGCAAAGCAGCTTCATTACTATCCCATTAAAGAAGAAGAGAATTGTGCGCTGCATTTAGAGATTTCATAATTTGCTGCGTCACGAATGTTAATTCTCCATTACGAACGCTAGTTTACAAGACCGACCGCTTCTGGCTCGTCCTTGCTTCGGAGCATGCGTGTTTGTACTTTGGACTTTTGTCTGACGGACTTGTGTACACGCGATCGGAAAGTCCGAAAACAGACATTTGTCCGCGGAAAATTTTAAAGCCTGCCATCCAACATTTGTCCGCGGAAAATCCGACAACAATTGTCCAATGGAACGTACAAATGGTCGGATTTTCTGCCAACAGCCTGTCATCACACATTTCCCGTCGGAAAATCCGATCATGTGTGCACGGCTTAAGGCTCCATTCACACTAATATGTTTTTTGATGCATTTTTTTTTGTTTGCAGAAATGCAGGGAAATTTTTTACCATGGGATCCTATGGAACATGTTCACATCAATGCATTTTTGTGCCTCTGTATTTTTGGAAAGGGTCGGGGACTTTTTTCTCGCAAAATGCAGCGTTTTGCATGTAATAGACTTCAATGGACCCGCATCCAAAACCGTGTTTTTAATGCGATTTTGCCGCGATTTGTGTGTGGTTTTTTTTTTTTTTTAGCTGTACATTCGCTGTACATAACTGGTTGATAAGGAGGGGCCGGGAAGCTGGCTGCCGTGTCCTTAACAAGCGATGAGTCATCAGCTGTCAGCGGGCTTCCCCGCTGACAGCTGAATGTAAAAAAAGTAATTGCCGGGAAAAAAAAAAACGTAAAGAAGAAACGGTGTGGGGGTCTCCCACCTGGTCCATACCAGGCACTTCGGGTCTAGTATGGATTCAGAGGGGACCCCCCATGCCAAAATGTAAAAAAAAAAATGGTGTGGAGTCCCACCAAAATCCACACCAGACCCTTATCTGAGCATGCAGCCCGGCAGGTCAGGAAAGGGGGGACGAGCGAGCACCCCCTCCTGAAATGTACCAGGCCACATGCCCTCAACGTGGGGTCTGCGGGAGGGGGGGGCTTATCGGAATCTGGATCCAGATCCCGGCCCCCCATGTGAATGAGTATCGGGTACATTGTACCCCTACCTATTCACCAAAAAAAGTAGTGTAGTGTGAAAAAATATAATAGACAGTTTTTGACAAGTCATTAAAAATATCTTCTTTCTCCGGTCTTCCTCCATCTTCTCCCGCATCTTCCTCCGTCGGGCTTTAACTTCTCCCGCTCTTCTTCTTTCTCCTGTCTTCTTTTTCCGGTGTTCTTCTTCTTCTGCCGCTACTCCCGCCGATGACCCTCCTCCGATGCGTCCCGCTGATCTGTCTGCGCCGATGTCAAGCACGTCTTAGATAATGATGGGGGCGTGGCCATTGGATTATGCCATCCGGGGCATGGTGGGTCCGGGACGTCACATGGGGGCGGGCCTCAGGATGGCGTTATCCAATGGCTGCGCCCCCATTGTTATCTATGAAATGATGGAAATCTTCATGGACAGATCAGCGGGGCGGAGGGTCGTCATCGGGAGAGGTGGCAGAGAAAGAACCCCATCGGACAAAGAAGACAGGAGAAAGAAAAAGAGCTGAAGAAGAAGCGGGAGAAGGGAAGAAGCGGGGAAGAAGGGCTCTGCGCCCCCCCACCTCAAATGTTGATGGGGACAAGGGCCTTTTCCTGACAACCCTTGCCCGGTGGTTGTCAGGGTCTGCAGGCTGGGGACTTATCAGAATCTGGAAGCCCCTTTAACAAGGGGGCCCCCAGATCCCGCCCCCCCATGTGAATGGGTATCGGGTACAGTGTAGTGGCAAAAGGCAATAGACAGTTTTTGACAAGTACTTTATTAAAAATATCTTCTTCCCTGCTTCTTCCTCCTCTGGGCTTCTCCCGCTTCTTCCTCCGGTCTTCTCTTTCTCCCGCTCCTTCTTTCGTTTTTCTTCTTCTTTCTCCTGTCTTCTTTCTTCTTCCTCTTCCGCTGCTCCCGACGATGACCCTCCTCCGATGCTGCATCCCGCTGATCTGTCCACGCCGATGTCAAGCATTTCTTAGATAACTCAGATTTCTTAGATAACATCTGGAGGCCCCACCCCCTCGTGACTTCACCGCCCGGGCCATGATGGGTCCGTGTTGTCAGGAGGGGGCGGGGCGTCATCGAGTCCACGGTACCCACAGATCAGCTCCCGTTGTGTCTAATCAGAGCAGGAATGGCCCGCCATGTGCGCCCCAGAAGTGTGGGATCACATACTAGGTATGTGATCTGGTGCAGAGCACCCACAGCATACAGTTGTGCTCATAAGTTTACATACCCTGGCAGAAGTTATGATTTCTTGGCCATTTTTCAGAGAATATGAATGATAACACAAAACTTTTCTGTTACTCATGGTTAGTGTTTGGCTGAAGCCATTTATTATCAACTGTGTTTACTCTTTGTAAATCATAATGGCAACAGAAACTACCCAAATGACCCTGATCAAAGGTTTACATACCCCAGTTCTTAATACCGTGTATTGCCCCCTTTAACATTAATGACCGCTTGAAGTCTTTTGTGGTATTTGTGGATGAGGCTCTTTATCTTCTCAGATGGTAAAGCTGCCCATTCCTCTTGGCAAAAAAGCCTCCAGTTCTTGTAAATTCTTGGGCTGTCTTGCATGAACTGCACGTTTGAGATCTCCCCAGAGTGGCTCAAAGATATTGAGGTCAGGAGACTGAGATGGCCACCCCAGAACCTTCACTTTATTCTGCCGTAGCCAATGACAGGTTGATTTTGCCTTGTATTTTGGATCATTGTCATGTTGGAATGTCCAAGTACATCCTATGCACAGCTTCCTGGCTGATCAATGCAAATATTCCTCCAGTATTTTTTGATAACCTACTGCATTCATCTGCAACAATTTTGACCAAATTTCCTGTGCCTTTGTAGCTCACACATCCCCCCTCAGCGATCCACCTCCATACCTTTCATCATAGGCCTTGTTGACTCCTCTCCAAATGTAGTGTTTATGGTTGTGGCCAAAAAGCTAAATTTTGGTCTCATCACTCCAAATGACTTTGTGCCAAAGGTTTGAGGCTCGTCTCTGTGCTGTTTGGCATATTGTAAGCGGGATACTTTGTAGCATTTGCGTAGTAATGGCTTTCTTCTGGCGACTCGACCATGCAGCCCATCTTTCTTCAAGTGCCTCCTTAAACAGCCACACAACACGTTTTCAGAGAGTCCTGTATTTCACCTGAAGTGCATTTTTCTTTGCATCCTGAACAATTTTCCTGGCAGTTGTGGCTGAAATTTTAGTTGGTCTACCTGACCGAGGTTTGGTTTCAACAGAACCCCTCATTTTTCACCTCTTCATTAGTTTGAACACTGCTCATTGGCATTCTCAATTCCTTGGATATCTTTTTATACCCCTTTCCTGTTTTATACAGTTCAACTACCTTTTCCCGCAGATCCTTTGACAATTTCTTTGCTTTCCCCATGACTCAGAATCCAGAAATGTCAGTGCAGCACTGGATGAAAGATACAAGGGTCTGTCAGGAGTCCACAAACTGACCTTTTATACACACACACTAATTACAAGCAAACAGAACACTGGTTGATGATGGTTACCTTTAACCACTTAAGGACCGCCTCACGCCGATGTACGTCGGCAGAATGGCACGGGCAGGCAGAATCACGTACATATACGTGATCTGCCTCCCGCGGGCGGGGGGTCCGATCGGACCCCCCCTGGTGCCCGAGGCGGTCCGCTTTTGACCAGCGGCGATCAGAGGTGAGGGGGAGACCATCCGTTCATGGCCCCCCTCGCGATCGCCGCCGGCCAATCAAATCATTCCTTTGCTGCTGTATGCTAAACAGCAGCAAAGGAAATTATGTCATCTCTCCTCGGCTCGGTATTTTCCGTTCCGGCGCCGAGGAGAGAAGACTGCAATGTGAGTGTAACACTACACACACACAGTAGAACATGCCAGGCACACAAAACACACCCCTTTACCCCCCGATCCTCCCCCGATCACCCCCTAATCCCCCCCCCTGTCACACTGACACCAAGCAGTTTTTTGTTTTTTTTTCTGATTACTGCATGGTGTCAGTTTGTGACAGTTAGTGTGTTAGGGCAGTTAGGGTTAGCCCCCTTTAGGTCTAGGGTACCCCCTAACTCCCCCTAATAAAGTTTTAACCCCTTGATCACCCCCTGTCGCCAGTGTCGCTAAACGATCATTTTTCTGATCGCTGTATTAGTGTCACTGGTGACGATAGTTAGGGAGGTAAATATTTAGGTTCGCCGTCAGCGTTTTATAGCGACAGGGACCCCCATATACTACCTAATAAATGTTTTAACCCCTTGACTGCCCCCTAGTTAACCCTTTCACCACTGATCACCGTATAACTGTTACGGGTGACGCTGGTTAGTTCCTTTATCTTTTATAGTGTCAGGGCACCTGCCGTTTATTACCGAATAAAGGTTTAGCCCCCTGATCGCCCGGCGGTGATATGCGTCACCCCAGGCAGCGTCAGATTAGCGCCAGTACCGCTAACACCCACGCACGCAGCATACGCCTCCCTTAGTGGTATAGTATCTGAACGCATCAATATCTGATCCGATCAGATCTATACTAGCGTCCCCAGCAGTTTAGGGTTCCCAAAAACGCAGTGTTAGCGGGATCAGCCCAGATACCTGCTAGCACCTGCTTTTGCCCCTCCGCCCGGCCCAGTCCACCCAAGTGCAGTATCGATCAATCACTGTCACTTACAAAACACTAAACGCATAACTGCAGCGTTCGCAGAGTCAGGCCTGACCCCTGCGATCGCTAACAGTTTTTTGGTAGCATTTTGGTGAACTGGCAAGCACCAGCCCCAGGCAGCGTCAGGTTAGCGCCAGTACCGCTAACACCCACGCACGCACCGTACACCTCCCTTAGTGGTATAGTATCTGATCAGATCAATATCTGATCCGATCAGATCTATACTACCGTCCCCAGCAGTTTAGGGTTCCCAAAAATGCAGTGTTAGTGGGATCAGCCCAGATACCTGCTAGCACCTCCGTTTTGTCCCTCTGCCCGGCCCAGCCCAGCCCACCCAAGTGCAGTATCGATCGATCACTGTCACTTACAAAACACTAAACGCATAACTGCAGCGTTCGTAGAGTTAGGCCTGATCCCTGCGATCGCTAACAGTTTTTTTGGTAGCGTTTTGGTGAACTGGCAAGCACCAGCGGCCTAGTACACCCCGGTCGTAGTCAAACCAGCACTGCAGTAACACTTGGTGACGTGGCGAGTCCCATAAGTGCAGTTCAAGCTGGTGAGGTGGCAAGCACAAGTAGTGTCCCGCTGCCACCAAGAAGAAGACAAACACAGGCCCGTCGTGCCCATAGTGCCCTTCCTGCTGCATTCGCCAATCCTAATTGGGAACCCACCACTTCTGCAGCACCCGTAATTCCCCCATTCACATCCCCAACCAAATGCAGTCGGCTGCATGAGAGGCATTTTCTTTATGTCCTCCCGAGTACCCCTACCCCCCCCCCAAAAAAGATGTTGTGTCTGCAGCAAGTGCGGATATAGGCGTGACATATTATTATTATTGTCCCTCCTGTCCTGACAATCCTGGCCTTTGCATTGGTGAATGTTTTGAACGCTACCATTCACTAGTTGAGTATTAGCGTAGGGTACAGCATTGCACAGGCTAGGCACACTTTCACAGGGTCTCCCAAGATGCCATCGCATTTTGAGAGACCCAAACCTGGAATCGGTTACAGTTATAAAAGTTAGTTACAAAAAAAGTGTAAAAAAAAAATAAAATATATATATAAAATAAAAAAAAATAGTTGTCGTTTTATTGTTCTCTCTCTCTCTATTCTCTCTATTGTTCTGCTCTTTTTTACTGTATTCTATTCTGCAATGTTTTATTGTTATTATGTTTTATCATGTTTGCTTTTCAGTTATGCAATTTTTTATACTTTACCGTTTACTGTGTTTCATTGTTAACAGTGTTGCCAACCGCCCGTTAATTTACGGGCAGCCCGTAAAAATCACCCCATTTTCGGGGCGCCCGTGAATGCCCGTTACGGGCAGCCGGTGCCCGTAAAAAAGATGGCTGCGGGCCGGCCATGCAACTGCGCATGCGCCGTTCCGAAGCCTGCAGGACTCGGGAAAGATCGTACAAGCTCGGCAGGCCGGCGCATGCGCAGTAATGTAATGATGCCGCCTGGCGCCATTTTTAAACAGAAGCCGCCGGCCGCCGCTCGTTCTTCAGTTCTCGGCGGTTCAGCGGGGGGAGCAGGAGGAGCCATGTTACCGGGCCCAACCATGGCAGGACATTACGGGGGGTGAAGCCGGCCCGGTGGAGAGATTAAAGGGTCACAGTGAGTGACAGAAGTGACAGCCTCTGACCATCTCCTGCCCGCAGCCACTGACCATTTCCTGCCCACAGCCTCTGACCATCTTCTGCCCAGTGCCCACAGCCTCTGACCATCCCCCGCCCACAGCCTTTGACCATCTCCTGCCCACAGCCTCTGACCATCTCCTGCCCACACCCTCTGACCATCTCCTGCCCACAGCCTCTGACCATCCCCTGCCCACAGCCTCTGACCATCCCCTGCCCAGTGCCCACAGCCTCTAACCATCCTCTGCCCACAGCCTTTGACCATCTCCTGCCCACAGCCTCTGACCATCTCCTGCCCACAGCCTCTGACCATCTCCTGCCCACAGCCTTTGACCATCTCCTGCCCACAGCCTCTGACCATCCCCTGCCCAGTGCCCACAGCCTCTGACCATCTCCTGTCCTCAGCCTCTGACCATCTCCTGCCCAGTGCCCACAGCCTCTGACCATCCCCTGCCCACAGCCTCTGACCATCCTCTGCCCACAGCCTCTGACCATCACCTGCCCGCAGCCTCTGACCATCTCCTGCCCGCAGCTTCTGACCATCTCCTGCCCGCAGCCTCTGACCATCTCCTGCCCGCAGCCTCTGACCATCTCCTGCCCGCAGCCTCTGACCATCTCCTGTCCACAGCCTCTGACCATCCCCTGCCCAGTGCCCACAGCCTCTGACCATCCCCTGCCCAGTGCCCACAGCCTCTGACCATCTCCTGTCCGCAGCCTCTGACCATCTCCTGTCCGCAGCCTCTGACCTATTCCTACATCGTGTCTGCAGTCTCTGAGGGGGAGTCGGGAAAGGAGTCAAGAGTGGGAGCGCCGCCGGGATCATGGGGTCATGAGAGAAGTCAGACGTGTGTGGACTGTGGAGAGGAGACCATAGGAAAACCAGAACCACCAAGCTGGAGCCATCTGGCTGAGCCCTGCACGATGCACCTGAGAGGAGGTCAGTGACAGCACCGCCAAATCAGTCTAGGGGGGTTGCTGATGTAAGGGGGAGTGAATACAATAATGTAAGGGGGCACTGATATAAAGGTTTCCCCCTAAATTAGTAACTCCCCTTACCTTAGTGTATTCACTCTGCGGAAGATCACCAGAGTGCCCACCACATCAGAGTTCCTGGTATTCCTCTTTACATCAAAGTCTGCAGGATTGCCCCTTACAGTGCAAAGGGGAACTCAATCTGCAGACCCTGATGTAATTGGGAACTCTGATGTAAAGGGAACACAGTGGACTGTGATATAAGGTGGTCTCTGGTCACCAGAGCCTCCCCTTACATCAGAGTTCCCCCTTAGATCATAATCTGCAGCATTTCCCTTTACATAAGAGTTCCCTTTCACTGTAAGGGGGATCCCTGCAGACTCTGATGTAAGGAGGGAACCTAGTGCTAGCTGGGTTATAGTAACCTGACCTTCATGTCAATGGAGAAATATGTTTTTTGACTTTTGTTTAGCTTAAACACATTGCTAATAGCACTAGCTATATGTTTATAGTTCAAATATGTATCCTTGCACTGTTTAGCACTGAAAATAGTAATTTTAGGTACTTTTTCGCAGCACCAGTAAAAAATGCGGATCTGCCAGTAATTTTCATGATTTTTGCCAGTAAAAAAGTGGTGCCGTTTGTAAATTGTGTCATCCTGCCAGTAAATTTCACTTCAGGGGGTTGGCAACATTGATTGTTAACCATTTTTTTATCTTCAGGTACGCCATTCACGAATTTGAGTGGTTATACCAGAATGATGCCTGCAGGTTTAGGTATCATCTTGGTATCATTCTTTTCAGCCAGCAGTCGGCTTTCATGTAAAAGCAATCCTAGCGGCTAATTTACAAGCAGTGGGAGGGAATGCCCCCCCCCCACCGTCTTCCGTGTTTTGCTCTGGCTCTCCTGTCTCAACAGGGAACCTGAGAATGCAGCCAGTGATTCAGCCAGCTGACCATAGAGCTGATCAGAGACCAGAGTGGCTCCAAACATCTCTATGGCCTAAGAAACCGGAAGCTACGAGCATTTCATGACTTAGATTTCGCCGGATGTAAACAGCGCCATTGGGAAATTGGGAAAGCATTTTATCACATGGATCTTGGTGTGGTCAGATGCTTTGAGGGCAGAGGAGAGATCTAATAGACCCCAATTTTTTAAAAAAAGAGTACCTGTCACTACCTATTGCTATCATAGGGGATATTTACATTCCCTGAGATAACAATAAAAATGATTAAAAAAAAAATGAAAGGAACAGTTTAAAAATAAGATAAAAAAGCAAAAAAATAAATAAATAATTAAAAAAAAGCACCCCTGTCCCCCCCCTCTCTCGCGCAAAGGCGAACGCAATCGTCGGTCTGGCGTCAAATGTAAACAGCAATTGCACCATGCATGTGAGGTATCACCGCGAAGGTCAGATCGAGGGCAGTAATTTTAGCAGTAGACCTCCTCTGTAAATCTAAAGTGGTAACCTGTAAAGGCTTTTAAAGGCTTTTAAAAATGTATCTAGTTTGTCGCCACTGCACGTTTGTGCGCAATTTTAAAGCATGTCATGTTTGGTATCCATGTACTCGGCCTAAGATCATCTTTTTTATTTTATCAAACATTTGGGCAATATAGTGTGTTTTAGTGCATTAAAATTTTAAAAAGTGTGTTTTTTCCCCAAAAAATGCGTTTGAAAAATTGCTGCGCAAATACTGTGTGAAGAAACACCCACCATTTTAATCTGTAGGGCATTTGCTTTAAAAAAAATACATAATGTTTGGGGGTTCAAAGTAATTTTCTTGCAAAAAAAAAATTTTTTTTCATGTAAACAAAAAGTGTCAGAAAGGGCTTTGTCTTCAAGTGGTTAGAAGAGTGGGTAATGTGTGACATAAGCTTCTAATTGATGTGCATAAAATGCCAGGACAGTTCAAAACCCCCCCAAATGACCCCATTTTGGAAAGTAGACACCCCAATCTATTTGCTGAGAGTCATGTCGAGTCCATGGAATATTTTATAGTTGCGGGAAAGAGGCAAATTTTTTTTTTTTTGCACAAAGTTGTCACTAAATGATATATTGCTCAAACATGCCATGGGAATATGTGAAATTACACCCCAAAATACATTCTGTTGCTTCTCCTGAGTACGGGGATACCACATGTGTGAGACTTTTTGGGAACCTAGCCGCGTACGGGACCCTGAAAACCAAGCACCGCCTTCAGGCTTTCTAAGGGCGTAAATTTTTGATTTCACTCTTCACTGCCTATCACAGTTTCGGAGGTAATGGAATGCCCAGGTGGCACAAAACCCCCCCAAATGACCCCATTTTGGAAAGTAGACACCCCAAGCTATTTGCTGAGAGGTATAGTGAGTATTTTGCAGACCTCACTTTTTGTCACAAAGTTTTGAAAATTGAAAAAAGAAAAAAAATGTTTTTTCTTGTCTTTCTTCATTTTCAAAAACAAATGAGAGCTGCAAAATACTCACCATGCCTCTCAGCAAATAGCTTGGGGTGTCTACTTTCCAAAATGGGGTCATTTGGGGGGGGGGTTTGTGCCACCTGGGCATTCCATGGCCTCCGAAACTGTGATAGGCAGTGAAGAGTGAAATCAAAAATTTACACCCTTAGAAATCCTGAAGGCGGTGATTGGTTTTCGGGGCCCCGTACGCGGCTAGGCTCCCAAAAAGTCCCACACATGTGGTATCCCCATACTCAGGAGAAGCAGCTAAATGTATTTTGGGGTGCAATTCCACATATGCCCATGGCCTGTGTGAGCAATATATCATTTAGTGACAACTTTGTGCAAAAAAAAAAAATATGTCACATTCCCGCAACTTGTATCAAAATATAAAGTATTCGATGGACTCAACATGCTTCTCAGCAAATAGCTTGGGGTGTCTACTTTCCAAAATGGGGTCATTTGGGGGGGGGTTGTGCCATCTGGGCATTTTATGGCCTTCAAAACTGTGATAGGTAGTGAGGAGTGAAATCAAACATTTACGCCCTTAGAAATCCTGAAGGCGGTGATTGGTTTTCGGGGCCCCGTACGCGGCTAGGCTCCCAAAAAGTCCCACACATGTGGTATCCCCGTACTCAGGAGAAGCAGCTGAATGTATTTTGGGGTGCAATTCCACATAGGCCCATGGCCTGTGTGAGCAATATATCATTTAGTGACAACTTTTTGTAAATATTTTTTTTTTTTGTCATTATTCAATCACTTGGGACAAAAAAAATAAATATTCAATGGGTTCAACATGCCTCTCAGCAATTTCCTTGGGGTGTCTACTTTCCAAAATGGGGTCATTTGGGGGGTTTTGTACTGCCCTGCCATTTTAGCACCTCAAGAAATGACATAGGCAGTCATAAACTAAAAGCTGTGTAAATTCCAGAAAATGTACCCTAGTTTGTAGACGCTATAACTTTTGCGCAAACCAATAAATATACGCTTATTGACATTTTTTTTTACCAAAGACATGTGGCCGAATACATTTTGGCCTAAATGTATAACTAAAAGTGAGTTTATTGGATTTTTTTTATAACAAACAGTAGAAAATATCATTTTTTTTCAAAATTTTCGGTCTTTTTCCGTTTATAGCACAAAAAATAATCAAATACCATCAAAAGAAAGCTCTATTTGTGGGAAGCAAAGGACGCAAAATTCGTTTGGGTACAGCATTGCATGACCGCGCAATTAGCAGTTAAAGCGACGCAGTGCCAAATTGGAAAAAGTCCTCTGGTCCTTAGGCAGCATAATGGTCCGGGGCTGAAGTGGTTAGAGCCATTCAAACCCCTTTGTGTCAACTTGTGTTCATGTTATCAGGCCAAAATCACCAGGGTATGTAAACTTTTGATCAGGGTCATTTGGGTAGTTTCTGTTGCCATTATGATTTAAAAAAAGAGTAAACACAGTTGATTGATAATAAATGGCTTCAGCCAAACACTAACCATGAGTGAAAGAAATGTTTTGTGTTATCATTCATATTCTCTGAAAAATGGCCAAGAAATCATAAATTCTGCCAGGGTATGTAAACTTATGAGCACAACTGTATCTGCGGTGGGCGGTCATAAAGTGGTTAAACAAGACAAGTTAATGAATAAAATGTGCATGTTTTATGGGTGGTCACCCTATTTATGTTTGTTGCTCAATCAGTTTTATGAATCATTTCAGGCAATACAATAGAAAGAAGCCTGGAAGCCCCGTGACGCATTGTTACAGAGTACAAAGATTGTGAACAAGTGCCACTTTCAGGCTAAATAGCATGTAGTTCTGCTAGATTATATAACAAAGAATGTAACTCATGAAATCATCAAAGAAAAGAAAAGAAAGAAAAAACAAAAGAAAGAGGAGACTGATGGTTGCTCAAGATAAGTTCACGTTTACTACTGGAAAAACCGGCTCACTGTGAAAAAAAACACATTTATGGAGTTATAAATGTCAGATGGCCAATGTAGTCAAAATATGCTGGTACAAGAAAAAAATCTGAAGAAAAAGAGAAACGCAAAGAACACGTGAAGAGAGGGAATAAGGGAGGTGGGGGAAGCGGAGGATGAGGTAATCGGGGAGTAAGGGAAAGGAAAAGGGGGTTTGTGGTGGGGAATCCCATGGTTCACTGGGGACTAGCAAATAATTAAGAACTAAAGGTGTCTGGGTTTGGTTGGGTATAAAGGATCCAAGGCGTCCATATGCAAAAGGTGTGTGTCCGTATCCAAAGGTGTGTGTCTGTATCCAAAGGTGTCCATATCCAAAAGGTGTGTGTCTGTATCCAAAGGTGTCCATATCCAAAAGGTGTGTGTCTGTATCCAAAGGTGTCCATATCCAAAAGGTGTGTGTCTGTATCCAAAGGTGTCCATATCCAAAAGGTGTGTGTCTGTATCCAAAGGTGTCCATATCCAAAAGGTGTGTGTCTGTATCCAAAGGTGTAAATATCCAAAAGGTGTGTGTCTGTATCCAAAGGTGTCCATATCCAAAAGGTGTGTGTCTGTATCCAAAGGTGTCCATATCCAAAGGTGTGTGTCTGTATCCAAAGGTGTCCATATCGAAAGGTGTCCATATCCAAAAGGTGTGTGTCTGTATCCAAAGGTGTCCATATCCAAAAGGTGTGTGTCTGCATCCAAAGGTGTCCATATCCAAAGGTGTCCATATCCAAATGTGTGTGTCTGTATCCAAAGGTGTAAATATCCAAAAGGTGTGTGTCTGTATCCAAAGGTGTCCATATCCAAAAGGTGTGTGTCTGTATCCAAAGGTGTCCATATCCAAATGTGTGTGTCTGTATCCAAAGGTGTCCATATCCAAAGGTGTCCATATCCAAATGTGTGTGTCTGTATCCAAAGGTGTCCATATCCAAAGGTGTCCATATCCTCTGTGGCAGCAAAAATGAAGGAGATATGTTTTGCAGCTAAGCAAGAAACTCCCGGGAGGGGTTTGTTCAATCGGATATTTTACGTAGATTAGGGTGTAGGTGCGGATCCATAGCATGCGTACTTTGGAGCAAGCCTACCAAAAACATAGCACAGCGCCTTCCTGACCACACATCCAGAATGTCCGGAACACTACCGTATTTATCGGCGTATAACACGCGCTGGCATATAACACGCACCCCAAGTTTAGGAGGGAATTTTAAGGAAAAAAAACTTTTAGAAGGGAAGTTTAAGGAAAAAAAACTTACATTAAAATGCCCATCATTGCAGCCTTATCTGTCCATCTGCAGCCTTTTCAGTGTCAGTGCAGCCTTGCCCCAGTGCAGTCTTGTCAGTGCAGCCTTGTCAGTGCAGCTTTGTCAGTGCAGCCTTGTCAGTGCAGCCTTGTCAGTGCAGCCTTGTCAGTGCAGCTTTGCCCCAGTGCAGCCTTGCCCCAGTGCAGCCTTGCCCCAGTGCAGCTTTGTTAGTGCAGGTTTGCCCCTGCAGCTTTGCCCCAGTCCAGCCATGGGTAGATTCAAATATGGCGCCGAGACTGCAGGGCTTCGTCGGAGCCGAGAAACACATACCCGAGTGTTCTCGGCTTCTTTCGGCGCTGCCGTCACGCCCAGTCCCGCCCTTGGACCTGTGTTATGTCCATCATAGGGCGGGACTGGGCGTGACTGTGAGCGGCGCCGAAAAAAGCCGAGAACACTCGGGTATGTGTATCTCGGCTCTGACGAGAGTCGAGATACACATACCACAAATAGACCTTTCGTTTGGTGATATTTGATCACCTCTGCGGTTTTTATTTTTAACAAAAGAAGAGCGACAATTTTGAAACAGACACAATATTTTTTACTTTTTGCTATAATAAATATCCCAATTTTTTTTTAAAAAAACTAATTTTTTCCTCAGTTTCGGCCGATACGTATTCTTCTACATATTTTTGGTAAAAAAATCGCAATAAGCGTATATTGATTGGTTTGCGCAAAAGTTATAGCGTCTACAAAATACGGGATAGATTTATGGCATTTTAAAAAAATATATATTTTTTTTTTTTTTTCACTAGTAATGGCGGCGATCGCGATTTTTTTTCGTGACTGCGACATTATGGCGGACACATCGGAAACTTTTGACACAGTTTTTGGGACCATTCACATTTATACAGCGATCAATGCTATAAAATTGCATTGATTACTGTATAAATGTGACAGGCAGGGAAGGGGTTAACCACTAGGGGGAGACGAGGAGTTAAATGTTTCCTAGGGGAGTGATTCTAACTGTAGGGGGCGGGGATGTACAAGGGGAGGAGACCGATCAGTGTTCCTCTGTACTGGGAACACAGATCGGTCTCCTCTCAACTGACAAGACATGGATCTGTGTGTTTACACACACAGATCCACGGTCCGGCCCGTTAAACGGCTAATCGCGGGTGCCCGGCGGACATCACGGCCGTCGGGCACACGCACCGGGTCCCGAGCAACGCGGTGGGCGCACGCGCGCCCTCTAGACGGCCGGGAAGCCCAGGCCATCATATGACGTCCACCCAGGATGGGAGATCCCATCTGTGGACGTCATTTTACTATGGCCGGGTAGGGAAGTGGTTAAAGAAGAAGTACAGCCAAAGCTTGTTTGGCTGTTACACAGTTACATAGTCACATAGTCACAATATGGGAAAGTCTCCCCCAGGGGGGGTTTTCCGCAGCGAAATTACAATCACTAAAAATTTGTTTTGAAAAAGTTTTTTATTGAAAAAGTAGAAACAAGACATAAACGTTTCAAATATGAGCTCTGGGCAGGGATATGTACCACCATTCAATTCTACAATGATATAACCATACAACAGTACATATTATTTGGTCAATTATCTGATATGCAAATATCCAACGCGTTTCGACGTGCATGGTCAAAGTCTTCCTCAGGGGATTAATTTGCTGTCAAAATATTTATATACAGGCATTGTTTATGTATATCAATAATAAAAAATTCGACAAACAGAATCCATTGTATTTACAAGGGAAAATTACAAGGTAGCATAGTTACTAATAAAGAGTGCAAAAAATTGACAATCTCCTGACCAGGGTTCCTTTAAATGTCAATCAATGATCCCATGCGTTCGTGTTACACACACTCCAGGGGGGGGGGAGTTCACTCCCATGTGACTAACAAGGAGTCAGGCTAAATGCAGCCAATGAAAAGGGGGAAGGAAAGAAAAGAATCCTGACACCTGAAGCAAAGGTCGCAATGAATATCCAATAAATTTCAATACCCTTTTATTGTAAACTAAAAATAAATCATGATTTATATGTTAATTAAAGATTTTATAATATACTAATTATCATAATTATCTAAAAAGTTTCTTATGCTAGATATTTTGACAAGTATTACTAAAATACTAAAATAAGGTGAAATATGAATGAGAATATGTAAAATAGTGAAACATTGCGACTTATAAAAAAAAGAAGGGATATGAATGTGAACGTGGAGTACAAAGTAATAATGTGAATGATAAAAGGAATAATCCTTCTAAAACCACAATCAATGTGAAGGAATAAAATACCATTAGAACGTGAGAATGAATGGGGAAAAAAAAAATAAAATAAGCGCAATTAGGTGAATGATGTGTGAATAACACAGTTACATAGTTGGTAAGGTTAAAAAAAAAGACACCAGTCCATCCACTTCAACCTGTGGTGTTTAATGCCCTGTACACATGATAGGATTTTCCAACAACAAAATCCATGTTTTTTTTTTTCGACGGATGTTGCCTCAAACTTGTCTTGCATACGCACGGTCACACAAATCTTGTCGGAAATTTCGAACGTCAAGAACGCGGTGACGTACAACACGTAGGACGAGCCGAGAAAAATGAAGTTCAATAGCCAGTGCGGCTCTTCTGCTTGATTCCGAGCATGCGTGGAACTTTGTGCGTCGGAATTATGTACACACGATCGGAATTTTACGACAACGGATTTTGTTGTCAGAAAATTTGAGAACCAGCTCTCAAATTTTGTGTGACAGAAATTCAGATGGAAAATGTCCGATGGAGCCCACACACGGTCGGAATTTCAGACAACAAGCTCCCATAGAACATTTTCTGTCTAAAAATCCGACCGTGTGTACGGGGCATAAGTCCGCTTGTTTGTATGTCAATAGTACAATGTATATCCCTGTATGTTAAATAATGATATTTGAAGCGCTTCACAATGTGCATGAAAATGAATATAAAAGTAAATATAAATAGTCAAATAAATCCAGCGGTGAGTAAAAATCGCTAAAAAATCCAACTATCAAAATAGTGTAAAACTATAAAAAATTAGTGACACCAAATGTGTAAAAAATTCACATAAAAAATCCACATAAAAATAAATATATAGGGATGTATTCAGAAGGTTCAATTATACAGGTGTGGAATCCTGATTGGTATAGAGCTTTTGATCACTAGCAAAGCTGTTTAAAAACACTTGCTTAATTAAGGTGCTCATTGATCTTAATAGTACCAAAGTGTTTTTTGCTTCTATTCACAACCAATGTGAGAATCATAAACAGGCAAATAAGAGAAAAAACCAATCATTGTGCAATAGTTAGGATACCAAGGTACACAGGCAAACTTCAATCCACTCACGTGTGCCTTATAATGATAAGGCAAATGCAGGTTTTACTATAGCAGTCAGCCGCCTTAGACAGGAGCAGATTCAGTGCAGTACACTGTGTGAAACTGCTGATCTGCACAGAGCGTCCTTGGCTCCTCCCACGCGTTACATCACAGTCCTTGAAAGGATCCTTGAAAAAGTCACGTGACTGTGATGTAACGCGTGGGAGGAGCCAAGGACGCTCTGTGCAGATCAGCAGTTTCACACAGTGTACTGCACTGAATCTGCTCCTGTCTAAGGCGGCTGACTGCTATAGTAAAACCTGCATTATAAGGCACACGTGAGTGGATTGAAGTTTGCCTGTGTACCTTGGTATCCTAACTATTGCACAATGATTGTTTTTTTCTCTTATTTGCCTGTTTATGATTCTCACATTGGTTGTGAATAGAAGCAAAAAACACTCTGGTACTATTAAGATCAATGAGCACCTTAATTAAGCAAGTGTTTTTAAACAGCTTTGCTAGTGATCAAAAGCTCTATACCAATCAGGATTCCACACCTGTATAATTGAACCTTCTGAATACATCCCTATATATTTATTTTTATGTGGATTTTTTATGTGAATTTTTTACACATTTGGTGTCACTCATTTTTTATAGTTTTACACTATTTTGATTGTTGGATTTTTTAGGAATTTTTACTCACCGCTGGATTTATTTGACTATTTATATTTACTTTTATATTCATTTTCATGCACATTGTGAAGCGCTTCAAATATCATTATTTATTCTTTTTAAGTGACTCTGAAAACACTCTCTTTTGATAGCAGCCTCACTTGGTTTTATGTGTAATTATCAGCTATTTAGCATCACAGCGCTTTGTGTTTTATATATATTTTATCCCTGTATGTTGTGATCGTTAAGGTGCCCATCTAATAGTTTTTGAAACTAACAATGCTCCCTGCTGATACTACTGCTTGTGGAAGAGAATTCCACATCCTTACCACTCTGACAGTAAAGAATCCTCTATGCAGTTTAAGGTTAAACCTCTTCTCTTCCAATTTCAGTGAATGGCTGTGTGTCTTTTTAAATTCCCTTTCACCGAAAAGATTTTCCCTATGCTCGGATCACCAATATGGTATTTGTACCTCCTTATCATTTCCCCTCTCAAGCGTCTCCTCTCCAGAGAGAATAAGTTCAATGCTTGTACTCTTTCCCCATAGCTGAGGTCCTCCAGTCCCTTTATTAGCTTTGTTGCCCTTCTCTGGACTCGCTTCATTTCCAGTACATCCTTCCTGAGGACTGGTGCCCAGAACTGGACAGCATACTCTAGGTGCGGCCGGACCAGAGTCTTGTAGAGTGGGAGAATTATCATTTTATCTCTGGAGTGAATCCCCTTTTTAATGCATGCCAATATTCTGCTGGCTTTGCTTTCAGCAGCTTGGCATTGCATACCATTGCTGAGCCTATCATCTACTAGGACCCCGAGGTCCTTTTCCATCCTAGATTCCCCCAAAAGGTTCTCCCCCTAGTGAGTAAATTGCGCTGGTATTTTTAGCACCCAAATGCATTATTTTACATTTTTGAACATTAAACCTCATTTGCCATGTAGTTGCCAACCCCATTATTTTATTTAGGTATTCATGTAAAGTTTCCACATCCCACGCAGAAGTTAATGCCCTGCTTAGCTTTGTATCATCCGCAAATATTGAGATTGAGCTGTATATCCCATCCTCTATATCGTTTATGAATAAATTAAACAGAATTGGTCCCAGGACAGATCCTTGGGTGACCCCACTTACCACACTGGACCATTCTGAGTATTTGCCATTTATCACCACCCTTTGGACCTGCCCCTGTAGCCAGTTTTAAATACATGTACTCACCCTATGGTCTATGTCGACAGGCCTCAGTTTGTAAACAAAAGGTTTGTGGGGAACTGTATCAAATGCCTTTGGAAAATCCAGATACACCACATCTACAGGCCTTTCCTTATCTACAATGCCTTAAAAAAGTTTTCCATATTTTGTCATGTTAAAACCAAAAATGTAAATGTATTTTATTGGGATTTTATGTGATAGACCAACACAAAGTGGCACATAATTGTGAAGTGGAAGGAAAATCATAAATGGTTTTCCAATTTTTTTACAAATAAATATGTGAAAAGTGTGGGGGGTACATTTGTATGGCTCCCCCCTGAGTCAATACTTTGTAGAACCACCTTTCACTGCAATTAAGTCTTTTTGGGGATGTCTCTACCAGCTCTCTACATCTAGAGTGAAATTTTCCCCCAAATTCTTTGCAAAATAGCTCAATCTCTGCCAGATTGGATGGAGAGCGTCTGTGAAAAGCAATTTTTAAGTCTTGCCACAGATTCTCAATTGGATTTAGGTCTGGACGTTGACTGGGCCATTCTAACACATGAATTTACTTTGAACTAAACCATTCCATTGTAGCATTGGCATGATGATGCCACCACCATGTTTCACAGTGGGGATGGTGTGTTCAGGGTGATGTGCAGTGTTAGTTTTCCACCACACATAGCGTTTTGCTTTTAGGCCAAAAAGTTCAATTTTGGTCTCATCTGCCCAGAGCACCTTCTTCCACATGTTTGCTGTGTCCCCCACATGGCTTCTCACAAACTGCAAACGGGACTTCTTATGGCTTTCTTTCAACAATGGCTTTCTTCTTGTCACTCTTCCATAAAGGCCAGATTTGTGGAGAGCACAACTAATAGTTGTCCTGTGGACAGATTCTCCCACCTGAGCTGTGGATCTCTGCAGCTCCTCCAGAGTTACCATGGGCCTCTTGGCTGCTTCTCTGATGAATGCTCTCCTAACGATGCATTAGAGAGGGGCACGCTGCCTGTTTCCATGAACGAGGCAATTATAATTGTATTAATGAAACCCGGTAAAGAAGCCACATCCCCTGACTCTTATAGGACCATCTCCTTACTTACAACTGATGTCAAATTACTAGCTAGAATGTTAGCGACGAGATTATCCATAGTAATCCAAAAGTTAGTCCACAGAGATCACTCTGGATTCATACCCACCAGATCCACAGCCCAAAATATTAGACGCCTCTTCTTAAACATTCAAATCCCAGTTGAGAGCCCCGGTAATCAAGCCATTTTTTTCGCTGGATGCAGCTAAGGCCTCCGACAGTGTTGAGTGGCCTTACCTGTGGAAGGTATTGGAACACATGGGCTTAGGTTGTACATTCATTAGGTGGATCAAATTGCTATATGCACAGCCATCAGCTAGAATCAGGGTCAATGGGGAACTCTCAGTACCGTTCCCACTGTTCAGAGGAACGAGACAGGGGTGTCCTTTGTCACCCCTGCTATTTGCCCTGGCTTTGGAACCATTAGCCGCTAGAGTGCGAGGCGATCGCAGGATTGTAGGATTCCGACGTGACACGGGGACGGACGTTGGGTCGCTATATGCTGATGATACCCTGTTGTATCTAGGTGATACTCAAGATTCCCTGGTGGCAGCTATGAGTCTTATTAAAGTCTTCGGTACATTATCCGGCTTTTCCATTAATTGGAATAAGTCAGTACTAATGCCCCTAGACCCACTGACTGCTCCATTGCCTGATTGTGCCTCAATGGTACAGATAGTGTCCTCTTTTTGCTATTTGGGTGTGCAGGTATCCCCGGATGTCACCCAATATATCACACTTAATCTTGTCCCCCTACTTACTAAATTTAGAGAAAAATGTAATGCCTGGTGCAAATGACCATTATCGGTAGTTGGGAGAGTAAACCTCATAAAAATGGTGTGGTCTCCACAACTATTGTATATCTGCTATAATTCACCTGTGTGGATACCCCGGCGTTGGTTTGATAAGGTAGATTCCCAGTTCAGAGAATTAATTTGGCGTAAAAAAAACAGCTAGAATCAGCCTGTCCACCCTGCAATACAATAAGGAGGAAGGCGGGCTGGCGGTCCCGCATGCTAGGGCCTATTTTCTCGCCTCTCAGTTGCAGCAATTGGGAGGCTGGGGACTGGTAGATAACCTGGACCCCATACGTTGGCTTCTTTGCACCTCATCAAGTGATGTCACTGCACTGACTAATTTGGAGACAGGATACACATACTTAGACAGGAGACTCCCATCCATAATCTTGTTAAAAAAGGTTGTGGACTTATCTTAAAAAGTTACTGGGTATAAGAGGCTTCCTTGCAAGTACCCCAATTTGGAGAAACGCTAATTATAGAGAAATACTTAAGCTGAAGGGATTTGGGATGTGGGAGGCAGCGGGGATTCACTTCCTATCACAACTGTACAGAGGTCAGGTTCTCAAGTCCTTTATGGAGATCCAGAGTTTGGTATCCCACATACAAATTTTTTTAGATACCTGCAATTAAGGCATGCTCTACAGCTGCTCTCCAGCTGACTGATCATGCCATTTTGCAGGGGATCCTAATGGAAAAAGGTATGATCTCTAGAGGATACAGCATTATCCTTGTTGCACTTCAGGACCCCACTGGTTTACCATGCTAAAGTAAATGGGAGGAGGATGTGGGTCCGCTGGACGAGGAGACGTGGAGTTTTTGTCTTGCCTCCGCTCCGGCGGTGTCAGTATCAGCCTCACAGAAACTCTCTCACCTTTATCTGTTGCATAGAGCCTACAGAACGCCTGTCAAACTACATAAATGGGGGATTCATGATACACCGCTTTGCCCTAGGTGCCTGAGGCACCATGGAGACCTCATGCACATGGTTTGGAAATGCCTAAAACTTTTTCGGTATTGGTCGGAAATTTTGGAGATGATTTCACAAGTGTTTACCTTTACAATTCCAAAAACTACTAAAGTTTGCCTGTTGGGTGCCCTGGATGAGGAGTCATGACTCCCTCTGCCCATACAGCGATAATTTTTTGTAGTGCGAAAATTGATAGCTCGACTATGGATCACTTCCAGGGTCCCCACCAGGCAACGATGGATCGACCAGATAAATAAAATGTTAATACGTGAAAAGTTGACGTACCAACACAGAAATGTACCTCGTAAATTTTACAAGTTGTGGTAAAATTGGCTGAATGTCCCGGGTTTAGCACCCCATCAACTGGTTAAATATAGATTGTTACAAGGATAACCGCCAAAATGAAGTGCATGAACTCGAATTAATTGATAGCTATATAACAAGCGCAGAAAGATTGATGGGTTGGGCAATCTAACCAAATGAGTAATGTTCCCAGGGTATAGGAAATAGATTTTATGTTATGTTGTACATCATGCATTATGTTCTAGACGCATTGATGTTTACTCGTTTTATTTGTTTTTCGTTTTGTTCCGCACTGCCACGCTATATGTGAGGTGGTATTCAGAAAACGTCACCCTTTGATGGCTTTGAGAGAGTTCATATGATGTATGCTGTTCCCACTGTTGTATCAATACTTTGTATAACTTGTATATGGCTGTGTGGAAATCCAAATAAAGCCTGTTCTGATTTAAAAAAAAAAAAAGTCTATGGGACACCAGCGTGAAAAATCAAAAGTGCTAATTTTAAAGGCTAATATGCAAGTTATTGTCATAAAAAGAGTTTGGGGACCCGGGTCCTGCCCCAGGGGACATGTATCAATGCAAAAAAAAAAGTTTAAAAAAACGGCCGTTTTTTCGGGAGCAGTGATTTTAATAATGCTTAAAGTGAAACAATAAAAGTGAAATATTCCTTTAAATATCGTACCTGGGGGGTGTCTATAGTATGCCTGTAAAGTGGCGCTATTTTCCCGTGTTTAGAACAGTCTGACAGCAAAATTACATTTCTAAAGGAATAAAAGTCATTTAAAACTGCTTGAGGCTGTAATGTAATGTCGGGTCCCGGCAATATAGATGAAAATCATTGAGTAAAATGGCATGGGTCCCCCCCCCCCCCCCCCCCCCCACAGTCCATTACCAGGCCCTTTGGGTCTGGTATGGATATTAAGGGGAACCCCGCACCCAAATTTTAAAAAAAAAAGCGTGGGGCCCCCAGGCCCTATATACTCTAAACAGCAGTATACAGGCGGTCCCCAGGTTACAAACAAGACAGGGACTGTAGGTTTGTTCTTAAGTTGAATCTGTTTGTAATTTGGAACAGGTACATTTTTAAAGTGTAGCTCCAGCCAAAAAATCAATTTTTAAGCTTTTTGGATAACATAGGGAAGGGTTATCACCCCTGTGACTTTTGTTTTGCTGTCTGTGCCCCTGTTCAGAAGATTTCACCTCACTTTCTGTCCCAATGACAATTGGATTTTGAAAATTTGGGGTTATTAGGGAAACAAGGATTGGTGATAAAGCACCAGTGGAGACACCTTTTTCCCATATTAACTCTTACAGGAGAGAATTTCCCTTCCTAGGGGTAGATTTCCTCTCACTTCCTGTTGTCTCCCTCCGTTTGTAAGTAGGAGTCGTTTGTAAGCCGGATGTTTGAAAATAGGGGACCGCTTGTATATACTATACGGCCTGCCCTATACACTCTGTGGAAAATTGAGCCTTAGGTGTTGGTGGTACCAGAACACTGTAAGCCCTCACAGTTACTCTTGGTGGGCGTTGGAACGGGCCCTGCTGTGAAATATTAGATCAAAAATTGTAATTACTCACCCCATTTAAACATGGGCAGAAAATTGGGCTTTAGGCAGTGGTGGTGGTGCCCTGAACCAAAAATATTCTTAGAAGCTTCATGAGGATTGAGGAGTAATAGGATAGTCACTCAGCATATGCATTCTTCAAGGGATCCCACATCCATAGAAAAATGAATCGGTTACAACAGCATCAGGTGCTTGGTAGCTGGTGATCCAAGACTGATTCATTTTTATGCATGTGAGCCGATCAACAGAGTCTGTGATCGGTTACAAAGCCTCCAGCAGCACTGAATGTGCATTCAGAAAGAGCACTGGATGCAGGACAGGCCAGTAGCTCAACTGCATATTGAGCAAGCTCTGGCCAGTGATCCATCCTCAAGACCCAGTAACCCAGTGGATGTTCTGTTGGAAAGGTTTCCAAGTCTGATCTTGCCCCTAGATAATCCTGCACCATGTAATTCAGATGCTGGCGATGGTTTCTGGAACTGATCAGACCTTGGCGCTGAGGACTGAAGAATTGTCTGAAGGCATCGGTCAGCCGACCACCTTCGCCACCGCTCTTTCTGTGACTGAACGAAGCCTCAGCAACACGTTGTCCAACACCAGGAAGTTGTAACCTCCCAGGCTCTAGAAAAGCATTGCACAAACGTTTCTGCAAGGCCTCCCAAAGATGTTTCATCCTCTGCTCCCTCTGCGAAGGCTGGATACCACCTCCTCCCAGCCACGTACAACTCCATGGGTTTCTGGGGACTGAAAACGATCTCTTGAAGACTGCTGCTGATGCTGACTGTTATCCTCCACCTCCATGCTGACACAATCCTCCTCCTCCTCCTCCTCTTCTTCTTCTTGTGTGATCGGCGGGCCCACAGGAATACTATCTGGATAAAGGAGGCCTTGAGAGGTAAGGAAGTCCCCCTCTTCCTCTCGCTGTTCTGCCTCAAGTGCCCTGTCCATTATTCCACAAAGCGTGTGCTCCAACAGGAAAACAAGAGGGACAGTATCACTGATGCATGCACTGTCACTGCTCACCATCCTCGTGGCCTCCTCAAATGGTGACAGGACAGTGCATGCATTCTTGATCAGAAGCCACTGGCGTGGCGAAAAAAGCCAAGCTCCCCTGACCCTGTTCTGGTGCCATACCCACACAGGTACTCATTGATGGCCCTCTGCTGCATGCATTGCCCTGTTGAGTTCCACCTGGTGGTCATGTCACAAATGAGGCGGTTCTTAGGCAGGTTGCATTCCCTTTGAAGGTCAGCCAGCCGAGCACTGGCATTATATGACCGACGGAAATGCCCACAGACTTTCCTGGCCTGCCTCAGGAGATCCTGTAAGCCCGGGTACCTGCTCAAGAACCGCTGCACCACCAAATTCAGGATGTGAGCCAAACAGGGAGCATGGGTCAAGTGTCCCTGTCGGAGGGCGGAGAGGAGGTTGGTGCCATTGTAGCATACAACCATTCCTGGCTGAAGCAGGGGTGGCGTCAACCACCTCTAAGCCTGCCCCTGCAGAGCTGACAGAATCTCTGCCCCAGTGTGGCTCATGTCCCCTAAGCAGACCAACTCAAGTGCTTGCGTAGCCCCTTGAACTCCTACAGAGCATCGCTGGCTCAGAGGACTAATCTGTAGAGGAAGAGGCCATAGAGGAAGTAGAAGAGGAGGGGGTGGAGGAGAGAGCTGTGGCAGAATCACCACTAGCATTTTGGAGGTGTGGTGGCGGAACAAGCTCCAACAATACTGAACCCTGTCCTGTATCCTTCCCAGCTGCCAGCAGAGTTACCCAATGCGCCATGAAAGAAAGGTAACATCCCTGTCCATGCCTGCTGGACCATGAGTCAGCGGTAATATGCACCTTACTGCTTACCACCTTGTCCAACGAGGACAAGACTTTGCCTTCCACATGCTGGTAGAGAGCCAGAATGGCCTTCCGTGAAAATAAATGGCATTTGGGAACCTGCCACTGAGGTACGGCACATTTCATCAAATTCACAAAAGGGGGCAGAGTCTACCAGCTAATAAGGCAGCAGTTGCAGTGCTAGCAATTTGGCCAAGCTAGCATTCAGACGCTGAGCTTGTGGATAGCTGGGACCAAATTTCTTTCAAAGGTTTCGCAACTGGGGTAGGGAAATTTGCCTGCTAAAATCAGATGTTGGTGTACCCCTAGCAGATTGGCCGCAAGTACTTGGGACACCTATTTCTATACCTTCATTCCTTTCAGTGCAGGTTTCTGAGAGGACTGGAGGTATAGTGGGGTTGGAGATCCCAGCTGATGAGGAGCAAGGAGAGGTCCACCTTGTTCTTTGATGTGGGTCTTTTAAGTGCTGTTGCCAACAGACTGCATGGGAGGTCGTCATATGTCTGGTCAAGCATGTGGTGCCCAAGCGGCTGCTGTTTTGGCCACGCTTGATACGCTTCAGACATATGTTGGGAACAGCAACGGTGTGATCTGTGGTCTCAAAAAAGGCCCACACCAAAGAACTTTTCAAAATATGCGGGGAGTCAGCAGTGCCCTGCACCTGCTTAGCTCTGCAGTGTGATGCAATAGGGTGGCTGCCCTTAAGCTGCCCCCTGGAGGGCATCCTGCCTCGTTGAAGTTGTGCCTCCTCCTCCTCCTCTTCTATCAGGCACCCAAGTAGAGTCAGTGACCTCATCATCCCCTCCCTCCTCATCACTGGAGCAAACTTGGCAGTATGCTGCAGCTGGGGGAACATGACTGCCAGTTTATTGTCCTTCTTGGGCACCCCCTCTCTCTAGGCTCACGTTACTCCCTTCCTCAACCTGGGTACCATCATCGGAGCCTTCAAATCGCTGCGCATCCTCCTGCAAAAGAAAAGTAGTAGCAACTGCACTAGGGGTGCACAGTATTGTGTACTCCACCAGAAGTCTAATAGCAACTATGGGTGCACTGTATGTATTGTGTACACCACCAGAAAAGCAGTAGCAACTGCACTATGGGTGCACGGTACTGTGTACTGTGTACACCGACTGAAGTATATTAGAAAAAGTACACCAGGAATGGCCTGCAGTCAGATATAGCTAAACTGGATGCATTGTATATATTGTAAAGTTTGGGGGTTGTTTAGCTCAAGTGTAGCACCCGCTAGCGAGAACAGTCCACACAAATGATTTCTTTTCAGGGCTTTTTGGCCCAATTTTATTAAAGAAAAAAAAAATAAAAGTTCCAGAAATGAAAACAAAAGTGGTTTCGCTTGCAGGGGGTTTTCACCATCAGCTTTAAATAAAAGGATATTCAGCCTCCTGGCTTACACATGCAGCATTGCAAACAAAAATACCGAGCCACCTGGCTTTCTTCAGCAGCAGACGCACCACTGCTTAGGCTCCCACACGGAGCTCTCCTGACTACTGTCAGCGACCTCAGACTCAGGTCTCTGTCTTTCACAGTGCAGCCTTCACTCTCTGGCTATTTCAGTGCACACCTGCACTCTCTGGGTTCTCCCTTGCAACCCTGGACTCCTCGGGAGGGTGGAGCCCAGAAACATGGTCCTGACTCTACTATCAGGCCCACACACACCTGAACAATCAGTGTGCCGGTGAGTCTCAAAACCCAGACCCAGGACTGGGGATTTCATCCCACTTGGATCTCTAAGAAATCCCCGGGCTCCAGGTCCCAAAGCGGACTTTACTAAATAATGAGGAAACTGAAAAAACAGTTTCCTCCCAAACAAGCAAATACACTGAATTTGGCATGACCATGCAAACTACCAACCACATGTCTTCCCACTTCTCTTGGGCCTGCACTAGTCCTTTTACAAATCTTGGTACCTTTTTGCACACGAGGTTGATATCTGAGTTTTACGGGTCCAATACTATTAAGGTTATAAAGTGCTCCCTCAATTTCCACTAGACCACCCCTTTTCTCTTTATTTAATTTAGAAAGAACCACATTTTTAAACATTGGTTTCGTGATAAGTGGGGGCTCTTTTATTGGGGTGACACTGGTCCCTCTCTGCGCTCTATGTACAGGCACCCTCTTACTGTCCAAACTTAGCGTCACTCATTTCCTCATGTACACTGCATGCTTCATTTTGTCAGTTTCATCACTAACATCCTCATATGACTGCAGCCTCATCCTAGTCTCCCTCTGAAGGACATCCTGACTGTCTTGCCACTTTGAGGTTTTAAAGTCATGTGACACCTTGCTGAGCTGTGGGCCATTTCCCTGCGACCATTGTTTACCACGATTCTTCTCAGACCTTAGAGATTTCTCAAACCTCAGGAAATCTTCCCCAGAACTACCCTGCTGAACCTGTAGGGGGCCTAATTCTGCTGTACCTTTTACCTCTTCTGTGTCAATCATACCATTCCCTATCTCATTACAGTTTTCAGGGTTTTCTACAACCATATCAACTTGACCAAGACCATCAGGTTTACCATTATTTTTGTTGTCACCCATGGTAACCAAACCATCAGAAATTGCCAATGCGTTGCATTTTTCTTCATGGTCAGAAATATCAATGCATTGTCATATTTCATGTCACCCATGTTCAACAAGGCAGTGTCTGGAGAGGAACTGTACCCAGCGGAGTGGTTGTCTAGGGCAGCTTTACTATACACCAACCCCACTGGCATGAGACCCTCTGCCAGCAACTGTCCTGACCCCTGACCATCATCACATAAAACAACATTTGGACCTGAGACTACAATCACTTCATGTATTCCTGTGCCATCTGGCACTTCCACCAACGCCAGCTTATTTGGCACGGCATCATCCATTACCACATCATTAGGCCCTTTGTGGATCACAGACATGACCTCTTCTGTGCGTTCGCCCTTACTTGGCATTTCCATCTCATGAGCAACATCATCTGCAGTAGCAAGTGCCCTCTTGTATATAAGTTGCTCTGAATGAATGAGTGACTTTTATAGCGCTACCTATGCAAACTGAATTGCCTCAGAGCACGTATTGCCACCGGTGTCCATCTGCGGCATAGCACGGTCCTTTACCCCATAGGGTCCCGACCCGCTTACAAACACATACACAGCGACATACACATACCCATATTATGGCCAATTTTTTAGATAGGGTCTAATTAACCTACTAGCATGTCTTTGGAGTGTGGGAGGAAACCGGAGTACCCGGAGGAAACCCACGCAGGCACAGGGAGAACTCCAGGCAGATGGTGTTGTGGTCGGGATTTGAACCAGCAACCCTATTGCTGCTAGGTGAAAGTGCTAACCACTACACCACTGTGCTGCCCTATGCTCTGCAGGTCCTTCCTCTGGCATCGCAGAAATCATGTCTGCTCCACTTTTACCAACAGAGGCCTTTTCCAACAAAGCCAACAGGCTTTTTGCCCACCTGTCCCAGTCTGTTATCTCCGTGCTCCCAGAGGTACCACGCAGTATCGCTCCTACTGCACAAGGAGACCCAGAGGGACAGAGTGGTTCAGCAACAGACACATTGCACATATCACTTTGGTTCAAAAAATATTGTGGCACTACATTTTTAACCATAGCAGACTGCAATATCACACCTTCACCAACTTGCTCTGGTGGCGCTTCATTAAACGCATAAACGCTTTCATACCTGTCATTGCCAGACTGCATTAACCCATTTCCACCATGAGTGTTTTCAAACATTTCAGTTTTAACACTTAACATCCTGTTATCACCATGTTCAGATACCCTCTTATCTCTCAGAGCGGCACCATAGCTGTCCCAGGCAACTTCCGGCTCCAAAACGCAGAGCTCCCTGGGGGTTTCTAGGGACACCACTGTGGCCTTCGTCACAGTTGCTAGGGGAGATCGTACATCTTTAACTGCATTCACAGCAATGTTTTTATCTCTAGTGAGCTGCACTAGCCCATTAGCAAGTGGACCACTCACTTAAGCCAACACAATATTAGCAGTTTTACCCATCACATTGTCACAATTAAGTTTACCACTTGCCTCCCCACTGGACAGGGCACTGTAGCAAGGCAAATCCTTTTTCACACAGACAGTGGATCTCCCATTTGGGGTCACCTCCACTCCAGTGTGCACAGCCACATAGTCAGTCTCCTTCATGCATTTACCAGCAACAGTTTTACCCATCACTGTAACAGGGGTTGACATGTTCACTTGAGTACGTGGTCTATCCTTTATTGCACTTTCACTGGTCAACTCTCCCTGGTGGCCACGGGATGAAATTGCAGCTGCCATTTCTGTCTCCTTAGCACCCCTTGCAGGCACAACAGGTACTTCCTCACTGTTGCCAGAGGTGACTGAAAACATTTTTAAACAGGAACCTGGGCTTGCAGAAAAAGACTTTTGCTCAGTAGCACTATCACCAGCTATGTTCCACAACCAGGGACAAGAAAAGATTCCATGCCCCAGTTGACCACATTCCAGGCATGGTACATTTCTGCACATATCTTTAGTGGGACGCCGTTCCACATCTCCAATGTAGCTCCTCCTTCCGGTTAACATTCGATCTGTCATTGCTAAGGGGGATGGCACTCTTCCAGCTGTACTTTGCTCACTTTCCCAAACGCAGCGACTTTGCGCTCCCTGATATATATATAGAAAAAGAGAAAGCACTCACATAGCCACATCCGTAATTGAGAGGAGAACACAAAAGGGGGGAAAGGGATACTAGCTATGGATTCCTAGGTCGGACTTTAAAGGCATACAAAACAATAGTGAAGTATGAAAAAATAACAATATTTATTGAAAAAAATTACATATAGTAATGAAGCATTCAAGAATGAAAAAATCATATAACATGAAACAAAATATACAGTAAGTCCTTGTGCATCAACGCGTTTTACCGTTAGGCTTCTTCGGGACGCATTCAAGGTTTCAAAGATAACAAAAGAAAGAACGGATCTCACTGTCTGAAACAGAACATATTTGTTTTAAAATCTCATATACACATATATTAAAAGAACACTTGTCTGTCCACAGAGAAAAGCCAAGACACATATAGGTACAGGAGACCAAACAAAGAAAGAAATTACCTTGTAGGGAAATAAGCCCTATATATAGAAATATACAAAGTTATCCGAAAAGGAGACAATGATCCTCATGATCGAAATATATAGATATTAGGAAATGACCAGATCTAACAATATATAGCTCCCTGAAGCATTGTTGCATTCAACTTGCCATGATCCTCTGTCGGCAATAAGTTTCTCACGTGGGCCGCAGACATGACATCACCGCCATTGCTATGGGCAACCACATACCTCTCAAACTTCCGGTCAGCCTGTTGGTCACCCCTGGCATTCAAATCAGGCTTCCCAAACATTGTTGCAGACCTTTGACTAGCCATGTCACCTTGTATTGGAGACTGAGACAATGGGAACTTGGTGACAACATGACCCCACTCTCTGCACCGCAAACAGCGCTCTTGCTTCAGAGCCTTAACAGGGCTTCCCCAATTGCATCCTCTTTCAACCTTAGGCCTCTTCACACTTATAGCTGCCCTGTTTGCACCAGCATTGCCAGGGGCAACAGCATGCACTTCCCCTTTAACTGGAGTTGGTGAGGCAAAAAAAAAAACAGTCTGCAATACTCGCCGGCAGGCTCAGACCCTTGCTTCATCTTTGCAGTCACTCCACCACACTTTTGCATAGTCCAGCAACAAAATGGAGCACTGTCACTTTAACCACTTCAGCCCCGGAAGATTTTACCCCCTTCCTGACCAGAGCACTTTTTACAATTCGGCACTGCGTCGCTTTAACTGCTAATTGCGCGGTCATGCAATGCTGTACCCAAACGAAATTTGCGTCCTTTTCTTCCCACAAATAGAGCTTTCTTTTGATGGTATTTGATCACCTCTGCCGTTTTTATTTTTTGCGCTATAAACGGAAAAAGACCGAAAATTTTGAAAAAAAATGATAATTTCTACTTTTTGTTATACAAAAATCCAATAAACTAAATTTTAGTCATACATTTAGGCCAAAATGTATTCGGCCACATGTCTTTGGTAAAAAAAATGTCAATAAGCGTATATTTATTGGTTTGCGCAAAAGTTATAGCGTCTACAAACTAGGGTACATTTTCTGTAATTTACACAGCTTTTAGTTTATGACTGCCTATGTCATTTCTTGAGGTGCTAAAATGGCAGGGCAGTACAAACCCCCCCCAAATGACCCCATTTTGGAAAGTAGACACCCCAAGGAAATTGCTGAGAGGCATGTTGAACCCATTGAATATTTTTTTTTTGTCCCAAGTGATTGAATAATGACAAAAAAAAAAAAAATTTACAAAAAGTTGTCATTAAATGATATATTGCTCACACAGGCCATGGGCATATGTGGAATTGCACCCCAAAATACATTCAGCTGCTTCTCCTGAGTATGGGGATACCACATGTGTGGGACTTTTTGGGAGCCTAGCCGCGTACGGGGCCCCGAAAACCAAGCACCGCCTTCAGGATTTCTAAGGGCATACATTTTTGATTTCACGCCTCACTACCTATCACAGTTTTGAAGGCCATAAAATGCCAAGATGGCACAAAACCCCCCCAAATGACCCCATTTTGGAAAGTAGACACCCCAAGCTATTTGCTGAGAGGCATGGTGAGTATTTTGCAGCTCTCATTTGTTTTTGAAAATGAAGAAAGACCAGGAAAAAAAAAAATTTTTTTCTTTTTTCAATTTTCAAAACTTTGTGACAAAAAGTGAGGTCTGCAAAATACTCACTATACCTCTCAGCAAATAGCTTGGGGTGTCTACCTTCCAAAATGGGGTCATTTGGGGGGGTTTGTGCCACCTGGGCATTCCATGGCCTCCGAAACTGTGATAGGCAGTGAAGAGTGAAATCAAAAATTTACGGCCTTAGAAAGCCTGAAGGCGGTGCTTGGTTTTCGGGGTCGCGTGCGCGGCTAGGCTCCCAAAAAGTCTCACACATGTGGTATCCCCATACTCAGGAGAAGCAACAGAATGTATTTTGGGGTGTAATTTCACATATCCCCATGGCATGTTTAAGCAATATATCATTTAGTGACAACTTTGTGCAAAAAAAAAAAAATTGTCTCTTTCCCGCAACTTGTGTCACAATATAAAATATTCCATGGACTCGACATGACTCTCAGCAAATAGCTTGGGGTGTCTACTTTCCAAAATGGGGTCATTTGGGGGGGTTTTGAACTGTCCTGGCATTTTATGCACAACATTTAGAAGCTTATGTCACACATCACCCACTCTTCTAACCACTTGAAGACAAAACCCTTTCTGACACTTTTTGATTACGTGAAAAAATTATTTTTTTTTTCAAGAAAATTACTTTGAACCCCCAAACATTATATATTTTTTTAAAGCAAATGCCCTACAGATTAAAATGGTGAGTGTTTCATTTTTGTTTTTCACATGGTATTTGCGCAGCGATTTTTCAAACGCATTTTTTGTGGAAAAAACACACTTTTTTAAATTTTAATGCACTAAAACACACTATATTGCCCAAATGTTTGATGGAATAAAAAAGATGATCTTAAGCCGAGTACATGGATACCAAACATGACATGCTTTAAAATTGCGCACAAACGTGCAGTGGCAACAAAATTAATACATTTTTAAAAGCCTTTAAAAGCCTTTACAGGTTACCACTTTAGATTTACAGAGGAGGTCTACTGCTAAAACTACTGCCCTCGATCTGACCTTCGCGGTGATACCTCACATGCATGGTGCAATTGCTGTTTACATTTGACGCCAGACCGACGCTTGCGTTCGCCTTAGCGCGAGAGCAGGGGGGACAGGGGTGCTTTTTTTTTTTCTTTATTATTTTTTTGCTTTTTTATCTTATTTTTAAACTGTTCCTTTCATATTTTTTTTTAAATCATTTTTATTGTTATCTCAGGGAATGTAAATATCCCCTATGATAGCAATAGGTAGTGACAGGTACTCTTTTTTGAAAAAATTGGGGTCTATTAGACCCTAGATCTCTCCTCTGCCCTCAAAGCATCTGACCACACCAAGATCGGTGTGATAAAATGCTTCCCCAATTTCCCAATGGCGCTGTTTACATCCGGCGAAATCTAAGTCATAAAATGCTCGTAGCTTCCGGTTTCTTAGGCCATAGAGATGTTTGGAGCCACTCTGGTCTCTGATCAGCTCTATGGTCAGCTGGCTGAATCACCGGCTGCTTTCTCAGGTTCCCTGTTGAGACAGGAGAGCCAGAGAAAAACACGGAAGACGGTGGGGGGGGGGGGGGCATTCCCTCCCACTGCTTGTAAAAGCAGTCTAGATGCTAATTAGCCGCTAGGATTGCTTTTACATGAAAGCCGACCGCTGGCTGAAAAGAATGATACCAAGATGATACCTAAACCTGCAGGCATCATTCTGGTATAACCACTCAAAGTCGTGAATGGCGTACCTGAAGACAAAAAAATGGTTAACAATAAAGCACAGTAAACGGTAAAGTATAAAAAATTGCATACCTGAAAAGCAAACATGATAAAACATAATAACAATAAAACATTGCAAAATAGAATACAGTAAAAAAGAGCAGAACACCAGAGAGAGAATAGAGAGAGAGAGAACAATAAAACGACAACTATTTTTTTTTTATTTTTGTTTGTGTTTTTTTTGCAAACTTGTAACTTTTATAACTGTAACCGGTTCCAGGTTCGGGTCTCTCAAAATGCGATGGCATCTTGGGAGACCCTGTGAAAGTGTGCCTAGTCTGTGGAATGCTGTACCCTACGCTAATACTCAACTAGTGAATGGTAGCGTTCAAAACATTCACCAATGCAAAGACCAGGATTGTCAGGACAGGAGGGACAATAATAGCGGGTGTCACGCCTATATCCACGCTTGCTGCAGACACGACATCTATTTTGGGGGGGTTTGTTGGGTAGGGGTACTCGGGAGGACATAAAAATGCCTCTCATGCAGCCGACTGCATTTGGTTGGGGATGTGAATGGGGGGTAAGTACGGGCGCTGCAGAAGCGGTGGGTTCCCAATTAGGATTGGCGAATGCAGTAGGAAGGGCACTATGGGCACGACGGGCCTGTGTTTGTCTTTTTGGTGGCAGCGGGACACTACTTGTGCTTGCCACCTCGCCAGCTTGAACTGCACTTATGGGACTCGCCACGTCACCAAGTGTTACTGCAGTGCTGGTTTGACTACGACCGGGGTGTACTAGGCCACTGGTGCTTGCCAGTTCACCAAAACGCTACCAAAAAAACTGTTAGCGATCTCAGGGATCAGGCCTGACTCTGCGAACGCTGCAGTTATGCGTTTAGTGTTCTGTAAGTGACAGTGATCGATCGATACTGCACTTGGGTGGGCTGGGCTGGGCCGGGCGGAGGGGCAAAACGCAGGTGCTAGCAGGTATCTGGGCTGATCCCGCTAACACTGCGTTTTTGGGAACCCTAAACTGCTGGGGACGCTAGTATAGATCTGATCGGATCAGATATTGATCCGTTCAGATACTATACCACTAAGGGAGGTGTACGGTGCGTGCGTGGGTGTTAGCGGTACTGGCGCTAACCTGACGCTGCCTGGGGCTGGTGCTTACCAGTTCACCAAAACGCTACCAAAAAAACGGTTAGCGATCGCAGGGATCAGGCCTGACTCTGCGAACGCTGCAGTTATGCGTTTAGTGTTTTGTAAGTGTCAGTGATCGATCAATACTGCACTTGGGTGGGCTGGGCTAGGCTGGGCGGAGGGGCAAAACGCAGGTGCTAGCAGGTATCTGGGCTGATCCCGCTAACACTGCGTTTTTGGGAACCCTAAACTGCTGGGGACGCTAGTATAGATCTGATCGGATCAGATATTGATGCGTTCAGATACTATACCACTAAGGGAGGCGTATGCTGCGTGCGTGGGTGTTAGCGGTACTGGCGCTAATCTGACGCTGCCTGGGGCGACGCATATCACCGCCGGGCGATCAGGGGGCTAAACCTTTATTCGGTAATAAATGGCGGGTGCCCTGACACTATAAAAAATAAACAAACTAACCAGCGTCACCCGTAACAGTTATACGGTGATCAGTGGTGAAAGGGTTAACTAGGGGGCAATCAAGGGGTTAAAACATTTATTAGGTAGTATATGGGGGTCCCTGACGCTATAAAACGCTGACGGCGAACCTAAATATTTACCTCCCTAACTAGCGTCACCAGCGACACTAATACAGCGATCAGAAAAATTATCGCTTAGCGACACTGGTGAGGGAGGGTGATCAAGGGGTTAAAACTTTATTAGGGGGGGTTAGGGGGGTACCCTAGACCTACAGGGGGCTAACCCTAATTGTCCTACCACTTCTAACTGTCACAAACTGACACTATGCAGTAATCAGAAAAAAAAAAAAAAAACCTGCTTGGTGTCAGTTTGTGACGGGGGGGGGGGGGGGGTGATTGGGGGGGCATCGGGGGCGATCGGGGGGGGATCGGGGGTGTTTAGTGTGCCTGGCATGTTCTACTGTGTTGTGTAGTGTTGTGCACTCACTTACATGTCTTCTCCCCTCGGCGCTGGAACGGAAACTCCCAAGCCGAGGAGAGATGACATCACATCCTCTGCCTCTGTGTACTATACAGAGGCAGGGGATGTTTCTCATTGGCTGGGAGCGATCGCGAGGGGGGGGGCCACGATCGGATGGCCTCCCCCTCATCTCTCAACTCTCCCAGCCAAATGCCGACCGCAGCCGGCACCGGGGGGGGTCCGATCGGACCCCCCGCCCGCGGGAAGGCAATCACGTACCAGGTACGTGATTTTGCCTGCCCGTGCCATTCTGCTCACGTATATAGGCGTGAGGGGGTCGGCAAGTGGTTAAAGCACGTTGCTTTTCTCTTCATGCAAGCTTCCCTCACCTGCAGACACAGATTGTGCTGTCTCATGCACACAAAACAGAGTTCATAAAACAGATGAACGTACTTTTTTTTTTCCAGGGATCTCTAGATCTGGCCGCATTCTCCACCACTTGTAAAGTTTGGGGGTTGTTTAGCACAAGTGTAGCACCCGCTGGTGAGAACAGTCCACTCAGATGATTCCTTTTCAGGGCTTTTTGGCCCACTTTTATTAAAGAAAATCAAACAAAGTTTCAGAAATGAAAAACAAAAGTGGTTTCCCTCGCAGGGGGTTTTCACCATCAGCTTTAAATAAAAGGATAAAAGGATATTCAGCCTCCTGGCTTACACATGCAGCATTGCAAACAAAAATACAGAGCCACCTGGCTCTCTTAGCAGCCAGCATCAACAATGATAATAATTGTGAAGAAAAAATGCAGCGCTGAACAGAATAAGTCTACCCTGGAAGAACACTTCTTAGGGAAGAATATTCACTAAGGTGTATGTGAAAAGTAAATATATTGTGAATATATTAAAAATGTGTACAAAAGTAAAGGGGATGGAATAATCTAAGACCTTATCACAGTCATAACATATATCGATGTAATAGTGTCCATCCAGTAACAGTGTATGAGGTGATGATTTAGTCAAGGTAAGCTTCCCTATCAAGAAGCCCCCACATAGTTCATACAAGAGATAACAATGCAATCGGTATAGCCTCCTATATAGGCAGAGGGAACACAATGTAATCCTCCTTAAAGGCACAGAGGGTGGATGCGACTTCACATTGGGAAATGGCAATGATAAAGAAGGTAATGGGTACTCTTACCACCAGGTGTGGACCCACACATCATAGGATGCTGGGTCAATCAGTCATGGAACAATCCCCCACGGTAAGTCTTCCAACCAGGATCGATGTAGATCAGACGTGACATAACCACCTCTGTGTCAAAGGAATTCTGTATAGAACAGATATCATCCAATCTCCAACACCCAGTGTGTTACTTCGTTCACCCGGCGGAATGTATCATAGGGAGGAAAAACTAAAAAGGCCTCCACATAGAACAGATCACTCCGGTATAAAAGGTTTAATGGAGTAAAATCTTTTTATAAAAAGTATACAACTGCATCGCTCAATGAAATGTACAAGCGTGCTGATGCCTTAAGATGGTATGCTGACGCCTTAAGAGTTCCCTTCACTGGAACTAACGTACTCCTAAGATTTTATCCCAATTTATATCTTCTAGCAAGGAACTGGCCAGCCTTAGACGAATGCACGGTTCCTTCTGCCCAGTCTATGTCTGGATAATTAAAATCCCCCATTATGATGACACCTCCCATCCTTGCCGCTAATCCAAATTGTGATAGGAGGTCCGTCTCCCCCTCCTCCCCCAGGTTAGGGGGCCTATAGCATACTCCCAGTATTACTTTCCCCTTAGCTTCATCCCTTCGGAGCTCTATCCATAAGGATTCCACCTCCTCCCTAGCTCCCTTAGTGATGTCATCTCTCACATTCACTTGTACATTATTTTTGATATACAGGCATACCCCTCCCTCTTTTTTACCCTCTCTATCCCTGCGAATACCCTTGAATGGTTGCCAGCCAATCATTAGAGCTGTTGAACCAGGTCTCTGAAATTCCCACAAAATCTAAATCCTCCTCATACAACAGCATCTCTAGTTCACCCATCTTGTCTGCCAGGCTCCTGGCATTGGTGAACATGCCACGTAGTTTAGACCGGTCACATACTGTCTTCTTATTGGGTGTTCCGAGGTTGCAAATAGGACTTGTTACTATACTTACCTTGGGTTTATGTGCTTTAGTCTACCTACCACTAATGCCCCCGATACTACCCTCTGGAATATGTTTTGCACTGACTATCTCTACCTCGCCCCCCCCCCCCCCCGTTGCCTAGTTTAAAAGCCCCTCTATCTTCACTCTCAGCAGATCTGCACCCTTCTCATTTAGATGCAGTCCGTCCCTTCTAGAGAGCTGGTGACCGACTGAAAAGTCGGTCCAGTTCTCCAGGAACCCAAACCCCTCCTTTCTACACCAGCTCCTCAGCCACTTGTTTACTTCCCTAATCTCCCTCTGCCTTTCTGGTGTGGCTCGGGGTACTGGTAGTATTTCTGAGAATATTACCTTGGAGGTCCTTTTCCTCAATTTAGCTCCTAAGTCTCTAAAATCGTTCTTTAGGACACTCTGTCTGCCTCTGACTTTGTCTTTTGGTGCCAACGTGCACCATGACAGCCGGGTCTTCCCCCATCCCCTCCCAGTAATCTGTCCGCCAGATCCGTGATGTGCCAAACCCAAGCGCGCGGTAGACAGCATACAGTTCGGCGCTTCAGGTCTTTGTCACAGATTGCTCTCCCTTTACTGATATATATATATATATATATATATATATATATATATATATATATATATATATATATATATATATATATACACATTTTTTTACAACTTTAATAAAAAATATATTTTATCTTTTATTATATGTCTTGTACATCTTGGAGATACAACAGGAAATATCTACAGAGTGAAGACGAAATCCTCTTTCTGACAGTTGTCACCAGAACAGGTGTTCCCATTGATAGATTTTTCCTCAACTCTTTTCCTGGTGACAACTGTAAATTTTGAAGGGCCCTGAGGAAGTTCTATTGGGCAAAACGCATAGGTTAGAATTAGCGCAATAATATCATGTGCTGTTGGCTCTGACTGGGCTACAGCACTCTATATAAGTTCTGCTAGCTTTTATAACAGTCTGTTTGTATAGCAGTGAGGTCCTACATTCTCCACTTTTAATACCTGGTGATGGCGGTGTCTGCTGAGGGTCACGTCTGGTGTATAATTGATCTCTACACACTTATCTGTGTGGCACCAATGACAAAGTCAGAGGCAGATGGAGTGTCCTAAAGAACGATTTTAGGGACTTAGGAGCTAAATTGAGGAAAAGGGCCTCCAAGCTAGTATTCTCAGAAATACTACCGGTCGTTACATATGGCGAACGGCGCTTTTTTCCCTTTGGTATACAATTAATCCTCATGAGCCTCTGAAATCTAAAATTTTACAGTTGTCACCAGGAGAAGAGTTGAGGGGAAATCTTTCATTGGTGTGGACATGGCTGCATTCAGATGACTTGTAACAGATACAGGGTGGTCTCACTCCTGGTGATGCAATTTGTTGCAAAAAGACCTTAGGACTATATATATATATATAGCATTTCTTTTGCTAACTGCCAAAATCAAGAAGATTGCTGATTAGCACTGACTGTTTTTTGATATCTAATAGACCCCTGATGTCCCAGTGAAGAGAACCTGTCATTACATTATGCTCTCACATGGAAGCTATTGGCCTTGCAGTGGGGAAAATTATGACTTGATCTTCTGCAGATTTTGTAAGTTTGCTCACTCACAAAGAAATGAAGGGTCTATCATTTTTATCAGTAGGTGTACTTTAAATGATAGAAACAGAATATGAACCAAAAACACATCATACAAATGTTATACATTGAGTTGCAGTTCAGTAAGTAAAATAAGTATTTTAACCCTAAGCAAAACTTGACTTAGTAGTTGGTGGAGAAACCCTGGTTGGCAAGCGCAGAGGTAAGATGTTTCTTGTAGTTGGTTACCAGGTTTGCACACATCTCAGGAGGGATTTTGGTCCACTCTTCTTTACAGATCTTCTCTTATGCCGCGTACACAAGACCGGTTTTGCCGTCGGAATAAACTCCGAAGGTTTCTCCGACGGAACTCCGACGGAATTACGCTCTAGCGGTCTTGCATACACACAATCACACCAAAGTCCGACCGTCCAGAACGAGGTGACGTACAACACGTACGATGGGACTAGAAAAAGGAAGTTCAATAACCAGAAGCCAATAGCTTCCGTCTCGTACTTGCTTCAGAGCATGCGTCGTTTTTGGTCCTTCGGAACAGCAGACGAGAGGTTTTCTCGATAGGAATTACTTTTGTCCGAAATTTTTAGAACATGTTCCATTTCTAGGTCCGTCAGAATTTTTGAAAAAAAAGTCAGATGAGGCATACACGCGATCGGAATAGACGATGAAAAGACTACGTCTGACTTTTTCTGTCGGACATTCCGCTGGTGTGTAGGCGGCATAAGTCCTTAAGGTTTCTTAGCTGTCATTTGGCAACTCGAAGTTTCAGTTCCCTCCATAAATTTTCTATAGGACTAAGGTCTGGCTAGGACACTCCATGACCTTAATGTGCTTCTTCTTGAGCCACTCCTTTGTTGCCTTGGTGGTATGTTTTGGCTCATTGTCATGCTGGAAGACCCATCCATGACCCATCTTCAGTGTTCTGGCTGAGGGAAGAAGGTTCTCATTCAAGATTTTACAATACATGGCCCCATTCATTGGCCCCTCAATGTGGCAAAGTTGGCCTGTACCTTTAGCAAAGTAACAGCCCCAAAGCATAATGTTTCCACCTCCATGCTTGACTGTAGGGATGGTGTTCTTAGGGTCATAGTCAGCATTTTTCTTCCTCCAAACACGACAAGTCCCCTTCCTCAGGAAGGCACATGTACAGACCTGTATGAAGTTTGCCAATGAACATCTAAATGATTCAAAGAAGGATTGGGAGATAGTGCTGTGGTCAGATGAGACCAAAATTGAGCTCTTTGGCATTAACTCAACTTGCCACGTTTGGAGGAAGAAAAATGCTGACTATGACCCTAAGAACACCATCCCTACAGTCAAGCACGGAGGTGGAAACACGATGCTTTGGGGCTGTTTCTCTGCTAAAGGTACAGGCCGACTTTGCCACATTGAGGGGCCAATGGACGGGGCCATGTATTGTAAAATCTAGGATGAGAACCTTCTTCCCTCAGCCAGAACACGGAAGATGGGTCATGGATGGGTCTTCCAGCATGACAATGGCCCAAAACCTACCACCAAGGCAACAATATACTTATATATACTAAGAATTATTTTCCTTACTGTATGTAATAGCAATTATTTGTAAAAAAAATATAAATGTGCTTGGGTGGCGGGACGGGTCCTGGTGCGCACCTGTATGGTGGTGTCGCACACTGGGCATGTAAATAAAAGTCACTGCCAATGTGCTTTTCCCACCAGCTACCATTGCAACAAAGCCTCCTTATTCTGATTGTTCTTCCCTGTTTGTACATCTCTTGCTTCATTTTATTTTCTCTCTTCCTTGTTTATTCTACCAAAATGCAGAGATGTGTATGTTGCACATATGATGAAAGTATGGTCAATAATTCCATTGTGCGAAGGGAGCGGGTGAAACCAGAAGTGCTTTTATTGAAAAATTTCTGCAATGACACAAACAGCAATTTTTTTGCTTTCACTCCAACATTAAATGACATTATGTAACATTTACAGTATAGTGCCATTGTTTTTGTATGCACAGTAGGTGCCCCCCTACGTGTGTGTTTACATATGTATATGTGTATGTATATAAGGGTGGGGTGGGATCAACATTTGTTGGGTGTACCCTTATTTTTTTCACACTTTTTTTTCACTTAATGTTGCTGCAGTACAGACCCCCAATGTGAGAACATGATTATTGTGACAGGTTCTCTTTAACCACTTGCCTACCGGGCACTTTTACCCCATTCCTGCCCAGGAAAATTTTCAGCTTTCAGCGCTGTTACACTTTGAATGCAAATACGCGGTCATGTAAAACTGTACCCATATGGCATTATTTCACACAAATAGAGCTTTCTTTTGGTGGCGTTTAATCACTGCTGTTTTTTTTAATGCTAAATAAACAAATAAAGACAGAAAATTTTGAAAAAAAAACAACTTTTCATAGTTTGTTATAAAATTTTGCGAACAGCTAATTTTTCTCTTTCACTGATGTGCGCTGATGAGGCTGCACTGATGGACACTGATGAGGTTGAACTAATGGGCACCAATAGGCCGCACTGATGGGCACTGATGAGGTGGCACTGATGAGGTGGCACTGATGGGCACTGATGAGGTTGAACTAATGGGCACTGATAGGCCGCACTGATGAGGCGGCACTGATGAGGCGGCACTGATGAGGCGGCACTGATGAGACGGCACTGATGAGGTGGCACTGATGAGACGGCACTGATGAGGTGGCACTGATGAGCACAGATGTGGCGACACTGATGGGCACTAATGAGGGGGCACTGATGAGGCTGCACTGATAGGTGACACTGATGGACACTGATAGGTGGAACTGATGGGCACTGGGGAAGCGACACTGATGGGCACTGATAAGGTGGCACTAATGGGCACAGATGAGGTGACACTGATCGGCACTGATGAGGCTGCACTGATAGGCGGCACTGATCTGCAATTAAGGGCATTAATAGGTGGCACCGATGGGCACTGATAGGTGGCACTGGTAGGTGGCACTGATAGGTGGCACTGGTAGGTGGCACTGATAGGCAAAACTGATTAGGAGGCACTGATGGGCACTGATTGGCAGCACTGATGGACACAGATTGGCAGCACTGGTGGGCACTGTAGGGACTGCACTGATAATCAGGATACTGATAATCAGTGCCCTGATTATCAGTGTGGATGTCCCTTTTAGAGAAATCGGTTATCGGCCCTCTTCTCTTCTCCTCATGCTGTCAGCATGAGGAAAGGAGTGCCGATAACCAGCTTCTGTTTACATCCATGATCAGCTGTGATTGGACACAGCTGATCAGGTGGTAAAGGGCCGCTGGTTAGCTCTTTACCTCAATCACTGATCAGTAGTGTCCTCCAGACACTGGTGATCACAGAGCTCGCAGCGGGCACGGGCAGGTGCGATCACGGGAGGCTATCATATGACGGCCTCCCAGGAATAGCCATACGCGCTGTAGCCGTCATTCGGCTATAGTGCGGTCAGCAAGTGGTTACCAAAGGGGGTCTTTTAAAGTGGTTGCAAACCTCAGACATGAACAAAGCACATATTTCTATAGAGTTTACTTGTCTCAATCCAGAGCACTAAGGGGTTCAATTTACTAAAACTGCAGAGTGCATAGTTTACAAAAACTTGTGCAGCTCTACATAGAATCAGCTTTTTTTTTTATCAAAACTTAACTGAACAAGCTGAAGTTAGAAGCTAATTGCCTACCATGAACAGCTGCACCAGATTTTGCACTTTCTAATTTTAGTAAATCTACCCCTAAGTGTCTTTTCTGTCTGGTGCTTTATTCCTCTGTTATCCGCATGAGTCACATCTGACAGGTTTTTCTGACAGCAAGAGAAAGAAAGTGACAGGGGAGGGAGCGCCAGCACACAGCCTGTGATTGACAGCCTCAGCCATGTTCCTGTATGCTGTGTGTGTGTGTGGGGGGGGGGTCCCTTCTCTCTCCTCCCCTCCAATCGACTCTCACTGAGAATTTGAATGGCTGTAAAGTGATGGACGGTTCTCCTGTCCGTAATTGTATGTGGACATTGGAAAAATATTTTAGAAAGATGTGGCATTATTCTGGAAATGTTACTTCTTCCAAAAAACCAAAAAAAAACAAAAAGCAAATCTCTTATGCCGCATACACACAAGCGGACTTTCCGGCATACTTGGTCCGGCGGACCAGAGTCTGCCAGACAATCCGACCGTGTGTAGGCTCCGGCGGACCTAAATTTGAAACACGTTTTAAATCTTTCTGTCGGACTCAGTTTCTGGCGGAAAGTCCGCTCGTCTGTGTGCTGGTCCGACGGAAAGCCCGCTCGTCTGTATGCTGGTCCAACGGACCAGATACGACGCAAGGGCAGGGTATTGCATTTCGCGCTCGCTGCAATAGGAAAAACAAATTTTCCTATTGCGGCGAGCGCGGGGCATACCAGGCCCTTAGGTCTGGTATAGATTTTAAAGGGAAGCCCCTACGCCGAAAAAACGGCGTGGGGTCCCCCCTAAAGTCCATACCAGACCCCGATCCGAGCATGCAGCCCAGCCGGTCAGGAAAGGGGGTGAGGACGAGCGAGCGCCCCCCCCCTGAACCGTACCAGGCCGCATGCCCTCAACATGGGGGGTGGGTGCTTTAGGGGAGGGGGCATCCTGCGGGGCCCCCCCACCCCAAAGCACCTTGTCCCCATGTTGATGAGGACAAGGGCCTCTTCCCGACAACCCTTGCCATTGGTTGTCGGGGTCTGCGGGCGGGGGGCTTATCGGAATCCAGGAGCCCCCTATAATAAGAGGGCCCCCAGATCCCGGCCCCCCACCCTATGTGAATGAGTATGGGGTACATGGTACCCCTACCCATTCACCTAGGGAAAAAGTGTCAGTAATAAAACACACTACACAGGTTTTTTAAATAATTTATTAAACAGCTCCGGGGGTCTTCCTCCGGCTTCGGGGGTCTTCTTCCGGCTTCGGGGGTCCCTCCGGTTCCTCTTCTCCCGGCGTCCGGTTGGTTCTTCTCCGCTCTCTCCGGCCTCTTCTCCCGGTGTTCCAGTTCTTCGGCCGGCTCCTCCGCTGTCTTCAGGCCGCTCTCTTGCCAGCGGAGGTCCGGACTTCTGGGCTTCTTGTCTTCTTCCCTCTTCTCCAGATGTTGACACGACGCTCTCTCCGGCTGGACTGCTCTCTGAGGGCTCCGTTGTGACTTATATAGGCGGAGACCCCGCCCCCTTATGATGTCACAGTCCCTGGGCATGCTGGGACTGTGACGTTTTAGGGGCGTGGTCACCGGGTGATGTTGACCACACCCCCTAAAAAGTCACAGTCCCAGCATGCCCAGGGACTGTGACATCATAAGGTGGTGGGGTCTCCGCCTATATAAGTCACACAAAAAAAACATTTTAAGCAACAGACAGCACGGGTTCATGAAAGACAGAAGTTGTCAGACAAACCTGATTTCTTTTTATGAAGAGCTCAGCAAAACCTTGGACAGAGGGGTGGCTGTGGATGTGGTATACTTGGATTTTGCAAAAGCGTTCGATACAGTTCCCCACACATGGCTCATGTGTAAGGTAAAGTCTACAGGCTTGGAAATATCAGTTTGTAAATGGATAGAAAACTGGCTAAAAGACAGAATTCAGAAGTCCGGACCTCCGCTGGCAAGAGAGCGGCCTGAAGACAGCGGAGGAGCCGGCCGAAGAACTGGAACACCGGGAGAAGAGGCCGGAGAGAGCGGAGAAGAACCAACCGGGCGCCGGGAGAAGAGGAACCGGAGGGACCCCCGAAGCCGGAAGAAGACCCCCGAAGCCGGAGGAAGACCCCCGGAGCTGTTTAATAAATTGTTTTAAAAACCTGTGTAGTGTGTTTTATTACTGACACTTTTTCCCTAGGTGAATAGGTAGGGAACCATGTACCCCATACTCACTCACATAAGGTGGGGGCCTGGATCTGGGGGCCCTCTTATTATAGGGGGCTCCCGGATTCCGATAAGCCCCCCGCCCACAGACCCCGACAACCAACGGCCAGGGTTGTCGGGAAGAGGCCCTTGTCCTCATCAACATGGGGACAAGGTGCTTTGGGGTGGGGGGGCCCCGCAGGGCCCCCCCTCCCCCAAAGCACCCACCCCCCATGTTAAAGGCATGCGGCCTGGTACGGTTCAGGAGGGGGGCGCTTGCTCGTCCCCACCCCCTTTCCTGACCGGCCGGGCTGCGTGCTCGAATCGGGGTCTGGTATCGATTTTAGGGGGGACCCCACACCGGTTTTTCGGCGTAGGGGCTTCCCTTTAAAATCCATACCAGACCTAAGGGCCTGGTATGACCCGCGACGGGGCTTGCAAAGTGTCAATCTCGCCGACAAAAGCGACAAGATTGACTTCCTTTTCTAGGCCCGTCGCACCTGAGTCACATTCAAAATGAACGGACTTGTCTGTGTGTGGGCAATTGCGTTCATTCTGAAAGTCCGCCGTAACTCTGGCGAAAGTCCGTCAGAAAGACAGGCGGACTTAGCCCGCCGGAAAGTCCGGTCGTGTGTGGGCAAGTCCGTCCATTTTAAAGTCCGGCGCACCTGGTGGACAAAGTCTGTCAGAAAGTGTGCCGGACCAAGTATGCCAGAAAGTCCGATCGTGTGTACGCGGCATTAGACTCATAGATAGTCAAATGAACACAGGATATTAGGATACATTCACTTTAACCACTTAAGGACCGAGCCTCTTTCTGAGATTTGTTGTTAAAAACTGTTTTTTTTTTGCTAGAAAATTACTTAGAACCCCCAAACATTATACATTTTTTTCTAACACCCTAGAGAATAAAATGGCGGTCGTTGCAATACTTTCTGTCACACTGTATTTGCGCAGCGGTCTAACAAGCGCACTTTTTTGGGAAAAAATACACTTTTTTTAATAAAAAAATAGGACAACAGTAAAGTTAGCCCAATTGTTTTTTATATTGTGAAAGATAATGTTACGCCGAGTAAATTGATACCCAACATGTCACGCTTCAAAATTGCACCCGCTCGTGGAATGGCGACAAACTTCTACCCTTAGATATCTCCATAGGTGAGGTGTAAAAAAATTCTACAGGTTGCATATTTTGTGTTACAGAGGAGGTCTAGGGCAAGAATGATTGCTCTCGTTCTACCGATCACGTCGATACCTCACATGTGTGGTTTGAACACCGTTTTCATATGCGGGCGCTGCTCACGTATGCGTTCGCTTCTGCACGGGAGCTCAGCGGGACGGGGCGCCTTTACAATTTTTTTTTCTTATTTATTTTACCTTTTGTTTTTTATTTTTACACTATTTAAAAAAAAAATGGTGTCACTTTTATTCCTATTACAAAGAATGTAAACATTCCTTGTAATAGAAAAAAAGCATGACAGGACCTCTTAAATATGAGATCTGGGGTCAAAAAGACCTCAGATCTCATATTTACACTTAAATGCGATTAAAAAAAAAAAAAAATTGTCATTTAAAAAATTTTTTTTTTTAAAAATAGCCCTTTAAGAGCTATGGGCGGAGGTGACGTTTTGACGTCGCTTCCTCTCTGCATTGTTATGTAGACGGGTGGGGGGCCATCTTCCCCTCAATCGTCTCCATGCCCAGCAAGCGTGAAGATCCGATCGCCTCCGCCGGTAAGGGCACCGGAGCGAGGCGGGAGGGGGGGCCCTCTCTCTCCCACCACCGGTAAAAGTGATCTTGTGGCGAATCCGCCGCAGAGACCACTCTTATCGAAACTGAAGAAGAGGATACCGGGGTTATGCCATAACGATATCCCCCTTTAAAGTAAGGACGTATATCGACGTGCGCCGGTCCTGTAAGGGTTCGTTTTTTTGTTTTTTGTTTTAAATAACAACCATATCATACTTCCATACCTCCACTGTGCAGCTCGTTTTGCACAGAGTGGCCCCCGAACCTTATCTTCTGGGGTCCCCCGGCTCCTCCCCACATCAGATAACCCCCTAGGAGGGGGTTACCTTGCGGGCGCGCTCCCGAGTCCAGCATTTGCGTCCACAGACACGAATGCCGGACTCAGCCCCGCCCCCCCCAGCGCTCACGTCATTGGATTTGATTGACAGCAGCGGGAGCCAATGGATGCGCTGCTATCAATCTATCCAATGAAGAGTCGGGACCTCGTGGAGGGAGAGAGAGCGCGTCACCGCCAACAGAAATACGGGGCTCAGGTAAGTAAAACGGGGGGCTGGGGGGTCGGTCACTGCCAGGTGTTTTTTCACCTTAATGCATAGGATGCATGGAAAAAACACGAGGGTTTACAACCCCTTTAAGTATCATAGAGGCTGAATCACATACAGAGCTCTCTCTCTAGTTTCTTATCTACACATCTCTGTATTCTTGTGCAATAAAAGACAAACATTTACTGAAACAAGAGCAATAAAACAGGAAAGACGTATAAATAGAAGGAAGAACAAGCATAAAAAATGCCCAGGTCACATAAAAAAACTATAATCAGGAAATCAGCAGCACCAATGAGTATAACAAAAACATACAAAAAAAACAAACTAAATAAACTGTTCAATGTGCCAAATGTGAACTGTCTTTTAATTTAAAGTCCATATACAGTATATTCAGATAAAAAAAAGACCTTCCACCATCCAGCATAAGAGCAATGAAACATGAAAGACATATAAATATAAGGAAGAACAAGCATAAAAAATGCCCAGGTCACATAAAAAAACTATAATCAGGAAATGAGCAGCGCCAATGAATATAACAAAAAACATACCTCCCAACCGTCCCGGATTGCCCGTGAAAGTCCCGCTGTGGGAGGTCTGTCCCGCGTCCCGGGCAGCTTCATTCCGGGACAATACAATGTCCCGGAATTGCCCCACTGGCCGATCTGATGCCCCCCTAAAAATTGCCGCATTGCCGCTGTCCCTCACTGCCTGCTGTACTAGTTTTGGCCGCGACCGCTTCATTTCACCCCCAGACGCTGCCTGGCTCACTGCCAAAACAACTGGTTGCTAGGCATGGCCCGCCTGGCGTCTAACAACCAGTGACGTCACGACAAGGAGGAGAGTGGAGCCCCAGCATTTAGCCAAAGGAGGAGTCCTCTTCGCGCCTAAGCTCCGCCCCGGCTCCGCCCCTAACTCCGCCCCCGACTCCGGGTCTTCCCTGAGTGGAGCCCCAGCATTTAGCCAAAGGAGGAGTCCTTTTCGCGCCTAAGCTCCGCCCCTGACTCCGCCCCCGACTCCGCCCCCAACTCCGGGTCTTCCCTGAGTGGAGCCCCAGCATTTAGCCAAAGGAGGAGTCCTCTTCGCGCCTAAGCTCCGCCCCCGGCTCCGCCCCTGACTCCGCCCCCGACTCCGGGTCTTCCCCGAAGGCTGTTCCTGCGCTGGAATAAAGGTAGGAGAAATGCTCCCTGCACTGCCCTGACTCTGAGTACACTCATGGTAACTCTGCTCCCTCCCATACACTGCCCCTCTCCAGTCATGCTGTACAGTCCCCCCATACTGCCCTCCACTACCCCCCCCCATTATACTGCCCCCCTCCCATTTTACTGCCCTCCACTACCCCCCCATATACTGCCCTCTACTACCACCCCTCCCATCATACTGCCCCAATCCCATCATACTGCCCCCCCTCCTATTATACTGCCCTCCACTGCCCCCCCTCCTATTATACTGCCCTCCACTGCCACCCCTCCTATTATACTGCCCTCCACTAACCCCCCCATTATACTGCCTTTCACTGCCACCCCCACCCATCATACTGCCCCCCTCCAATTATACTGCCCTCCACTGCCATCCCTCCTATTATACTGCCCTCCACTAACCCCCCTCCCATCATACTGCCCTCCACTACCACCCCTCCCATAATACTGCCCTCCACTAAACCCCCTCCCATTATATTGCCCTCCACTACCATCCCTCCCATCATACTGCCCTGCACTAACCCCCCCTCCTATTAAACTGCCCTCCACTACCGCCTCCTCCCATCATACTGCCCTCCACTACCTCCTCTCCCATCATACTGCCCTCCACCCCATCATACTGCCCTCCACCCCATCATACTGCCCTCCACTGCCTCCCCTCCCATCATAATGCCTTCCACTGCCTCCGCACCCAACATACTGCCTTCCACTGCCACCCCTCCCATCATACTGCCCTCCACTGACACCCCCTCCCATCATACTGCCCTCCACTGCCACCAACTCCCATCAAAAACTGTAAAAAAACTCTAAAAAATAAAATGGATAAAATATAATGGTAAAAAATAATAACAAAAATAAAATAACAACAATAAAAAAAAACTACTGATCCTGTTCACTGCCCTACTGATTATGTCTACTGCCCTACTAACCACGTCCACTGCTCTACTGACCACGTCCACTGCCCTACTGACCATGTCCACTACCTTACTGACCACTTTCTCTGCCATACTGACCACTTTCTCTGCCATACTGACCACTTCCACTGCTCTACTGACCATGTCCACTGCCCTACTGACTGACACCATTCACAGTCCACACTGACACCACTGGCGGAACTACCAGCAAAGGTTGCACTTGCAACTAGGCCCTGGCCTTCTGCCCCCATGGCCGGGCCCAATCTGCTGTGGGACCATGAAGGGTGATGGGATCAGTGGGAAGGGCTCTGGGCTCGAAGGGAATGGCCCATGCTGGAGGTCGGGGGGGCCCTTCATGGTTTCTTGCACCAGGGCCCCTGAAGGTTCTAATTACGCCTCTGCTGCACCCTGTATACAGCTCATCCAGTACCCTGTGCCCTGTATATAGCTCGTCTCAGAACTCCGCACCCTGTATATAGCTCATCCCAGAACCCTGCACCCTGTATAAATCTCATCTCAGAACCCTGCACCCTGTACATAGCTCATCACAGATCCCTGCACTCTGTACATAGCTCACCCCAGAACCATGCTCTCTGTACATAGCTCAACCCAGAACCCTGCACTCTGTACATAGCTCAACCCAGAACCCTGCACTCTGCATGCAGCTCACTCCAGAACCCTGCACAATGAATGCAGCTCACCCCAGAACCCTGCACTCTGAATGCAGCTCACCCCAGAACCCTGCACTCTGAATGCAGCTCACCCCAGAACCCTGCACTCTGAATGCAGCTCACCCCAGAACCCTGCACTCTGAATGCAGCTCACCCCAGAACCCTGCACTCTGAATGCAGCTCACCCCAGAACCCTGCACTCTGAATGCAGCTCACCCCAGAACCCTGCACTCTGAATGCAGCTCACCCCAGAACCCTGCACTCTGAATGCAGCTCACCCCAGAACCCTGCACTCTGAATGCAGCTCACCCCAGAACCCTGCACTCTGAATGCAGCTCACGCCAGAACCCTGCACTCTGAATGCAGCTCACGCCAGAACCCTGCACTCTGAATGCAGCTCACACCAGAACCCTGCACTCTGTACACAGCTCATGCCAGAACCCTGCACTCTGTACACAGCTCATGCCAGAACCCTGCACTCTGTACACAGCTCATGCCAGAACCCTGCACTCTGTACACAGCTCATGCCAGAACCCTGAACTCTGTACACAGCTCATGCCAGAACCCTGCACTCTGTACACAGCTCATGCCAGAACCCTGCACTCTGTACACAGCTCATCACAGATCCCTGCACTCTGTACATAGCTCACCCCAGAACCATGCTCTCTGTACATAGCTCAACCCAGAACTCTGCACTCTGTACATAGCTCAACCCAGAACCCTGCACTCTGCATGCAGCTCACCCCAGAACCCTGCATTCTGAACGCAGCTCACCCCAGAACCCTGCATTCTGAACGCAGCTCACCCCAGAACCCTGCACTCTGAATGCAGCTCACCCCAGAACCCTGCACTCTGAATGCAGCTCACCCCAAAACCCTGCACTCTGAATGCAGCTCACCTCAGAACCCTGCACTCTGAATGCAGCTCACCCCAGAACCCTGCACTCTGAATGCAGCTCACCCCAGAACCCTGCACTCTGAATGCAGCTCACCCCAGAACCCTGCACTCTGAATGCAGCTCACCCCAGAACCCTGCACTCTGAATGCAGCTCACGCCAGAACCCTGAACTCTGAATGCAGCTCACGCCAGAACCCTGCACTCTGAATGCAGCTCACGCCAGAACCCTGCACTCTGAATGCAGCTCACACCAGAACCCTGCACTCTGAATGCAGCTCACGCCAGAACCCTGCACTCTGTACACAGCTCATGCCAGAACCCTGCACTCTGTACACAGCTCATGCCAGAACCCTGCACTCTGTACACAGCTCATGCCAGAACCCTGCACTCTGTACACAGCTCATGCCAGAACCCTGCACTCTGTACACAGCTCATGCCAGAACCCTGCACTCTGTACACAGCTCATGCCAGAACCCTGCACTCTGTACACAGCTCATCACAGATCCCTGCACTCTGTACATAGCTCACCCCAGAACCATGCTCTCTGTACATAGCTCAACCCAGAACCCTGCACTCTGTACATAGCTCAACCCAGAACCCTGCACTCTGCACGCAGCTCACTCCAGAACCCTGCACTCTGAATGCAGCTCACCCCAGAACCCTGCACTCTGAATGCAGCTCACCCCAGAACCCTGCACTCTGAATGCAGCTCACCCCAGAACCCTGCACTCTGAATGCAGCTCACCCCAGAACCCTGCACTCTGAATGCAGCTCACCCCAGAACCCTGCACTCTGAATGCAGCTCACCCCAGAACCCTGCACTCTGAATGCAGCTCACCCCAGAACCCTGCACTCTGAATGCAGCTCACCCCAGAACCCTGCACTCTGAATGCAGCTCACCCCAGAACCCTGCACTCTGAATGCAGCTCACCCCAGAACCCTGCACTCTGAATGCAGCTCACCCCAGAACCCTGCACTCTGAATGCAGCTCACGCCAGAACCCTGCACTCTGAATGCAGCTCACGCCAGAACCCTGCACTCTGAATGCAGCTCACGCCAGAACCCTGCACTCTGAATGCAGCTCACGCCAGAACCCTGCACTCTGAACGCAGCTCACGCCAGAACCCTGCACTCTGAACGCAGCTCACGCCAGAACCCTGCACTCTGTACACAGCTCATGCCAGAACCCTGCACTCTGTACACAGCTCATGCCAGAACCCTGCACTCTGTACACAGCTCATGCCAGAACCCTGCACTCTGTACACAGCTCATGCCAGAACCCTGCACTCTGTACACAGCTCATGCCAGAACCCTGCACTCTGTACACAGCTCATGCCAGAACCCTGCACTCTGTACACAGCTCATGCCAGAACCCTGCACTCTGTACACAGCTCATGCCAGAACCCTGCACTCTGTACACAGCTCATGCCAGAACCCTGCACTCTGTACACAGCTCATGCCAGAACCCTGCACTCTGTACACAGCTCATGCCAGAACCCTGCACTCTGTACACAGCTCATGCCAGAACCCTGCACTCTGTACACACACAGCTCATGCTAGAACCCTGCACTCTGTACACAGCTCATGCAAGAACCCTGCACTCTGTACACAGCTCATGCCAGAACCCTGCACTCTGTACACAGCTCATGCCAGAATCCTGCACTCTGTACACAGCTCATGCCAGAACCCTGCACTCTGTACACAGCTCATACCAGAACCCTGCACTCTGTACATAGCTCATGCCAGAACCCTGCACTCTGTACATAGCTCATGCCAGAACCCTGCACTCTGTACATAGCTCATCCTACAACCCTGCCCTCTGTATATAGCTCATGCCAGAACCCTGCACTCTGTATATAGCTCATCCTACAACCCTGCACTTTGTACGTAATGCACTCCAAACACTGCATTCTTTTATCCTTTTTTTTAAATGAATGTGCTGGGATATGTATGTATCCATGAGACTCTTGCTTGTGCAACAATAATAAAAGCATATTTTATAGATACAAGGAAGCCCAAGTTTTGTTTAATGATGCCCATTAAGCTCCCCCCACTATCAAAAGTTTGACCACGCCCACATTTGCCGCAGCGCGCTATGCAAGGTTAATTCCTTCCTCAAGTGTCCCTCATTCTGAAGTTCAAAAGTTGGGAGGTATGAAAACATACAAAAGAAAACAAAAAAAACAAACTAAATAAGCTGTTCAATCTGCCAAATGTGAATTGTCTTTTAATTTAAAGTCCATATGCAGTATATTCAGATAAAAAAAGACCTTCCACCATCCAGCATATCCTTGTAGTGTAAGGAAAACACAGAGTGCCACCACCTTAATCAAATGCACCCTCACCAAACCAAAAAGAGTAACAGGTACAGCATACCCAGCAGGTTTCTCAGGCACAAATCCTCCCCAGGTGTTTGCACTTCCACTCCAGAATCACTCCCCTTCGGCAGCAGCCACTCACATTGGAACAGATAGAGCTCACTGAGAGAGGAGCCGCTGAAGACCCAGGACCGTACAGTGGTATGACTTCAGCACTGAGACTCCGCCCTGATGTGTTTCGTCCAATTGGACTTTCTCCAGGGGTAAAATGGAACACTCTCAAATGCTTAACCACTTCAGCCCCGGAAGGATTTGCCCCCTTAATGACCAGGCCATTTTTTGCGATACGCCACCGCGTGGCTTTAGCTTACAATTGAGCGACGCTGTACCCAAACCAAAATTGACGTTCTTTTTTACCCACAAATAGAGCTTTCTTCTGGTAGTATTTGATCGCCTCTGCGTTTTTGTTTTTTTTTGCGCTATAAATAAAAAAAGGCGGACTATTTTTAAAAAAAAATAAAAAAAAATTTACTTTCTGGTAGAATACATATCATAAGAACAAATTTATTCATAAGTTTAGGTCAATATATTTTCTTCTACATATTTTTGGTAAAAAAAAAATCACAATTAGCATATATTGATTGGTTTGCACAAAAGTTATCGCATCTACAAACTACGGGATAGATTTAGGGACTTTTTGTTTTATTATTGTTTTTATTGGTAATGGTGGCGATCTGCGATCTTTAGCGGGACTGCGACGTTGCAGCGGACAAATCTGACCCCAAATGACACTTTTTGGGACCAGTGACATTATTACATTGATCAGTGCTATAAAAATGCACTGATCAATGTAAAAATGACACTGGCAGGGAAGGGGTTAACACTAGGGGGCGATCAAGGGGTTAAGTGTGTTCCCTGGGTGTGATCTAACTGTAGGGGGGGATGGGCTTTCTGGAACACAACAGAGATCACTGTTCTTGATCACTAGGAACAGAAGATCTCTGACATGTCACTAGGCAGAACGGGAAATCGCTTTGTTTACATAGGCAGTTCCCCCGTTCTGCCTCTCCGCACCCGCGGGCACGCTCCCCTGGCATGAGGCGCGTGCGCGCATGCTGTCCTTCTTGCACGGACCGATGCATAGAATGCATTAACCACTTCAGCCCCGGAAGATTTGGCTGCTCAATGACCAGGCCATTTTTTGCGATACAGCACTGCGTCACTTTAACTGACAATTGCGCGGTCGAGCGACGCTGTACTCAAATAAAATTGGTGTCCTTTTTTCCCACAAATAGAGCTTTCTTTTGGTGGTATTTGATCTCCTCTGCGTTTTTTATTTTTTGCGCTATAAACAAAAAAACACAGTATTTTGTACTTTTTGTTATAATAAATAGCCCCAATTTTTTTTTAAAAAAAGCTAATTTTTTCCTCAGTTTAGGCCGATATGTATTCTTCTACATATTTTTGGTAATGAAATAAAAAGTAGCGCATAAATGGTGCCAAAAGTCTTCAATCAAGAAAACAACTGAAAAAAAAAACAAATGTCCACAAATAATAAACATAACAGTGAAAAAACTTGTAAGTCTCTCAATATAGGTGAATAAAATCCTGTCGGTGAGTGGGAAACAAATGACATGGGCGCTTCCAGCATCCTCCTTGTTGCCCATTTTCGATTTTATACTCTGTGATCACATTTTATTGTTACCTGGCGTTTTTAGCAATAAAAATCCTATTTTTGCTCATCTACACTATGTGGAGCTTGTTTATTTTTTCTCCACATACTTACTGAGAGATTCAACCAGCCTTCACTCCAGCCTTTGTACGTGACGCATTGTTCCCTCTTATCCGCACCTTGGCCATCCTTTGGGAGGACCCACCTGGCGACCCCGGGAGATCCGCGCAGAGTTTGACCCAGAAGGTTCGCAGAGCTGTGATGTCTGTTCACTGGCCCTGAGAGGCAACCCGCTCGAGTGACTCCCTGTCGCTGACAAGGGAGTCCATCATATCTGGTAAGAGTTTCTTACACACCACCTTTACCAAGTCGCATGTTGTTGAGAGATACAACTTGGGGATGATTTGTTGATTCACCTGCGTTTTAACTTCTGTCTCCCTGCATCCACGCATGGTTTTCAGTGGTACATTCCATGTCATTTGTTTCCCACTCACCGACAGGATTTTATTCACCTATATTGAGAGACTTACAAGTTTTTTCACTGTTATGTTTATTATTTGTGGACATTTGTTTTTTTTTTTCAGTTGTTTTCTTGATTGAAGACTTTTGGCACCATTTATGCGCTACTTTTTATTTCATTTTCACATGTTTCTTTGGTTGTTGTCACCTTGTAAGTAGCTGCTCCGCACCATATTTTCTTTCAATTTAGCGCAGTGTACACTTTTATTATATTTTTGGTAATAAAGATCCCAAAAAGCGCATATTGATTGGTTTGCGCAAAAGTTATAGCGTCTACAAAATAGGGAATAGATTTATAGCATTTGTATTATTTTATTTATTTTTTTACTAGTAATGGCGGCGATCTGCAGTTTTTATCGAGACTGCGACATTATGGCGGACACATCGGACACTTTTAACACATTTTTGGGTCGATTGACAATTATTCAGCGATCGGTGCTTTAAAAATGCACTGATTACTGTGTAAATGTCACTGGTAGGGAAGGAATTAAATGTGTTCCCTATGTGTGTGTTCTAACTGTAGGGGGAGGGGACTGACTATAGGAGATGACAGATCATTGTTCCTAGCTATTAGGAACTCACGGTCTGTCTCTCCTCTCCTCACAGAATAGGGATTTGTGTGTTTACACACATACGTCCCTGTTCTGCCTCTCGTGCCTGCGATCGCTCGTGGCCGGTGGTCACGAGCATCGGCACCCCCCCGCTGTGCAGTGGGCGTGCGCACGCCTGCTATCCCACTTAAAGGGACCAACATACAGCTACGACGGTTCGCGGGATCGTGCTGACCTGCTGCAGTATAATGACGCCGGCTGGTCGGCAAGTGGTTAAGATAAAAAAAAACCTTCTAAATTTATAATACCTTTAAGGGGTTAAAAAGGATGTTTGATCCTGTCTTCTCTGATCCTCACCTTCTTTCACTGTCCCCAATCCATTTCTTGATAGTACAGAGCCTTGGGGGCAAACTGCACATGCTCAGTTTGGTGTGTATTGCTAGAGAAGTTTTTTTTTTCTGAGAGAGAGAATGTGATCAGCACAGGGCCAATCAGCACTGTCCAGACAGATGGTCAGGAGTTCCTGCAGCCTCATAGGACAATCAGGGGAGAATGAAAACTCCTCCTACAAGCTTTAACCATACACTGATAGAAGTCACAAGGCTGCTATATACTGTTGTAAGAAAAGGTATTTAGCACTTTATATTTACTAAAATAATTGTGTTTCCATGTTCTGTGTACTGTGGGAGATCAGATATAGTGAGTGCAGGCTCCTGGGTTTAGTAACACTTTAGAGTAGGCGCAGTAATCTTTTAGAAAGATGTGGCATTATTTAGGAATCGTTACTTCTTCCAAAAAAAAAAAAAAAAAAAAAAACCTCTTAGACTCATACGTAAACAGGTGACCCCGCCCCCCTCTGATGCCACGGGGAAGCCGTGGGAAAGTCCCCATGACGTCAGAGGGGGCGGGGTCACCCAGGACGTCACCGGGTGGCCCCGCCCTCAGTTATATAAGATTTGTCATCAGCAAAGAAGCATCACACGACGGGAGCCTCCCATAGAGGAGGATCAGTGGCGGATTTTTTTTTCTTTTTCGGTCCGTTGGCAGAGCGATATAAGAAGATGAATGGACATCGTGGGCCATTTTTATTTTTAATAAAGGACTTGTCTCCAAGCTGTGTCTTGTCATTTTTAACATTTTGACACTTTTTTTGTGAAACATTTGTACCCCGTTACCATTTCACACGGGAGGCGGGATCTGGGGGTCCCCTTGTTAAAGGGGGCTTCAAGATTCGGATAAGCCCCGGCGCCCGCAGACTCCCACAACCACCGGGCAAGGGTTGTGGGGATGAGGCCCTTGTCCCCATCAACATGGTGACAAGGTGCTTTGGGGGGGCTACCCCAAAGCACCCTCCACATGTTGAGGGCATGTGGCCTGGTACGGTTCAGGAGGGGGAGGCACTCTTTCGTCCCCCCCTCTTTTCCTGCGCCCTGCCAGGTTGCGTGCTCGGATAAGGGTCTGGTATGGATTTTGGGGAGGACCCCTACGCCATTTTTTTTAAATTTTGGTGTGGGGTTCCCCTTAATATTCATACCAGACCCAAAGGGCCTGGTAATGGACTGGGGGGGATCCCATGCTCTTTTTCTCAATGAGTTTCATCTATATTGCCGAGACCCGACAATTCATTACAGCCGCGATCAGTTTTAAATGACAATTTTTCCTTTAGAAATGTCATTTTGCTGTGGTATTGTTCTAAACAAGGGAAAAATGCGCCACTTTACAAGCATACTATAGACACCCTCCAGGCACGATATTTAAAGGAAAATTTCATTTTTTATTGTTTCACTTTAAGCATTAAAAAAATCACTGCTTCCGAAAAAACGGCAGTTTTAAAAACTTTTTTTTACATTGATCCATGTCCCCTGGGGCAGGACCCGGGTCCCCAAACATTTTATATGACAATAACTTGCATATTAACCTTTAAAATGAGCATTTTTGATTATTCGTGTTCATGTCCCATAGACTTTAACGGTGTTTGCGTATTCTGCCGAATTTTTTGCCTGTTCGGTATGTTTTGGTGCGAACCGAACCGGGGGTGTTCGGCTCATCCCTACCATCAACATTTGCATTGATTATAAAATATAGGACCAGGTACAAAGCATCACATCATATGTAAGGCATATCCAAAACCTTTTTTTTAAAACACAAAAACAATAAAAAAGAAAAACATAGCGCAAAACAAACTAAAACAAAACAGCCCTAGTTTATTGTGGGACAATTACTCAGAAGTCTCCTTTATCTACTCTCGGATGCACAGCGCCGAAGTTCCCAAACTCGGGCCATAACCATAATAACTTTAAGTGGTCTTATAATTGTAATAACCTATCCATCACTAATTGTGGTGGGGCAAGACTTGGGTTATCAAGCCAACTTTGCCAAATAAGGTGAAATTTGTTTACCACTTTTTCTATGGCGATAAGCCAATTTCTCTCTAAGTAGGTGAGAATTAACCACTTTAGCCCCGGAAGAATTTACCCCCTTCCTGACCAGTGCGTTTTTTGCGATTCGGCACTGAGTCGCTTTAACTGACAATTGCGCAGTCGTGCGATGTTGCTCCCAAACAAAATTGACGTCCTTTTTTCCCACAAATAGAGCCTTCTTTTGGTGGTATTTGATCACCTCTGCGGTTTTTATTTTTTGCGCTATAAACAAAAAAATGCAACAATTTTGAAAAAAACGCATTATTTTTTACTTTTTGCTATAATAAATATCCCCAAAAAATATTTAAAAAAACATTTTTTTTTCCTCAGTTTAGGCCGATACGTATTCTTCTACATATTTTTGGTAAAAAAAATTGCAATAAGCGTTTATTGATTAAAGTGGGGGAAGATGGTAGTTGCGCTGTGATGAAGGGGGGGGGGAGCTACAAATTTACAAATTATTGATTGGTTTGCACAAAAGTTATAGCGTTTACAAAATAAGGGATAGTTTTATGGCATTTTTATTATTATTTTTTTTTACTAGTAATGGTGGCGATCAGCGATTTTTATCATGACTGCGACATTATGGCGGCACATCGGACAATTTTGACACATTTTTGGGCCCATTGTCATTTATACAGCAATCAGTTCTATACAAATGCACTGATTCCTGTGTAAATGACACTGGCAGTGAAGGGGTTAACCACTAGGGGGCTAGGGAGGGGTTAAGTGTGTCCTAGGGATGTGTTACTAACTGTGAGGGGGCGTGGCTACATGTGACACGTCACTGATCTCTGCTCCCAGTCACAGGGAGCAGAGATCTGTGACACTGTTACTAGGCAGAACGGGGAGATGCCTGTTTACATTAGCATCTCCCCGTTCGTCCTCTCCGTGAGGCGATCGCAGGTATCCCTGCGGCGATCGAGTCTGTGGGACCCACAAACGGACTCATGGAGCTCCCGGCCGACACGCACGCAATGGCAGGGCGGCAAATACAAAGGGACGTACGGGTCCATTTGCCCAGCCGTGCCATTCTGGCGACGTACATCGGCGTGCGCCCGTCGGGAACCGGTTAACATAGGCGATCCACTGCGCCCTAGAAGGTACAGTGGGTGCCCACCAAAAATCGGGCAATCAGTTTGTAGCTCAGGTATAATAACCTGGACACCATAATATAAATGCCCTTTGGATACATTTCAGCATCAATTGCGCCCAACAAGCACACCTGAGGTAGAGGTAGAGGAGTTTGGGCTTTCTTAAATGTTTAAACTGAGAAAATGTACCATTTTCCTGGGTATTCTTTGTAGTATTTTCCTTTTCAAGATGTGCAAAATATTTTCAATTGGTGAAAGGTCAGGACTGCAGGCAGGCCAGTTCAGGACTCTTCTACTAGAAAGCAATGCTGTTGTCATAGCTGCAATACGTAGTTTATCATTGTCCTGCTGAAATATGGAAGACCTTCCCTGAAAAACATGTCATCTGGATGGAAGCATATGCTGCTCTAAAACTTGGATACATCTTTCTGCATTGATGGTGCCTTTCCAGTAGCCTATTCTATAAGCACTAATGCCCCCCCCCCCCCCCATACCACTAAAGATGTCGGCTTTTGAAATGAGTGCTGATAACACGCCGGTCCCTCTCCTCTTTGGTGTGGAGGATGCGGCACCCATGGTTGCCAAAGAGCATGTCAAAATTAGATTAGTCTGACCACAGAACAGTTTTCCACTTTGCAACAGACCATTTTAAATGAGCTTTGGCCCAGGGAAGACGGCGGTGTTTCTGGATCATGTTCAGATATGGCTTCTTCTTTGCATGATAGAGCTTTAAATTGCATTTTTGGATGGCAAAGGGAACTGTGTTCATCATGATTTGTGGATGTATTCCTGAGCATATGCAGTGATGTCCATCACAGAATCATGCCTGGTTTTAATGCAGTGCCATCTGGGGGCTTGAAGATCACTGGCATCCAATATTGTGTTTCGGCCTTGTCTCTGCACACAGAGATTTCTCCAAATTCTCAGAATCTTTTGATGTTATGTACTGTAGATGATGAAATATTTAAAATCCTTGCAATTTTATGTTGAGGAACATTATAATTTTCCTCTCAATCCTATTATACATTTAGATTGAAAAAAATGGAGGGGGGCAGTTAAGTAGTTGAGTGCCTTTTCTGCAGGATCTCTACCCACACTTCTACTTCCCTAATGCCGCGTACACACGAGTGGACTTTACGGCAGACTTTGCCCGGCGGACTTTTCCACGTACTTTACAACGGACTTTCTGAATGAACGGACTTGCCTACACACAATCCACCAAAGTCCGTCGAATTCGTACGTGATGACGTACGACCGGACTAAAACAAGGAAGTTCATAGCCAGTAGCCAATAGCTGCCCTAGCGTGGCTTTATGTCTGTCGAACTAGCATACAGACGAGCGGACTTTTCGACCGGACTCGATTTCAACGGATTGATTTAAAACATGTTTCAAATCTAAGTCCGTCCAACTTTTGAGAAAACAAAGTCCACTGGAGCCCACACACGATCGAATTGTCTGGCGAAATCCAGTCCGCCGGGCAAAGTCTGCCGTAAAGTCCGCTCGTGTGTAAGCGAGAATGACGTCAACCATGCCCAAAGTCTCTTGGGATGTGTGATGTTGGCATTTATTATCATCTTAAGCTATTCTATTGGCTGTTCCTATGGGTGGGCATACCATTTGGGCAGACTGTGAAGCTTCACATGGGCCCTCTGGGAAAAAGGGGCCCATTTATACAAGACGTGGGCCCAACAATTGCTGAGATCTGGGTGGTACTCACCTTCTGATCCCAGTTGCATATTGGGACACAAGAGTGTATCATAAAGGCTTTTTGGGATACCAGCATCAAGCTTGGCCTCATTGTGTGTATGCTAGAAAGATCTACATTGCGCTTGTGCCAGAAATCTTTGCTGCACTGCACATGTGTCGGAAATCTCTGTTGCACTTCACATGCACCAGCATACGCCATTGGGGAGCAGGCTCAAGGAACCCAGATGAGGCAGGGACTTTAGACAGAGTTGCTCCCACCAGGCAACACTGGATTTGCTGGGCAGGTTAGTATATTTTTTGAGGACAGCCTAGTGGTGCAGGTACAATAAAAAAAAAAATGTAAGGGAGTGTGAAGGGAGTGTTTTTCTTTAACTTTCTCATTTTGTTTCAATATTGGATGTTTTTAATAAAAAAACATCCCTCTGTATTTTTTTTTTAAGTTGGTAAAAAGAAATATATGTGCTGATACAATAGGTGTTGTGTGATTAAAAAGCACTGAAGGAAGTTGGCAGCCCTGGTGCAGGTCACTGGAGTTCCTTCAATACAATAACTGGTCAAACCATGTCTTTATGGAGCTGGCTCCACTCTTCTGGGAAGGTTTCCCACAAAATTTTGGAATGCGATTGCTTAATTCTGAACACAGCTACATCCCCAGTTATAAGAGGGTGTGCACACTTATGCAACCACATTATTTTATTTTTTTTATTTTTTTCTTCCCCTCCCTAAAAGATTTCAAAAGAGGAAGGAATGTGGGACTTGGAATGAGGCCATTGAATTGTGGAGGTAGAGTGGTTGGTAAACACTATTTATCCGTGACAGTAATATGAAACAAGTAGAAAAGTAATTTCATATACACTACCGTTCAAAAGTTTGGGGTCACCCAAACAATTTTGTGTTTTCCATGAAAAGTCACACTTATTCACCACCATACGTTGTGAAATGAATAGAAAATAGAGTCAAGACATTGACAAGGTTAGAAATAATGATTTGTATTTGAAATAACATTGTTTTTACATCAAACTTTGCTTTCATCAAAGAATCCTCCTTTTGCAGCAATTACAGCATTGCACACCTTTGGCATTCTAGCTGTTAATTTATTGAGGTAAGCTGGAGAAATTGCACCCCACGCTTCTAGAAGCAGCTCCCACAAGTTGGATTGGTTGGATGGGCACTTCTGGCGTACCATACGGTCAAGCTGCTCCCACAACAGCTCAATGGGGTTCAGATCTGGTGACTGTGCTGGCCACTCCATTACCGATAGAATACCAGCTGCCTGCTTCTGCTGTAAATAGTTCTTGCACAATTTGGAGGTGTGTTTAGGGTCATTGTCCTGTTGTAGGATGAAATTGGCTCCAATCAAGCGCTGTCCACTGGGTATGGCATGGCGTTGCAAAATGGAGTGATAGCCTTCCTTATTCACAATCCCTTTTACCCTGTACAAAGCTCCCACCTTACCAGCACCAAAGCAACCCCAGACCATCACATTACCTCCACCATGCTTAACAGATGGCGTCAGGCATTCTTCCAGCATCTTTTCATTTGTTCTGCGTCTCACAAACGTTCTTCTTTGTGATCCAAACACCTCAAACTTGGATTCATCCGTCCACAACACTTTTTTCCAGTCTTCCTCTGTCCAATGTCTGTGTTCTTTTGCCCATCTTAATCTTTTTCTTTTATTGGCCAGTCTCAGATATGGCTTTTTCTTTGCCACTCTGCCCTGAAGCCCAAAATCCCGCAGCCGCCTCTTCACTGTAGATGTTGACACTGGTGTTTTGCGGGTACTATTTAATGAAGATGCCAGTTGGGGACCTGTGAGGCGTCTGTTTCTCAAACTAGAGACTCTAATGTGCTTATCTTCTTGCTTAGTTGTGCAACGCGGCCTCCCACTTCTTTTTCTACTCTGGTTAGAGCCTGTTTGTGCTGTCCTCTGAAGGGAGTAGTACACACCGTTGTAGGAAATCTTCAATTTCTTTGCAATTTCTCGCATGGAATAGCCTTCATTTCTAAGAACAAGAATAGACTGTCGAGTTTCAGATGAAAGTTCTCTTTTTCTGGCCATTTTGAGCGTTTAATTGACCCCACAAATGTGATGCTCCAGAAACTCAATCTGCTCACAGGAAGGTCAGTTTTGTAGCTTCTGGAAGGAGCTAGACTGTTTTTAGATGTGTGAACATGATTGCACAAGGGTTTGCTAATCATCAATTAGCCTTCTGAGCCAATGAGCAAACACATTGTACCATTAGAACACTGGAGTGATAGTTGCTGGAAATGGGCCTCTATACACCTATGTAGATATTGCACCAAAAACTAGACATTTGCAGTTAGAATAGTCATTTACCACATTAGCAATGTATAGAGTATATTTGTTTAAAGTTAGGACTAGTTTAAAGTTAGCTTCATTTAAAAGTACAGTGCTTTTCCTTCAAAAATAAGGACATTTCAATGTGACCCCAAACTTTTGAACGGTAGTGTATATACGTACACATGCACACATGGCATGAACATAATGGATACATCAATACATATATGTCAGCTTGGAAGCACATGAGAAGTAACTAATGTTGATGAAATGGTCTAAATACAAATATGTACACATGTCATAGAAACGGCATTTGGCAATAAGATGAATGATATCGATCTTGAGCATGATAAATTGTAAATATAGTACAAGATATTTCCTATTAACAGACATTGTGTGTGCTTGGCTCAGCCCTTCCTTCTCTGAGCTGGCCACTCAGCTGTCGGCTAATGGCCAGCTCCTATCTCTCCACAGTTAACCCACCTGTTGATGATATCCTGCTTGTCAGTCCTGCCTACTTAAAGAGGAGTTCCACCCAGGGGGGCCGTCAAAAAAAAAAAAATTAAAAGTCAGCAGCTACAAATACTGCAGCTGCTGACTTTTAATTGGACACTTACCTGTCCCTGGGTCCAGCGATGCGGGGGATCAAAGCCCCGCTCGTCCCCCCCCTCCGCTCGTCGGCGCCGGCATTTCAACTGTGGGCGCCGGGCTGTGGCTTCACAGCCTGGCACCCACTGCGCATGCGCGAGCGGCGCCGGGTGCCGTGATTGGTCGCTCAATCACCTGGGACCTGTAATGGGTCCCAGATGATTGACAGGAGGGAGGGAGCAGAGCGGAGCCCTTCCTCTGCCGAGGAGGAAGTGATGTCACCAGCCCAGGCTAAGGAACAGGCATACTACGAGGGACCACCTAGCAACAGGCATTTAGAGGTAAGTGAAAAAAAAATATCCAAATGTTTTTTTGGGGTTTTTTTTAGAATTTTTCCAGGTAGTTTTGTTTTTTGGGTGGAACCCCACTTTAAGCAGTCCAGCCCAGATGATCTCTGCTTTCACCTTGGTCAACATCACAGAGACTATCTCCTGTGTTCCTGTTAAAGACTTGCCTGGCTGACATCCCTTCTGGCTCCGGATCCTGCTTGCTGTTCCACTACATTGATCCCTGACTTTCTGGCTTTGCTGACTATCTGTTCCGGTTACCAAACTTTGGCTATGTTTTGACTATGTTTGTTCTATTTACTTTTATTATTAAACAAGTGTGATTTAACTGTACTTCTGTCTCGGTCTGATTCATGGTTTCTGACACATTGGTACACCATATGCAACAGAGCTGCTGTAAAAAGAAAGGAAGATACACATGCACATTAATAATTACATAGTACTCAATGAAATTTGAATGTATAAAAGGTATATATGGGCCAGTGAATAGGTAATGAGCCAGACTTGACTGAGCACCCCATGGAAACTCAACACGTTTCATGGCTACATGCCATTCATCAGGAGTTGGGTACAGAGATAAACTGTAAATACAAATGGATATGTTGTATTAGTTAATATATTCTACCCCTAAGGGGAGAAAAAACCTCATGGGGAGAAAGGGGTCTATACTTACAGGTCAGCTAAAGCACTGTGCTTGGCTAGCATCTAGGAAGATGGAACCCCAAACTGATTGTCTGTTCTGGAGCTGAGGCAAGGAACCCCACCCTGTCCAAGAAAACATCCACATTGCATGCCCGATCGCCACAACACATTCCACATGTGTGGGGATGATTGCAAATATAGTGTTCTGAAAAAACAATTATAAAAATATGTGAATAATATGTAAAAAAAAAAGTGAAGAAAGTGGAAAAATGTGAAAAGTGAAAAAACATGATGAATATTTGGGATGAGGAAAAAAAATTAAAAAAAGTGTCCGTTTTCATTTCATTCGTGTTTTTTTTTTTTGCTTTATTCGGAAATTCAGAAACTCGGAAATTCGGAAATCCAAAAATTCGGATTTTAACATTTCTGAATTTTTGAATTTCCGAATTTCTGAATTTCGAATTTCGAATTTCCGAATTCCGAATTTCGAATTTCCGAATTTCGAATTTCCGAATTTTCAAATTCCGAATTTACGAATTTAGAATTTTTGAATTCTGAATTTCCGAAATTTCGAATTTCCGAATTTCAAATTTTGAATTTTCGAAAATTCGGAAATTTGAAAATTTTGAATTCGGAATTTCGGAAATTTGGAAATTCAAAATTCGCAAATTAACGAATTTGTCAAAATTTGTTAAAAAAAAATTCGGAACTAAACAAATTGCACATGTCTAGTATATATACTAGACCCTTTACTAAGGTCTGTACTTTGGAAAATGTCAGCCACAGCCTTGGTCCATACCTGTCCCTGCCCAGGTGTCCATATCAAAAGGTGTTCAAAGTCTTATAGTTTGTTTTATTTAAAAATCAGCGACATCCTGATTCCTGAGTAGAAAATCCTGTCCCTTGCCAGCATGCTATAGGGTGGGACCCTTGCTTTTTGTGTAGAAGCAATGAACTCTCTACAGAGGTCTAATATGCCACCTGCTGAATCAAAGCTGAAGATTTCTAATGAGCAGGGAGCATGGGCTTTGCTGATTGCAGAGCTATACTATAGGTCTGATTCTGCAGGGGCATGTAAGATCTCTGCAGAGAGACCACTGCTTCCACACAGAGAGCAAGGGTCCATGTTACAAAGAAGAGCCAAAACAAATTTTAGGACAGAGTAATGCTTAGGACCCCTGGCAGTTTTCTTATTGTGTTATCTATGTCTAAGATATGGGGTGTAGCTGCTGTACACAAAGTGCTATTCACTTGACAAAATACAATAAAATATAAACTACAGCACTAGCAAACACAACATAAATAAATATAATAAAAAATATATATAATAAAGAGTGAATGTCCATATAAAATGACTGATGTGCTCCAATCCAAAAAAAAGTGCTCCAGAATTTTCAAGGTGTGCCAAAACACCCCCTCCTGTGTCCCCACTCACCGGTTGGGATGGACCCCCAGCTTTTCAGTCTAGGGGTCGCTTCAGGCTTATTAATGATGTCCTGGGATGGTGGCTTTAACATCAGATCATCAGGTAGATCTCCCTTGTTATGGATACTCAGCCAACATAGAGGTGCACAAAATGAAAGGAAGGGACTATAGTGAAGTACCGTTTTGGCAAAGAATTTATTGCGCATAAAAATTGAATACTTACAAGAAGCAAGATAAAATCTGGCACAAAAATCGGGAAGCTGTAAGGAACAAAAATGCCGTTCAAGGCGTGCGTTCCACCGATAACCAGAAGTGACGTCAGAAGTACTAGGAACCTGAAAATTACGTCTACGCATTTCACCCTCCCACAGGGCGTCATCAAGGACCTCCAATGCTCCTTTTATGCGCAATAAATTCTTTTCCAAAATGGTACTTCACTATAGTCCCTTCCTTTCATTTTGGGCACCCCTATTTTGGCTGAGTATCTATAACAAGGGAGATCTACCTGATGATCTGATGTTGAAGCCGCCATCCCTGGCCACCATTAATAAGCCTAAAGTGGCCCCTAGACTGAAATGCTGGGGATTTCCCCCCCATCCGGTGAGTGGGGACACAGGAGGGGGTGTTTTGACACACCTTGAAAATTCTGGAGTACTTTGCACTTTTTTTGGATTGGAGCACATCATTCACTTTATATGGACATTCAATTTTTATTATTTATTTATTTATTTTTTCATTATATTTATTTATATTGTGTTTGCTAGCGCTGTAGTTTATATTTTATTGTAATCTGCACATGATGTCAGGTAAATTGCACATGAAGTCACAATTTAACCCCCTATTAACCGTTGATTTACACTAATCAACCTTAACTCCTTCTTGCCCATTCTCCCTTCAACTCTTATTTTCTAGTTGATTTTTTTTTTAATTATGCTTATTTTATTAATCAAAAATTTACATTTTTTATTTGTTTTGTTTGCTAATTTTTTTTTTTTTGTCGCAGTAAAAATCAACGAAAAAACTCCTTTATATCATTTACAGTTATATAGTTGGTAAGGTTGAATAAGGACACCAGTCCATCCAGTTCAACCCTTGTAAATTAGTAATTTGTAAATAACACTGTAATGCTTTGTCCTGGAATCATAATTTTAGTGTACAGGTTGCATTAAAAAATGAATAATGTTTGCAGGACAATATCATGAACAGAAGAACAATATATGAATTACTTTTTTTCTATTTAATGTTTTCCTAAATCTTAAGTAATGACAAATTTATTTCCGAAAAATAGCAAAAAATGTCTCTGGTTCATGGGGGGTGTACAGATCATGAGGGGAAGTAGTTATCACCAAAAAAAAAAAATAAATGAAAAAAATCTAATTTCCCCTTTAGCGCTGGTCCTGGCCTCCAAAAGCCAAATGGTGACCTCCAGAGTCAGGAAAGGTGATATTTTTTCTTGTAGAGTGGGTTACTAGGCATAGTGGGTGTAATGCAAGATGGAATAACTGGGCACCAGTCACTTTTTGGATGCAAACAGAAGAGATTTATTGTCTCTTAACAAGAAATGGGGGAGAGAGGGTTAGGGCCAGGACACTTTTAGGCAAATGCAATGGTAATTGGCAGACTCCGAGACAAAATAATAGGCAGACAGCTAGACAGGTTGAGGGCCTCCCAGCCAGATGCAGCCACTGTATTTGTAGAACTTCTGCCTCCTATGGCAACTGAACTTGTAACAGTCAATAGCAGTCAATAGAGATCTTTACACAGCACTTGCAGCAACTCGGTAGAAATCTTCTCTTACATCTCAGTGTCCCACTGTAGATCTCCACTCACTGAGCTCCCAGTCTCTCAGTAGACTTCAAGATCCCAGTCATCACTGGATCCCATGAGCTCTTCCACAGCTATCCCGCTGTATACTCCTCAAGCGTCACCCCCGCTAACCTGCTGGGTCCCTGGCTTGGCACTTGCTGAAGCTTTCCCACTTCTTCAATTTTTAAACACGGCCCGTCCTGCCGATCTCGCGTGCAGAAGAGAACACATCCATGAGCAGCGCCTGTATATGAAAACGGTGTTCAAGCCACACATGTGAGGTGTCGCCATGATTGGTAGAGCGAGAGCAATAATTCTAGTACTAGACCTCCTCTGTAACTCAAAACATGCAACCTGTAGAATTGTTATTAAACGTCGCCTATGGAGATTTTTAAGGGTAAAAGTTTGTCGCCATTCCACGAGCGGGCGCAATTTTGAAGCGTGACATGTTGGGTATCAATTTACTCGGCATAACATTATCTTTCACAATATAAAAAAAAATTGGGCTAACGTTACTGTTGTCTTATTTTTTAATTCAAAAAAATTTTTTTTGGCCCAAAAAAGTGTGCTTGTAAGACTGCTGCGCAAATACGGTGTGACAGAAAGTATTGCAACAACCGCCATTTTATTCTCTAGGGTGTTAGAAAAAAATATATATAATGTTTGGGGGTTCTAAGTATTTTTCTAGCAAAAAAAACAAACAGTTTTTAACTTGTAAACAACAAATCTCAGAAAGAGGCTCTGTCCTTAAGCGGTTAATAACCGATTGTATTGCATTTTTTCATGGCTGTTGTAAGTTGTTGGTGGGAACCTCCTGGATTTGAGGAACAAACCTTTTCATTTAATGGACCAGGTAATCTATGTGTTATTTTTTTTTCCCTTTTATCTCCATGTCACAAACAAGCATCTTATATATAACATATAGAACATTATGAGATCTATTTTTTAAGGATTCACCGAGAAATCTGAGCAGTGAGAATAAACAGGTGGCTGAACAGCCGCCGAATCTCAGGCAGGCAGTAGCTCTCCATGGTGCTGAAACTGTGTTTCTACACAGGTTCAGCACATGGGAGAGGGGGGGTGTTATCTGTTATTTAAAAAAAATACATAAAATGTATATTTTTTTAAATTCGTGCACCCCCCCTCCCCTTCCACTTTTCAGAATTAAGCAGCCCAGTATGCCAGGCATGCGGGCCAGTATTGTATCCCCTTATTAAGGGAATAGCAAGTGTGTAACCCCCTTACTATTCTGCTACCAGTCCATTTGCCCTTCAGCACTGAATGTTTTCAGTGGTTCTCCTAAAATACAGAGGTCCTCCTACCAAAGCACTGGTGCCCAAAGCTGATGGGTACCGAGTCCTTTCGGAACCCCCAGGATGGTGTGCCAACACAGGGGTGTTGTAACATATTTATCATCTATGTGTTGAGTCTTCTTTTGTTATTCTTGGTGTGGGACCCACTGGATAAGAGCACAAGAGCACTCAGCTTCACCCTAAGGCCCAGTCATTATGGTGTGCACTGTGCTAGCTGGCTCCCGAGCACTGTACTTCCAGTAGGGTGGTCCTGCTTCCTCAGTTGCCCCCCTGTACACCCATTTCTGGGACTTCTTTCACCACCCAAGCATATAGACCAGAGACTCCTCCTAACTTTCCTCTGGGGAGCCTGTTCGGAGATCCCTACGGCAGACCACCATAGCTACCAGCTGCAGCCAGCAGAGATTCCTCCTGACTTTCCTCTGGGGAGCCTGTTCAGAGATTTCTGCGGCCGACCATCTTAGCTTCCAGTTGCAGTCAGCAGAGATTCAGGCTTACTTTCTTTTTGGGAGCCTGTTCGGAGATCCTTGCGACAGACCACAATAGCTACCAGCTGCAGCCAGCAGAGATGCCTCCTGACTTTCCTCTGTGGAGCCTGTTTGGTGATCCCTGCGGCCAACCACTTAAGCTACCAGTTGCAGCCAGCAAAGATTCCTCTTGACTTTCCTCTTGAGAGCCTGTTCGGAGATCCCTACGGCAGACAACTCTAACTACCAGTTGCAGCCAGCTGATGTGGAGCCTCTTTGTAGATCCTTGTGGCAGACCACCTTAGCTACCAGCTGCAGCCAACAGAGATTCTTCTTCACTTTTCTCTGTGGAGCCTGTTCAGAGATCCCTGTGGCCAACCACCTTAGCTACCAGCTACAGCCAGCAGATATTCCTCCTGACCTTCCTCTGTGGAGCCTGTTTGGAGATCCCTGTGGCAGACCACCTTAGCTACCAGCTGCAGCCAGCAGAGATTCCTCCTGATTTTCCTCTGTGGAGCCTTTTTGGAGATTCCTGTGGCCGACCACCTTAGCTACCAGCTGCAGCCAGCAGAGATTTTTCTTGACTTACCTCTGTGAAGCCTGTTCAGAGATCCCTGTGGCCAACAGTGTTAATTTTGGCCTCAAATTTCGATTTAGTTTTAGTCATATTGCCCCGTATACACGGTCGGATTTTCCGATGGAAAATGTCCGATCGGACTGTGTTGTCGGACTCCATGTGTGGGCTCCATCGGACATTTTCCATCGGATTTTCCGACACACAAAGTTGGAGAGCAGGAGATAAAATTTTCCGACAACAAAATCCGTTGTCGGAAATTCCGATCGTGTGTACACAAATCTGACGGACAAAGTGCCACGCATGCTCAGAATAAATAAAGAGATGAAAGCTATTGGCCACTGCCCCGTTTATAGTCCCGACGTACGTGTTTTACGTCACCGCGTTTAGAACGATCGGATTTTCCGACAACTTTGTGCGACCGTGTGTAGACAAAACAAGTTTGAGCCAACATCCGTCAGAAAAAATCCTAGGATTTTGTTGTCGGAATGTCCGAACAAAGTCCGACCGTGTGTACGCCCTAATAGTCTTAGGACTAAAATGGCATTTTAGTTTTAGTCCCATTTTAGTCTTCTGCAATTGTTTTAGTTTTAGTCGTATTTAGTCGACTAAATCTCCAGTACATTTTAGTCGACTAAAATGTCCTACGTTTTAGTCGACTAAACTCTCCAGTACATTTTAGTTGACTAAAACTCATTTTAGTCGTCTAAAATCTAATAGGTGTAATTAAATTGTAATGCATTAGTTAACATTTCTCTGCAATTTCCTAACTCATTATATACTGCTGGAGTGAAAAATCTAATATGTTATTTATTATGGTATTGAGTATGAACATGCACTGCAGACCGATGTTAATTTTGAAATCAAATTTCAATTTATTTTTAGTCTTATGCCGCGTACACACGGTCGGACTTTTCGTCTACAAAAGTCTGACGGACGCCGACGGACCAAACACGGCGGACAATCCGATCGTGTGTGGGCTTCCCCAGACTTTCAGCGGACTTTTCCAGCCGCAAATCTGACGCAAATCTGAAACATGCTTCAAATCTTTACGTCGTAACTACGCCGGACCCAGAAATCCGCTCGTCTGTATGCTAGTCCGACGGAAAAAAACCCACGCTAGGGCAGCTATTGGCTACTGGCTATCAACTTCCTTATTTTAGTCTGGTGTACGCCATCACGTACGAATCCGTCGGACTTTTGTGTGATCGTATGTAGGCAAGTCCGTTCGTTAGAAAGTCCGCCGCAAGTCCGCCGAAAGTCCGTCGAAAGTCTGTTGGATGGGCTGTCGGACTTTTGTAGCCGAAAAGTCCGACCGTGTATACGCGACATTAGTCTTTTGACTAAAATGCCATTTTAGTTTTAGTCCCATTTTAGTCTTTTGACTAAAATGCCATTTTAGTTTTAGTCGTATTTTAGTCATCTCAGTAGTTTTAATTTTAGTCGTATTTTAGTCGACTAAAATAATATTAATTTAGTCGACTAAAATGTTTTAGTCGTTTTAGTCGACAAAAGTAACACTTGTGGCCAACCACCTTAACTACCAGCTGCAGCCAGCAGATATTCCTCCTGACCTTCCTCTGTGGAGCCCGTTTGGAGATCCCTGTGGCTGACCACCTGGGCTACCAGTTGCAGCCAGCAGAGAGTTCTTTCTGTCTTTGCTCTGTACTTTGCTTTCTGACTGAGCCTGTTTGGAGATCCCTGCAGCCAACCACCTTAGCTACCAGCTCCAGTCAGCAGAGATTCCTCCTGACTTTCCTCTGGAGCCTCTTCAGAGACCCCTGTGGCAGATCACCTGGGCTACCAGCTGCAGCCAGCCTCCTCATGGGAGAGGTGTTACCCTCAGGAAAATGCATGTAACTGTATGTGTACTAGACTGAACTGTAATGTGTCTGTAATGTGTTGTTTCAGTCACAGTGTTCTCCCTTTAACTTCACTCTATAGGAACATGTTATTCTGTACTGTGCTGCCACCTGGTGACCTTGGTGGGAAACTGCTCCTAGGCAGCTCCTGTTACTACAATAGTTGCATTCTCTGTTATTCTTTGTTTTGTGCTTATTGCATACTCTTTTACCATTTTGTTTGCATTGCCAATTTATCTTGCATTCAGTGAATATCAAGTTGCTGCTTGTCTGATCACTTGGCTGTTACCCTCCAGGTTCAGCATTATCTGATGGTCTCAGTCAGCATCCCTCCAGCACCAGCAGGTCAGTGCAAGGGAGAGAAGAGACCCTTATTTGAGCAATGATGACATTTCTGTGCTTGGCATGATTTTAATATGTAAAAAAAAAAGGAGAATTTGTTCTGCAAGCGAAGTAGGTATGCCCTAGAATTCAAAATGAAAATTAAAGTTAAAAAGGTCATTTTTAATGTGTATATTGATATCCATGAACTAATCTGGGGTATAATTCGCTATTATAAATTAGTCTGCTGCTAGACATATAACATTTTATATATATATATATATATATATATATATATATATATATATACACTATATTGTCAAAAGTATTGGGATGCCTGTGTTTACACATATATAAATTTTAATGGCATCTTGTGACAGACTCATCCGGGACAAAGGCTTTTGGAGAGGACTTCAGGCTAGCCTCTTGCCTACTGACTATGGGCCCTGGCACTACTCTTTGGAAAGTGTGTGTCTGGGGGATCCGTGGAGTGGTCTTGGTTCTGATTCAAGTTCATATCTCCCCAAAACACACAGATTCTGAGAGCTGGAGGTTCCATATTCAAATTTGGAGCCTCTATGCCTCAAATCAGCAATGTCTGTAGAGTAGATGGTATTGTAATCCGCTCTAACCACTGGGGTTGCCTGCTATAAAGTATCTATTGTAAGTAGGTCTAGTGTGCCTCCTGAGGGTCTTTCACCCATTGTTATTGTGCTAATTAACTCACCTATTGTCTGCTAGCAAACTATTCAGGGATGTGTTTATACTTGTAATAATGCATATTGTACTTTGTGGGCTTGACAAGTCTGACCTGGATTGATAGATCTGAGTGTCCAGGTGGCTAGTTTAATTAACTTAATGTTTATACTGTTAATTATCCTTCTGTATACAGTTGGTTTGCATATGATAATGTGATTAGCCTCACCTGGTTGTGTAGTATAAATTCTCTGTGAGTTTTCTAATAAAGAGATCCAGTTTTGTAGCCAAACGAGTCCTGCCTTGTTCTTGGTTGCAATATGCGGCTATAATATCTGATATCTATGTTCAGACTGGAGGAAGCGGTATACTGATGAAAGCACTCAAGCGGAGTGTGGGACGGCCCTGTTGCATATCTTGTTATACTTTTTATATGTTTTAATTATTCTAGTTTTTAATCGATAATGTTTATATGTCTGCCATTTCAGAGTGTAATTATTACATATGTACTGTATCTGTATTTTTAATTCAAACATATTTCTGTACGATAAACCGAGCTTATTTTGTCCCATTGACACCATTACTAGCAGTTATATCCTATTTCGTCCATAAGATGGTGGCTGTCTATTAATAGTGAATTGTTGAACCCAGTGTGGGTCTATATCAGTGTTTCTCAACCTCCTCTTCAATCAGGGTGCCCTTTAGAACTGTGCACAATCTCGGGGCACACCAGTCTGAGGGCTCGTTCACACCAGGAGGTGCATCTGAGAACTTTCGCTTTTTTTGCGTGTTCCTGCCAGTCACATTTTTTAATAGCCAGCTCTATGCGCATGAAGCCTGCAAAAATAGTGCTGGCAATATGTTTTCATTGGTTATTGTGGTCCCATGTGTCCTACCGGGTGCGAATGCCAGTGCATTTGCTAGATGCGTGGGGTTGCCATTAAAGATTAACGGTACCCACGCACATGTACAAAAGGCAGTGCATTTTTGTGCAGCACAGAATAAAACTTGATTTTGCACACATTTCCACACTGCACTTGGTGTGAACAAGCCCTAAAATGTAGTTCAGTGGTTTCCAGGTTAAAAATCCAATCCTCTCCCCCCTGAGTCCCCCCTGCTAGCACAAATTATCTCCCCTCCTAGTCCCCCCTGCTAGCATAAATCCCCTTCCCTCAAAATTCTCTTTCCTAGTACTTTAGTAGTTTACTTCCTCTCACTCTTGCTGGCAACTCAAAAAGCTGTACGGGTGTCCATGTCCTTAGCAGTCAATGACCTCATTGATTGGTAGGATGTGGGCCTGCAGCCCGCACAGCCTTCTGGGTTGCCAGCAGCTTTCTTGTCCTTTTGCCGTGGCACCCCTGAGGACTCTTCACAACACCCCAGGGTGCCATGGAACCCCAGTTGAGAAACACTTTTCTATATAGCAGTGGAGCCTTATGCTCCAGAAGAAGTCTTAAGAATGAAATGCGTAGGTTGGGATTTTCTGACATCATCACTCTTGTTGGCCACTGACAGTATGTTGACCAGGAGCAGAGAGAATGCTGCTGTTGAGTAGCAGGGAAGCACATTGCTAGTTATCCCATTTCTGCTCAGCCCTGAGGTGATTCTCCAGATCTGGCAAAGTACTATGAGCATGGGACCCCATATCATTCCAGTACTGACACCTTCAGGGCAACCCAGTCTGGCTTGACCAGCACTTCCTGGAATCCTCTCTTACCTGTTTTAGGCTTAGCTGGCAATGTACCCCACTGTGACCCTCAAAGCAAAGAGTCATTCTAGGAGACATCCCCATATAGTTTAGAGGAAGAAAGCAGTCCACACAAGAAGTCAACTTTCAATGATTTACTAAATGAAGAAGTGAAAGATACAGGTCAGCCTCCCATAAGGGTGACAGGACAAAGAGTAAAAATGTAAAATTCTAAACAGTTCTTAGAGTACAAAGGCTAAAGAGCATGGGCAAGATAAGTGATTTTTAACTACATGGTGTTCTAGAGTCAAGCATCCCTCCCTTGGGGAATACGAGTAGCCCCAGTATGTACAAGTCATCTGGCTTCCCCCGGGGGGAGCTAATCATAAGGGCTGCCAGAAAAAAGGAGTTTGTGTTCCTGCCTGAAGAGCTGCACATGCGAACGGAATGGTCCGCAGACCTATGCACAGGATCAGAGCTGTGCACACATCCGCACAATTGTGTTGAGGCGGGTGAGCACGAGCGCACACATTTGTACTGACTTTTTGCACCCAGTGGCCTATTTAAAGCCCTGCTGGGCTCAAGATCATTGCTGAGTGGTTGTCAGCTCCTGTGAACCATGACCAGATCCTGCTTGCTTCTGTGTAGTTCCTCTGTAGGGTAGGGGTATGAATGTGCCCATTATAGTTCCTCTGTAGGGTAGGGGCTTTGAAGTACCCAATATAGTTCCTCTGTAGGGTAGGGGTATGGATGTGCCAATATAGTTCATCTGTAGGGTAGGGGCTTGGATGTGCCCAATATAGTTCCCCTGTAGGGTAGGTGCTTGAATGTACCCAATATGGAACTGTAGGATAGGCGCTTGGATGTACCCAATATAGTTCCTTTGTAGGGTGGGGGCTTGGATGTGCCCAATATAGTTGCTCTGTAGGGTAGGGCCTTGGATGTACCCAATATAGTTCCCCTGTAGGGTAGGGGCTTGGATGTACCCAATATAGTTCCTCTGTAGGGTAGGGGCTTGGATGTACCCAATAAAGTTCTTTGTAGGGTAGGGGCTTGGATGTGCCCAATATAGTTCCTCTGTAGGGTAGGAGCTTGAACGTAGCCAATATGGAACTGTAGGGTAGGCGTTTGGATGTACCCAATATAGTTCCTCTGTAGGGTAGGGGCTTGGATGTGCCCAATATAGTTGCTCTGTAGGGTAGGGGCTTGGATGTGCCCAATATGGTTCCTCTGTAGGGTAGGGGCTTGAACGTACCCAATATGGAACTGTAGGGTAGGCACTTGGATGTACCCAATATAGTTTCTCTGTAAGGTAGAGGCTTGGATGTGCCCAATATAGTTGCTCTGTAGGGTAGGGGCTTGGATGTGCCCAATATAGTTGCTCTGTAGGGTAGGGGCTTGGATGTGCCCAATATGGTTCCTCTGTAGGGTAGGGGCTTGAACGTACCCAATATGGAACTGTAGGGTAGGCACTTGGATGTACCCAATATAGTTTCTCTGTAAGGTAGAGGCTTGGATGTGCCCAATATAGTTGCTCTGTAGGGTAGGGGCTTGGATGTGCCCAATATAGTTGCTCTGTAAGGTAGAGGCTTGGATGTGTCCAATATAGTTGCTCTGTAGGGTAGGGGCTTGGATGTACCCAATATAGTTCTTCTGTAGGGTAGGGGCTTGGATGTGCCCAATATAGTTTCCCTGTAGGGTAGGGGCTTGGATGTACCCAATATAGTTCCTCTGTAAGATAGGGGCTTGGATGTATACTTCCTCTTTAGGGTAATTTCAGTAGCTAATTAGCTTTATTGCAGCAGCTTGGTCTTCAAAAGGTGTATTTAAACAGTGCTATTTGCCCTGTGAAACTGTACGTACATTTGTTCTGAGTGAATGTGAATAAAAACAAATGGTAATAGGTTACTTTCTCTCCAGTTGAATGTTATTCTTCATAGGAATAGTGAGTGAGTAAAATACTGCAATATACATTGCTCTGCCAATTTTTTTTTCCATAATTTTTGAACTCAGTACTAACGTTTTTTTAATAATTATTTTAGTACTTATTTTTTAGTACCTAATTAACCACTTGCTGACTGTATACTCTATATATATATATATACGATGGCAAGGTGGCTCTCCTGTCCAAGATCATGTACCTAGTATGTGATCCTGCACTTCCGGAGCTGGGGCACACAGCGGGAGCCAATTAGTGACTCCGGCAGACTTGATGTCCGCCGGGACCCGCCAATCGTTCTGGACAGAAGCAGAACGGTGGTCTGCCTATGTAAACAAGGCAGATTGTCGTTCTGTTAGTAGGGAAGGTACTGCCTTCCCCTAGTAAAAGCACCTCCCCCACAATACACAAGCACAGGTTAGACACACATTTAACCCTTTGATCGCCCCTGATGTTAACCCCTTCCCAGCCAGTGTCATTAGTACAGTGACAGTGCATATTTTTAACACTGATCACTCTATTAGTTCATTGTTTCCCAAGAAGTGTCAGTTAGGTGTCCGATTTGTCTGCTGCAATATCGCAGCCCCGCCATAAGTCGCTGATGGCCGCCATTACTAGTAAAAAATAAATATATCATAAATATATATAAATATATCCCATAGTTTGTAGACGCTATAACTTTTGCACAAACCAATAGACGCTTAATGCATTTTTTTTTTCCCCAAAAATATGTAGCAGAATACATATTGGCCTAAATTGATGAAGGAATTCGATTTTTTTTTTCATTTTTTTTATTGGATATGTTTTATAGCAGAAAGTAAAAAACATTGTTTTTTTTTTTTTTTTCGAAATTGTCTGTAGAAAAAAAAAATGCAGTGATCAAATACCACCAAAAGAAAGCTCTATTTGTGGGTAAAAAAAGCCATCAATTTTATTTGGGTACAGCGTCGCACAACCGCGCAATTGGCAGTTAAAATAACGCAGTGCTGTATCGCAAAAAATAGCCCGGTCATGAAGGGGGGTAAACCTTCTGGAGCTGAAGTGGGTTAAGCAGCTCTGTTTCTTAACAGGTCTATTTAAAAAAAAAATAATAATAATTTGTTGGACAATTGTTGGAAGAATTTATGCAACCTGGACAAAAATGTCCCTGCAATTTTTTTTTTGTAATAGATACATTCCTATATCGTCAGCTCCATCTCGTGGCCAGAATGCATTATAATTTCTCACTGACGTATTTCAGAAAACTATTCCGTATTTTGGCCGCTAGATGGAGCTGACGATATAGAAATTTACAGAATTCAATTTCTATTACAGAAAACATAGCTCCGGCTCGCACAAACGCTTCTGTCTTCCTTTCAATTAATGTTCTATAAATAGACTCCTTAGTGTTTCTTAATACTTATTCTGGTAGCCAATCAGTCCTGTTTCAGCAACGGCAGTGCTAGTTTTATTTTTTTATTTTTGCACAGTTCTGTATGCAATTTTTAGTATATGTTGATATATTTTATACTTATCCCTTTACCTGCATCTGCAGTTGTAATATATATATCTATATATATATATATATATATATATAGATATATATAGATTAGGGATGAGCTTTGTGTTCGAGTCGAACCCATGTTCGACTCGAACATCGGCTGTTCGGTCGTTCGCCGAATTGCGAACGATATGGGCCGTTCGCGCCAAATTCGTGTGGCGCGTCACGGCCCATAATTCACTGCGGCATCGCAGTGCATTGCTTGCTGATGATTGGCCAAGCATGCACTATGACCCGCATGCTTGGCCAATCACAGCGCCGCCTGAACAGAGAGCCGTAATTGGCCAAAGCCAAGGAGGCTTTGGCCAATTATGGCTCAGGGGATTTAGTACACACCCCACACTATATAAGGCCGCCTGCACGGCGGCCCTGTGCAGTGTGTTCCGGTGTGCTTAGAGAGAGAGAGAGACAGTGTCATTTCATTTGAGTTAGCTAGATTAGGCAGGACAGTCAGTCAGTTAGCTGCACTTAAAGTGTATTGTGTATATATATTCATCCCAGGTGTTGCATATATATATATATATACACTGTATTCAGTTTAGCTAGATCCGTTCCTGTTATCTTCTAGACTATTTACATTTAGTGCAGTGCGTCCTGCTCACAGTGTTCAGCTAGATCCGTTCCTGTTATCTTCCTACTGACAGGCAGGCTTGTCTTGTTACAGTATTTACAGCTACCTAAAGAAAATTACTGGTGTTCTTTTGATCCTATTAGTACCACGGTCAGGCAGATAGACTATTTACATTTAGTACAGTGCGTCCTGCTCACAGAGTTCAGCTAGATCCGTTCCTGTTATCTTCCTACTGACAGGCAGGCTTGTCTTGTTACAGTATTTACAGCTACCTAAAGAAAATTACTGGTGTTCTTTTGATCCTATTAGTACCACGGTCAGGCAGCTAGACTATTTACATTTAGTACAGTGCGTCCTGCTCACAGTGTTCAGCTAGATCCGTTCCTGTTATCTTCCTACTGACAGGCAGGCTTGTCTTGTTACAGTATATAAAGCTACCTGAAGAAAATTACTGGTGTTCTTTTGATCCTATTAGTATCACGGTCAGGCAGCTAGACTATTTACATTTAGTGCAGTGCGTCCTGCTCACAGTGTTCAGCTAGATCCGTTCCTGTTATCTTCCTACTGACAGGCAGGCTTGTCTTGTTACAGTATATAAAGCTACCTGAAGAAAATTACTGGTGTTCTTTTGATCCTATTAGTACCACGGTCAGGCAGCTAGACTATTTACAGTTAGTGCAGTGCGTCCTGCTCACAGTGTTCAGCTAAACCTACAAGTTAGTGGGGTGCGTCCACCTCACAGTGTTCAGCTAAAGCTACCTGTAGAAGGTTGGTGGTGTTCTCATACTACAGGCAGGCAGTTGATTTTGCTAGCTGCAGTATCAGTATATATATATATATATATATATATATATATATATATATATATATATATATCCCAGCTTAGTGCAGCTACAGGCCATTAGTATGTCTGGAAGGCCAAGAAGGAGAGGCAGACAGTCACAAGCCAATAAGAGAGGGCAAGCAGGCTCTGTGTCTAGTGCTGGTCGTGGAGACGGTGCATCCTCATCAGCACGTGGCCATGGGACACGTTTGGCCTTTTTTTCGGCAGCTGGCCGTGTTGAGCCGCAACATGCGGAAGACTTGGTCCAGTGGATGACCAAGCCGTCCTCATCCTCCTCATCCTCTCTCACCCATGCCCAGGGTGCTTTGTCTGGCAAAGCAGCGGCCTCTTCCCTCGGCTCAATGTCATCAGTGACTCCTTCCCTAGCTCCACCATGTCCTCCTGAGGAGTCCCTCGAACTGTTTGACCACAGTGTTGGGTACATGCTCCAGGAGGATGCCCAGCGTTTGGAAGGCTCTGATGATGATACTGAGCTTGATGAAGGCAGTAACATGAGCACGGACAGAGGGGGTGCCCAAGAAGGACAGCAATCTGGCAGTCATGCTCCCCCTGCTGCAGCATACTGCCAGGTTTGCTCCAGAGATGAGGAGGGAGGGGATGATGAGGTCACTGACTCAACGTGGGTGCCTGATAGGAGAGAGGAGGAGGAGGAGGAGGAGGAGGAGGCGGCACATCACCAACGAGGCAGGATGCCCTCCAGGGGCCAGCCTAAGGGCAGCACATTGACTGCATCACACCCCAAAGCTCCACATGTGCAGGGCGCGGCAGTCTCTGCGCGTTATTCAAAAAGTTCTTTGGTGTGGGCCTTTTTTGAGACGAGTGCATCAGATCGCACCGCTGCTATTTGCAACATATGTCTCAAGCGTATCTCACGTGGCCAAAACATCTCCCGCTTGGGTACCACATGCTTGACCAGACATATGTTGACCTGCCATGCAGTTCGTTGGCAAGCGTATCTAAAAGACCCACACCAAAGAACAAAGAGGACCTCTCCTTGCTCCTCATCAGCTGAGATTTCCAACCCCACTAGACCTCCAGTCCTCTCTGAGACCTGCACTGAGAGTAATGAAGGTGTAGAATTAGGTGTGTCACAGCCAAGTACTTGTGGGCAATCTGCTTTTGGTACACCGACGTCAGATTGTACCAGGCAAATTTCCCTGCCCCAGCTGCTGCACCGCCGATAAAAGTTTGCTCCCAGCCATCCACATGCCCAGCGGTTGAATGCTAGCTTGGCAAAATCGCTAGCACTTCAACTGCTGCCTTTTCAGTTGGTAGACTCTGCCCCCTTCCGTGAGTTTGTGGAATGTGCGGTTCCTCAGTGGCAGGTACCCAAACGCCACTTTTTCTCACGGAAGGCGATTCCGGCTCGCTACCGGCATGTGGAAGGCAATGTCCATGCCTCGCTGGACAGGGCGGTCAGCGGTAAGGTGCATATTACCGCTGACTCATGGTCCAGCAGGCATGGACAGGGACGTTACCTAAGTTTCACGGCGCATTGGGTGACTCTGCTGGCAGCTGGGAAGGATGCAGGACAAGGTGCAGTAGTGTTGGAGGTTGTTCCGCCACCACGCCTCCAAAATGCTAATGATTGTGACACACCTCTCTCCTCCACCCCCTCCTCTTCTTCTTCCTCCATGGCCTCTTCCTCGGAACCAGCGGTGCTCCGTAGTCGTTCAAGGGGCTACGCAAGTACGCAGGCCAAAAGATGCCATGCGGTGCTTGAGATTGGTGTGCTTGGGGGACAGGAGCCACACTGGGGCAGAGGTTCTGTCAGCTCTGCAGGGGCAGGTTCAGAGGTGGTTGACGCCACGCCAACTTAAGGCAGGAATGGTGGTTTGCGACAATGGCACCAACCTCCTCTCTGCCCTCCGACAGGGACAAATGACCCATGTGCCCTGTTTGGCTCACGTCCTTAACTTGGTGGTGCAGCGGTTCTTGGGCAGGTACCCGGGCTTACAGGATGTCCTGAGGCAGGCCAGGAAAGTCTGTGTGCATTTCCGCCGGTCATATAATGCCAGTGCTCGGCTGACGGACCTCCAAAAGGAGTTTAACCTGCCCAAGAACCGCCTAATCTGTGACATGTCCACCAGGTGGAACTCAACGTTGGCCATGCTGCAGCGGCTGCACACGCAGCAGAGGGCCATCAATGAGTACCTGTGCTACTATGGCACCAGGACAGGGTCAGGGGAGCTTGGTTTTTTTTCCCCACGCCAGTGGGCCATGATCAGGGATGCATGCACTGTCCTGTCACCATTCGAGGAGGCCACGAGGATGGTGAGCAGTGACAGTGCATGCATCAGTGACACTGTCCCCCTTGTCCACCTGTTGGAGCACACGCTGCGTGGAATAATGGACAGGGCACTTGAGGCAGAACAAAGGCAGGAAGAGGAGGACTTCCTTAGCTCTCAAGGCCCCCTTTATCCAGACAGTGTTCCTGCGTGCCCGCCGATCACACAGGAAGAGGACGAGGAGGAGGAGGAGGAGGAGGAAGATTGTGTCAGTATGGAGGTGGAGCCTGGCACTCAGCATCAGCAGCAGTCTTTAAGGGATCAGTCCCAAGAAACACATGGACTTGTACGTGGCTGGGAGGAGGTGGCTGCGGACGTTGTCGTCCTTAGTGACCCAGAGGACTCCGGACCGAATGCCTCAGCAAACCTACGCTGCATGGCCTCCCTGATCCTGCAAAGCCTGCGTAAGGATCCTCGTATTCGTGGTATCAAGGAGAAGGACCAATACTGGCTGGCAACCCTCCTTGATCCACGTTACAAGGGTAAGGTTGCGGACCTTATCTTGCCATCGCAGAGGGAGCAGAGGATGAAACATCTTCGGGAGGCCTTGCAGAAAGGTCTGTGCAACGCGTTCCCAGAGACTGGGAGGTTACAAACTCCTGTTTCTGGACAACGTGTTGCTGAGGCTTCGGTCAGTCAAAGAAGGAGAGGTGGAGAAGGTGGCCGTCTGACCGATGCGTTCAGACAATTTTTTGGTCCGCAGCCCCAAGGTATGATCGGTTCCAGCAACCATCGCCAGCGTCTGTTTTACATGGTGCAGGAATACCTAGGGGCAAGATCAGACTTGGACACCTTTCCCACCGAAAATCCTCTGGGTTACTGGGTCTTGAGGATGGATCACTGGCCAGAGCTTGCACAGTATGCAATTGAGCTACTGGCCTGTCCTGCATCCAGCGTTCTTTCGGAACGCACATTCAGTGCTGCTGGAGGCGTGGTAACCGATCACAGGGTGCGTCTGTCCCCCGACTCGGTCGATCGACTGACCTTCATAAAAATGAATCAGTCTTGGATCACCACCATCTACCAAGCACCTGATGCTGATGTAACCGAATAATTTTTTTTGAAATCTCAGATCCCTTCAAAGACTGCCTATGCTGATGCTGAGTGACTATCCCTGAGTAATTATCCTCTTCCTCCTCAATCATCACGCTGATAGCTTGTAAGAACATTTTTGGTTCTGGGCGCCACCACCAGTGCCTAAGGCACAATTTTTCAGCTCCTGTTCAACAGGGGCATGTAATTACAATTCTTGATCTAATATTTCACAGCAGGGCCCTGTGAGGGCTTACAGTGTTGTGGCCACAGCAACACCTAAGGCCCAAATTTCTGCTGAGTATATAGGGCAGGACCCTACTTTCAAACATCTAACTTACAAACGACTCCTACTTGCAAACGGAAGGAGACAACAGGAAGTGAGATGAAATCTACCCCTAGGAAGGGAAATTCTCTCCTGTAAGAGTTAATATGGGAAAAGAATTTCTCCTTTCCACTGATGCTTTCCAATCCTTGTTCCACAAAAAAACCCAAATTTTCAAAAAACATTTTTCATTGGGACAAAAAGTGAGGTGAAATCTTCTGAAGAGGAGGAAAGACAGCAAAACAAATGTCACAGGGGTGATAACCCTTCCCTATGTTTTCCAAAAAGCTTAAAAAAGATTTTTTGGCTGGAGCTAAACACGTTAAAAATGTACCCGTTCAAAATTACAAAGAGATTCTACTTAACAACAAACCTACAGTCCCTGTCTTGTTTGCACCGCCTGTATACTGCTGTTCAGAGTATATAGGGCCTGATGGCCCCACACCTTTCCTTATTTTAATTTGGGTGCGGGGTTCCCCTTAATATCCATACAAGACCCAAAGGGCCTGGTAATGGACTGGGGGGTACCCATGCCATTTGTCTCACTGATTTTCATCCATATTGCCATGACCCGACATTACATTAAACCCGCAAGCAGTTTTAAATGAGATTTTTTTCCTTTGAAAATGACATTTGGTGCAGGGACTGTTCTAAACATGGGAAACACGCGTCACTTTACAGGCATACTATAGACACCCCCCAGGTACGATATTTAAAGGAATATTTCACTTTTTTTTTTTTTTTACTTTAAGCATCATTAAAATCACTGCTCCCCAAAAAACGGCCGTTTTTAAAAGTTTTTTTTGCATTGATACATGTCCCCTGGGGTAGGACCCGGGTCCCCAAACCCTTTTTAGGACAATACCATGCAAATTAGCCTTTAAAATGAGCACTTTTGATTTCGAACGTTCAAGTCCCATAGACGTCAATAGGGTTCTAACGTTCGTGCGAACTTTCGGTCCGTTCGCAGGTTCTGGTGCGAACCGAACCGGGGGGTGTTCGGCTCATCCCTAATATAGATATATATCTATATATATATATCTATATATATATATATATACCATATTTATCGGTGTATAACACGCGCCGGCGTATAACACGCACCCCAAGTTTAGGAGGGAATTTTAAAGAGAAAAAACTTTTTAAGGAAAAAAACTTACATTTAAATGCCCATCAATGCAGCCTTGCACAGCTTCCATCTGCATGCTTGTCCAGTGTCATTTGCAGCCTTGTCAGTGTCCATCTGCAGCCTTGTCAGTGACATTTGCAGCCTTGCCCAGGCTGCAGTTAAACTGCAGTGACTTGTCAGTGTCACTGCAGTTTGAAAATGGCGCCACCGAGATACACAGAGCCAGTCCTCGGCTCCTCTCGGCTCTTCTTGGCTCCTCTCGTAGTCCTGCCCTATGATGGACATAACACAGGTCCAATGGCGGTACTGGGCGTGACTGTGAGCGGAGCCGAGCGCCGCCCATATACATACATAGCCGAGTATGCTAGGCTTGGCTAGTTCCGCTCACAGTCACGCCCAGTCCCTGTGTTATGTCCATCTTAGGGCGGGACTGGGCGTGACTGTGAGCAGAACTAGCCGAGCCTAGCCGAGTACACTTGGCTATGTATGAATACCGGCGGCCGGCGCTCGCTCCGCTCACAATCAGCGGGAGGATCGGCGGGGTTCGGCGTATAACACGCACCCGCGATTTTCCCCTGAATTTAAGGGGAAAAAAGTGCGTGTTATACGCCGATAAATACGGTAAATATTTATATATATAGCCTTAGGTTTAGTGCTACCCTGTTTCCCCGAATATAAGACCTAGCGTGATTGTCCGTGATGGCTGCAATATAAGTGCTATCCCCCAAATAAGCCTTGTAGGTCTTATTTTAAGGGTAGGGCTTATTTTCGGGGAAACAGGGTAGGGCTTATTTGTGAGGTAGGGCTTATATTGCAGCCATCACTGACAATCACGCTAGGTCTTATTTTCGGGGAAACAGGGTAGCAAGCAGGTCTTCCCACCAACCTTACATATATGAAGAAGAAATCCAAGAGGTTGCTGCACTTAAAAAAATCTCTGTTGCTTTATTTCATATAGTCTTGAAGAAAGATTAGAAGACAGGCATAATCATTCCAGACAAAGTAGTGTCAATAGTCAATTTCAGATATTAATGGGTTACGTTTCGGGCTAGTATGCTTACGCCCTTCCTAAGATCCATCAAAGCACATCTGAGGGTTTCCCCACAATCGTCAAACCGGCTGACCAGGGGGGAGCTATTGTAGTAATGGACACTTCAATGTATGAAGCTGAAGTGATGAAACAACTTGGTGATCCCCTTACATACAATAAACTAGACTTTTGTCTGGTTTTTAAAGTACAGAAAAAAAATTAAAGAGATCTTAACTAATGCGGTTAAAAATAGAATCATTGACCCAAATTTTACAGAGTATGAAAGATGGTGCGGGCAGGCCACGGAGCAGAGGGGAGGGATATCGATAATCTACACGTCACTAGCCAAAAACGCAGACAAGTTACCGTACATGAAAAGCCTGGGACAGGGACTTCCAGGAGGAACGAGACCTAGAGGATTGGCATGAGTCGTTTTCTAGATCTCCTAGGGTATTTACATCACCTCACTCTAATGCCCCGTACACACGGTCGGATTTTCCGATGGAAACTGTGTGATAGGACCTTCTTGTCAGAATTTCCGACCGTGTGTAGGCTCCATCACACATTTTCCATCGGATTTTCCGACACACAAAGTTTGAGAGCAGGCTATAAAATTTTCCGACAACAAAATCCGTTGTCGGAATTTCCGATCGTGTGTACACATATCCGAAGCACAAAGTGCCACGCATGCTCAGAATAAATAAAGATATGAAAGCTATTGGCTACTGCCCCCTTTATAGTCCCGACGTACGTGTTTTACGTCACCGCGTTCAGAATGATCGGATTTTCCGACAACTTTGTGTGACCGTGTGTATGCAAGACAAGTTTGAGCCAACATCCGTCAGAAAAAATCCTAGGATTTTGTTGTCGGAATGTCCGATCAATGTCCGACTGTGTGTACGGGGCATTAGAAGCCAATATAAAACTTTTCACAAGATGGTACCTAGTGCCCTCCAGACTAGCTTCCATATTTCCGACCACTTCACCGCTATGCTTCAGAGGATGTCACAGCTTGGGGACGATGCTTCATACATGGTGGGAATGCCCAAAAATCAGAGGATATTGGAATAATATCTTCCACATCATACGTAAAGTCACAAAATGTCCAGTGACCCAAAATCCATCCATAGCCCTTCTGAACGGCTACGTTCCAAACGTCCCCAAGCTGTCATGGACTTTTATCCTGACAGGGGCGAAAATCTCAATAGCCAAAGTGTGGAAACAACCAAAAGTATCTATTAATGCCACAAAAAAAAGAAAATTTCTTGGATAATGGCCCAAGAAAGACTAATCAGTGTGCTTTTGGACAAGTCTAATCAGTTTGAGGCAATCTGGGAACCGTGGGCTCAATATGTGGGAATTTTTACCTTCTCTACGGTTGGCATCACTTCCCCTTCTCCTCCCTCTCCCCCTCTACTCTTCTAACTTCTCCTATAGTGCTCTCTACACTATATTCTTTCTTTCTAGACTGCACTTTGTAGCCAATTAGGCTAGTACAAATTGTTATCCAGGTTCGACTCAGACCCCCAACGAGGGGCTGGAAGTTCTGTTATACAAATCACTCATGACAGATCTACAGTTTCATTATTGGTTAGATGGAAGCCTCCGGTTCACAAGCTACCATAATGGGTTGTGGAGTGCTCTCTTTTCTCTCGACACAGTAAGATCCCAATGAGGGTGTTGGGAGATGAGGGTTCTCTCAGTGCCCCTTATACATTGCACGAGGCCAGATACTGTCTAAGTTGAATGTATTGATTGTGTATATCAGGCATAGTGATGCATTCGTTGATATTAATGTCATACTGTATTTTTCTATCTGAAAACCAATAAAAATTTTGAAAAAAAATAGAATCATTGATGATGAAATCAGGGCTTTTTTTTCAGAGAATAGGTACAGGAACTCCCCCTTTTGGGAGTTACCCATTGTCTTTGCCCCTACCTACCTCTGAGCACCAGTCCTTAGTTCCACCCTCTACCCACCTCCCAGCACTGCCCCTTTTAGAGAATACAGAACCAAGTAACATTTGTGGTACTAAGTAATTTGTATGGAATTTGTTATTGATGACAAGAAAAGCAGTAAAATAGACCCCCTCACAGCCAACAACAATAGACCCACCAGCAACAATAGATCCCCCCCCCGCAACAATGGACCGCCTACAACAAAATACCACCCAGCAAACAATATACCCTCTAGCAGCCAGCTATAATAGACTGCTCCCTCAACAGTAGATCCCTTCCAGGGACAACTGACCCCCCAGCAACATAAGACCCACCCCAGCAACAATAGATCCCCCACCAGCAACAATAGACCTCCCCAGCAGCAATCAACCCTTCTGCAGAAATAGATCCCCTCCAGCAACAATAGATCCACCAGCAGCCAGCATCAATAGACACTGTAGCACAACCCAGCACTCCTTGCCATTACATACATTCAGTGGTGGAGGTGCCAGAACTGCGTTCCTCCACGTTCCCGCTGAAAAAAGTCCTGGATGAAACTATGGAGTTTTTGATATGTGAACATCCTGTTACACCGGTGATATATATGTTACCAAAAATCCACAAAGACCCTATAAATCCCCCGGGACGTCCCATTGTATCGGGAATGGAGTCGGTGACAGCTCATCTGGCACAATATCTTGACAAATGTTTAACACCACTGTTGTTGAATACTAAATCATATATAAAGGATACTTCAGGTTTTTTGTCTAAAATTCAAGATATAAAACTGTCACCTGATTCCATTCTAGTATCATGGGACGTTTCTAGTCTACTTACAATTATCCCCCATGATTTGGGGATAGAGGCACGTCGGCGGTTGCTAATCCAGTCAGGTGATTATAAAACACAACATATCGTGTTTTTACTTGATCTGCTCGAAATCGTTCTTGAAGAGAATTATTTTCTTTTCAAGGATACTCACTTTTTACAGCTAAATGGGTTCAGCGATGGGTTCTAATGTTGCACCCCCATACACAAACTCGTTCATGAATATGATTGAGACATCTTTCATTTGATGTTAATGATATATTTCTTAAAGTGGTGTTCCGGCCGAAATTATACTTTTTAAATAAAAATACCGCTATAATACACAAGCTTAATGTATTCTAGTAAAGTTAGTCTGTAAACAAAGGTCTGTTTTGTTAGTTTATAGCAGTGGTTTGTTATTTTATAAACTTACAGCAGGCCGTGGCCATCTTAAGTGTGGGCATCTGAAGCCAGACTGTATTTCTTCCTGGATCTCACCCTTGCAGATCTTGCACATGCTCAGTGCAGCACAAGCAGTGTAATAGGTTTCAGGTCAGGTTTCCATAGCAACGGCAGCATCAAAGGAAGTTGCTGCCTCTTCCCAGAAGGCATTGCAAACAGGAAATGATGCGATGGGCCACGGCCAGGGAGGAGGAAGTGAAAAATGAATACAGCAGATATACAGTAGGTGCTGAGAAAAAAAATAAAAAAATATCCAATTCATTTACAGTGCACAGTTTAGTGAGGGATGCTAAAGAGTTGTAAAAGTGGGTGGAACTCCACTTTAAGCATTGTCAGGGATGGTATAGGTTTGTGGATTATATTTTTGCTGTGTGCGATGGTAACATGGAAAGTTTATTTTTGTTTGATAAATATATCAATTACTTAATACCTGGCCTTAAATTTAATATTGAAATTGGTATGACTGAAGTCTCCTTCCTTGACACCACATTGAAACTTAGAAATATGCAAATCATTAGTGATTTATATGTGAAATCCACAGATCGCAATCAATTGCTACACTTTAATAGTTTTCATCCTCCTAATGTTTTTTTTGTCTACCCCAAAGAGTCAGATGATGAGGGTACATCGGATCAGAGACTTGATGAAATTGGAGGTTAAACTAACTAACAGACGGTATCCTGAAGCCCTGGTTAAAAAGGAGCGGTCTAATATGAATGCCACCAAGACCCCTAGAAAGGAAACAAAAAGAATCCCCTTCATTATGCAGTACCATCCTGTCATAAGAAAGTTGTGCCTTTTTAAGGACAGGTTTTCCCGCACAGTAATTATTATTGAGTAATTTCTAACAAGGATATTTTTAAGATACAAAATCAATCTATATGACACAGTCTATGCATATGAAACGTATTCACGGAGACATGTGATCATACCAAATAGTTACATTTATTGGTTGACAAAAAACAAATACTTACATGAAACTAAAATACCGATTGCATTACATGAACGTCTTGAAAATCAATAAAAACACTTACAAAAATGGGCGCGCAGTCCCTTTTGCATAAGACCACCATGATAACTTCTCGGTAGAATCAATAACCTTGTGGAAATGACAATTAAACAGAACGTCTGTATTTCACACGTCCAACCGTTATTATACTGCAGGTAAGTAAGTGGCTAACAATGTGAAATAAATTAGACGTTTGTTTTGACAATAAAGTGGCAACTATGCAAAATGAAAAATATAATGAAAAATTTGAATCGTTAGAGAAAAATCTACAAGGCGGTTATTGATTCGGGAGAACGATTATCAATTGTATAACATTCAATGATTCAATATTTGTGAGAACATACAAGATAAAATCAACATGACATAATTACCTATTCCAAAATGGCTACTGTTCCTATTGGTTTATGACCAGAGTTAAGATGGCTGCCGTGGCTTTCAAAATGGATACTCTTAAAGTGGTGTTCCGGCCGAAATTATACTTTTTAAATAAAAATACCCCTATAATACACGAGCTTAATGTATTCCAGTAAAGTTAGTCTGTAAACTAAGGTCTGTTTTGTTAGTTTTATAGCAGTAGTTTGTTATTTTATAAACTTACAGCAGGCCGTGGCCATCTTAAGTGTGGGCATCTGAAGCCAGACTGTATTTCTTCCTGGATCTCATCCTTGCAGATCTCGCACATGCTCAGTGCAGCACAAGCAGTGTAATAGGTTTCAGGTCAAGTTTCCATAGCAACGGCAGTGTCAGAGGAAGTTGCTGGCCCTTCCCAGAAGGCATTGCAAACAGGAAATGATTCGATGGGCCGCGGCCAGGGAGGAGGAAGTGAAAAATGAATGCAGCAGATGTACAGTAGGTGCTGAGAAAAAAAAAATATCCAATTCGTTTACAGTGCACAGTTTAGTGAGGGAAGCTAAAGAGTTGTAAAAGTGGGTGGAACTCCACTTTAAAGAGGATTAACTTCTTGAGACCTCCGAGTTCCAAGGATCAGGGTTCAGGAATCTTCATGAATGTCAAAATATGTATTCTTGCATGGTGCATGAGTGTCAGTCTGTCTGGGAGTATGGGCATCTCCCAGTGTCCCCCCTCAGGGTGGATCCCTGACCTTCTTCCGTCAGGGTGGGTCCCTGAGCTCCTCCTGAGCTCTCCCCCTGAGCTTTCCTGCCCTCCTTTCCATGGCATCTTACTTGCCTCTAAATACCATCTCAATCAATGAGACCATAAAACTTAAACTAAATTCTGCCCAAAAGGATGTGGCTTCTTTTCTATTGGTTAAGGAAAAACGTAATCATTTACCTTTCCCGGAAATTTAGTGAGTTCACATAATACCACCTTCAACCACCAGGTGTCTCACATGTGTTTTGAGTTTATCCTTTTAAGTCAATACTAGGGATGAGCCGAACACCCCCCGGTTCGGTTCGCACCAGAACCCGCGAACGGACCGAAAGTTCGCACGAACGTTAGAACCCCATTGACGTTTATGGGACTCGAACGTTCGAAATCAAAAGTGCTCATTTTAAAGGCTAATTTGCATGGTATTGTCCGAAAAAGGGTTTGGGGACCCGGGTCCTACCCCAGGGGACATGTATCAATGCAAAAAAAACTTTTAAAAACGGCCGTTTTTTCGGGAGCAGTGATTTTAATGATGCTTAAAGTAAAAAAAAAAAAGTGAAATATTCCTTTACATATCGTACCTGGGGGGTGTCTATAGTATGCCTGTAAAGTGACGCGTGTTTCCCATGTTTAGAACAGTCCCTGCACCAAATGTCATTTTTAAAGGAAAAAATCTCATTTAAAACTGCTTGCGGGTTTAATGTCATGTCGGGTCATGGCAATATGGATGAAAATCAGTGAGACAAACGGCATGGGTACCCCCCCAGTCCATTACCAGGCCCTTTGGGTCCTGTATGGATATTAAGGGGAACCCCGCACCCAAATTAAAATAAGGAAAGGCCCTATATACTCTGAACAGCAGTATACAGGCGGTGCAAACAAGACAGGGACTGTAGGTTTGTTGTCAAGTAGAATCTCTTTGTAATTTTGAACGGGTACATTTTTAACGTGTTTAGCTCCAGCCAAAAAATCTTTTTTAAGCTTTTTGGAAAACATAGGGAAGGGTTATCACCCCTGTGACATTTGTTTTGCTGTCTTTCCTCCTCTTCAGAAGATTTCACCTCACTTTTTTGTCCCAATGAAAAATGTTTTTTGAAAATTTGGGTTTTTTTGTGGAACAAGGATTGGAAAGCATCAGTGGAAAGGAGAAATTGTTTTCCCATATTAACTCTTACAGGAGAGAATTTCCCTTCCTAGGGGTAGATTTCATCTCACTTCCTGTTGTCTCCTTCCGTTTGCAAGTAGGAGTCGTTTGTAAGTTAGATGTTTGAAAGTAGGGTCCTGCCCTATATACTCAGCAGAAATTTGGGCCTTAGGTGTTGCTGTGGCCACAACACTATAAGCCCTCACAGGGCCCTGCTGTGAAATATTAGATCAAGAATTGTAATTACATGCCCCTGTTGAACAGGAGCTGAAAAATTAGGCCTTAGGCACTGGTGCTGGTGCCACAACACTGCAACCCCTCACAGACACTCTAGTTGGAACGCAGGAACGAGCCCTGCTGCAAAGTATTGCATCAAAAATTGTAATTAAACGCCCCTGTTAGACAGGGGCAGAAAAATTGGTCCTTAGGCACTGGTGCTGGTGCCACAACACTGCAACCCCTCACAGACACTCTAGTTGGAATGCAGGAACGAGCCCTGCTGCAAAGTATTGCATCAAAAATTGTAATTACACGCCCCTGTTAGACAGGGGCAGAAAAATTGGGCCTTAGGCACTGGTGCTGGTGCCACAACACTGCAACCCCTCACAGACACTCTAGTTGGAATGCAGGAACGAGCCCTGCTGCAAAGTATTACATCAAAAATTGTAATTACACGCCCCTGTTAAACAGGGGCTGAAAAATTGTGCCTTAGGCACTGGTGGTGGCGCCCAGAACCAAAAATGTTCTTACAAGCTATCAGCGTGATGATTGAGGAGGAAGAGGATAATTACTCAGGGATAGTCACTCAGCATCAGCATAGGCAGTCTTTGAAGGGATCTGAAAAAAATTATTCAGTTACATCAGCATCAGGTGCTTGGTAGCTGGTGGTGATCCAAGACTGATTCATTTTTATGAAGGTCAGCCGATCGACCGAGTCAGTGGACAGACGCACCCTGTGATCGGTTACCACGCCTCCAGCAGCACTGAATGTGCGTTCCGAAAGAACGCTGGATGCAGGACAGGCCAGTAGCTCAATTGCATACTGTGCAAGCTCTGGCCAGTGATCCATCCTCAAGACCCAGTAACCCAGAGGATTTTCGGTGGGAAAGGTGTCCAAGTCTGATCTTGCCCCTAGGTATTCCTGCACCATGTAAAACAGACGCTGGCGATGGTTGCTGGAACCGATCATACCTTGGGGCTGCGGACCAAAAAATTGTCTGAACGCATCGGTCAGACGGCCACCTTCTCCACCGCTCCTTCTTTGACTGACCGAAGCCTCAGCAACACGTTGTCCAGAAACAGGAGTTTGTAACCTCCCAGTCTCTGGGAACGCATTGCACAGACCTTTCTGCAAGGCCTCCCGAAGATGTTTCATCCTCTGCTCCCTCTGCGATGGCAAGATAAGGTCCGCAACCTTACCCTTGTAACGTGGATCAAGGAGGGTTGCCAGCCAGTATTGGTCCTTCTCCTTGATACCACGAATACGAGGATCCTTACGCAGGCTTTGCAGGATCAGGGAGGCCATGCAGCGTAGGTTTGCTGAGGCATTCGGTCCGGAGTCCTCTGGGTCACTAAGGACAACAACGTCCGCAGCCACCTCCTCCCAGCCACGTACAAGTCCATGTGTTCCTTGGGACTGATCCCTTAAAGACTGCTGATGCTGAGTGCCAGGCTCCACCTCCATACTGACACAATCTTCCTCCTCCTCCTCCTCCTCCTCGTCCTCTTCCTGTGTGATCGGCGGGCACGCAGGAACACTGTCTGGATAAAGGGGGCCTTGAGAGCTAAGGAAGTCCTCCTCTTCCTGCCTCTGTTCTGCCTCAAGTGCCCTGTCCATTATTCCACGCAGCGTGTGCTCCAACAGGTGGACAAGGGGGACAGTGTCACTGATGCATGCACTGTCAGTGCTCACCATCCTCGTGGCCTCCTCGAATGGTGACAGGACAGTGCATGCATCCCTGATCATGGCCCACTGGCGTGGGGAAAAAAAACCAAGGTCCCCTGACCCTGTCCTGGTGCCATAGTCGCACAGGTACTCATTGATGGCCCTCTGCTGCGTGTGCAGCCGCTGCAGCATGGCCAACGTTGAGTTCCACCTGGTGGGCATGTCACAGATTAGGCGGTTCTTGGGCAGGTTAAACTCCTTTTGGAGGTCCGTCAGCCGAGCACTGGCATTATATGACCGGCGGAAATGCACACAGACTTTCCTGGCCTGCCTCAGGACATCCTGTAAGCCCGGGTACCTGCCCAAGAACCGCTGCACCACCAAGTTAAGGACGTGAGCCAAACAGGGCACATGGGTCAGTTGTCCCTGTCGGAGGGCAGAGAGGAGGTTGGTGCCATTGTCGCAAACCACCATTCCTGCCTTAAGTTGGCGTGGCGTCAACCACCTCTGAACCTGCCCCTGCAGAGCTGACAGAACCTCTGCCGCAGTGTGGCTCCTGTCCCCCAAGCACACCAGCTCAAGCACCGCATGGCATCTTTTGGCCTGCGTACTTGCGTAGCCCCTTGAACGCCTACGGAGCACCGCTGGTTCCGAGGAAGAGGCCATGGAGGAAGAAGAAGAGGAGGGGGTGGAGGAGAGAGGTGTGTCACAATCAGCATTTTGGAGGCGTGGTGGCGGAACAACCTCCAACACTACTGCACCTTGTCCTGCATCCTTCCCAGCTGCCAGCAGAGTCACCCAATGCGCCGTGAAACTTAAGTAACGTCCCTGTCCATGCCTGCTGGACCATGAGTCAGCGGTAATATGCACCTTACCGCTGACCGCCCTGTCCAGCGAGGCATGGACATTGCCTTCCACATGCCGGTAGAGAGCCGGAATCGCCTTCCGTGAGAAAAAGTGGCGTTTGGGTACCTGCCACTGAGGAACCGCACATTCCACAAACTCACGGAAGGGGGCAGAGTCTACCAACTGAAAAGGCAGCAGTTGAAGTGCTAGCAATTTTGCCAAGCTAGCATTCAACCGCTGGGCATGTGGATGGCTGGGAGCAAACTTCTTTCGGCGGTGCAGCAGCTGGGGCAGGGAAATTTGCCTGGTACAATCTGACGTCGGTGTACCAAAAGCAGATTGCCCACAAGTACTTGGCTGTGACACACCTAATTCTACACCTTCATTCCTCTCACTGCAGGTCTCAGAGAGGACTGAAGGTCTAGTGGGGTTGGAAATCTCAGCTGATGAGGAGCAAGGAGAGATCCTCTTTGTTCTTTGGTGTGGGTCTTTTAGATATGCTTGCCAACGAACTGCATGGCAGGTCAACATATGTCTGGTCAAGCATGTGGTACCCAAGCGGGAGATGTTTTGGCCACGCGAGATACGCTTGAGACATATGTTGCAAATAGCAGCGGTGCGATCTGATGCACTCGTCTCAAAAAAGGCCCACACCAAAGAACTTTTTGAATAACGCGCAGAGACTGCAGCGCCCTGCACATGTGGAGCTTTGGGGTGTGATGCAGTCAATGTGCTGCCCTTAGGCTGGCCCCTGGAGGGCATCCTGCCTCGTTGGTGATGTGCCACCTCCTCCTCCTCCTCCTCTCTCCTATCAGGCACCCACGTTGAGTCAGTGACCTCATCATCCCCTCCCTCCTCATCACTGGAGCAAACCTGGCAGTATGCTGCAGCAGGGGGAGCATGACTGCCAGATTGCTGTCCTTCTTGGGCACCCCCTCTGCCCGTGCTCATGTTACTGCCTTCATCGAGCTCAGTATCATCATCAGAGCCTTCCAAACGCTGGGCATCCTCCTGGAGCATGTACCCAACACTGTGGTCAAACAGTTCGAGGGAATCCTCAGGAGGACATGGTGGAGCTAGGGAAGGAGTCACTGATGACATTGAGCTGAGGGAAGAGGCCGCTGCTTTGCCAGACAAAGCACCCTGGGCATGGGTGAGAGAGGATGAGGAGGATGAGGACGGCTTGGTCATCCACTCGACCAAGTCTTCCGCATGTTGCGGCTCAACACGGCCAGCTGCCGAAAAAAAGGCCAAGCGTGTCCCATGGCCACGTGCTGATGAGGATGCACCGTCTCCACGACCAGCACTAGACACAGAGCCTGCTTGCCCTCTCTTATTGGCTTGTGACTGTCTGCCTCTCCTTCTTGGCCTTCCAGACATACTAATGGCCTGTAGCTGCACTAAGCTGGGATAGAACACCTGTAATTTTCTTCAGGTAGCTTTATATACTGTAACCAGACAAGCCTGCCTGTCAGTAGGAAGATAACAGGAACGGATCTAGCTGAACACTGTGAGCAGGACGCACTGCACTAAATGTAAATAGCAGGAACGGATCTAGCTGAACACTGTGAGCAGGACGCACTGACTGCACTAAATGTAAATAGCAGGAACGGATCTAGCTGAACACTGTGAGCAGGACGCACTGACTGCACTAAATGTAAATAGCAGGAACGGATCTAGCTGAACACTGTGAGCAGGACGCACTGCACTAAATGTAAATAGCAGGAACGGATCTAGCTGAACACTGTGAGCAGGACGCACTGACTGCACTAAATGTAAATAGCAGGAACGGATCTAGCTGAACACTGTGAGCAGGACGCACTGACTGCACTAAATGTAAATAGCAGGAACGGATCTAGCTGAACACTGTGAGCAGGACGCACTGCACTAAATGTAAATAGCAGGAACGGATCTAGCTGAACACTGTGAGCAGGACGCACTGCACTAAATGTAAATAGCAGGAACGGATCTAGCTGAACACTGTGAGCAGGACGCACTGCACTAAATGTAAATAGCAGGAACAGATCTAGCTGAACACTGTGAGCAGGACGCACTGCACTAAATGTAAATAGCAGGAACAGATCTAGCTGAACACTGTGAGCAGGACGCACTGCACTAAATGTAAATAGCAGGAACGGATCTAGCTGAACACTGTGAGCAGGACGCACTGACTGCACTAAATGTAAATAGCAGGAACAGATCTAGCTGAACACTGTGAGCAGGACGCACTGACTGCACTAAATGTAAATAGCAGGAACGGATCTAGCTGAACACTGTGAGCAGGACGCACTGACTGCACTAAATGTAAATAGCAGGAACGGATCTAGCTGAACACTGTGAGCAGGACGCACTGCACTAAATGTAAATAGCAGGAACAGATCTAGCTGAACACTGTGAGCAGGACGCACTGCACTAAATGTAAATAGCAGGAACAGATCTAGCTGAACACTGTGAGCAGGACGCACTGCACTAAATGTAAATAGCAGGAACCGATCTAGCTGAACACTGTGAGCAGGACGCACTGCACTAAATGTAAATAGCAGGAACAGATCTAGCTGAACACTGTGAGCAGGACGCACTGCACTAAATGTAAATAGCAGGAACAGATCTAGCTGAACACTGTGAGCAGGACGCACTGCACTAAATGTAAATAGCAGGAACGGATCTAGCTGAACACTGTGAGCAGGACGCACTGACTGCACTAAATGTAAATAGCAGGAACTGATCTAGCTGAACACTGTGAGCAGGATGCACTGCACTAAATGTAAATAGCAGGAACAGATCTAGCTGAACACTGTGAGCAGGACGCACTGCACTAAATGTAAATAGCAGGAACGGATCTAGCTGAACACTGTGAGCAGGACGCACTGCACTAAATGTAAATAGCAGGAACAGATCTAGCTGAACACTGTGAGCAGGACGCACTGCACTAAATGTAAATAGCAGGAACGGATCTAGCTGAACACTGTGAGCAGGACGCACTGCACTAAATGTAAATAGCAGAAACGGATCTAGCTGAACACTGTGAGCAGGACGCACTGCACTAAATGTAAATAGCAGGAACGGATCTAGCTGAACACTGTGAGCAGGACGCACTGACTGCACTAAATGTAAATAGCAGGAACGGATCTAGCTGAACACTGTGAGCAGGACGCACTGCACTGAATGTAAATAGCAGGAACAGATCTAGCCTAATCTATCTAACTCAAATCAAATGACACTGTCTGTCTCTCTCTCTCTCTATCAGCACACCGGAACACACTACACAGGGCCGCCGTGCAGGCGGCCTTATATAGTGTGGGGCGTGTACTAAATCCCCTGAGCCATAATTGGCCAAAGCCACCCTGGCTTTGGCCAATTACAGCTCTCTCTACTGACGGCGCTGTGATTGGCCAAGCATGCGGGTCATAGTGCATGCTTGGCCAATCATCAGCCAGCAATGCACTGCGATGCCGCAGTGAATTATGGGCCGTGACGCGCCACACGAATTTGGCGCGAACGGCCCATAACGTTCGCAATTCGACGGACGGTCGAACAGCCGATGTTTGAGTCGAACATGGGTTCGACTCGAACACGAAGCTCATCCCTAGTCAATACGTTCTATTTTCATAATGTGTATAATGGTAAGAATAGTATATACCTTTAAATATTCTGGTAATCGGTCTGATATAAAATACACTCAGTATAATCTTGATTAATCACTATTACATAAACTGGTAATATTTATCTCTATGAATGTATATCTATAAAAACTGGCCTATCTATGACACATGTTGTTATATATATTCATCAATACTACATAAAAATGATTATCCATATAGATACATGTATAGTTCTGGTATATCCAATGAATATTTGTTTATCTAAACATCGGCTACAGTCTTATATAATTATAATTATAATTATATGTTTTTCATAATACCAATTAGTTTCTTAAAACACTTCCACTTATTAAATCACACTTTCATATATATTTTCGTTAAACCAAAGTCGTTAGGTCCGCATCTACTAAAATTATAATCGTCTCTGTGACCTACACTATCATATATAGTTTGAAATGACTTATCATAACCTTATAGATACTTTTAAAATATTTTTGACTTGCAAAAACTTCAAATCTTTTGCACCCTGTGTTGAATTGACCTTAGTTCAAGGGATGTTTAGATAGTTTAGCTCAGTTTGTCCAAATAGTTCCTAAAAATTCACACAATGGGTTTTGTTGGCCAAAGTGTTACTTATTTAAGCAGTTCCTCACTCGAACACAATGGTTTAGGCCAGGTGAGGTAATTTCTATTGTGATAACAGTCTGTATAACCTTGTCTCCTATGGCCGTGAGGGTAGTTTTTGTTTATCCACTAAAACCATGTAAATATCTCCTTGTTTTGTGACGAGAACTACCATTGTTCCATCGAGTTTTTGTCTCAAAGCAGGCTTGTAAAACTTTAAGAGATGGTTGATGCATTAAGCTTTGTAAAGCGTATGAGTTCACCTATTTTGCATTAAATGGTTCCAAGAGGGGAACAGTTCAATTATTGCAAAATCACAGTTCATCTACTTTTTGAGGCCTAAGCAACTCTCATATTTCTGCCAGTGAATATAAAATGTATTTCTTCATGAATTCACAACAATCCCTTCTCTTACAAAATCTCTAAAATAATTAGGAAACACTGGAACCTTTTGAGAACTAGCTACCCTATGGTACAAGAATTTTGGAATCCACCCATGTCATCCTACAAAAAAGGTAGAACGATACGTGACTGATCAATAAAATCGGATCAACCCTCATTAATAACACCTAAATGAACATTTCTGCGACCAAAAAAATCTGGGCTCATACCCTTGTCTGTCATGTATACAATGCAATTCTATGATTAAGGGTAAATATTTTACATCCACATAGGGGATTTAATATCCCTATACGTGGACAAGTGTCCATGTGGATTGGTTTATATTGGGGAAACTACACAGAAAGTGAAAGACAGGATAGCAAGACATAAATACTCCATAAGAGATAAACTAACACAGTTACCACTTGCTAGACACTTTCTAGAATTTAGACACAGTGTATCACAATTAAAATATGTGGTCCTAGAAGGAATTGAGAAAAATAGGAGAGAAGGAAATCGAGAGATGACTTTGAGAAAAAGGGAGGTATATTGGTTACTATTGTTCCGTATGGTTTAAATGTGGATCTAGATCTTTATTTATTTGTTTGAACATGTGGATATATATGTCCATCTGTTCGGAAAAATTATTGTATCTATTTTCTAGAAAACAACATATGTACCGTATATACTCGAGTATAAGTCGAATTTTTCAGCACATTTTTTTGTGCTGAAAGTGCCCCCCTCGACTTATACTCGAGTCAAGCACTTTTCTGCAGCAAAAAATTTCATTTTCCGAACCGATTTTGGGGCCCCGTATCTCAGGGCCCCTTGGTGCTAGGAACTCCAAATTTGGTGTGGATACCCAGTGGAACTGGTATTACAACATATCCAAAGCTGAAGTTCCTAGCACTAAGTGGCCCCGAGATACGGGGCGCCAAAATCGGTTCGGAAAATGTCATTCTATGCTGCAGAAAAGTGCTTGACATTTTCTGAACCGATTTTGGGGCCCCATATCTCAGGGCTACTTGGAGCTAGGAACCCCAAATTTGGTGTGCAAACCCAGTGGAACTGGTACCATAACATATCCAAAGCTAGGGTTCCTAGCACCAAGTGGCCCTGAGATACGGGGCCACAAAACCGGTTTGGAAAATGTCATTCTCTGCTGCAGAAAAGTGCTTGACATTTTCTGAACTGATTTTTGGGGCCGTGTATCTCGGGGCCACTTAGTGCTAGAAACCCCAGCTTTGGAAATTTTATGGTGCTAGTTCCACTGGGTTTGCACACCAAATTTGGGGTTCCTAGCACTAAGTGGCCCTGAGATACGGGGCCCCAAATTCGGTCAACTATGTCCATCTGCAGCAATGTCATTTCGGGACCCTTTGGGTTCAGAGACCCCAAATTTTGGCTGCAGCTAGGGGGCATCTAGGAACCCTTAACTACCGAGTCTGAAGTTCAGGGGACCTATGGCTGCAAATGGGCACAGTGAGGCTGCAAATGGGCACAGTGAGGCTGCAAATGGGCATAGTGATGCTGCAAATGGGCATTGTTGACCCTCTTTTCCACTTACAGTAGCTGTGCATTTCTCACCCTCGTCTTATACTCGGGTCAATAAGTTTTTCCCATTTTTTTGTGGTAAATTAGGGCCTCGACTTATACTCGGAACGACTTATACTCGAGTATATACGGTATGTGTATTTATTATATACATATGTTTATATCTCTTGTAGATTCCCAGATATGTTTGAAGAAAATGAACGAAGGGATGAATTTATTAGCCACTGTTTGTTATATTTTGTGTTTATGGTAAATAACTTATATACAGTGGGGATGGAAAGTATTCAGACCCCTTTAAATTTTTCACTCTTTGCTATATTGTAGCTATTTGCTAAAATCATTTAAGTTCATTTTTTTTCCACATTAATGTACACACAGCACCCCATATTGACAGAAAAACACAGAATTGTTGACATTTTTGCAGATTTATTAAAAAAGATAAACTGAAATATCACATGCTCCTAAGTATTCAGACCCTTTGCTCAGTATTTAGTAGAAGCACCCTTTTGGTCTAATACAGCCATGAGTCTTTTTGGGAAAGATGCAACAAGTTTTTCACACCTGGATTTGGGGATCCTCTGCCATTCCTCCTCGCAGATCCTCTCCAGTTCTGTCAGGTTGGATGGTAAACATTGTTGGACAGCCATTTTTGGGTCTCCCCAGAGATGCTCAATTGGGTTTAAGTCAGGTCTCTGGCTGGGCCATTCAAGAACAGTCACGGAGTTGTTGTGAAGCCACTCCTTATTTTAGCTGTGTGCTTAGGGTCATTGTCTTGTTGGAAGGTAAACCTTCAGCCCACTTTGAGGTCCTGAGCACTCTGGAGAAGGTTTTCATCCAGGATATCCCTGTACTTGGCCGCATTCATCTTTCCCTCGATTGCAACCAGCCGTCCTGTCCTTGCAGCTGATAAACACCCCCACAGCATGATGCTGCCACTACCATGCTTCACTGTTGGAACTGTATTGGACAGGTGATGAGCAGTGCCTGGTTTTCTCCACACATACCGCTTAGAATTAAGGCCAAAAAGTTCTGTCTTATTTTTGATCATCTTGGAGTCCTTCAGGTGTTTTTTAGAAAACTCCATGCAGGCTTTCATGTGTCTTGCACTGAGGAGAGGCTTCCGTTGGGCCACTCTGCCATAAAGCCCCGACTGGTGGAGGGCTGCAGTGATGGTTGACTTTATACAACTTTCTCCCATCTCCCGACTGCATCTCTGGAGCTCAGCCACAGTGATCTTTGGGTTCTTCTTTACCTCTCTCACCAAGGCTCTTCTCCCCCGATAGCTCAGTTGGTCCGGATGGCCAGCACTAGGAAGGGTTCTAGTCGTCCCAAACGTCTTCCATTTAAGAATTATGGAGGCCACTGTGCTCTTAGGAACCTTAAGTGCTGCAGAAATTTTTTCGCAACCTTGGCCAGATCTGTGCCTTGCTACAATTCTGTCTGAGCTCTTTAAGCAGTTCCTTTGACCTCATGATTCTCATTTGCTCTGACATGTACTGTGAGCTGTAAGGTCTTATATAGACAGGTGTGTGGCTTTCCTAATCAAGTCCAACCAGTATAATCAAACACAGCTGGACTCAAATGAAGGTGTAGAACCATCTCAAGGATGATCAGAAGAAATGGACAGCACCTGAATTAAATATATGAGTGTCACAGCAAAGGGTCTGAATACTTAGGACCATGTGATATTCCAGTTTTTCTTTTTTAATAAATCTGCAAAAATGTCAACAGTTCTGTGTTTTTCTGTCAATATGGGGTGCTGTGTGTACATTAATGAGGGAAAAAATGAACTTAAATGATTTTAGCAAATGGCTGCAATATAACAAAGAGTGAAAAATTTAATGGGGTCTGAATACTTTCTGTCCCCACTGTATATAAATACTAATCGAATTAAGGATATAATTAATTAACCATATTGCTTCCACGTGTGATCTTATCTGTGAGTACTTATGTAAACAAATGATTGTGGGGAAACCCTCAGATGTGCTTTTATGGATCTTAGGAAGGGCGTAAGCATACTAGCCCAAAATGTAATCAATCCTTATCTGAATTGACTATTGACACTACTTTGTCTGGAATGATTATGCCTGTCTTGTAATCTTTCTTCAAGACTATATGAAAAAAAGCAACAGAGATTTTTTAAGTGCAGCAACCTCTTGGATTTCTTCTTTATATATATATATATATATATATATATATATATATATATATACATACATACAGTGCCTTAAAACAGTATTCATACCCCTTGAAATTTTCCACATTTTGTCATGTTACAACCAAAATCGTAAATGTACCGTATTTTATGTGATAGACCAACACAAAGTGGTACATAATTGTGAAGTGTAAGGAAAATGATAAATGTTTTTCAATTTTTTCTACAAATAAATATGTGAAAAGTGTGGGGTGCATTTGTATGGCGCCCCCCGGAGGCAATACTTTGTAGAATCTCCTTTCTCTGCAATTACAGCTTCAAGTCTTTTTGGGGATGTCTCTACCAGCTTTGCACATCTAGAGAGGGACATTTTTGCCCCTTCTTCTTTGAAAAATAGCTCAAGCTCTGTCAGATTGGATGGAGAGCGTCTGTGAACAGAAATTTTTAAGTCTTGCCACAGATTTTCAATTGGATTTAGGTTTGGACTGTGACTGGGCCATTCTAACACATGAATATGCTTTGATCTAATCCATTCCATTGTAGCTCTGGCTGTATGTTTAGGGTCGTTGTCCTGCTAGAAGGTAAACCTCCGCCCTAGTCTCAAGTCTTTTGCAGACTCTTAACAGGTTTTCTTCTAGGATTGCCCTGTATTTGGCTCCATTCATCTTCCCATCAACTCTGACCAGCTTCCCTGTCCCTGCTGAAGAAAAGCATCCCCACAACATGATGATGTCACCACCATGTTTCACGGTGGGGATGGTGTGTTCAGGGTGATGTGCAGTGTTAGTTTTCCACAGAGGCATTGCTAGGTCTACAAAAGATCTGGGGCTAGAGCCCATAGCAGCGAAGTAAAGAAAGTCATATGCTTGGGTGGGCATACACATGTATATAATATACATGTGTATATGTGTGTGTGTGTATTTATATATGTGTGTATTATCATTACATCAGGGTCCCCAATGCCCCCCTCATTACATCATGGTCCTTAGAGAGCCTCCCCCTTACATGAGGGTCCCCAGAGAACTTGTCATGTTACCTGCCACAAGATGCAGCTTGTCACTTGCCACGTCAATTGCCATCAGATGTGGATTGTTACATACAGAGAGGCTAGTGTATACAGAGAGACTAGTGTATAAAGAGAGGCTAGGGTATACAGAGAGGCTATAGTATATAGAAGACAGGCTAGTGTATACAGAGGCTAGTGTATAAAGAGAGACTAGAATATATAGAAGACAGACGAGTGTATACGGAGAAGCTAGTGTATATACAGAGAGGCTAGTGTATATAGAAGACAGGCTAGTGTATACAGAGAGGCTGGGGTATACAGAGATGCTTGTGTATACAGAGATGCTAGTGTATACAGAGAGGCTAGTGTATATAGAAAACAGGCTAGTGTATACAGAGAGGCTAGTGTATACAGAGAGGCTAGTGTATACTGAGAGGCTAGTGTATATAGAAAACAGGCTAGTGTATACAGAGAGGCTAGTGCATACAGAGAGGTTAGTGTATATACATAGAGGCTAGTGTATATAGAAGACAGGCTAGTGTATACAGAGACTGGGGTATACAGAAAGGCCTAGGGTATACAGAGAGGCTAGTGTAAACATACAGTAGAGGCTAGTGTATATAGAAGACAGGCTAGTGTATACAGAGAGGCTAGTGTATAAGGAGAGGCTAGTGTATATAGAAGACAGGATAGTGTATACAGAGAGGCTAGTGTAAACATAGAGGCTAGTGTAAACAGAGAGGCTAGTGTATATGGAAGACAGGCTAGTGTAAACAGAGAGGCTAGTGTATACAGAGTGTCTGGGTATACAGAGAGCCTAGTGTATATAGAGAGGCTGGGTATACAGAGAGGCTAGTGTATGCAGAGAGGCTGGGTATACAGAGAGGCTAGGTATACAGAAGACAGGCTAGTGTAGTACAGAGTTTTCCCCCTCCTCCATGGTCTGCACTCACCTGCCACCTCCACAGCTCAGGAGCTTGTGTGAGAAAGTTCATCCCTGACTCTATGATATGGGCGGAGCAAGGGAGGAGACTCGCTCTCACACTGATCTCCTGGCTCTGGCTGTCAGTGAAGCATCGGGTACAGACTCAGTGAGAGTGCCGCGGCTGTGCGGGACAGCGCAGTGTCAGGCAGCCGGCGACACTGTCATGATAGGGCCGGCCCTGGACTGTGGGCTATGGGCCCCAGATTTGGGGCTCTAGCCTTAATAGCCACCCCCTAGTGATGCCACTGGTTTTCCACCACACATATCGTTTTTCTTTTAGGCCAAAAAGATCAATTTTGGTCTCATCTGACCAAAGCACCTTCTTCCACATGTTTACTATGTCCCCCACATGGCTTCTCGCAAACTGCAAACAGGACTTCTTATGGCTTTCTTTCAACAATGACTTTCTTCTTGCCACTCTTCCATAAAGGACAGATTTGTGGAGAACACGACTAATAGTTGTCCTGTGGACAGATTCTCCCACCTGAGCTGTGGATCTCTGCAGCTCCTCCAGAGTTCCCATGGGCCTCTTGGCTGCTTCTCTGATTAAAGCTTTCCTTGCCTGGCCTGTCAGTTTAGGTGGACGGCCATGTCTTGGTAGGTTTGCAGTTGTGCCATACTCTTTCCATTTTCGGATGATGGATTGAACAGTGCTCCGTGAGATGTTCAACGCTTGGAATATTTTTTAAAACCTAACCCTGCTTTAAACTTCTCCACAACTTTATCCCTGACTTGTCTGGTGTGTTCCTTGTCCTTCTTGATGCTGTTTGTTCACTAAGGTTCTCTAACAAACCTCTGAGGGCTTCACAGAACAGCTGTATTCTCTAAATGAGATTAAATTACACACAGGTGGACTCTATTTACTAATTAGGTGACTTCTGAAGGCAATTGGTTCCACTAGAATTTAGTTAGAGGTATCAGAGTAAGGGGGACTGAATACAAAATGTACGCCACACTTTTCATATATTTATTTGTAAAAAAAATTTAAAACTATTTATCATTTTTCTTCCACTTCACATTTATGTGCCACATTGTGTTGGTCTATCACATAAAATCCCAATAAAATTCATTTACGTTTTTGGTTGTAATATGACAAAATGTGGAAAATTTAAAGGCACTGTATATATATATATATGTATATATATATATATATATATATATATGTGTGTGTGAGTATATATATATATATACATATATATATACAATATCTCACAAAAGTGAATACACCTCTCACATTTTTGTAAATATTTTCTTCTATCTTTTCATGTGACAACACTGAAGAAATGACACTTTGCTACAATGTAAAGTAGTGAGTGTACAGCTTGTATAACAGTGTAAATTTGCTGTCCCCTCAAAATAACTCAACATACAGCCATTAATGTCTAAACCGCTGGCAACAAAAGTGAGTACACCCCTAAGTGAAAATGTCCAAATTTGGCCCAGAGCTTTACAGGTTGCCACTGGAGTCCTCTTCCACTACTCCATGAAGACATCACGGAGCTGGTAAATGATATTCCTGAGAAACCGCGCTTAGGAAAAGTCTATATGGTAAAAGGACAGGTTGCTGCCTCTCTTACGCAAAACACTCACAAGAAGTGCCCTGCCAAAAGTATATATTGTAAAACCTTGGGAAAGAATGGCGCTACCTGAAAACCTGTTTGCTAAGCACATACAGGAAACATTAACATAATGTTTTTTATTACTTTCTCATACGTCAAACTTATTAACGTCGACGGAACTACACTTACTACGTCACTTCCCTGCAGACGAGTGGGTGGAACGCAGGTGCATCGCTCTGCCGTCACTTCCCCCATCTCGGTACATGCATTGGTTACAGTGACTCTGCTCGTATCCACACCGGTATTTGTTTGTTATCCTACCCCAGTGGTTCACTGGGTGATAGGACACATTACTTTTGGATTTCTTTGTCCTTGTTTTTAAGAAGTGGTTTTTAAATAAAAATGTTTGGTACTTTATCACACCATGGAAGCCCTTTTTTATATTTTGATGCATGAGGGTATCGCCGCATCCTGACCCACCTGGATATATCTGAGACACCCATGACAAGCAGCAGGGAGCAGGGAAACCTATTTAAAGCACTACAGGCCTGATACCCCTGTAGGGGTCCCGATAGTCGGTGAGTAGGCAATTTGAGGGGGGAGCACAAAAGTCACCTGTCAACATTGTTCACACGAAAGTCACCCCTGGGAACATCCTGACTTGCTGCAGTGAAAAGTACATGGGAATATTACACTTTACTGTGTTTCAACCGTTGCAATATATGAACTGTGAAGACATTTTTTTTGATACATGTGTATATATGGTGGATGCAGCCTTTTTTCCTAGGAATTAGCAAACATCACCAGTACATGTTTTCTGTAATATAGAATATGTCTCCAGCTGCTTTGTATCACTGGTTGGTTTGGCTATTAGTTTAGATATTGGGAATCTGTCTATTAGTGCCATATAGTATATCTATTCAGCGATTTTCTTATATGCTATATATACCATTCTTATTACAGGTTACATGCAATATTATCTATGATATATATATATATATACTTCTCCTACCCATCTGCACTAGTATAAACACCCCCTCCCATACATCACTGAGGGGTTAATAAGTTTGACGTATGAGAAAGTAATAAAAAACATGTTAATGTTTCCTGTATATGCTTAGCAAACAGGTTTTCAGGTAGCGCCGTTCTTTCCCAAGGTTTTACAATATATCACGGAGCTGGTGAATATTAGAGACCTTGGCTCCTCCACCTTCCATTTGAGGATGCCCCACAGATGCTCAATAGGGTTTAGGTCTAGAGACATGCTGGCCAGTCAGTCACCTTTACCCTCAGCTTCTTTAGCAAGGTGGTTGTCTTGGAGGTGTGTTTGGGGTCGTTATCATGTTGGAATACTGCCCTGCATCCCAGTCTCAGAAGGGAGAGGATCATGCTCTGCTTCCCTCAATGAACTGTAGCTCCCCAGTGCCGGCAGCACTCATGCAGCCCCAGACCATGACACTTCCACCACCATGCTTGACTGTAGGCAAGACACACTTGTCTTTGTATTCCTCACCTGGTTGCCGCCACACACGCTTGACACCATCTGAACCAAATAAGTTCATCTTGGTCTCATCAGACCACAGGACATGGTTCCAGTAATCCATGTCCTTAGTCTGCTTGTCTTCAGCAAACTGTTTGCGGGCTTTCTTGTGCATCATCTTTAGAAGAGGCTTCCTTCTGGGACGACAGCCATGCAGACCAATTTGATGCAGTGTGCAACATACGGTCTGAGCACTGACAGGCTGACCCCCCACCCCTTCAACCTCTGCAGCAATGCTGGCAGCACTCATACGTCTATTTCCCAAAGACTACCTCTGGATATGACGCTGAGCACGTGCACTCAACTTCTTTGGTCGACCATGGCGAGGCCTGTTCTGAGTGGAACCTGTCCTGTTAAACCGCTGTGTGGTCTTGGCCACCGTGCTGCAGCTCAGTTTTAGGGTCTTGGCAATCTTCTTAAAGCCTAGGCCATCTTTATGTAGAGCAAAAATTCTTTTTTTCAGATCCTCAGAGAGTTCTTTGCCATGAGGTGCCATGTTGAACTTCCAGTGACCAGTGATGAGAGAGAGTGAGAGCGATAACACCAAATTTAACACACCTGCTCTCCATTCACACCTGAGACCTTGTAACACTAATGAGTCACATGACATCGGGGAGGGAAAATGGCTAATTGGGTCCAATTTAGACATTTTTTCACTTAGGGGTGTACTCACTTTTGTTGCCAGCGGTATAGACATTAATGGCTGTGTGTTGAGTTATTTTGAGGGGACAGCAAATTTACACTGTTATACAAGCTGTACACTCACTACTTTACATTGTAGTAAAGTGTCATTTCTTCAGTGTTGTCACATGAAAAGATAGAATAAAATATTTACAAAAATGTGAGGGGTGTACTCACTTTTGTGAGATACTGTATATGCCTGGGAGATGCCTTCAAGCTGTATGCAATGTTATGGAACAATATGATTCTAATGAATACCATGTTCTGGCATCACAAACTTTGTATGTATAATTTTTTTTTTTTCATTTTAAATTATCGCTTGACTTAAAAAAGCACCCGTTCTAACTCATTTCAGCTTGAAAAAAAAAATGGGTAATTTAGATAATTTTGGCTATGACGCCTTATTTTTTATCTGACTATAACAGGCTTGAATTGAACAGTAAAGTAGACGCCACAAAGAATTTGAAAGGTATAGGAAAGTTTACTCTTAAAAATAAATAAAGCTAATACACAACTTCATACAAATTGGCCAGTAGCAAAACTATTTCATAGTATAGCTTGTGATCTCTTTCTTTTTTTTTTTTTTGCAGTTCAGCACTGCATTGTCTTAAAAGTTTCATAAAATGCTAAAACAAAGTACATGGAAACACTTCACAACCATGACCCCACATCCAAGAGATGATGCATTTTGTATCCTGAAATAAAAATTGTATTATTAACCACACATATAGTACTGTGGCTGGAGAATATGTAAGCAGCTTGATTAGCCTACAACGTAAGCGGGAGAAACAAGGCAGTTTTCTCATGAAATAAATATTAAGCTATATTTTTTCAAGGACAATGGCCAGAAATTTTGCACAGACTCACTGCAATGTATGTAAGGAACTTACTATACTACAATTTAGGAGTGAGAGGTGAAGCAGATCTTATTATGAAAAAACAATTAAAGTATAATTTCAGAGACAGCAGACAGAAATAATATACATGCACTGTAGAGTGTGATTAGGCCGCAATGTAAGAGAGGGAGACTAGGCAGTATTATTTAACTACTTGTCGCCCCATCGCTGTAGATTTACTGCAGCGCGGTGGGATGGGCAGGCTGAGTCATGTATATATGTGACTCGTTTCTTCCTGGTCTGTGAGCGGACGCACACCCCCTGCTGACCCATGCTGGCTACAGCACAAGTTTGTCAGCAGGACCGGCCAAGGATTTTTGGCTGGGACCTGCTGATTGGCTGTAGCCAATCATAGCATGGTCCTGTGTCTGTGTTGTTAACCCTTTGATCACCTCTGTCACCCAGCCAATGCCATAAGTACAGTGTCAGTGTACAGTGTTTACCACTTATCACTGTATTACCGTCCCTTGCGACATCAGATGGCATCAGGGTCAGTTAGCGTCCATCACAGCCAGGGTCAGATTGTCCGCCACACTATCACAGTCACACTTTAAGTCGCTGATCACAGCCATTGCTAGAATAGTGTCTGTACGGACCAATATCTTGATCAGATCAGAACTATACAAGTGTCCCCATTAGTATAAATCCCCAAAAATGCATTGTTAGCAGGATCAGCCCTGATACGTGCCAGTACTTGCATTTAGCCCGTCTGCAGTTTCAGTACAATTTTTCTGATTCAGTGTCAAAAATGTCCCCAAAAATGTACTCTAGTGAAGAGGCCTACAGGATTCTGAGCATGTCAAATGAGAACGAAGGGAAAGCCTCTCTGACAAAATTTGGCTCAGAATATGAACCCATAGAAAGCAGCGGAACCCTGATAACTAGCTCAGACGATGGAGAAGAGGTCCCTGCTAAGATCAGGCATACCTGACCCCAGGTAACTAAAGTGCTAGGAACGCAGAGTTATGCTCATATGCAGAAGAGTGCCAGTACTGGTGCTGCACTACCTTTTGATGGACTGGCAAGCACCAGCGGCCTAGTACATTATAGCCTTTTAGACACCAGCACTGCAGTATATTATAGTGAAGTGGCGAACACCAGCAGTGCAGTACAAGCTGATGCAGTGGCTAGCACTAGTAGCGTTATGCAAAGACAGCCACCAAGACTTAGAGTACAGGCCCGTAGAGCCCATAGTGTCCTTCCAGAGGTGCTTGCAAACCCTAATTGGCTGCCCCCAGATTTAGCAGCACCCGTTATCCCCCCCATTCATTGCCCAACCCTGGGTTCAGGAGGAAACAGAAAATTTAACAACTCCCCTTGAGTTTTTTGAGTGTGCCAGATATGGGGTCAAACTGTATAAACTCTGTCAGAGGGTGCCAGACCATACATACTGATTTACAGTTTACGAGGGAAAAGACAGTGAAGTGGAGTCCCCCGAATGCCCAGACTACATGGGGAGTAGTGGCAAGATAGTATGGGACTTGGTGTGACCCTTGTTCTGTAAGGGGTACCATTTGTATGTGGACAACTATTATGCAAGTGTGCAACTTTTTAGACAATAATTCAATCTTGGAATTGGCTGCTGTGCCACCGTGTGACCTATTTGCTGGATCTTCCCCTAACAGCTCAATAACACCCGACTTAGAAAGGAGGAGAAATCCCGCTTGAGGTATGGTGAATTACTTGCAGTGAAATGGAAGAACAAATGGAGACTAAGAGGACAGGGATCACCCCTGGAGAATCAGAGGACAGGGATCACCACTGGAGAGGGAGAGGACAGGGATCACCCCTGGAGACCCAGAGGACAGGGATCACCCCTGGAGACCCAGAGGACAGGGATCACCAGTGGAGACCCAGAGGACAGGGATCACCCCTGGAGATTCAGAGAACAGGGATCACCCCTGGAGAATCAGAGGACAGGGACCACCCCTGGAAAGTCAGAGGACAGGCATCACCCCTGGGGAGGGAGAGGACAGGGATCACTGCTGAAGAGGGAGAGGACAAGGATCACCGCTGGAGAGGGAGAGGACAGGGATCACCGCTGGAGAGGGAGAGGATAGGGATCACCCATGGAGACTCAGAGGACAGGGATCACCACTGGATACTCAGAGGACAGGGATCACCCGTGGAGACTTAGAGGACAGGTATCACCGCTGAAGAGAGAGAGGACAGGGGTCACCACTGGAGACTCAGAGGACAGGGATTACCCCTGGAGACTAAGAGGACAGGGATCACCCCTGGAGAATAAGAGGACAGGGATCACCACTGGAGAGGGAGCAGACAGGGATCACCCCTGGAGACTCAGAGGACAGGGATCACCACTGGAGACCCAGAGGATAAGGATCACTGCTAGAGAGGAAGAGCACGGGGATCACCGCCGGGGAGGGAGAGGACAGGGATCACCGCTGGAGAGGGAGAGGACAGGAATCACCCCTGGAGACTCCAAGGACAGGGATCACCACTGGAGACTCAGAGGACAAGGATCACCACTGGAGACCCAGAGGACAGGGATCACCCCTAGAGACTCAGAAGACATGGATCAGAATACCCTGGAGAATCAGAGAACAAGGATCACCCCTGGAGAATCAGAGGACAGGGATCACCCCTGGAGAGTCAGCGGACAGGGATCACCCCTGGAGAGTCAGAGGACAGGGATCACCCCTGGAGAGTCAGAGGACAGGGATCACCCCTGGAGAGTCAGAAGACAGGGATCACCACTGACTGGAGAGTCAGAAGACAGGGATCACCGCTAGAGAGGAAGATCACAGGGATCACCGCTGTGGAGGGAGAGGACAGTGATCACCGCTGAAGAGGGAGAGGATAGGGATCACTGCTGGAGAGTCAGAGGACAGGAATCACTGCTGGCAGGGCACTTGGCAGAGCTCCTTTCCCATCTTAGCACTGTACACAGCTTCTCCCCCCCCACACTACACAGAGCTGAAACCACATTCCCTTACACAAAGCCAGCCAGCCACGATCTTCACAAGGTGTAGCTGGCTGCTATGTTGTTGTTCTGACCTGTGAAATTCCCTGGTTGAAACGACAGTGTAGCTGCAGTAGCCAGCTACAACCTGTGCAAATCATGGCTGACTGGTTGTGTGTAAAGGAATGTGATTTCAGCTCTGTAGTGTGGGGAGGAGGAGCTGCGTACAGTGCTAAGATGGGAAAGGAGCTCAGCGGCCAGGCAGAGCATCCAGGGTGGAGAGGGGGGTGGTAAGAGGGCTTTGGAGGGGCAAAGCTGAGATCTGGGGGGGCGCAGCCCACCCCAGCACCCTCCTAGATCCCACCATGGATGTTTTCATCCTGCCTTCTATTCATGCAGACATGACAGTCCAAAATTGCACTGCATCTGATATAGTTGAAAAGCCTCTCTGTATCCATGACTATAATCTTAATATGGGAGGGGTAGACTTCAACTATCAGATGATGAAGCTGTATATAGCTACTGGCAGAGTTAGAGACTGGTACAGGATCCTTCCTAAAATCCAGATGCAGGCTGCATGAGAGACATTTTCTAGATGTTCTCTCTGGTACTCCTACCCAAAAGTCACCCCAAAGAAGATGTAGACACAGTAGACACAGAATAAGACATAACACCCATTTTTTCTGTCCCTCCTGTCCTGGCCAACTTGGTCTCTGCATCAAGGACTGCTTCTGTCGCTACCACACACTAGTGGAGTACTAGTCTAGGGTACAACACGTCACAGTCAAAGGCACACAATTCTGCACAAGAAGGGTCTCAAAAGATGTTGGGTAGCTAGGAAACCTAAAATCAAAGGCTTGAAATGTTATGGTAAAAAAAATAAAAAAGTAATAATAAAGTTGTTTTATGTAGTTAATGTTATATTGTTACTGTGTTTTATTGTTAATCATTGTTGTTTGCTTTGCAAGAATACCAGTCAGCTGCAGCACTGATCTGTTTATTTTAAAAGCAGCATGGTGCTACTCTCAGAATACTTACGTAGGTGCCTGCAGCGCCGTAGGAGAAGATTTCTCATTTGCAGTTAAAAAAAAGAACGTACATGCCCAAGCATCAGGGGCCTGGGGTGCTCAGTGGGTGGATCCTTCCTATGCTTTGGTATCTAATTTTAAAAAAAAAAAACATTTCTGGCAGAGATTTCTATATCCACATTGATCAATGTGAATGGAGGAATCTGTTAGATTCTTTTTTTTTTCGTTCAGCCCACGGGCTGAACAAAGAAAAAGGCATTACATGTATGCCCAACATTAGAAGAGTGGGTGGATGTATGTCAGAAGCTTCTAATGTTGGGAATAAAATACCAGAACAGTTCAAACACCCACCATTTGACCCTTTTTTTGAAAGACCTGTAGGCACCCCAAGGTATTTGCTGAGAGGCAAGTTGAGTCCACAGAAGATTTTATTTTTTGCCACAAGTTTTTGGAGAATGACAAAAAGAAAAAAAAATCACTATCATTTCTCTCCAACATGTAAAAATCAGTAAAACAACTTAGAACCCCCAAACATTAAATTTTTATTTTTTGCAGAGGCCCTAGAGCAAAAAATGGTTGTCGATGCAATTTTTTTATGTCACACAATATTTGCGCAGTGGTTTTTCAAACACAGTTTTTTGGGAACAAAACACACTTTTATTAATTTTAATGCAAAAAACACAATATGTAAATCAATGATGTTATATCGAGTAGAATGCAGAGTGAAATGCCTTCCAAGATTTTGGAAAATGAAGAAAGAAAACTAAAATGTATGTTTTATTTTCTTTTTTTATATTTCAAAACCTTGTGACAAAAAATGGGATCTGCAAATCACTCACCGTGCCGCTTATCAAAATCCTTGTGGTGTCTACCTTCCAAAAAGGGGTCACTTGGGGTGTCTTTTGTACTATAATGGCATTTCAGGGCCTTTAAAAGTGGGATAAGTAGTCAGGAAGTGAAATGAGGAAGTTATGCCCTTTGAAAGCCTGAAGGTGGTCATTGCTTTTGTGCTCCCCTATGCAGCTAGGCTCCCAAAAACTTCACACATGTGGTATCTCTATACTCAGGAGAAGTAGCAAAATGTGTTTTGGGGTGTTATTCCACATATACCCATAACATGTGTGAGAAATATCTCATTAAAGTGACAACTTTATGTAAAAATATAAAAGTCATTTTGCAAAAACTTGTGACAAAAAATAAAATCTTCCATGGACTCAACATGCCTCTCAGCAAATACTTTGGGGTGTCTACTTTCCAAAAAGGGGTCATTTGGGGGGGGGGCCTGAATTGTCCTTGCATTTAGGGCCTCTGAAACTGTGATAAGTAGACAGGAAGTCAAATGAGGAAATTTGAAAGCCTGAAGGTGGCCATTGGTTTTGGACTCCTGTATGCAGCTAGGCTCCCAAAAAGTCTCACGCATGTAGTATCTCCCCTCAGGAGAAGTATCAGAATGTGTTTGGGGGTGTAATTCCACTTACTATATAACCATGGCGTGTATGAGAAATATCTCTTTAAAGTGACAACATTGCGTAAAAAAAAAGAAAAATGTTTTTGTCATTTTGCAAAAACTTGTGGCAAAAAAATAAAAAATCTTCCATGGACTCAACATGCCTCTCAGCAAATACCTTAGGGTGTCTACTTTGCAAAAAGGGTTATTGGGGGGTGTCTGAATTGTCCTTGCATTTAGGGCCTCTGAAACCGTGATAGGTAGTCTGGAAGTGAAATGAGGAAATTACGCCCTTTGAAAGCCTGAAGGTGGTCATTGGTTTTGGGCCCCTGTATGTGGCTAGGCTCCCAAAAATTCTAGATGGACCATCTGCACACTCCTATACAACCTTTCCAGCAAATGAAAACAGGGATTTTTAGTTCACACATATTGCATTACATGCTTAAGCTGACCAACTGCGAAAAAGTAATCCCTCTTATGGCCAGACCTACACTGCTTTGCCACTGCAAATGCTACGGTGAACATCATGCCAACCTGGGGCATGGAGACACAAATGTGGGGGCGAGCTACTAGGTTCAGGTCTGGTCACTGACCTGTGTTACAACAGAGAAATGATATACCTGTGCTCAAATCCCAATAGCTTGTACATGTATTTAAACTACTGTTTAAATACATGTACAAGCTATTGAGATTTGATCATAAAAAGTACCGGTATATCTTTTCTCTAGGCTTCCAAAATGTCCCACTCTCATTTTCCAAAAACTTGTGGAAAAAAATAAAATCTTTCATGGACTCAACATGACTTTCAGCAAAAACCTTGTCTACTTTCCAATGTGATAGGCAATCAGAAAGTAAAGGCTGCATAAATTTCAGTATACTGTCCATACAATAGTTTGTAGATGCTATAACTTTAATGCAAACCATTTAATATAGTTATTGGGATTTTTTTTACCAAAGGCATGTAGCAAAATACATTTTGCCTAAATTTATGAAGAATTTTTTTAGGGCTATCTCATGTCGTCAGATGAGATGCAAGCAGAGCTGAGTGGAGCCTTTCTTAATGGATGCCATCTCTTTGGGCAATAAATATTTTTACAGTGAGGGCACTCCAGTTTGCGTTTCCATAAATTACTTTTAAAGTCAACACTATAAATTACCATTGGTGGTAGAATCACCTATGTGCAGCCACAATGGTATCTGTTGAGATGTGCCCAATATTTTGGTCCTTGGCACTTGTTGGCATGGACTCCTGTCAGCTTGGTGCTGATTGGTTCTTCTGGCACTTACTGTTCTGCACCTCCCGCCATATTGGTACTATATTGTCTGAATCAATACCATGGACCACCAGAGCTTGCTTGTATTTACATGCATCATACTTTAATCCATACATATAGAAGCGACCATCATGTCGGTAGGTCAGATTGGCTGCGAGGGCAAGGAACCCAAAATATACATCATCCAATGGGAATACGGGGAGGATCTGTGAGACCGTGTACAGACTCTTCACCGAGGCTCCTGGGAAGAGAAAACCACCACCAGCTACAAAGCCTGGGTAGTGTTCCTGCGGGTACAGGGTCCTTGTAATGCTGTATTTGCTCAAACGCATAACTTGGGGTCTGTGCTGGTGGGCTCCATGGATGGTATTCGGGGTGCCATGTTCTTTAATATACTGTACAATAACGTCTGTATTCACAAACTCATCATCATCACCTGCAGGGAGGAGAAAAACAATGTATATAAGGACCTTCTTATCCTCCCCTTCTTTTAATCTCACTCCACTCCTTCCCACAATCCATCCCTCTCTTCTCATCCAATCTCACTTGTCTCCTATCCTCCCACCAGTCTCTTATCTACTCTCTCTCCCTCTTCCAATCTCACTCCACTCCTTCTCTCCCTCCCTCTCTTCCTCCAGTCTTTACTTCCTCAATCTTTCTTTCTGTTCTTACAATCTGACTTCTTTTCTACCCTCCCTTGCTACTTCTAATCTCTGTCTACTCCCTGCCTCTCCTTCCCTCTCTCTTCTCTTCTAATATTACTCCCCCCCTCCCCATCCACTCTCTCTTATCTTCCAATCTCACTTTTCTCCTTCCCTCCCTTCTTCTCCCCAGTCTCTATCTTCTCTCTCTACATCTCTCATTTTTACTAATATTACTCCTCTTCTTCCCACCCTCCATTCTCTATCTCCTCTCTCCCCCATTTTTTCTCTCTTCTTTTCCTATCTCACTCCAGTCTCTACCTCCTCTCTCTCGCTCTCTCTCCCCTGTCCTCTCTTTCATTTCTTCCAATCTCACTCCTTTCCTTCCCTCCCTCCAATCTCTATCACCTCACTCCCTCTCTCTCCCTCCCTCTATCTCTTCTCTTCCAGTTAAAGATGGGCCGAACACCCCTTCGCATCAGAACTTCCGAAACATACCCCAAAACCCATTGAAGTCTATGGGAATTAAAAAAATCAAAAGTCTCCATTTTGAAGGCTTATATACAAGTTATTGGCCATAAAATGAGTATGGGGACCCAGGTACTGCCCTGGGGACATGTATCAATGCAAAAAAAAAACATTGTTTTTAAAGGAGCAGTGATTTTAATGATGCTTAAAGTGAAACAATAGAATCAAAAAATTCCTTTAAATATAGTACCTGGAGGGGGGGGGGGTCCCCTTAGTCTGCCTGTAAAGCGGTGCATCTGTACCATGTATAGAACCTGCTGCAGCAAAACAGACATTTCTAAAGAAAAAAATGCCCCTTAAAATTCCGGCAATACAGTACTATTGCTGGCAATACAAAAATATGAAAAAAACAGCGTGGTGGTCCCCCCAATCCATACCAAACCCTATTAACATGGGGACAGGGTGCTTTGGGTCAAGGGCCTCCCTGCCTCAAAGCACCCCCCATGTTGAGGGCATGTGGCCAGGTATGGTTCGGGGGGGGGGGCTAGCTCGTCCCCCTCTTTCCTGGCCGGCCAGGCTGCATGCTCGGATAAGGGCCTGGTATGGATTTTGGGGGGCCTCACTCCTTTTTTCTTTTTGGCCACTTTTTTTCCACTTTTATCTATTCCTGGCAATGTTTTTTTTTATTCAGCTGTCAGCTGAAGCCCAATGACAGCTGATGACTCATTCATTGTTAAGGATGCAGTGGCCAGCTTCTCAGCCCCACTCCTTAACAACAGCTATTCACTGTGCCCTTATTGGGTAAAGCTTTGCCCAATCAGTGTTCGCCCAACACTACTTCCAATATCGCTCCTCTCCTTCCCTCTCTCCCATCCAGTCTCTTCTCTCTCTCCTTCCCTCTCTCCCATCCCTATCCAATCTCTCTCTCCTTCCTTCTCTCTCATTCCCATCCAGTCTCTCTCTCCTTCCCTCTCTCCCATCCCCATCCAGTCTCTCTCTCCTTCCTTCTCTCTCATTCCCATCCAGTCTCTCTCTCCTTCCCTCTCTCCCATCCCTATCCAGTCTCTCTCTCCTTCCTTCTCTCCCATCCCCATCCAGTCTCTCTCCTTCCTTCTCTCTCATTCCCATCCAGTCTCTCTCTCCTTCCCTCTCTCCCATCCCTATCCAGTCTCTCTCTCCTTCCTTCTCTCCCATCCCCATCCAGTCTCTCTCCTTCCTTCTCTCTCATTCCCATTCAGTCTCTCTCTCTTTCTCCCTCTCTCCCATCCCATCCAGTCTCTCTCTCCTTCCTTCTCTCCCATCCCTATCCAGTCTCTCTCTCCTTCCTTCTCTCCCATCCCCATCCAGTCTCTCTCCTTCCTTCTCTCTCATTCCCATCCAGTCTCTCTCTCCTTCCCTCTCTCCCATCCCTATCCAGTCTCTCTCTCCTTCCTTCTCTCCCATCCCCATCCAGTCTCTCTCCTTCCTTCTCTCTCATTCCCATTCAGTCTCTCTCTCTTTCTCCCTCTCTCCCATCCCCATCCAGTCTCTCTCTCCTTGTTTCTCTCCCATCCCCATCCAGTCTCTCTCTCCTTCCCTTTCTCTCTCTCTACTCCTCTCTTCTTCCCTCCAGTCTCTATCTCTCTCATCTATTCTGAACTCACTCCTCTTCTTCCCTCATTCACTATCTCCTCTCTCTTCCTCCCTCTTTAACTTCTCTTCCAATCTCACTCCTTTCCTTCCTATCTTCACTCCCTCCCACCTTACCTCCAGTCTCTCTCTCCTCTCCCTTGATCTCTCCCCCTCCCTTTATTCTGTATCTCCTCTCTCCCCTCCCCCATCTTTTCTTCCAATCTCATTGCTCACTTACCCTCCCTCCCTCCAATCTATATCTCCTCTCTCCCTATCCCATGCTCCCTCTATCTATCTATCTATCTATCTATCTATCTATCTATCTATCTATCTATCTATCTATCTATCTATCTATCTATCTATCTATCTATCTATCCTTCCCTCTCTCTTCTTCTATCTTTTCTCTCTCTAGCTCCCTTTCACATCTCCTCTCTCTATACCTCCCCCCTCTCTGTCTGTCTCTTTCCCCTCTGTGATGTAACCACTTGGGCATCCTTCCAGTAGAAGCAGTATTTTCCTCTCTCTGCAGTGACTGGGAAGGAGTTCTCTATCTCTTTTCCTCTACCCTCTCTTTAAAACTCTCCCATCCTCCTTCCCTCTCTGTCCTCTCTCTATATCTCCTATCATCTATATTTCTATTCTCTCCTCTCTCTCTCCCCCCTATCCACCATCCCTCTCTGTTATCTCTCTCCATCCCTCTCTTTCACTATTCTCTCTTCATGGATCTCTCTTTCCCTCGTTCTTGTTTTCCATTAGTCCTTCTCTCCATCTCTCTGCTGCTTGTGGAATCCATTTTATGGTGATTTTGTACCACTCTGCTCTGTCACAGCTCTCATAGTGTAATATACTTCTCTTACCTTTGAAAATGAAATCCACATTTGGTGACTTCAGATACAACCACTCCAGGAAACAACGTTCTTTCAGGGACAAGTTATGGTGTCCTTCGGCCATGTCCCATTGTAGAATGTCACCATACGCTTGGCTCTCAAGTTTGACAATCTCCATGTGTCCTTTTATGTCTGTCTTCCCCAACAAGAACAGCGCTCTTAGTCTGTATCCATTTATATCTCTCTTTTTAGCCCATGTCTGTCGCAGTGCGGCCCTCCTTGTGCTGTTGCCAGGGTAAGATTTCACCCCCAGGATCAGGTGTTTTTGGTTGGTCACTCCTTGTTCCTGTGGGTGTGGCTGCTGGATGAGCGTGCAGATGTAACTCTGTAGCTGGGGGAACTCCGCCTCAAAACTGGTTAGGTTCAGGTGATAGATGTAAGTGCTGTCATTCAGGGTCACTGACTTCCGTACTGGTGTGGGGTTGGGGGGGTGGTATATCACATTGATGATTCTTTGGGTGTCTAACTTTAAAATCCATCTTATTGTCAGGACCATTATTGTGGAGAACAAGGAGGCCTTTATAAGCAATCTTCTCTGCTTCATTGTACCCTAAAAAGACCAAGAATATTAATGTTATCTCACAATTCCTTCCCACTTTTCTTTCTTCCTTCCTTCCTTCCTAATTTCCTCTTCATTTTGTTCTTTCCTTCCTTCTTTTTTTATGTCTTTTCCTTTCTTGCTTTATTCTCCACAGCCTATGTATTTATCTTCGTTCCTCCTTCTTCCATAAAACATTTTCCTTTTCCTTTTCCTTTCCTTTCCTCTATCCATCCATTCTGTGTTTCCTCCCTTTCTTTCCTTTCCTTACCTTTATTCCTCCATTCTGTGCTTCTTTCCTTTCCTTTCCTTTTCTCTATCCCTCCATTCTATGCTTCCTTCTTTCCCTCCATTTCATTTCCTTCCTCTATCTCTCCATTCTGCGCTTCCTTCCTTCCCCCTTTCCTTTTCTCTTTCCCTTTCCTCTCCTTTCCAACTTTTTATTTATTTATTGTTTATTTTATTTATTTATTGTTTTACATAGGCGTGCGCAAGGGGTGTGCCAGGTGTGCCTGGGCACACCCTAATCCTGGAGTTGGCAACCCATCATTTGTGGGCAGGTGACAGGTAAGCCGCGATCCTTACTTGCCGACCCCCAGAACCCGGACAGGATAGTCGGCTGGAGTGAAAATTAAGGAACCGATCTGTATTTTCTTCTGCAGCAGCTGAAAGTAGGCTTCTCCTCCTCTTCCTCTCGCCGATATTCAGCTGCCATGGGAGGAAAATACAGGGGATTGGTACCAATGTATGCCACCCCTCTTGTCCCAGTTCCTTTTCTTTCTGCTGCCCAGGTCCCCCTGTGTGCTGCACCTGCTCCCCCCCCCCCCATTGTTTTAGGATGACGAGTGGGGAAGAGACCGGTTAATATGTCACAAAGGCATATGTGTTGGAGCTTTAAGGTGCACACCCTAATACAATAGGCTGCGCACACCTATGTTGTTTTATTTTATTTATTTATTGTTTTTAAGGTTGAACTGGATAGACTTGTGTCTTTTTTCGACCTGACTAACTATGTAACTATGTAACTTCCTTTTTCTTTATTCGTTCATTCTTTGAACCCAGTTTGTAAACACAGTTTACTATGCTTCAGTTATGAATGGACACATAAGTGGTCAATACAGATCGCTCACTGTGGCCATCCTGACACATTCTTTTCAGCAGCTGGAGGAAAAGAGGAGGGGGGGGAAGCTGGAAGAGCTGGGGAGGGACATGGGGACCACACAAGGGCCTATGGTCAGCAGGACACATGTAAACTGGATAGCTGGGGCGGCATAGGAAGGAAACAATGCCCTCCATTTCCCTCCTGCAGCCAGTGAATGCCTGCGGGAGGGAGAGAAGGGGGACCGGGCTTTCAGCAGCTGCAGGAGGAAAATGGAGTGCATCGGTTCCTCTATATGTAACCTCGCTGCCCCTCCTAGTGACAGGGGAGCCATATGTGACCGGCCCTTGAGCATAGAGCCGGTCACAATTGCGACCTCTATACGTCCCCCGTGGCAGTGCTCGGCTACCCATGAATGGCCCTAAAATGGTCAGATTTTACTAGCAAGACTCACCTCTAATAGACTTCAATGGGTTTCACTTATCCCTAGACCTAAACCATAACTGTTAAATCATAATGTACTCTCAATAAACTATCCCCCAAGTCACCATACAAAAAAGTTGGATAATCGTAACTCCAGATAGTGTCTGTAAAATGCAGCTGATTCACCATAGTATAAGACAGTGGCGTCGCTAGGGGGTGGCTTTTGGGGCTATAGCCCCGAATCTGGGACCCATAGCCCCGAGTCTCTGCAGGGGTCCCCAAGGGGAGGGGGAGGCTCTCTGGGGACCCTGATGTAAGTGGGGTGCTCTCTGGGGACCCTGAAGCAGGGGGGAGGCTCTCTGGGGACCCTGATTTTAAGGGGGAGGCTCTCTGGGGACCCCGATTTAAGGGGGAGGCTCTCTGGGGACCCTAATGTAAGGGGGGCGCTCTGGGAACCCTGATGTAAGTGGGGGGCTCTCTGGGGACCCTGATGCAAGGGGGAGGCTCTCTGGCGACTCTAATGTAAGGAGGAGGCTCTCTGGGGACCCTGATGTAAGGAGGAGGCTCTCTGGGAACCCTGATGTAAGGGGGGGCTCTCTGGGGACCCTGATGTAAGGAGGAGGCTCTCTGGGGACCCTGATGTAAGGGGGGGCTCTCTGTGGACCCTGATGTAAGTGGGGGGCTCTCTGGGGACCCTGATGTAAGTGGGGGGCTCTCTGGGGATATATACAAACATACACATGTATATTACTGTATATACATGTGTATGCCCGCCCAAGCGTATGACTTTCTTTACTACTCTGCTATGGGCTCTAGCCCCAGATCTTTTGTAGACCTAGCAAGGCCCCTGGTATAAGACATGACCATTTATTATCCTATAACTTTTACCACCAGAAACAATGTCTTTTATTTACTAATCATTAGATCAGAAGAATATACGACATGCATTATACATATAAAAGTCATTTCAAAAAGATTGAAAGAAAAAAATAAATCCACAATATTCTGTGAACTAAATGACCCTACAATACAAAACTGACCACTATAAAAGAGGATCTTACCTTCCCTTCTTCTTATAGTGGATCCGTCCGGCATATGATGAGATAACAATTAATGATGATGATTTCTCCTTCATAGACAAGCAGTGAATTAGCAGAACAATCATTGTCTGGTTTTAGATTCCACCTGGGGATGTGGAGTCGTTATTCCTGCTAAGCAATCTGTGGATCCCGTTCATCTTGTTGGTTGACTGCCGAGCCCTGAACAAAATATTCACCTTCTTATTAAGTTTCTATAAGTTTTTAATGTATATTAGACAGTTTTCATAGTGATACATGGAATACAGACAGTCTAGGGATGGAGGGATGGGCAGAACACCCCCCCCCCCCCGTTCGGTTCGCAGCAGAACTTCCAAACAGAGGAAATGTTCTAACTCGAACGGCGAACCCCATTGAAGTCTATGGGAGCCAGAAAAATCCAAATTGCCCATTTTGAAGGCTTATATGCAAGTAATTGGCCATAAAAAGGGTCTGGGGTCTGGGTACTGCCCTGGGGGACATGTGTCAATCATTTTTTTTTATTTTTTTTTTTAAACTATCGTTTTTTTTAAAGAGCAGTGATTTTAATCATGCTTAAAATGCAACAATAAGGCCTCATGCACACTGGACGTTAAAATAACGTTATAAAAACGCTAGTAGCTTTGCAGTGAGTTTTTTTTACTTTTTTCAACTTTTTTCAATGTTTTTGCAATAGCATTTTTTTAGCATTCATTAGCATTTTTCCACGTTAGCGTTTTTTTTTTTTTTTTTAAAGAAAAATGTTTTTTTTTGTTTTTTTTTTTCAATGAATCGAAAACGTTAAAATACGCTGGTGAGCGGCGTATTTGAGCGTTTATCGGCGCTTATCAGAGTTTATCAACGTTAAAGCGTTTTTACAGCTGAAAAACGTCTCTCAGAACCCACTAGTTTGTTTTTTTTTGTTTTTTGTTTTTTTTACTGCTCAACAATGCCACTGCCCAAAACTGCTGATAACAGCCCATGTGTGCATGGACACATAGGATAACATGACGGAGAGTTTAATGACTGTAGAAAAAAACGTCTTTTTTTTTTTCCCTTTCTGTTTTACACTATTTTTTTGTTTGTTTTTGTTTTGTTTTGTTTTTGTTAATTGATTGGAAATAGGAAAAAGGAAACAAGTGATGTCAGACTTGCTACCTGAATCCCTTCTATACACTGCTCCTAGAAGATAACAAGAGGCGGCGCCGGTCGGGGATTGGCTTTATAAATGACTTTACTGATGACTTTACGTGCCGCCATATATTAGACAATTAGGTTATATTTCAGTTGTAATCTTTTTGTTGTATTGATCTGATTTCGCCCGTTGTGGTTGTTAATAAAAGTTATATTAAAAAAAAAAATTGTCTATAGCCAAAAACAGCTGCTGTAAAAACGTCCAAAAACTTCCAGTGTGCATGAGGCCTAAAATAGAAAAATTCCTTTAAATGTAGTGACTGGGGGGTCCCCTTAATGTGCCTGTAAAGTGGCGCATCTCTAGCATGCATAAAACATGCTACGGCAAAAATGACATTTCAAGTGAAAAAAAAAGTCAAATCCCATTTAAAATGACTCCCGGTTACAATTGCCAGCATCCGGTTATTGAAAAAATAAATAAATAAACGCCGTGGGGTCCCCCTCCAGTCCTTACTAGGCCCTTAGGGTCTGGTATGGATTTTTTTTCTACGCCCAAATGTAAAAAAAACAAAAAAAAAAACAGCATGGGGTCCAGGATACAGCGTTGGCTGTAGAAGACACTGAGCTATGTTCTAGGACACCGTTAGCCTTTTATATGAACAAGGACATTCCAATGACAATCCCTCATCATCACCAGCATGCTGTCTGCGGGCCGACTACAGACCCAGGAACTCAGCACAGGGATGGTGGGAACCCCTCATAATGGGCACATCAGGTGTACAGACCTGGAAACTCAGGACAGGGATGGTGGGAACCCCTCATAATGGGCACAGCAGGTGTACAGACCTGGAAACTCAGCACAGGGATGGTGGGAACCCCTCATAATGGGCACATCAGGTGTACAGACCTGGAAACTCAGCACAGGGATGGTGGGAACCCCTCATATTGGGCACAGCAGGTGTAGAGACCCGGGAACTCAGAAAGCCACCAATCAGTAAAGCAGAAACTCTACAGAGCATTGTAAAATTTGTAATAAAGAGAAGATTGTCTGGTTGGGATGGAGGTCCCCCCTTCTGTGTGTTCCTACCTGTCCGGGGTATAGACCGGGAACTCAGCACAGGGATGGTAGGAACCTCTCATAATGGCCACAGCAGGTGTACAGACCCGAGAACTCAGCACAGGGATGGTGGGAGCCCCTCATAATGGGCACAGCAGGCATACAGACCCAGGAACTCAGCACAGGGATGGTGGGAACCCCTCATAATGGGCACAGCAGGTGTACAGACCTGGAAACTCAGTGCAGGGATGGTGGGAACCCCTCATAATGGGCACAGCAGGTGTACAGACTCGGGAACTCAGCACAGGGATGGTGGGAACCCCTCATAATGGGCACAGCAGATGTACAGACCTGGGAACTCAGCACAGGGATGGTGGGAACCCCTCATAATGGGCACAGCAGGTGTACAGACCTGGGAACTCAGCACAGGGATGGTGGGAACCCCTCATAATGGGCACAGCAGATGTACAGACCTGGGAACTCAGCACAGGGATGGTGGGAACCCCTCATAATGGGCACAGCGGGTGTACAGACCTTGGAACTCAGAAAACCACCAATCAGTAAAGCAGAAACTCTACAGGGAATTGTAAGAAATATAATAAAGAGAAGATTGTCTGGTTGGATGGAGTTCCCCCCTCCCGTGTGTTCCTACCTGTCCATCCTGTGCTGTAGAAGACACTGAGCCGTGTCCTTTTACAGTATATGAAACAGGAAATCCTATGGCAATGACTCATAATTACCAATATGTTGTGTACAATGGAGTGGTCACCCTCCCCATAGCAGGTGCATACACATCATAATTCATAAATAGTCCTAAGAAGAAATTCTCACCTAGAGTGCAAAGTTAAAGTATAACTAAAACTTGGACAAAGTGGAGAGGGATTAGAACCACGGTTAGGTTTTTATTGCTCTGTGTGCAATTAGTTCTACTTTATTTACGCAATGGGCATTTTTATGAAAAAAAACAAGCAAAACTCATTTTAAAAAATACAAAAGAAAATGTTTAAAAATACAAAAATAAAATAAAAATAAAAATGAACCTGAAAAAAAATAATAGCTAATAGAAGGGAAGGAAGAAGTTAAATAGAACTGATTCAGGTTAACTCAAGGTTCACACCTATGCATTTTTTTGTGTGTTTTGCAGTTTGCAGGAACATACTACAATCCATCTAACATGGTTTCCTATCGTAGACTTTCACATCTATGCGTTTTTCAGCTGGTGCATTTTTGGGAAAGGTCAGGGACTTTTTTTTTTTAAACTTCAGCAGATTGCGTTTTATGTGTAATAGACTTCAATCAACTTGCACCAAAAATGCAAGTGTTGTATTTTTTTAATTTGTTTTTGCTTTTTAACATTTTTTGCATTTTTCTCTTTTTTTTTTTTATTCTCCATAATGGAGAAAAAAAAAAGGACGCGGCGGCTGGCTTCCTGGCCCACTCCTTAACAACCAGCTATTCACAGTTTGTTAAAGAAAAAAAAAAAAGCAAAACGCATGAAACCTGCATGCAGAAATGTATCAAAAACGCGGGTTTAAAATGGCAAAACGCACCAGAAACCCATCAAATGCAGCCACATGGATGTGACCCTAGGGTCAACCTTTATGCGCCGTCACAGAGGTGGGGCTCATATATTTGAGCTTCTGTGTTTGCGCTGGAAGCATGCTCCATAGCGAGTTCCCATCGTATGGATTGTTCTGTCACTAACAACTTCAGATCTCGTACTAATGATTGGGAGCGAAGAGAACCGGCTCCCGATCACATGATCACTTTGATGTCCTGTGATTGGCCTGTGAAAAAGATACATTGTTTCAGAGGAGAAGAACCAACAACAACAAAAAGTCTGTGTGTGTAAAAAATAAATAGATACATTCATAATAATAATAATCATAATAAATAAATAAAGATAAAGTAGCTAGGTCAGGGCTTGGGTTAGTTATAAGGTAAGGATAAGGGTCAAAATCAAAGGCCACAGTCAGTGTGTTTGGGTAAAAAAAAAAAAAAAGGACATTATTATTAGTATTGTTTCTTGGCCTGGTAATTTGGTTTAAATATTGTATTATGGCATTTTTTTAATGCTTAATGGCAAAAAATAAACAGATACATAAAAAATGTGTATACAGTATATATATATATATATATATAGATATATATATATATATATATATATATATATATATATATATATATATATAGTATCTCACAAATTAATTCATTATTAATTACTTACTGTAATTTAATCTTATTTCTCACCATCTTGGAGTCCTTCAGGTGTTTTTTAACAAACTCCATGCGGGCTTTCATGTGTCTTGCACGGAGGAGAGGCCATAAAGCCCCGACTGGTGGAGGGCTGGAGTGATGGTTGACTCTCTACAACTTTCGCCCATCCCCTGACTGCATCTCTGAAGCTCAGCCACAGTGATCTTTGGGTTCTTCTTTACCTCTCTCACCAAGGCTCTTCTCCCCCAATAGCTCAGTTTGGCCAGATGGCCAGCTCTAGGAAGGGTTCTGGTCGTCCCAAACGTCTTCCATTTAAGGATTATGGAGACCACTGTGCTCTTACGAACCTTAAATGCAGCAGAAATTTTTTTGTAACCTTGGCCAGATCTGTGCCTTGCTGCAATTCTATCTCTGAGCTCTTCAGGCAGTTCCTTTGACCTCATGATTCTCATTTGCTCTGACATGCACTGTGAGCTGTAAGGTCTTATATAGACAGGTTTGTGGCTTTCCTAATCAAGTCCAATCAGTATAATCAAACACAGCTGGACTCAAATGAAGGTGTAGAACCATCTCAAGGACGATCAGAAGAAATGGACAGCACCTGAGTTAAATATATGATTGTCACAGCAAAGGATCTGAATACTTAGGACCATGTGATATTTCAGTTTTTCTTTTTTAATAAATCTGCAAAAATGTCAACAATTCTGTGTTTTTCTGTTAATACGGGGTGCTGTGTGTACATTAATGAGGAAACAAAAAGTAAATGTAAAGTAGTGAGTGTACAGCTTGTATAACGGTGTGAATTTGCTGTCCCCTCAAAATAACTCAACACACAGCCATTAATGTCTAAACCGCTGGCAACAAAAGTGAGTGCACCCCTAAGTGAAAATGTACAAATTGGGCCCAAAGTATGAATATTTTGTGTGGCCACCATTATTTTCCAGCACTGCCTTAACCCTCTTGGGCATGGAATTCACCAGAGCTTCACAGGTTGTCACTGAAGTCCTCTTCCACTCCTCCATGATGACATCACAGAGCTGCTGGATGTTAGAGACCTTGCGCTCCTCCACCTTCCATTTGAGGATGTCCCACAGATGCTCAATAGGGTTTAGGTCTGGAGACATGCTTAGCCAGTCCATCACCTTTACCCTCAGCTTCTTTAGCAAGACAGTGGTCGTCTTGGAGGTGTGTTTGGGGTCGTTATATTGGAATACTGCCCTGTGGCCCAGTCTCTGAAGGGAGGGGATCATGCTCTGCTTCAGTATGTCACAGTACATGTTGGCATTCATAGTTCCCTCAATGAACTGTATCTCCCCAGTGCTGGTGTTCTATCGGATAGTGCCCGCTATCAAGAAGTGCCCGGGATGTACTGCGCATGCGCCGTACGGAACAGCACAACAGCTGATTTTACCAACAGCTGTTGTGACTGTGAGACGGCGCCTGTGCACAATAGCCGACGGAAGATATTTTTCTGTGAGATTGTGCCTTGCGTTGCCGAGGCGTGTTCATGTCGGTGAGGGGTCGATTTGTACATGTTGGGTGCGGCTTTTTTAAAGATGGGCACGCCCCGCAAGCATGCAGGAAAAATAGCAGAATAAAATGTGTTTTGCAGCACTGGCCATCTTTGCAAAATCCGCCCCCAACATGTACAAATCCGCCCCTCAGCGACATGAACATGCCTCGGATAAGGTACAATCTGACAGAAAAATTTCTTCTGTCGGCTATTGTGCACAGGCGCTGTCTCACTGTCACAACAGCTGATCGTAAAATCAGCTGTTGTGCTGTTCCGTATGACGCATGCGCAGTACATTCCGGGCACTTCTCAATATCGGGCACTATCCGACAGAACACTGGCAGCACTCATACATCCCCAGACCATGACACTCCCACTGCCATGCTTGACTGTAGGCAAGACACACTTGTCTTTGTACTCCTCACCTGGTTGCCGCCACACACGCTTGTCACCATCTGAACCAAATAAGTTTATCTTGGTCTCATCAGACCACAGGACATGGTTCCAGTAATCCATGTCCTTAGTCTGCTTGTCTTCAGCAAACTGTTTGCAGGCTTTCTTGTGCATCATCTGTAGAAGAGGCTTCCTTCTGGGACGACAGCCATGCAGACCAATTTGATGCAGTGTGCGGCGTATGGTCTGAGCACTGACAGGCTGACCCCCCCACCCCTTTAACCTCTGCAGCAATGTTGGCAGCACTCATACGTCTATTTCCCAAAGACAACCTCTGGATATGACGTTGAGCACGTGCACACAACTTCCTTGGTGGACCATGGCGAGGCCTGTTCTGAGGGGAACCTGTCCTGTTAAACCGCTGTATGGTCTTGGCCACCGTGCTGCAGCTCAGTTTCAGGGTCTTGGCAATCTTCTTATAGCCTAGGCCATCTTTATGTAGAGCAACAATTCTTTTTTTCCAGATCCTCAGAGAGTTCTTTGCCATGAGGTGCCATGTTGAACTTCCAGTGACCAGTATGAGAGAGTGAGAGCGATAACACCAAATTCAACACACCTGCTCCCCATTCACACCTGAGACCTTGTAACACTAACGAGTCACATGACACCGGGGAGGGAAAATGGCTAATTGGGCCCAATTTGGGCATTTTCACTTAGGGGTGTACTGACTTTTGTTGCCAGTGGTTTAGACATTAATGGCTGTGTGTTGAGTTATTTTGAGGGGAAAGCAAATTTACACTGTTATACAAGCTGTACACTCACTACTTTACATTGTAGCAAAGTGTCATTTCTTCAGTGTTGTCACATGAAAAGATAGAATAAAATATTTACAAATATGTGAGGGGTGTACTCACTTTTGTGAGACTGTATATATATATATATATATATATATATATATATATATATATATATATATATATATATATTATTAAAAATTCTAGAATGTATCAAAAAGGTATATTTAATGCAGCATTTGTGAATAAAATATATATATATATATATTAACCTATTACTACAGAATATTTTACATTAATGAATATTCATCTATTTTATTCAAATAAAATATTTGGATTGTAAAAAATAATTTATTATTACAGATTATTTGACAGAATAAACAGAATTTTATAAGTAAATAAAAAAAAACATTTATTATAGAATATTAGATTAAATAGAGAATTACATATACTCCTCCCGTTACATTCGTCATAAAAATACAAAAAAATCCATTAGTAATAATGGGAGCTTGTTATATTGGGTACAACAGGTGTACAGACCTGGGAACTCAGCTCAGGGATGGTAGAAACCCCTCATAATTGGCACAGTAGGGCAGGAGGTTGGTCTAGGGATGATTAAGTATTTTTCTCTTTGATGTTTGTGAAGTACAATCTTGGTAACATGCCTATTTTCCTGCGGCCTGCCAGGTTGCGTGCTCAGATAAGAGTCTGGTATGGATTTTGGGGGGGACACCATTTTTTTAAAATTTGGTGCAGGGTTCCCCTTAATACCCATACCAGACCTGAAGGGCCTGGTATGGATTTTGGGGGACCTCCACGCAATTTTTTAAAAGATTTTTGGTTCAGGGTTCTCCTTAATATTCATACCAGACCCAAAGGGCCTGGTAATGGACGGGGGGGGGGGTAAACCATGACGTTTTTTTCAATGAGTTTTAAATATATATTGCCAAGACCTGACAATACATTATAGCTGTGATCAGTTTTAAATGATTTTTTTCCTTTAGAAATGTCATTTTGCTGTGGTACTGTTCTAAACACGGGAAAAATGCACCACTTTACAGGCATACTATAGATACCCCCCCCGGGCATGATATTTAAAGGAATATTTCACTTTTATTGTTTCACTTTAAGCATTAAAAAAATCACTGCTTCCCAAAAAACGGCTGTTTTAAAAAATAAATTTGCATTGATCCATGTCCCCTGGGGCAGGACCCGGGTCCCCAAACACTTTTTATGACAATAAATTGCATATAAGCCTTTAAAATGAGCACTTTTGATTATTCATGTTTGTGTCCCATAGAATTTAACAGTGTCTTGTTTGCCAGTTCGCTAGTTCTGGTGCGAGCCGAACTGGGGGGTGTTCGGCTTATCCTTAGTGCCCATCCATGCACATGCAGCCTCACCAGTGCCCAGGGGGCACTAATGGGCACTGAAAGGAGGCAATAGAGGGGAACTGATAGGAGGCACTAATGGGCACTGATAGGAGGCAATAGAGGGGAACTGATAGGAGGCACTAATGGGCACTGATAGGAGGCAATAGAGGGGAACTGATAGGAGGCACTAATGGGCACTGATAGGAGGCAATAGAGGGGAACTGATAGGAGGCACTAATGGGCACTGATAGGAGGCAATAGAGGGGAACTGATAGGAGGCACTAATGGGCACTGATAGGAGGCAATAGAGGGGAACTGATAGAAGGCACTAATGGGCACTGATAGGTGGGATTGATGAGCACTGATAGGCAGCATTGATGGGCACTGGTATGCTGCAATGGTAGGCTGCATTGGTGAGCACTGATAGGTGGCACTGATGAGCATTGCTGGCCACTGATGAGGACTGAGGAAGCACTGATAGGTGGCATTGATGAGCACTGATATGCTGCACTGATGGGCATTGAGCACTAATAGGCAAAATCGATGGGCACTGACAAGCTGCATTGGTAGGCGGCATTGATGAGCAATGATAGGTGGCACTGATAGGCGGCATTGATGGGCATTTATGTTAGCCCAACATTAAAAGAACAATTACACTCTTTAAATCTGAGTGGCCGCCTGCAGCTGCAATCTTCGGTTAATATCTCTCTTTCTAACAAGACCTCTGGAGTGCATTCTATTCTTGAAATAAATATATATATATATATATATATATATATATATATATATATATATATATATATATATATATATATATATATATATATATATATATATATATATGTATATATATATATATATGTATATATGTATATATATATATGTATATATATATATATATATATATATATATATGTGTATATATATATATATATATATATATATATATATATATATATATATATATATGTATATATATATAATTACGTATGATAGTTGCCCCCCCTACTTTTGCCCCTGTCCCCCCATGTGCCCCCCCCCCTAAATATGAAAGCTAGAGACCCAACTGGTGGAGGGGGGTACAGAGATGTGCTGGGGGTTGGGGGTGGAGTGGGTACACAGCATAGATGTGTTAGGCTCTTTTAGACTGGCGGACTGATCAGGCCCCCCTGCCAGTTTTTCAGGCAGACCCCATCAGACCATCCATTGCCCTCTATGGAGTGGTAGATGTCAGCGGACCTATGTCCTCTGACACCCGCCCCCATCCAATCCGGTCCACTAAAAACAGACAGATGGGAGATCCATTCCCCATCTGTCTGGCGGATCGGATTGGATGGTCCGTTTCCATCCAAATGCTCTGCATCAGCGGACCAGACACAGACATGTCATCTGTTTGCTCAGCGGTAATCAGGGGAGAGATCCCCCACTGAGCAAACGGATTCCGCTGTGTCAGCTTTAATTTGATTCACTGGGTGCCTGCCATCACACAACTCCTGCCTCCTGGTTTTCTCCTTTGACAGACAGCACACTTGTCCAATGCCAGGGTCCGGCAAATCAAATTAAAGTAGGCACAGCGGGAGACGCCAGCCTGACAGCCCCCCCCCCCCAAGTGTGTGGCACCTGGGGCAGACCGTCCAGGATCTGTGTGATGATTTGGCCATTTTCGGCAGAACACTGGCTCTTTTCTCCTCTCTGATCCCCTGCACACATGAGGCTGCATTCCTGGGCACAGGTAAGGCTGCATTCCTGGGCACAGGTGAGGCTGCATTGCTGATCACTGGTGAGGCTGCATTCCTGGGCACAGCTGAAGCTGCATTCCTAGGTACTGGTGAGGCTGCATTGCTGGACACAGGTGAGGCTGCATTGCTGGGCACAGGTGAGGCTGCATAGATGGGCACTGGTCCGGCTGCATTGCTGGGCACAGGTATAGGCTGCATTGCTGAGCACTGGTGAGGCTGCATTCTGGGCACTAGTGAGGCTGAATTCCTGGGCACTGGTGAAGCTGCGTTGCTGGGCACTAGTGAGGCTGCATTGCTGGGCACTGGTGAGGCTGCATTCCTGGGCACTGGTGAGGCTGCATAGATGGGCACTGGTGAGGCTGCATTACTGGGCACTGGTGAAGCTGCATTGCTGAGCACTAGTGAGGCTGCATTTCTGGGCACTGGTGAGGCTGCATTCCTGGGCACTGGTGAGGCTGCATAGATGGGCACTGGTGAGGCTGCATTGCTGGGCACTGGTGAGTCTGCATAGAAGGGCACTGGTGAGGCTGCATATATGGGCACTGGTCAGGCTTCATTGCCTATTAGTGCCTCCTATCAGTTCCCCTCTATTGCCTCCTATCAGTGCCCATTAGTGCACCCTATCAGTGCCCATTAGTGCCTCCTATCAGTGCCCATTAGTGCCTTCTATCAGTTCCCCTCTATTGCCTCCTATCAGTGCCCATTAGTGCCTCCTATCAGTGCCCATTAGTGCCTCCTATCAGTGCCCATTAGTGCCTCCTATCAGTGCCCATTAGTGCCTCCTATCAGTGCCCATTAGTGCCCCCTATCAGTGCCCATTAGTGCCCCCTATCAGTGCCCATTAGTGTCCCCTATCAGTGCCCATTAGTGCCTCCTATCAGTGCCCATTAGTGACTCCTATCAGTTCCCCTCTATTGCCTCCTATCAGTGCCCATTAGTGCCCCCCTATCAGTGCCCATTAGTGCCTCCTATCAGTGCCCATTAGTGCCTCCTATCAGTGCCCATTAGTGCCTCCTATCAGTGCCCATTAGTGCCCCCTATCAGTGCCCATTAGTGCCCCCTATCAGTGCCCATTAGTGTCCCCTATCAGTGCCCATTAGTGTCCCCTATCAGTGCCCATTAGTGCCTCCTATCAGTGCCCATTAGTGCCCCCCTATCAGTGCCCATTAGTGCCTCCTATCAGTGCCCATTAGTGCCTCCTATCAGTGCCCATTAGTGCCTCCTATCAGTGCCCATTAGTGCCCCCTATCAGTGCCCATTAGTGCCCCCTATCAGTGCCCATTAGTGTCCCATATCAGTGCCCATTAGTGTCCCCTATCAGTGCCCATTAGTGCCTCCTATCAGTGCCCATTAGTGCCTCATATCAGTGCCCATTAGTGCCTCCTATCAGTGCCCATTAGTGCCTCCTATCAGTGCCCATTAGTGCCTCCTATCAGTGCCCCCTATCAGTGCTCATTAGGGCATGCAGAGATAACGCCTGACAGTGGGAGTGGCCTAAGAGAAATAGGTTAAATAGAATCTGATAAATGTGCATAGAAACTAAAGTGCTTAGTGGTAATTCACTAAAAGATTTTAAAAAATGATAATAACATGGAGAAAACAGCACACTGCATTAAGTGTGAATGAACAAACACTTAGAGAAATACCTAAATATGAAATAGATGTGCTAATTCATACCACAGTTGTGGCGCACCAGTGTGGGGTTCAAGGAGATAAAGCAGGCGGGGAAGAGGTGATACAACACCTTCTCACCACCTGTCTAATGTTTTCTAAAGAGCAATCTAAATGTTTATTGCTCTTCAGAGGGCAAAACTAATGTGCAGGAGCTAAAAAGATGGATTAAAGATGGAGCTGGCAGAGACAGGGAAGGGACAGAACACACAGATCTCATGGATTCCTTTCTCCCTGTCACAGGAGTCTCTGTAATAAACATGATTTTTGCTGATATAAATAAATGTATGATGTCTGTGTGTTCTGTCATCTGATGTCGAGGATCTAAAAGCCTGGTAATTACAACATACATAACTTATATGTGCGTGTTTTCCCCTTGTCCTGTCCGCCTATGGAGAACACTGTCTGCACCAAACCACAAACCTATCACTCTGCAAGCTGCCTGCTACACAACCTTCTTCTCAGCTCCTTAAATTATACATAAAAAGAGACTCACATGGGGGTAAGAAAGCTGAGGGGTGTGGCTTCTTCTTTCTCTGGGGCTGCCTGAAATCTAAATAAAGCGGCAGGGGAAGTGGGAGGGGTTGTAGCACAGGCACAGCATGATTGGATAATACTGAGCAGGTGCTTCCAGGATCCCTCCCTCCTTATGCTGCATGTGGCACAGGAATGAGACCCTCTAGCCCTGCAACTAACATGCTGTTTGCGATCTCCATGCACACAGGGGCGGGCTGAGGGGCGGGAGTGTCACTGGCAGCACACCCAGGCTACAGAAAATATCTTACCGAGGCAGCTGCTGATGGGGGTGCTATATGTGAAATTATGGAGGGGAGCTAATGCACCCACCTGGCGCCGCCCCTTTATCGGTATTCCCAACAGCTCAGAGCCCCAGAGCCGGCATTGATAGCTTGTTAGCTTCACACTTGACTTCCCTCGAAGCACACACAAGAGGGGAGAAGGAGCAGATTGGCTGTGTCTCCTCTCTCATCATTTCGTGTATTAGAGGAAGGAGGGGAGAGAACTATCAGTGCCGACTCTGACATCACTGGTTACTAGATGCGAGGTGGCTCTAGCAACCAGTGGCTGGGAGTAGACTCAGGAGGTGGAGGAGGAGCTGGAGCCAGCAATACGGTGGCTCAGTCCATACCTGTCCCCGGCATTCCCAGTGTCCATTTTTTTAAATTGGGAGGGCACAGTATAATGCTGGGGGGGGCATGGCCCCCTCTGCCCCCCCCTAGGGACGCCACTGGCGCCCCCGCGGCCATTCTGGGACGTCGTCAAATGACGGCGGGGCGGGCAGCGAGCAGTTAAAAAAAAAAAACTAGTGGGTTCTGAGAGGAGCTTTTCAGCTGTAGAAACGCTCTAACGTCAAAAAATGCCAAAAAACGGTGATAAACGCTCAAAAACGCAGCTCACCAGAGTTTCTTAATGTTTTTCATCCATTGAATTTTTTTTTTTAAACGCTAAAAAATACTAATGCGGAAAATCGCTAATAAACGCTAAAACAGCGCAATTTCAAAAGCATTGAAAAACGTTGAAAAACTCACTGCAAAGCTACTGGCGTTTTTATAATGTTATTATAATGTCCAGTGTGCATGAAGCCTAACAGCCTGTAAACACTTTGTTTCGTTTACAGACATTTTTCATTTTAACAAAAAAAAAATAAAAAAAAAATATATATATATATATATATATATATATATATATATATATATATATATATATATATATACAGTATTTATCGGCATATAACATGCACTTTTTCCCCCTGAAAATCAGGGGAAAATCGTGGGTGCGTGTTATAGGCCGATCCCCCCCCCCAATTTTGTGTGATCGGAGCGATCGCAGGGATTGCCGCGATCGCCGCCGACATACACAGCCGTGTGTAAATTCAAATATGGCGCCGAGACTGCAGGGACTCGGCGGAGCCGAGATACACATACCCGAGAGTCCTCGGCTTTTCTCGGCGCCGCTTACAGTCCCGCCCATAGGGCGGGACTGGGCGGGACTGTAAGCGGCGCCGAGAAAAGCCGAGGACTCTCGGGTATGTGTATCTCGGCTCCGCCGAGTCCCTGCAGTCTCGGCGCCATATTTGAATTTACACATACGCTGTGTATGTCGGCAGGGATCGCGGCGATCCCACAAAGCTGCACTGGGGCAAAGCTGCACTGGAGAAAAGCTGCACTGACATGGCTGCACTGACAAGGCTGCACTGGGGCAAAGCTGCACTGACAAGGCTGCAATGGACACTGGGGCAAGGCTGCACTGACAATTCTGCACTGGGGCAAAGCTGCACTGACAAGGCTGCACTGACAATTCTGCACTGGGGCAAAGCTGCACTGACAAGCCTGCACTGACAATTCTGCACTGGGGCAAAGCTGCACTGACAATTCTGCACTGGGGCAAAGCTGCACTGACAATTCTGCACTGGGGCAAAGCTGCACTGACAATTCTGCACTGGGGCAAAGCTGCACTGACAATTCTGCACTGGGGCAAAGCTGCACTGACAATTCTGCACTGGGGCAAAGCTGCACTGACAAGGCTGCAATAGACAATGGAGCAAGGCTGCACTGACACTGAAAAGGCTGCAGATGGACACCGATAACGCTGCATTGATGGGCATTTTAATGTAAGTTTTTCTTCCTTAAACTTTACTCCTTGGGGTGCGTGTTATACGCCGGCGCGTGTTATACGCCGATAAATACGGTATATATATATATATATATATATATATATATATATATATATATATATTTTTTTTTTTTAAACGCTTCTAGACGCAAACGTGGCTAAACACGGCATGTAAACGCGGCTAAACGTACGTTTTTAAATGATGGTTTCTAGCTGTCAAGTTAAATATTTCAGAAGAGGTTAAACAATGTCCCATGTACATGAAGCCAAAAGACTCGGCTCGTACACATGATCTTATTGTTTGCAGGGAATTGTGTGATGACAGACTGTTGGCCTAAAATCCGACCGTTAGTACGCTCCTTCAGACAATTGTTGTCCAACTTTCGGCCAACAAATGTTGGATGGCAGGCTAGTAAATTTTCGGCGGACAATGACTTGTTGGCAGATTTTCGTATCATCTGTACACAAGTCCGTCACACAAAAGTTGAAAGTACAAACACGCATGCTCGGATTCAATGCTCACCAAACACGACATTAGCAGAAGGTGCCCAAAGAGTGGCGTTCAAGAGCTGAAATTCCACGTTTGTTGGACGACAATTGTGTACCGTTTGTATGCAAGACTAGATCCAGACACACGCCCTTTTGACAAAAGTCTGATGCTCTGTTGGCCAACAATACGATGGTGTGTAGTACGAGGCTTAACTCTCCTCCGCTCTCAGAGCCAGCGTGGGACTCTATAAAAGTTTTCACTTGCATTTTTTTATTTGCACAAGTGTGAACCAGCCCTTAATCTCTAAGTAAATAAAAAAAAACTGAAAGGCAAACGCTGTACTCACCATGTGGAATGACAAACACACCCTTAGCTGGAATTCTTTCTTCCACAATTTTTTTCTCAGGAACATTAATAAGATCTATGATAGTGATAATGAATTTCTTTGTACCTCTCCCGAATGATCTCCTGAAGACCACCAATCAGTAAAGCAGAGACTCTACAGAGCCATTGTAAGAAATGTAATAAAGAGAAGATTGTCTGGTTGGGATGGAGCTCCCCCCTCCCGTGTTGTTCCTACCTGTCCGTCCTGTGCTGTAGAAGACACTGAGCTGTGTTCTGGGACATGTTTAGCCTTTTATATGAACAATGAAATCCTGATGGGTTTTACTTCCTCTTTGTTTCCCTGCAAAGGTAAAGCATAATGGGCTACTATACATTGCATCGCATAGTAGCCCATTATGTGTCACCTACCTGACAAGGGAGCCTGCGATGTCACCGCTGTCCCTTCTCCTACAAAGCGTCTATCTTCTTTCCGGGTATCGCGGCTCCGGCGCTGTGATTGGCCGGAGCCGCGATGACATCGCTCCCGCGCATGCGTGCCGGTGCTGCCACTAACGGCACGATCGCCGTTAGAGACGGCACGCTCAGTTCGTCAGCGCACCCCCCAACATCCACCAATTGCATGCATGTTTTTGCCCACTAAAATGCAAGGTGGGGCTCAATTTAACCACTTTCCACCCAGGCCAATTCTGACACTTCTCTCCTACATGTAAAAATAATCAAATTTTTGCTAGAAAATTACTCAGAACCCCCAAACATTACATATATATATATACACAGGGCTTTTTTTCTCGGAGAATAGGTGCAGGAACCCCCCCCCCCGTCTTAGTCACCCCTTGTCTCTGCCCCCTACCCACCTCTGACCACCATCTCTTGATTCCACCCCCTACCCACCTACCAGTTTTGCTCCTTTTAGAGAATACAGAACCAAGTATCATTTTGTGGTGCTAAATCATTTGTATGGAACATGTTAATGATGAAAAGAAAAGCAGTAAATTAGATCCCCCTGCAGCCAGAAACAATAGAATCCCAGCAATAGATCCCCACACAACAATGGACTCCCCCAGCAACAATGGACTCCACCCCAACAACAATAGATTCCCTGCAGCAACAGTGAACCACCCACAACAAAATATCCACCCAGTAACAAAATATCACACCCACAGCAAAATATCACACTCAGTAACAAAATATCCACCCAAGCAATATTAGACCCCCCAGCAGCAACAACAGATCTTCCAGCAGCCAGCATCAATAGATCCCCACACAACAATGGACTCCCCCCAGCAACAATGGACTCCACCCCAACAACAATAGATTCCCTGCAGCAACAGTGAACCACCCACAACAAAATATCACACACAGTAACAAAATATCTACCCAAGCAATATTAGACCCCCCAGCAGCAACAACAGATCTCCCAGCAGCCAACATCAATAGATCCTCACACAACAATAGACTCCCCCAACAACAATAGATTCCCTGCAGCAACAGTGAACCACCCACAACAAAATATCACACCCACAACAAAATATCACACCCAGTAACAAAATGTCTACCCAAGCAACATTAGACCCCCCCAGCAGCAACAACAGATCTCCCAGCAGCCAGCATCAATAGATCCTCCAGCAGCCAGTAAAAATAGACCTCTGCCTCAACAGTAGATCCCTTCCAGCAACATAAGAACCCCCCCAGCAACAATAGATTCCCCATCAGCAACAACAGACCCTCACAGAAAATCAGATCCCCACCAGTGACAATAGATCCCCAGCAGCCAACATCAATAGACCCTCCAGCACACCCCACACCCCATGCTATTACATACATTCAGTGTTGGAGGTGCCGGAATTGCGTTCCCCCACGTTCCCGCTGAAAAAAAGCCCTGGATATATATGTAAGAAGGCTAGCCTGTATTTGTAGGTACATATCCGTCCTCCTCTGAGTGATCTTGCGCCGGCTCGTATTCAGGGTTACAGCCGACCCACGTCACTTCCGGTTTCCTTGCAGAGCGGTGGTTGGCTGCAGCAGTCTCGTGGCAGTTCCTCCCCCAGTGCTCACGGTGGGCATCACCAGGGGGGGGGACCGCCCACCCGTCCACTCCCAGTGCTCATTCTGGCATCATCGAGGGGGGCCGCCCGCCCGCTTCTCGCAGTGCTCACGCCAGCATCATGGGGGGGGTGGCTGCCCGTCCACCACTTCTCCCAAGCTCACGCTGGTATCATGGGGGGGGGGGCGCCTGTCCACCCACTTCTCCCAGGGGCTCACGCTGGCATCATTGGGGGGGGGGGGATTATATACATTTCATGGCAGGTTTCAAAAGAGAGCCTGGTAAATACTGCAGACATGTGGATGTTGGCTGGGAATCAAGGGTGGGAAGCAGTGTCTGACTAGCAATGGGCAAGTCATTGGTCACCATATACATGCATAGAGATTTGTCCAATCTGTAGAGAATAATCAATTCATGGAAAGAACATTATTGCTTAAAGGGGTAGTCTTTTAAGAACACTTCAGATATAGACTCGAGTAACAATCTTTTTATCAGTGTGCTTCGGTCATAGCGTGTTCCGTCATGGCGTGTTCTGTCATAGCATGTTCAGTCATAGTGTGTTCCGTCATGGCGTGTTCTGTCATAGCATGTTCAGTCACAGCGTGTTCAGTCACAGCATGTTCAGTCACAGCGTGTTCAGTCATAGCTTGTTCAGTCACAGCGTGTTCAGTCACAGCATGTTCAGCCATAGCGTGTTCAGTCATAGCCTGTTCAGTCACAGCGTGTTCAGTCATAGCGTGTTCAGTCACAGCATGTTCAGTCATAGCGTGTTCAGTCACAGCGTGTTCAGTCACAGCGTGTTCAGAATAACATAGAAGGAGAGAAATTGGGACTTTTAAAGCGCACACATACAAAATTTAGAAAAATAGAAAATATTTATTGAATTAAAAATACATATGTAACGTGTTGCAATCATAGTGTGTTCAGTCATAGTATGTTCAGTCACAGCGTGTTCAGTCATGATGTGTTCAGTCACAACGTGTTCCAATCATAGCGTGTTCAGTCATAGTTTGTTCAGTCATAGCATGTTCAGTCATGGCATGTTCAGTCACGGCGTGTTTCAGTTAGGGCATATTCAGTCAGAACGTCTTCCGTCAGAGCCGTTCAGTCATAGCATTTCGGTCATAGAGGGTCCGTCATAGCGGGGGCTGTCTTAGCGTGTTCAGTCATAGCGTGTTCAGTCAGAGCGTGTTCAGTCAGAGTGGTTCTGTCACAGTGGTTCTGTCATAGCATGTTTTTGTCATAACGGATCAGTCACAGCGGTTCTGTCTTAGCGTGTTCTGTCTTAGCGGTCATGTCGTAGCATGTTCTGTCGGTGATCAAAGCTCGCTCGGTCAGAGGCAGGGTGTCAGCGCACCCCCAGCTCCTGCTCTTCCTACATTCCTGCAGGCAAGGTCAACATCCCCTTAGTCCGGTCTATCAAGCCTTCTGGTTAATATGGCTGAGCCAAGTAATGTTCCTTGTCAGGGGCTGTGTTCATCCACAGTGTTCAGACAGCCCTGCTGGAAGTATTTTTCAGGCCTGCACATAGGCCTCATCGCTATCTCGTCAGAGTCTTTTGCATGTAGTATCTTGGCTTCAGCAGACAGTCATGTTTTCGATGCCAATAAAGTTACTGGAGGCAGTAATTTCCTAGAGATGCTTGGTCTGGTTCTTTACCTTCATTCTGAAGGTAGGGGGTTGGGCCACCAGGGTGCACCGGGTGGCAAGTTTCCTATATCATTTGTTACATTTTGGCTGCTCTCTTTCCTGCGGAAACATTTTTCATCAAAGTACTCGTCCGTGGATTTGACGATTCAGCACTTGCTACATTTGGAGGGGGAGGTGATATCAACAATGCTTGAACTTGCTTCCATCAGACCTGCCCATTGGTAGGGCAAGATAAATGGTGCAGATGTCGTTTCACCACTGGGCTTACCCTTGGATCAAAAGCAGTCCTTGCTTCGAAACCTTTGCCAAGCACTCCATTGGGTCTTGGGTACCTGCAGGGGGGTCAGGGCTTAATTCATTTAGTTGAAGTCCTGTTGCATGGAGACCCTGGTTACCGCCCAGGAATCTACAGTCTCTCTCAAGCTGAGTGTGCTGAGCCAATGTCCCCTTGGCGACCAAGAAAGTGGTGGGTTCGGGCCAAACATCATCATTATTTTGGATTCCACTCTCGGCTCTAATCTCTTAATTACGATGTTGCCTGGAGAATTGCTCAGGTACGTCAGACCATTTATCTTTTGTCCGATCCCCAGCCTGTTCCAAAAGGGGGCTTACAGTCACTTTGGGTAGTCTGAATCATGCCATGAGACTTATTCCCGAGGATGGAGTCTGGCCCCCCTTCCCCTGTTCAGGACTCAAACTCAGTTGTCAGGTTACACGCAGAAGCATGACCCGATTTATATTGTGTGGGGCCAGTTTCTGTGTGTTTGGTATGGTCTCTCCATGTTTAACTGTGCATATTGCCACAGCGTATTGGCCTTATCCGCCAACACTATCAAACACATCCATCAGGTATCCAGCATTTCAGACCCCTGAAAACTCCTGTCAGGTCGTCCATTTTTGCGGCTTACCCTCTCAAACTTCCCCATGCCAAATATAGACAGGCCAGGGGTTTGTGGGAGTTCCATTGAGCTACTCAACTGGTGTCCATTTGAAGCGTTCGATCTTCTCTGCTATTATTTCGCAAGGGCTCCTCGGGTCAGCCCTTGCTCCCTTTCCCCCCACGTATCCTCTCGCTAGGAACAGTTCATTCCCATGTCTGGGTTTTCTTGGAAATCAGGCTTGATCCAAATCATTTACGGGACATTTATTTGGGTTCGGGGCAATTTGCAGGTTCCAAACAGGGGGTTCCTTCTTATCATCAATTCATGGGACGTTGGTGTTCATCCTGTTATAGCTGATACATACCGGATCCGTATACTGAAGTCATCCGGGCGTGCGCTACTCTATTAGACGGATTGTTACCTACCCTTCATCAAGCTTTCTTATCACGCCTACTTTTGTTTCCTTTTGCCCTCTTTTCAGGCCTCCTGACCAGCTAGGCCAAAGCACACCTCAGGTCTTGGTAGTTAGGGTATCGCATTTCCAAGTGAAGACTCTGACTACAAGTAAGAAGGCTGGCCGGAGGCTAGCCTGTATTTGTAGTAGGAGTCTGAGGGGTACATATCCCTCCTCCTCTGCCTGATCCTGCATCTGCTCGTATTCAGGGTTCCCACCCACCCGTTTCCCCCAAACCTTCATATATACTTATACACATCATACAATTTTCATATTCATACATTCAGGGTATGCCCTCTTTTCAGGCGTACTGACCAGCTAGGCCAAAGCACACCTCAGGCCTTGGTAGTTAGGTTATCGCATTTCCAAGTGAAGACTCTGACTACAATATATATAAATATTTATATACATATATATATATATATATATATATATATATATATATATATATATATATATATATTGAAATGATTGGGCCACGCTTTCAAAGCGCCTTAAAAGCAGTTTAAAATCAGTGCTAAGTGGTTGCTTTTAACCCCTTCTTGGGGGTTAAAAGCACCCCCTCTAGTGGTGCCAAAGCGCTGCTATAACAGCGGTAAAGCGCCGCTAGTTTTATTACTTTACCACTAATGTCCGCACTGCCCCAGTGTGAAAGGGGTCTTACTGTTCCCCAGCAAATATCCCTAGAAAAAAAGAGAGGCTTCCACCATATCAGAGAGAGTGTGGTGGTCCCATCCCTGATAGGACAAACCAAGAAAGAATACCCGCTGGCTGGGAATTTAGAAGACCACCAACACTGATGTATGTATAAAAAGCTTCTTTATTTTATCTCAAATATTAAAAATCAGACAAGTGAACAAAATATAAAAAGACATATGACGTCTGGTAGTGCATAGAATGAACATAGCAAACCACAGAAAAAAAGTCAAAACAATTGCAAAAAGACAGTGATACTCTCCGGTGGGTAAAGACCCTGATACCCAACGCGTTTCTGTTTTTTTACACCTTCGTCAGGGGTATATGATGGCACAGGACGTCACTCAAAACAAATATTGTTGGCTTGAAGAAAAACTGTTCTCACACAATATAATGGCGGGTATATGCCAGTGATTGGGATTCAGCGATAAATGCTTTAAAAGGGCAGTAAGAACGGAGAAAGACCAAAGCCTCAAATAGAGCTACCAAGCTGGCGAATGCTAGCCAAAGGTCCCTGACTTCCAATGCCCTATGATAAGGTTATCAATATACAGGACGTGGCCCCTGTGTAGCTGTAGCAATATACAGGACATGGCCCCTGTGTAGCTGTAGCAATATACAGGACATGGCCCCTGTGTAGCTGTAGCAATATACAGGACGTGGCCCCTGTGTAGCTGTAGCAATATACAGGACGTGGCCCCTGTGTAGCTGTAGCAATATACAGGACGTGGCCCCTGTGTAGCTGTCAAAGTCCGTGTTAAACCCCATAGGTTGTAAAGTGTCTAAACGGTTTATCCAGTATGCCTCCCTCTTTTTCAGTTCCAGCTCCCTATTACCTCCTCGCCTATTGTTTGGGATACCATCTATTACCATATACCTAAGTTGTGAAACAGTATGGTTCATTTCTACAAAATGCCTAGACAGTGGTAACTTGTCAATCTTATCCCGGATCGAATATTTATGTCTTGCAATCCTATCTTTACCTTAGACTGTGTTACTCCAGCGGTGGCCCAAGTAAGATGTGGCACATCCGCTACGAATGCAAACAAAAAGACATTGCCTTTTTGTAAAAAAAAAAAAATTTTTTTTCATTGGAGGGGCACAGTGGTGGGGCACAGCATAATGTTGGGGGGGGGGGTCAGGGCCCCCTCTGGCTCCCCGTAGGGACGCCATTGGTGGATGGCTAAAGTTTTTACCCTTTATCATACTAGAACATTGGATACAAGAGAGGCACGGGAACGAACCTAAATTGGGTGGACCCAGAAATGTCACCCGGGGAGTAGGAATACGAAATTGGTCAGATTTAACCAATCTATTGTGTATGGTTCTCCCCTTGCGATATGATGGTAATGGTGCATGTTGGAATTCAGGGACAGTGGGATAATTTCTATTCAATATAGACCAGTGTTTTCTAATGATATTGTTCACCTTATTGGAAAAAGGATGATACTGGGAAATGAAAGGAAGTATGCGGTCCGTATTTATTCTTTTATCTTTATGTAATATGATCCGTTCCTGATGTATCACCAGGGTAACCCCGTTGCCGGAGTCTGCCTTCCATTTCATCCAGTCTATCCTCTCTATAAATAGATTTATGGGTGATTCTTGAAATTTGTTTTAACTGGCTCCTTGGTATTGATTTAAATACACCTGGGGGGTGGAAGCTGGAAAAATGTAATAATTGGTTACAATCAGTCGGCTTTTTCGATAGAGATCACTGACAATCTGACCGTCTTGTATATATAATAGAGTGTCTAAGAACAGTACCATCTCAATCGAAACCGACATATTGAACTTTAAGCCAGGAACCAACTGATTTAAATATTCATTAAATAACCATAATGAGTCTCGGTCGCCCACCCATATGCCAAAAGCGTCCTCAATAAATCTAAACCATGCCCTGCAATTATGCAATGGGCCACATCAGGAGTCTTCCGTCCAGCTGGGGTTATGGCAGCCAGCTAGCTGCCATAACCCCAGTATCCTCTTCTTCAGCAGGTGGTCCGCTTTCAGATAAAAGTGGTCTCTGCGGCAGATTCACCACAAGATCACTTCTATCGGCAGCGTGAGAGGCCCCCCCCCCTCTCCCGCCATGCTTTGGTGACCTCTGCCCCTTACCGTAGCCGTCGGTAGCGGCGGAGGCAACCGGGTTCTTCTCCCTGTTCGGTATGGAGACGAGTGAGGGGAAGATGGCCCCCCCACCTGTCTCCATACCATTGCAGAGCAGAAGCGATCTCAAAACTTCATTTCCGCCCCAATGCTCTTAACCACTTGCTTACTGGGCACTTAAACCCCCCTCCTGTCCAGACCATTTTTCAGCTTTCAGCGCTGATGCACTTTGAATGACAATTGCGTGGTCATACAACACTGTACCCAAGTGACATTTTTATCATTTTTTTCCCACAAACAGTTATAAAAGAACTGTCAAAGCGAAGATGCATCATACGGCGGGAGCATCCCATGGAGGCAGGTCGGTCGCTTTTTTTTTTTTCTTTTTCAGTCCATCGGCGGAGCGAGAGAAGAAGATGAATGGACTTTGTGGGACATTTTTTTTTTTTTTTTTTAAATAAAAGAGGTAAATAATGTAACGCTAAATAGTGAATGCAAATATGGTAATATAAGCGATAAAGAAGACAAATCAAAAATATGATGATAAACTCAGAATGTCCAATCTGTGAAAAAACGTGTGTCATTGGAAATAAACATACAAATACTGAAAATGTGAAAATTACAGTGCGATAATATGAAGTATAGTCCGACGTACGTCCAATCATACACCACGGAATGGTAAAGGGACGAGGAAATACAAATAATGAACACTGTTCGGTATGGAGACCATCATGGATATTGCATCCTCAAACATGAAAATAAATGCATGTGCCCTTACCGGAATTGGTGGACTTTTATGTCAGCGACAAGGAATCATACAGGCAATGATGCCACGGATGGCCGATGTATGGAACTCCAGACGGACCGGGACCACAGGGATGGAATCCAAGGAAGGGATGAAGAGCCTCCGAATGGACCTCGAATCCTAGAAGCTGCAGGCTGATTCTAGATGGTATTATCAGTAGGGTACCGGAGACACTCTCACCGAAATCATATGTGGAGAAAGGAAACGCTTCCACACATTGCAGATCAAAAAAATGGGGTAATTTATTTCTAAAAAAAAAACACATACAGAGATAAAATGTGATCACAGAAGTAAAAACAGGGCAATGTGGTGAGCGATAAGCCAAGCCCCTTTTATCTTTCAAAAAGTGTTTCCCAGTGCTAAACCTTCCACCCAGTTTCGAAATTGCTGCATTTGTAAATTTCAAAAGCCAGTAGAAAGGAATAGAAGTTGTAAAAAGCTTTTTTTTGGGTTTAACTAATATCTTTTTTTCTATAATTCCCCTTTAACCACTTCCAGACCGCACGCCGATATACGTCCTTACATTGAAGGGGGGATCGTTGTTAGCTAGCTGCCATCACCCCGGTATCCTCTTGTTCGGCCGGTGGTCCTGTTTCTGATAATAGTGGTCTCTGTGGCGGATTCGCCATGAGATCACTTTTATCGGCGGCGGGAGAGGCCCCCCCCCCCCACTGCGCTTTGGTGCCCTCCGCCGAGCGGCGGAGGCGATCGGATCTTCACCCTTGCTGGGCAGGGAGACGAGTGAGGTGAAGATGGCCCCCACCCGTCTACATAAATAAATGCAGGGCGGAAGCGACGTCTAAATGCTCTTAAAGGGCCATTTTTTTTTAAAAAAATGACAATTTTTTTTTTTATTATTGCATTTTAGTGTAAATATGAGATCTGCTGTCTTTTTGACCCCACATCTCATATTTAAGAGGACCTGTCATGCTTTTTTCTATTACAAGGGATGTTTACATTCCTTGTAATAGGAATAAAAGTGATACTCTAAAAAAAATAAAAAAAAACAGTGTAAAAAAATAAAATAGAAGGTAAAATAAATAAGAATTTTTTTTTTTTAAGCGCGCCCGTCTCGTCGAGCTCACGTGCAGAAGCATACGTGAGTAGCGCCCGCATATGAAAACGGTGGTCAAACCACACATGTGAGGTATCACCGCGATTGGTAGAGCAAGAGCAATAATTCTCGCCCTAGACCTCCTCTGTAACTCAAAACATGCAACCGGTAGAATTTTTTAAACGTCGCCTATGGAGATTTTTAAGGGTAAAAGTTTGTCGCTATTCCATGAGCGGGCGCAATTTTGAAGCATGACATGTTGGGTATCAATTTAAACGTAACATTATCTTTCACAGTATAAAAAAAAAATTGGGCTAACTTTACTGTTGCCCTATTTTTTCATTTAAAAAAGTGTATTTTTTCCCCAAAAAAAGACCGCTGCGCTTGTAAGACCGCTGCGCAAATACGGTGTGGCAGAAAGTATTGCAATGATGGCCATTTCATTCTCTAGGGTGTTAGAAAAAAAATGTATAATGTTTGGGGGTTCCAAGTAATTCTCTAGCAAAAAAAACTGTTTTTAACTTGTAAACAACAAATCTCAAAAAGAGGCCCGGTCCTTAAGTGGTTAATGCCTTTATATGTATCAGATTGCTAGAGCCACGAGGAAGTAATAAACATTAAGGGGTATGTGACTGACGGTCAAATCAAATGTGGCTAATTTCATACCTCCCAACTGTCCCGGATTTCGAGGGACGGGTCCCGATTTGGAACAAAGTCCCTCTTTCCTTCTAATGTGTCTCTCATTTTGGTCTGATCTATATAGTTGTATAAAAAAATGCACTTTTCCTCTTTCATAAAAGTGTTTCCCAGTGCTAAACCTCCAGTTTTGAAATTGCTGCATTTATAAATTTCAGAAGCCAGTAGAAAGGAATAGAAGTTGTAAAAAACTTATTTTTTTGGGGTTTAACTAATATTTTTTTTTTTTGTATAATTCTCCTTTAAGGGGGCGTGGCAGGGGGGGGGTGTCCTATGCCTACAACTTTTTTGCTAATAGGTGTCCCCCTGTCCCATCTCAAAAAAGTTGGGAGGTTGAGGTCAGAACTCTGTGTTGGGTTGCCACCTGTCCAGGATTCACCCGGACAATTCGGGTTCGGAATCATGAGTCCAGGTTTCAGACTGCCTGAAACCCGGACACATTATTCAGACCAGACTATGACTTCCAGATACATCTGAATGAGAGGTGCTGACTGCCAAGGGGTGAGTGAGCCTCACCATCCATCCCTGTCTGTGACTGAAGTCTCCCCCCTTCCCTCTCCTGCCTCTGAGTGAGTACACTAAGGTAAATCAGGGTTCTCAGAGTGCCCCTTACATCAGAGTTCCCCTTTACACCAGAGGCCACAGTGTTCCCCTTACATCAGAGTCCTCTCCGTACATCAGAGTTCTCAGTGTTCCCCCTTAAATCAGGGTTCCCAGAGCATCCCTTATGTCAGAGTCCCCAGAGTTCTCC